>JAUIMM010000318.1:0-1200000 GCA_031769625.1 Taudactylus pleione | reverse complement strand
TCAGGTTCCCCCTGTATTGTTATAGTCTATGGTCAAGTTCCCCCTGTATTACACTGTAACAAGGTCAGGTTCCCCCTGTATTGTTATAGTCTATGGTCAAGTTCCCCCTGTATTACACTGTCACAAGGTCATGTTCCCCCTGTATTGTTATAGTCTATGGTCAAGTTCCCCCTGTATTACACTGTCACAAGGTCAGGTCCCCCCTGTATTGTTATAGTCTATGGTCAAGTTCCCCCTGTATTACACTGTCACAAGGTCAGGTTTCCCCTGTATTATAGTGTAAGGTTAGGTCCCCTCTATATTATTACAGTGTAAGGTGAGGTCCAACCTGTATTATTATAGTGTAAAGTCAGATCCCCCTGTACTGTTGTAGAGTAAGGTCAGGCCCTCCCTGTATTTTGCTGCAACAAGGTCAGGTCCCCGCTGTATTATTATGATATAAAGTCAGATTCCCCCCCCCCCCATATTACTGTAGAGTAAGATCAGGTCCCCGCTGTATTATTATGGTATAAAGTCAGATCCCCCCCACCCCTATATTACTGTAGAGTAAGGTCAGGTCCCCCCTGTAGTACATTATTACAAGGTCAGGCCCTACTGGAATTATTGTAGTGTAAAGTCAGACCCTGCTGTATTTCTGTAGTGCAAGGATAGGTCCCCCCTGAATTATTGTAATGTAAGGTTAGTGCTTTGCTAGAAGATACTTGGTCTCTACGTGTTTAGGGTTCCATCACCATTGAATACGTGTACTGTTGAGTCAGGAAATGCCTATATCCTATTGAGAAAGGTCATTTAACATCTAACGTCTGCTGTTGTAGATTGGGATCTCCGCTGGATTCTACCCGCAGCATCCTATCTTCACAATCCTTGGGAATGAAATGTTGAGAACCTCGCAGGATCAGTGTTTGTGATGGCGTCCGACCACAATCTCACCTCGAGCATCTTCTTTAATCTATTTGGGTTGCACATAATAAAAACCCGGGTGGGTGGAAGGAATTGCTAATAAATGAACTAACGGCTTGTGTGATTCCTCCTGTTTGGATCAGAACATCAACAATTGGAAATTCCCAATCTGTCTACCTGCTTACACCCCCTGTGGATTTTCTCTGCTGAGCTGGGGTCACATCTGACTTGGCTGTTAGGTTGGCTAACCCCCACTGGATCATATTAGGCCAGGATTTTCTGGATTGTGTTCTACTTGATCACACAGTACAGGAGCTGTTTATATCAAACCTTGGAACTGATGTTTGGTCCATGTGTAAAGCGAGAGAGTTAGTGATCGCTTGGAGAGAGGAATTTGGCTGCCTGCCTGTTAGAGAAGCCCCTGCTTGTCAGGATTACAGGAGTCGGGGAGTAAACCACAAAGAGGATTGAGAGGTAATTTCCTGTTTCTCTATAGACAGCCCCCGTTCCCTCACACAGCCCCCTCCTGTCCATGCAGGTCCTCATTCATATACACACAATGCAAACTCCATTATCAACACCTAATGACTACACACAAAGACCTCATACTACCTCCTAATACAGAGGCATCATGACATTAACTTCACCAGGTTCTCCCCTCCTCCTAATACATAAATATCAGGACATGCTGACCTCTCCCCTCCCCCTAATACACTGACATCAGAACATGCTGTCCTCTCCCCTCTTAATGCATAGAAATCTGGACAAATTAACCTTTCCCCTTCCTTCTAATACACAGACCTTCTCCTAATACAAAGACATCAGGACACACTAACCTTCCCCTTCCTCTTAATACACTGATATCAGGACACACTGATCCCTCCCCTACTAATACACAGACATCAGGACACAGTGACCTCTCTCCTCCTCCTAATACACAGACATCAGGACACACTGACCTCACCCCTCCTAATACACAGACAACAGGACACACTGAGCCCCTCCTTATACATAGACATCAGGACACAGTGACCTCTCCCCTCCTCCTAATACACAGACATCAGGACACACTGACCCCCTCCTTAGACATCAGGACATACTGACCTCTCCCCTCCTCCTAATACACAGACCTCTCCGCTACTCCTAATACACAGACATCAGGACACACTAACCTCACCCCTCCTCCTAATACACAGACATCAGGACACACTGACCTCTCCCCTCCTCCTAATACTCAGACATCAGGACACACTGACCTCCTCCTTATACACAGACATCAGGACACACTGACCTCTCCCCTTTTCCTAATACACAGACATAAGGACACACCTAGCTCTCCCATCCTCCTAATACACAGACATAAGGACACACTGACCTCTCCCTTTCTCCTAATACAAGGACATCAGGACACACTGACCTCTCCATAATACACAGATATCAGGACACACTGACCCCTCTCCTCTTCCAAATACACAGACATCAGGATACACTTACCTCTCCCTTTCTCCTAATACACAGACATCAGGACACACTGACCTCTCCCTAATACACAGATAAAAGGACACACTGACCCCTCTCCTCCTCCAAATACACAGACATCAGGACACACTGACCTCTCCCTTTTTCCTAATACACAGACATCAGGACACACTGACCTCTCCCTTTCTCCTAATACACAAACATCAGGACACAGTGACCTCTCCCTTTCTCCTAATACACAGATATTGGGACACATTGACCTCCGTCTTCCTAATACACAGACACCTTTCTCATCCTCCTAATACACAAACACCAGGACACACATACATCTCCATTCCTACTAATATGCAGATATCAGGACACACTGATCTCGCTCCCTCTCCTAATACACAGATATCAGGACACACTGACTTCACCCTTCCTAATACACAGATATCATGACACTCTGACCTACTCCTAATACACAGACATCAGGACACACTGACCTCTCCCTAATACACAGACATCAAGACACACTGACCTCGCCCTAATACACAAACATCAGGACACACTGACCGCTCTCTCATACACAGACATCAGGACACACTGACCTCTCCCTAATACACAGACATCAGGAAACACTGACCTCTCCCTAATACACAGACATCAGGACACACTGACCTCTCCCTCATACACAGACATCAGTTCACACTGACCTCTCCCTCATACACAGACATCAGGACACACTGACCTCTCCCTAATACACAGACATCAGGACACACTGACCTCTCCCTAATACACAGACATCAGGACACACTGACCTCTCCCTAATACACAGACATAAGGACACAGTGACCTATCCCTAATACACAGACATAAGGACACAGTGACCTCTCCCTAATACACAGACATCAGGACACACTGACCTCGCCCTAATACACAGACATCAGCATCAGGACACACTGACCTCATAATACACAGACATCAGGACACACTGACCACTCCCTAATACACAGACATCAGGACACACTGACCTCTCCCTAATACACAGACATCAGGACACACTGACCTCCTAATACACAGACATCAGCATCAGGACACACTGACCTCTCCCTAATACACAGACATCAGGACACACTGACCTCTCCCTAATACACAGACATCAGGACACACTGACCTCTCCCTAATACACAGACATCAGGACACACTGACCTCTCCCTAATACACAGACATCAGGACACACTGACCTCTCCCTAATACACAGACATCAGTTCACACTGACCTCTCCCTAATACACAGACATCAGTTCACACTGACCTCTCCCTAATACGAAGACATCAGTTCACACTGACCTCTCCCTAATACACAGACATCAGGACACACTGATCTCTCCCTAATACACAGACATAAGGACACACTGACCTCGCCCTAATACACAGTCATCAGGACACACTGACCTCGCCCCAATACACAGTCATCAGGACACACTGACCGCTCTCTCATACACAGACATCAGGACACACTGACCTCTCCCTAATACACAGACATCAGGACACACTGACCTCTCCCTAATACACAGACATCAGGACACACTGACCTCTCCCTAATACACAGACATCAGGACACACTGACCTCTCCCTAATACACAGACATCAGGACACACTGACCTCTCCCTAGTACACAGACATCAGGACACACTGACCTTGCCCTAATACACAGACATCAGGACACACTGACCTCTCCCTAATACACAGACATCAGGACACACTGACCTCGCCCTAATACACAGACATCAGGACACACTGACCTCGCCCTAATACACAGACATCAGGACACACTGACCTCTCCCTAATACACAGACATCAGGACACACTGACCTTGCCCTAATACACAGACATCAGGACACACTGACCTCTCCCTAATACACAGACATCAGTTCACACTGACCTCTCCCTAATACACAGACATCAGGACACACTGACCTCTCCCTAATACACAACATCAGGACACACTGACCTCTCCCTAATACACAGACATCAGGACACACTGACCTCGCCCTAATACACAGACATCAGGACACACTGACCTCGCCCTAATACACAGACATCAGGACACACTGACCTCGCCCTAATACACAGACATCAGGACACACTGACCTCCTATATTCCCTGCAGTTTAATCATTTGGTTGGTTGTAGAGAGATGAGTTCCAGGTTTGTCTTTTCTTTGTTAAATGTGCGGCTGTATTGATCTTGCTGTGATGTCTGCTCTAAAGTCAAATAATCTGAGGTAACAATGGTTGGTCACAAACTATAGATGTTTAAAAACAGACTTGAAGCTGTATCCAAACCACTTAATTTTGTTACTAAACAATGAACTATGTTTATTTTACATGTGTCACTCAATGGCCTATTTATCAAAATGGAACAAGAAGGGAGATTTGCGATTGGGCCTGATTTAGCGGTGGACCCAGATTCTGATCATGCTGAGACATCCACTTGCACGGGCGCTAATCCATCTCTGTGCGCCTTTAGACGCACCATTGGATACACCAGTGGTTCTCAAACTCGATCCTCAGGACCCCACAAGTCATGTTTTCCAGGTCACCCAGCAGGTGCACAGGTGTACTCATTACTCACTGACACATTTTTCAAAGATCCACAGGTGGAGCTAATTATTTTACTTGCGATTCTGTGAGGAGACTTGGAATAGATGCACTGTTTGGGGTCCTGGGGACCGAGTCTGAGAAACTGTGGGATACACCATCGAAGCTTACACCAGCCCTATGGCAATTACTCAGTCTGAACATGGCGTCCTGTGTCAGTGCTACTATGCTATCAGATGCTTCAGCAACACGCCCTCACCATGAACACATCTGGCTAGCCACCCCCCATTACCTCCCAGGAATGCCCACTACGTCCAGATTCGTTATGCGTCTCCTTGCATAGGCAAACGCAGGGGGGGTTTCCATCTGCCTGGAAACCCCCCTCCCCAGCACACATCATGACCACAATAGAAATAGTAATGTAATAGAATGTTACTAGTGCTGCATGTTCTTCTCAGTATCACAAATGAAATAATTAGCACAACCTGTGGATCTTTTAAAATGTGTCAGCCAGTAATAAATAACCTGTGCACCAACTAGAAGATGTGGAAAACATGCACTGTTAGGGGTGCACTGCTATAGACCATCAATATGGTTAATTATTATTACTGTATAATAATATACTATCCAGTACATAAGGAGACCGATATGTACTTATATGTCCAGGGCAGTTCTAGGTTCTTCTGCTGCTACCCCAGACTCCCGGACTTGCTCCAATGCTCTGGAATGATGCCCACAGCTGAAAAAAAACATTCTTCTCACACAAGATGGACCTTCTGCCACATCTAATGGCTTACTGTGATCGCTGGTCCTGTATATGCTGGAATTATGCAGCACAATATACTTTGTATGATGCATATTAAAGCTGGATAAGTGCTAATTATCCCCTCTTCATGGACTGGCCACACTCACTCTAAAATCAGGCATTCGGAAACCCCCCTCTAGAAATCCTGCGTTTGCCACTGCCTTGCGGTATCCATCGGAACGCACGCGCAGTGCTGATAACATCAGCCAGCTGTCTGCATATCGGCATTGGGTGCACTCAGCTTCCGTCTCTCAATCAGGCACAAACCAAAATATCTTTGCCAGGCACTAGATCGATGCTCATCTCTCAGTGATACCATCACCATCATGAGCCAGGCCAGTGCAGGGAGCCTCCACACGTGCTGGACCTAACAAAGCTCAGGCACACCTGAGCACTGTACTGGGAGCCCAGGGCAAATTTGATAAAAAAAATAAAATAAAAATTTACTAGAAAAATAAGTAAATTGTTAAAATACATATATTTTTTAAAATTCTCCAATGAAAATTATGATTTATTTTTACTATTAAGGCGGTTTCCTACATCTCTCCTCACTATCGCCATCTTGAGGTGGTGCTTGTAATGTTACTGAGCATGAGAAAGCAACTAACAGAAGCTGCCACTGCCGGCATTACCCGCCGTCAAACATCGCCAGCGGTTTGTCCACTTTAAATAGCAAAAAGCCTAGTTAGGTAGTCTTGCCATAATTTCCCTTTAATCCGGGACACCTATGAATTACACAGGTTCTGTGGCCGGCTAAATTTAAGCCTGGATTTTACCTGGTTTTAATCAGCAACAGAACCTGTGTCAATCATAGGTGTCCCGGATGAAAAGTATATTCTAGCAAGCCTAGAGTTAGGGCTTCATAAATAGACTCCTCAATACTTAAATATGCACCATTATTACCATACTTTAAACCGGGACACTCATGAAGTATGGTGCATACACACGCAGATATGTCGGATGAATGATTTGCAAACGATTGAACAATTTTTGACTGTATTAAAATGAATGGAAATCGTCCAAAACTGACTGCAAACACATCAGATGTCAGATATCGTTATCTGACAAACGGGAACGCGCATCGTTCATTGTTGCCCACATGTCAGATTTTTCTTTCAGATATGAACGATTGAACGATTTTTAAAATCGTTATCGTTCAGATCTGAAGAAAAATCTGACTGTGTGTAGGCACCATAAAGGGGCCTATCCATGAGCAGATGCATTTCTGAGCGATGAAAGATAAAATATATCCCTTGAAAATTCCGGTGGCTGTGCTGACAGATTTTGGCAAACGATCACCGATATCGCATGACATCATTCAGGGAGTGGATTTTTTTCTCTGCTGCACTCTATAGCTGCTGCTAATATCTTTCATTGTTCGTTGTTTACCGCATATAAACCGCACGATATTGCTAATATCGTACAGCTATATGCGATAATTGACCAACATGTTGGAGAGATGATAGATGCGATTTATCGGCTGCGGGAGTGCGCATCTGTCATTGTTCAGGGCCTATCCATTGGCAGATATAATGAAGGATTGAACGATTTATCATTCAGTCGTTAATTTTATCTGCTAGTAGATAGGCCCCTTTACACAGGTTTTGTGGCTGGGTGACTAGTGAAACACAGAACCTGTGTAATCCATGAGTGTCCTGGTTTAAAGGTATGTTATGGTAAACCTAACCATTATACTACTTTATGTCACATCCACATGGATCCGCTCTGTCTGCAAATTACTCCCTCAAACACTCTGACACTTCACCCGTTTTTACATTTGTAAATTCTTCTGCATCCCCTGTGATGTGTTATATTAATGTCTGTGAAATCCTGGACTTCTACACGACACTGCAGATTTTTATAGCACATTATAATCAAACACTTGATGATTTTACTATAGAACATCTAAAAAGTTATAACAAAGGTGCTTTTGCTGCAGGTTGCCAAAGCCACAGACACAACAGCCTGTTATAGGGTTCTTACATCCACCTGCTATAGAAGTGATCACGTATAGGCGGGTGAGATTACGCCTTAGATGGCTCCCACCAATGTTTGTCAGACTATACAGAGTTTAAACCAGTGGATCCTGTGAGGTGAGTTTTAAATTTGAATTTCATGGAAAGTTCATAAGGTGCATACACACACAGCGATTTTTTTGAACGATTATCGATAAACGATATTGATTATCGTTCAACGATATTGATCATCGTTGAAAAAATCGTTCACTTTCTAAGTTAAAACGATGAACGATTATCGTTCATGCGCGTTCACGCTTGTAGTTCAGTCAGACTGACCAACTCAACGATTTTCATTGCAAAAAACGTTTGTAGTTCAAAAAAATCGTTAATTACATTTAGTAAATGAACGATTTTAGTAAACGATTTTCGTTTACTAAAATCTTTCATTTACAAAATCGTTGTGTGTGTATGCAGCTATAGTGTTAAGTTAAAAAAATAACACAAGTCTGTGGAATGTTACTGTGCAAGGTCATAGCACAAAATTGGCTATTTGAATTTCCCATCCGTCTCAGTCACCATGTGAATCCAGCAGCCCTTCTCCATCATCATATAAACGCACATCTCCGATGGTTAGGGGCCTGCCAGGGGCGTAACCAGAGGTGTGGGGACCATAGCAAAATATCCTTGTCTCCAGCCCCGTAACACGCCCCACCCCAGCCCCGTAATACATACACCCACCCCCAGCTCCGAGATACTTACCTCCTGTCCTGAGTGCAACGCACCAATGTAATTTTTAAGCAGGAGCCATTGCGAGCCAATCGGAACTCGTGGACCAGCAGCTGCTGCTGGTCCGGGAGTTCCTATTGGGTTACGACAGTTTCCTGATTGAAAAAGACAGTGGCGGCGGTAATGCTGTAGAGGGTGCAGGAGTTGCTTGCTGGGCCGCCGGGCCTCCTAAGCCATCGGGCCCCATAGCAAGCGCACTCCTTACACCCTCTATAGTTACGCCACTGGGGCCTCCGCATGACCCGTTCTGCGCATGTGCAGAATGAGTATTGCGATCTAGCTCGAAGACTCCCCCCCCAAGCCGCAGCATGATTGACATGCTGCTGCGTTTGGGGAGTGTGCCTGATCACCGTTCCCGGATACGAGGGCGTTGCCTCCGTTTTCCGGAAGGTACGAGGCCAGGGTCTGCGTCGTCGGATGCAGATTCCTGGCCTCTTGCGTGACCAGGCACCGTAAAGCTTCAGCTCCTTCAGCCTGACCAAAGGAGCAACCACCGGTCGTGATGATGATCCCAGCCTGCGACGTCGGTCTGCAAATCCGTCCATCTCTGAATCAGGCCGTCTGTGCGGCTTATTCCGTTACATGCAAGATGCTGCCAGGGCCTCGCGCCGCGCACATAAAACGCAATTACAGCAGCTCATTTCTGGGCCTCACAGTACTGAAGTTGTGGTTTCGATTGCCACCTAGGCCCTATCTGTGCAGAGTTTGCATGTTCTCCTCGTCTTTGTGTTCATTTGTTTCTGGTACTCCGGTTTCCTCCCACAATACGAAAACATACTAGTAGGTAAATTGTCTTCTGCTAAAATAAATAAATATCCTAATGTATACAGTATGTGTGTGTGTAGGGTCCACAGATTGTAAGCTCATCTGGGACAGGGACTGATGTGGCTGACTGAATATTCTCTTTAAAGCGCTATGGAATATGTGTGCGCTACATAAACTATTGTTAACAAATTTGGGGGAATAAATGGCCGGGTCTCCATGTCCTGCGAGCAGAAAATGAGTGAGACATCCGGCAAAGCAGCCGGAAGCAGGTAGCTTGTTACTGAATAGGTCCCTATGAGTCTGTCTGTCTCTAACCATCACTGTGTGAGTCTGGGGGCAGACCAGCTCCAGGTCTACTAGCATCCTATGCGATTATTTTTAGAGCACCCACTCCCCTATGGTAGACATATCTTCTTGGGCTAAAGTAAATTGCAGTGCCTTGGAGTGGTCAAGGAACAGGTCCTTGTGGTAAGTATTTGAATGGCTTTGGAGTTAATGTCAGTATGCTGTAGTAGGTGCAAAGTGTTCTGCTATTCGTGCTTAGTATTATCTCCTGCTGCTCTCATGGGACACAGCTGTAATACTGATAAGCGGTGCTCTAGTGGACATCAGCAATCGATTGTGGCAATTTGCAATCGATTGTGTATAAAAATCTGCAATGTATGGGCTTCACAGATCGCAACCAAATTGTGAGTGGAATTGTTAAATCAGATTGTCCAACATGTAGGATTTCACAGATCAATTGGGGCTTTAAATTGCTAGTGTATGGACATGATCAGCAGATTTGCAGACCGTTACCAGTAAAAGGATGGGCCTTTCAAGATTGGCATATCTGTTTTTGCTGCAATCTATCTGCAAATCACTGAAAAAGATCTGTAATGTTTGGGTGTAGATTGCTAGATTGGGAAATCCTAAGATCGGGCAACAAATCTTCAAATTGTTCAATTGTGGTTTTCAGATTGCTGGTGTATGGAGGCCTTAAAGGGCCCCATACATCAGCGACGGATTGCCGCGATCCTGCGATGCTGCAACCCGGCATCGCAGGATCGCAGAAATCCAACATGTTGGATTTTCCCGATTTGACGATCGCGATCAAAAAATGATTGTGATTGTCTAATCGGGGACATTTAACATGTAAAAATTCAGCGATCCTGCGTCGGATCGCTGAACATCGATGGTGGGCGGTTGGCGTTTCCCATTGCATTGCTTCATCGCGACAATCCGTCGCAGATGTATGGGCAGCCTAAGCTGCAACCCCTACTATGACTAAAGTCAGGTTGGCTGGGTCGTCTACCTTTGTGAGTTCGGGTGGCCGTCGATGTAATTAGCTGCTTCCCTGATTCCTCTTATATATACTGCCTAATATATTCTGACTGCCTGCATGGCCAGAGTATGCACAATGATGTGTGAGTAGCGGTGGTGGAGCACGCAGGCATATGGCATGGACCAGCGGAACGGAACATCCTTGACCTCACATCCTTCCCTTCTTATGTCGGCTCTGCAAGCACTGCAGAAGTCTAATAGATGGTGCGCTGCAGCTGGCTGTCAGCTCTGCGCCAGTCACAAGTCCCAGTGGCGGCTGCACTGCGTCCTCAATAGGGTGGTGCCCACGTGCGGCTGCTCTGCTTGTACGGCTCTCGACTTGGCCCTGTCTGGGGGAGATTTATCAAAGCTTGGAGAGAGATGACGTACTAACCAATCAGCTTATAATTGTCATGCTACAGGCTGTGTTTGAAAAATGACGGGAGCGGATCGTTTGGTACGTGTTCACTCTCCTAAGATTGGTAAATCTCCCCCTTTGTCTCTGTTACTCTATGGGGTATATTTACTAAAGTGTTTTTTTTTTTTTAGAAGTGGAGTTATTGGCCATAGCAACCAATCAGAGTCTAGCTATCATCTTCTAGAAGGTGCTAGATAAATGATATGTAGAATCTGATTGGTTGCTATAGGCAACAACTCCACTTCTATAAACCTGCACTTTAGTAAATATACCCCTATGAATCAGTCTGTCTCAATCATCCTATAAGTTTGTCTCTGTCACTCTGTGAGTCAGCGAGAGGGAAGATGTATCAAAGAGATAGATAAAGTACCAACCAATCAGCTCCTAGCTGTCATTTTTCAAATAGCCTGTAACATGGCAGTTAGAAGCTGATTGGTTGGTACTTTCTCTCTCTCCAAGGTTTGATACATCTCCCCCTATATATCTGTCCACCATTGTAGCACCTATTAGCCCTCTCTCTGTTGTTTTTCCTCTCACTATCATTTTGTGTCCATCCGTGTCTCCTCTTGTGAAACATTCCGTGTCCCCTCCCCGGTAATCAGGCCTGGCATTCTGTCATCATATTATTGCCATCTGCTGTCAGCAGTCACAGACACACACGGCCTCCCCCGGCATCTGACCTGGGCTGACATTAATGTATCATTACAGCATCCAGGTATGTGTGTTTTTAGAAGTATGGGAATCCCGAGTTGCAGTGTAGGAGGAGCCGGCGAATCCCAAAAATACCTGGTGACCAGGACGTGCTGACAGATGTGTGCCAGGAGGTGACAGACAAGCTCCCATCATTTGTCAGGTGTACTCACAGTGAGGAAGGAGATCTCATAGATCCAAGTGCTGTTATTATACAAAGAGGGATGTATAGGCTCTGAGGGGTATATTTACTAAAGTGAGAGTTTTTAGAAGTAGAGATGTTGCCCATAGCAACCAATCAGATTCTACTTAACATTTAACTAACACCTTCTAGAAGAAAATAGCTAGAGTCTGATTGGTTGCTATGGGCAACATCTCCAATTCTAAACACTCTCACTTTAGTACATTTACCCCTGAGTGTAAGGCTGGCTACACAGGTGTACGACCGGCTATCATGCTAATGGAAGGGGCGATTTTCACTTTGCCCACTCCAAAGGAGATCGCCGGTACACATTTAAAAGATTTAATGGACGAAAGAACGATCACTGTTCCGTCCTTCATTAATATGTACAGCCTCGTCTGCGATATCGTGTGATTGAAACCGCAGCACGGCCAATTGCACGACATTACACGCTGGAGCGCGCAATGGGGCATACACACTGCACAATATTCCCGTTTTGGCGTTCCGATTTGCCCAAATCGGCACGCTATCTTGCGATAACAAATGCTAGGGACCTGATTCAGACATCCATATCTGCTTTGTTTGGCGGTCGCACACCTGCAACTTTATACAGATGTAGCTACAAACTCCTTCCCTGGTGTACATCCCTGCGTCTGACCATGCAAGGACGTAGACACCCACTTTGAGTGTTTATAGACGCTGTAATTGGTGAGTCTTCAGAAGCCACCACCGGTCGCACCATCGAAACTTGCACCAGTCCCATGGTAGGCGCAGATTGTCCGTCTGAGTATGGCCTCTGGCGTGAACGATGAAACGCCTATGTATGGTACCACTTCAGCTACACGTCCCGCAACACTTCCATAACACTCCGATAAGGCGGACCATCTCCGTGTCTCTGAGCAGCCAGCTACAGTCACTGCCGAGGAACACCAGCACATAACTAATACAACGCCATACCTCCCAACATGACCCTCTCCAGGAGGGACACAATGCTCTGGTCCTGGACTTCCCTGGTAAGAGGTGGGGCTGCAGCACAGTCCAAAATTCAAATAGGGGAGTCACACCAACTGTCATTTCAAACACTGCCAAACATCACGGGCTGGGACTCACAGTTGGTGTGACTCCCCTATTTGAATTTTGGACTGTGCTGCAGCCTCACCCCTGGAGCCTCCACCAATCATAACTTACCAGGGAAGTCCAGGACCAGAGCATTGTGTCCCTCCTGGAGAGGGTCATGTTGGGAGGTATGTAACGCATATCAGTCACAGCAGCGGCTTTGTGCCTACACACTGTGTGACGTTTTTAGGGTTTTTCACACACACACACAGGAGCAAAAATAATGACTCAACTCCGTAAACATCTGCATTGCGTGCACCTTGGATTGAGGCACTACTGTAGGTCTCCTACAGACAGATGGAGAACACCACGTGGCTTATGTAATACCCTGCGAGATTCAGGCTCTGGCGAGATTCAATTATTAGAAAAAGGGAACACCCAACTGGTTTTGCCTTTTAAAAAATTGCCACTTTAAAAAATGCAGGAAGACTCGCCGGGATCTCGCCAGAGCCTGCATCTCGCTGGGTAGCACATATTCCCCTATATATGTCTGATACTAAGGGCCGTATTCAATTGGCCAGGACTTTTCGCATGCCGGAGTTTTCACCGTCGGACAGTTTTGCCTCCGGAAAAGTATCTCGCTCGTCACCACGATTCGCCCTATTCAATTGAAAAGGACGCGAGAACACGTCCCGGCGAAACTGAGATCGGCGAAAAGTGCTGTCAGATTTGAGGAAATCAGCCTGACACCCCCAAGAAGTTTTGACATGGGGGATCACTATGGATACCCCCGAATAGCCCTGCTGAAGGTATTTGGGGTGTTTTAAACCTCTCAATTGGCGCTGTTTATCATCTTTACACAAGTGGTGAAGAATAGCATTTAGCGGGTTTTTTTTAGGAAAAGATAAGTAGTCCCAGCAAATTTGGGGTATATGAAAATGGGTATAAGCATTGTTAAAAATTGCTAAAGTGCATTTAAAAAAAACGCACCTTCAGCAAGCACCTGCAATAGAAAAACAGCTGGGGCATACTTGGGGGACCCCCTGGAGTCTTTTTCGCTAGTTTTTTAGTTTGTCCCACAACTTTGTTTTTTTTCGACCCCAAAACGGAAATACTTTTTTGGGGTGATATAAAGTATTTTTTTTTTATGCAGTTTACCTTTGGGGGACTGTCCCAAGGCTGCAGGGGTGTTCCCGCAACTTTGCACCCCAAACCCCCAATTCTGCACTTTTTTCCGCCTCCTTTCAGAGGCAAATCTTTTCCGCTGGTTACAAGGTGCAGATTTTTCGCACCAGCGGAAAGTCTTTGCAATTGCACACGGGGAAAAGTTCTCGCCTGGCGAAATGATATCACCGGCGAGAACTGTTCACCGATCTCTGTTTTTCGCCGCCAATTGAATACGGCCCTAACGGCCTGTTAGTACATTTGTTTTTTTTATTTAAGCTAATAAACAGCACTTGATCTAGGAGTTATTATATCAGTAATCGCTGTACAAGATTTGCTCGTGTAGACCGTACGCAGGAAAAGATGCACACACAAAAAAGAGCAAAAATTGCTTTATGCTATTTGTACACAATATAATAATGTAATTAAGTGTCACATACACAAGATGGAGTTGTGTCTAGGTCCAGGCAGTTATAAATGTGAAACTTGTATTTTCAGTATAATTAACAATTTGAAGACCCTTCTAAGTGCATAAAAGTCAGAAAAAGTTCATAAAAACATTTGGTATTTCGTCATCTTTGTGGCCCCCTGCTGGAGGCGCTGGTTACGCTACTTACGTATCTTCACTAGTCAGTGAAGATACTTAAGTAGCGTAAACACGAGGAAATACCATTCGGCCCCTTACGAGCTCGCTTTGCTCGCCACAAGGATATATTTCCCCTCCATGCCCACTTGGATGGTAGGGAATGACGTTGGACACTGGCTGATCTTTACGCTACTTGACTAGTGAAGATAAGTAAGTAGCGTAACCAGCGCCTCCAGCAGGGGGCCGCAAAGATGAGGAAGTACCAAACCTTTTTAAAATTGATTTAAAAACAACATAAAATATGCTCACAAATGCATAAAACAGAGGTTCCCAAACGCGGGCCTCAAGGCTACCCAACAGTTCAGGTTTTAGAGATATCCATGGTTGAGCACAGGTGGTTAAATCATATTGACTGAGGTACTAATAAAGTCACCTGTGGTCAACTATGGATATCTATAAAAAACCCAGGGCCGGATTAAGGTCTGTGGGGGCCCCTATTAAATCTGACGAACTGATGGTATGCGCTATGGGGACCTTATGCAGCGCCCCCAGTAGTGTCAGTGCCCACAGTGGTAGTGCTTTGCATGCAGAGCCCACAGTAGTGGTGCCCTTTATGCAGTGCACCCAGTAGTAGTGCCCCTTATGCAGTGCCCTCTATGCAAAACTTCCATTAGTAGTGCCCCCCAGTAGTCATGCCCCCTGTATACAGTAAATCCCCCCTGTAGTAATACCCCTGTAGTTGTGCCCCCCCAGTAGTAATGCCCCAGTAGTCATGCCCCTTGTGTGTGCCCAATAGTAATGCCCTAGTAGTAATACCCCTGTAGTTGTGCCCCCAGTAGTCATGCCCCCTGTGGTATTGGCCCCAGTAGTATTGCCCCCTGTAGTAGTACCCTGGGTATAAATTCCCCAAGTACAAATGCCCCTGTATTTGTGACGACAATAGTAATGCTCCCTCTGTTGTAGTGCCCCCAGTAGTAATGCCCACCCCCTGAGTAATGCCGCTTGCACAAAAATAAAATAAAATGAATACTTGCCTTACGCCCTGCTCCCGCATCCACTGCCGTCCACGTCCAGTCCGCTCGACTGCTTCTATGCACCATGGGAGAGACGTCATGACGTCTCTCCCATGGTGCACTGCGTGAGCCAGAGGCCAGAGCTCACAAGTGAGATCCAGTCTCCGGCTCCGGGCTGGCTGCCACTGCGGGGAGGGAGCTAGGCGCCTGCTGGTTACAGTCAGCGGGCGCCTGGCAAATGGAGCCTCCCTGCGGCGTCGGGGTTAGGTTGCCGGAGGAGGCGGAACTGGTTCCGTCTCCTACGGCCCACTTTAACCCTGATGGGTGTGGGGCCCTTCACGTGTGGGGACCCAGGGACGACCGCCCCTGTCGCCCCCCCCCCCCCGTTAATCCGGCCATGCTAAAACCTGAACTGTTGGGGAGCCTTGAGGTCCGCGTTTGGGAACCTCTGGCATAAAATATAATCTCATCTGAGTAACTGGAGGATCAAGTCAGACGATCACTGCCAGGCCACAATCAATAGGATCACAAGTCACAAGTTCCTTACATAGTTGAAGGTCAAAAAGCAATGTATTATGATATTCTGATAAATGTTATTAATAGTGAATGCACTTGTACAGATTTGAATTATAATAATACAGGCGGTGAGTGCTCCACACCAGCAGTTGCTTGGAGGAACATGTGGAGCTTGCAATCTACAAATTACAATACTTACCTCTTGGTTCCTCTCTCCACAGGTAAAAGATTAATCTCTCCCGTTACAGAGAACTGGGATGTCCCAATATTTGGTACCATAACTCTTCCCATCTGGCAGCGCTCTCCTCCCACAAGATGGGACCTGCTTTCCTCCTCCTCGCCTCACCATAAGCAGCCAGGCAGTCAGACTGTGTCCTTCCACTGGAGGTAGGAAGCTCACAGGTGCCCTCACTGACTTTGTTTTTTTTGGGCCTGATTCTGAGTTGGGAGTAAAGCAAAGAAGAGCCAGTAACACTGCACCTGGACAAGCTATGCTGCAATGCAAGGGGTTCAAATACATTTATTGTTTTTGCATGAAGGTTAAATACTGGCTGGTTTTGCATGTAACCCGCAAATGCTGGGCAGCTTTATTGTTACACCGCAATCCGGGGCGTATTAAGAGAGGAAAGGGGCCCATGCGCAGTCTTCGTCCGGGGCCCCTCCTCTCTCTCTGGCGTCTGGCACGCCACAGCAGTAGACTCTTCGCCCAGAGTCAGCTCCTTGGGTTCCTGGGGAAAGGAAACCTGGCTCTCTATTTGTCAGTGGCGGCCATGTTTTTGAAGTCTGCTGAAGGGGGAAGCCATTTTCTGTTAGCCACTGCTGGTTTACTTTACACATATTATAGTTTAGAGTGGCCCTAAATCACTAAAATTGTGCCGGCCTGGGGAGGGGGTGGACAGCACCCTGCCCAGCCCGCCCCTGACTGCAATGTAGATTTGAGTTTGGACACGCCTCTCACACATCAAAAACTATGCACATGTTACATCTGCACCTCCTGCAGCGCAGCATGGTTTTACCAAGGTGCACAGTTACCTGCTCTATTTTGCTTTACTCCCATCTCAGATTCGGGCGATTGTGTGGGTGGGGATCTTAATGTCAGGATAATGTCAGTCAGTGTGTGGTGTAGTAATTATAAGGGTTGGGCGAGGGTATCTTATTAGCGGTAAATTCCCATGCAAATGCCATGGGATGCAGTCGTTTCTAGTTATTCCTCTCTAGATGTAGTGAGAGTGCTGGTAAGTCATTCTATTGGAGTTGTGATAATAGTGTGTACATGTAGTAATTACCATTTGTGGGTGTAATGAGGATGTTATACTGTGTGGAATCCAATGATTACAGCCTTTGGCTAAAGTAAGTGTGGAGTGAATGTTCTGTTTGGCTGTAGTGATTAGTGTGTGGTTGTAGTGAGAGCGTAGTGATTAGTGTGTGATTGTAGTGAGAGCGTAGTGATTAGTGTGTGGTTGTAGTGAGAGCGTAGTGATTAGTGTGTGGTTGTAGTGAAGGTGACATAAGTAAATTGTTGAACTGTAGTAAAGGTGTAGTGAGTCTAGTTGCCTTGACAAAGCTTTACAGTGAATTGTGCGTCAGCGTTTGTACAACGCACATTATGATCCAATGTGTTTTAGAATTATGACATACCATATATAACATAAGCTATGAGATAGTCCCGGGAGGGCATGAATTACTGTGACCGTGTGGTTATATTAAGCTGTAGCAGTGAAAGATTGCCAGTGGAGGGAGGCCAGAATTAAAATGAGCAATCCTGGCAGATTATAACTGAGTGTGATGCTATAAAAGAGAAAAGCATTGTTCACAATAACATACAACTAACCAGGGATATTTGCATATCCTGATTACCCACGAACACTGCTACTACTATAAATGAATTATAGTGATCGGTTCATAATGATGTGAAAGCATTGCAGGTTGGTATAATTGTGTTTGATAAAGGACATATATGATCTTGATATAAACTTATATAAATACATAACAACCATATGTCCACTGTGATTATATTGGAGACTAATTAGAACTTCATATAGACACTCCTATGTCATAGTGTGTAAACTAGGATGGTCATTGGTGTGGCTTCCATCAATGGTTAAAAGGGTTGGCCATCGGAGGGGTGTCCATTGATGGATACCATTGATGGGCCCATCAGAGATTACCATCGATGGCACACAAACCATCTATGGTAAACCATTGATGGTTTGCACCTCCTCGATGGTCATCTCTGCTGCAGCCACACTGGGCTGCAGGCCAATGAAAAGAAAAAACAGGAGTGGGGCTTAGCGGCTGCCAGGGGCGGGGCTAAGCTCTGTCCTGCTGATTAAAAAAATAAAAACATAGGCTCCTGCTCATCCACCGATGGCAGAGAACATGGTTCTCCATTGATGGCAAAAATAGTTGACATTGGCCAGCAACCGTCAATGGTCGATGGGCATCCCTATAGGTTACCCTTGATGGCCATATAGCAAGTGGCCATCGATGGTTACCAACTATGCAATGGATAAACATCGATGATTTCACATACTGATGGTCAGCCCTGTTCTTTGACTGACTGGCCCGTGGGCCAATCAGGACCTGGGGGTTGGGCTTTGCAGGTGTTGTGGGCGGAACTACGTTCTGTGTCGGGCACCTTGTTTAAAAAACAAACAAACAATCATTTGGTTATGCTTAGACATCGATGGAAGGATACCATCTGGGTGTCCCCATCGATGGTAAAAAGCATTCAACATTGGCCATAAACCATCAATGATTATGAATCATCGATGGCCAATGGCCATCTCTAGTGTAAACATAAAACTGAGAATATAATGTGATCAAATTGTAAAGAAGATGCACCATGAAATCAAAATAAAATCACACAAATTGTACAACATACTGGATTACAGGGTCTATTTTTTAAGGCTTGGATGGAGATAAAGTGGACGGAGATAAAGTACCAGCCAACCAGCTCCTAACTGTAATTTTTCAAGCACAGCCTGTGACATGGCAGGTAGGAGCCGATTGGCTGGTACTTTATCTCTGTTCACTTTACCTGCATCCAAGGCTTAGTAAATTGACCCCTTAACTTGTTATCACTTAAAACAACGTTGATCTCCTTATATATAAACATAAGAAGGTTCCATATTGCATTTGATCCAGAACAAATGTATTAATAATTAGATGACTTTAAATGTAAAACAATCACTTGTTTTATAAACACATGGAACATAATTTTATCATATGTAAAATAATTTCTTATAGAGACAATTGAGAGGACATAAAGTGTGCAGTGTATCCTAATCACATTTTTCAACTTCTCTTGAACACTTAGCTATATCTTTGATTTATGTATCTGGTTTTAGTATATTGTCTTAACTTTTATTAGTTCTTCTTTAATATTTATGTTTTAATAAATCCTTCGTTTGGGCACTACATAAGACCATTCTTTTTTTCTCCTTAATGCTAGTCATGTATTGTTTGTTGGTAGTTGCACCCCCTATTGTGACTCACTGAAATTGATATACTAGAGGTTCTCTTTTTGGATATGAAGAATTAATATCCTGTGCAACTGGTCGAAAAATATATTCTCTCCTATTCTGTGGGAAATCCAATGATTATAGGCTTTGGCTAAAGTAAGTGTGGAGTGAATGTTCTGTTTGGCTACAGTGAGAGCATAGTGATTAGTGTGTGGTTGTAGTGAGAGCATAGTGATTAGTGTGTGGTTGTAGTGAGAGCGTAGTGATTAGTGTGTGGTTGTAGTGAGAGCGTAGTGATTAGTGTGTGATTGTAGTGAGAGCATAGTGATTAGTGTGTGGTTGTAGTGAGAGCATAGTGATTAGTGTGTGGTTGTAGTGAGAGCATAGTGATTAGTGTGTGGTTGTAGTGAGAGCATAGTGATTAGTGTGTGGTTGTAGTGAGAGCATAGTGATTAGTGTGTGGTTGTAGTGAGAGCATAGTGATTAGTGTGTGGCTCTAGTGAGAGCATAGTGATTAGTGTGTGGTTGTAGTGAGAGCATAGTGATTAGTGTGTGGTTGTAGTGAGAGCGTAGTGATTAGTGTGTGGTTGTAGTGAGAGCATAGTGATTAGTGTGTGGTTGTAGTGAGAGCATAGTGATTAGTGTGTGGTTGTAGTGAGAGCGTAGTGATTAGTGTGTGGTTGTAGTGAGAGCATAGTGATTAGTGTGTGGTTGTAGTGAGAGCATAGTGATTAGTGTGTGGTTGTAGTGAGAGCATAGTGATTAGTGTGTGGTTGTAGTGAGAGCATAGTGATTAGTGTGTGGTTGTAGTGAGAGCATAGTGATTAGTGTGTGGTTGTAGTGAGAGCGTAGTGATTAGTGTGTGATTGTAGTGAGAGCATAGTGATTAGTGTGTGGTTGTAGTGAGAGCATAGTGATTAGTGTGTGGTTGTAGTGAGAGCATAGTGATTAGTGTGTGGTTGTAGTGAGAGCATAGTGATTAGTGTGTGGTTGTAGTGAGAGCATAGTGATTAGTGTGTGGTTGTAGTGAGAGCGTAGTGATTAGTGTGTGATTGTAGTGAGAGCATAGTGATTAGTGTGTGGTTGTAGTGAGAGCATAGTGATTAGTGTGTGGTTGTAGTGAGAGCATAGTGATTAGTGTGTGGTTGTAGTGAGAGCATAGTGATTAGTGTGTGGTTGTAGTGAGAGCATAGTGATTAGTGTGTGGTTGTAGTGAGAGCATAGTGATTAGTGTGTGGTTGTAGTGAGAGCATAGTGATTAGTGTGTGGTTGTAGTGAGAGCATAGTGATTAGTGTGTGGTTGTAGTGAGAGCATAGTGATTAGTGTGTGGTTGTAGTGAGAGCATAGTGATTAGTGTGTGGTTGTAGTGAGAGCATAGTGATTAGTGTGTGGTTGTAGTGAGAGCATAGTGATTAGTGTGTGGCTCTAGTGAAGGTGACATGAGCAAAGTGTGCAGCTGTACTGTGGGCCTGATTCAGAGCCGCTTGTAAGCGGCCGCTCGTTCGCTCTAAGCGATGTTCACACAAATGCGCATACGCAAACCAGTCATTGCGGTCGGAAATCGTGCGCTCACAAAACATCGAGGGGCTGCTAATTTGATTGACAGAATGTACTGCTTGTGGGTGGTAACAGGGGAAGGTGCTTGAAAACGGGGAGTGGAGATCCGAACGCAGGCGTGCCTAACTGTCAAAAGGGCGTTTAATGGGAGTGCATAATTAGTAAAGGAGCGTCATTGACCACGTCACTTGGTTGTCTTTTAGCCTGAACTGTTCGCAGTGATAGCGGTAGGAAAAAGCTACCACAAGCACTGCGAGCAATTCAAATGCCTTTCGATGTACCCGATTAATCTAATAAATACCGGAGATGTCGTGTGATGCGAACGGCAAAGCGGCGTCTTTACAAAATAGCGAGCGCATTTTTCGTTTGCTCGCTCAGACATAGAGGCGTCAACGAACCGCAAAGAGCGAGCCCTCAATTTATATAGCCGGCCCCTTTTTTGGAACGACCGTCCGCAAATAGCGTCCGGCTCTGAATCAGACCCTGAGGGTGTAGTGAGTTTAGCAATGGTGCAATGATTCCAGGGTGTATAGCTGTAGTGAGAGTATAGTTAATGCCGTATGTGACTGTATGGATAGTGTAATGATGCTTGTAGGGGGGGTTCAGTGACTTCAATGTTTGACTGACAGTGGTGCGGGTTAAGTGTGTGGCTGTAGTCAGGGTGCAGTGATTGCAGTGTTTGGCTGAAGTGAGCTTGCACTGATTGCAGTGTGCGGCTGAAGTGAAGGTGCAGTGTGAGGGTGCACTGATTGCATTGTGCGGCTGAAGTGCGGGTGCAGTGCTTGCAGTGTGTGACTGCAGTGAGGGTGCAGTGATTGCAATGTGTAGCTGTAGCCAGGGTGCAGTGATTGTAGTGTATGTCTGTAGTGAGCATGCACTGATTGCAGTGTGTGGCTGAAGTGAGGGTGCAGTGCTTGCAGTGTGTGACCGCAGTGAGGGTGTAGTAATTGCAGTGTGTGGCTGAAGTGAGGGTGTAGTAATTGCAGTGTGTGGCTGAAGTGAGGGTGTAGTAATTCATACTTGCCTACATCCTGGCTGCTTCCTCCGGGAGGAAGCAGCCAGGTCGGTTTAGCAGGGGGCGGGGCCTGTACAGAGGGGCGTGTCTGGACAAATTACCAGTGTTTAGGGGCGGAGCTCCGCCCCCGCTACACAATGCCGATGTTTCCGGCATTGCGAGGCAGGGGGCGGGCTTATGATGACGCGAATCGCATCATCAGCCCCTCCGCAGCGGGGGGTTTAGCGCTACATTGCAGTAGGACTGGAGAAGTTGGGAGACCTGCCTACTTTTCCGGGGGGCCGGGAGCGGCACCCGATTTTCGTGAGGTTCCCGGCCAAATCGGGAGAGTAGGCATGTATGTAGTAATTGCAGTGTGTGGCTGAAGTGAGGGTGTAGTAATTGCAGTGTGTGGCTGAAGTGATGGTGCACTGATTGTGCCCTCTTACCTTTATGTCTGTCACTTACAACCCAGTTTTGTTCTATTAATGTTGTTTCAAATTGTAAAGCGAAACGGAATATGCTCCACTATATAAGAAACTGTTAATAAATAAATAAATTGCAGTGTGTGGCTGTAGTGAGGGTGCAGTAATTGCAGTGTGTGACTGTAGTGACAGTGCAGTGGTTACAGTGTGTGGCTGTAGTGAGGGTGCAGTGATTGCAGTGTGTGGCTGTAGTGAGGGTGCAGTGATTGCAGTGTGAGGCTGTAGTGAAGGTGCAGGGATGGTGGTGTATGGCTGTAGTGACAGTGCAGTGATTGCAGTGTGTGGCTGTAGTGCCGGTGCAGTGATTGCAGTGTGTGGCTGTAGTGAGGGTGCAGTGATTGCAGTGTGTGACTGTAGTGACAGTGCAGTGGTTACAGTGTGTGGCTGTAGTGAGGGTGCAGTGATTGCAGTGTGAGGCTGTAGTGAAGGTGCAGGGATGGTGGTGTATGGCTGTAGTGACAGTGCAGTGATTGCAGTGTGTGGCTGTAGTGCCGGTGCAGTGGTTACAGTGTGTGGCTGTAGTGAGGTTGCAGTGTGAGGGTGCAGTGATTGCGGTATGTGGCTGTAGTGAGGGTGCAGTGATTGCGGTGTGTGGCTGTAGTGAAGGTGCAGTGATTGCGGTGTGTGGCTGTAGTGAAGGTGCAGGGATGGTGGTGTATGGCTGTAGTGAAGGTGCAGGGATTGCAGTGTGTGGCTGTAGTGAGGGTGCAGTGATTGCAGTGTGTGGCTGTAGTGAGGGTGCAGTGATTGTGGTGTGTGGCTGTAGTGAAGGTGCAGTGTGTGACAGTGCAGTGATTGCAGTGTGTGGCTGTAGTGACAGTGCAGTGATTGCAGTGCGTGGCTGTAGTGAGGGTGCAGTGATTGTAGCGTGAGGGTGCAGTGATTGCGGTGTGTGGCTGTAGTGAAGGTGCAGGGATGGTGGTGTATGGCTGTAGTGAAGGTGCAGGGATTGCAGTGTGTGGCTGTAGTGAGGGTGCAGTGTGGCTATAGTGAGGGTGCAGTGATTGCGGTGTGTGGCTGTAGTGAAGGTGCAGTGATTGCAGTGTGTGACAGTGCAGTGATTGCAGTGTGTGGCTGTAGTGACAGTGCAGTGATTGCAGTGTGTGGCTGTAGTGACAGTGCAGTGATTGCAGTGTGTGGCTGTAGTGAGGGTGCAGTGATTGCAGCGTGTGGCTGTAGTGAGGGTGCAGTGATTGCAGCGTGTGGCTGTAGTGCCGGTGAAGTGATTCAATGTTTTCTCTCCACTTAGACTCTGCATTGCTGACCATGCTCTGCTGCCCCCCACTCCTGATCTCCGCCTTGTGTTGGGTCCTGTTTATGTACCAGACATCGGTAAAAGGTAAGAAGTTAAATAAAGATGTCAATTATTAACATCTTCCACCCGAATCCTCACTGCTGCCACAATGCTAAGCGACAGCAACACCTGCAGGCCAACACAAATACTGCACCCAACACTGACAAATAGCTCCGTAATTATGTAGTATTCAGCAATACAGCAGCAGTGCCTGTGAATACAAAAAATGTATATGAAAGCCCCTATGTGCTTGTGAGGGGGCAGCATTAATGGTCATGCTGTAAGAAATGTATTTTCCTGCAGGTGACGAGTGTGTGGACCGCTGTGACCTATATCACGGGCACTGTGACGAAGACGGCGTGTGCAGGTCAGTGTGCGCTCCATTCTAAGTTCCTATTACCCATCCTATTAAGTGTGTATATATAAATCTAGATAGATTGGCTTTTTTTTTCACTGCCTTTTCTGATACTGAGCATGCGTGGTTGAAGCATAACATTTAGAAAATACCTGTGACAGATGTAGGAGGCTGCTGGAGATCCCTATTCAGCAAGAATGCCTTCATAGACGCAAAGCGGCAAACACCATCGGGGGGCATTGCTTGCTTCTGCCGCCCCCTACCCTACATCATGCCGCCCACTCTGCTTACCTCTGCAGACATGCAGTGCTGCTGACTCCATCATCATTTGAATTAACAATTTAGTTTATCTTTCTGTCACAGCATCGCGCCCCAGCCCGCGCTCAGATAAGCCAACCTGATGCAGGTGGGCAGTCGTGACATGGGTTTCAAGCTGCCACCTTGAAGAGTATTGGAATAGCGCTCTTGCGATCGCCAGACACATAAATCGTACTTGTAAATCAACAGTTATTACATAGATGTAGCACGGGTCTCCCCAGGCATGTGACTTCATAGAGCACAGCGGTAACGCTGATACATTTTTAGGATTTATTGAGAAAATATCTCCAGGGTTAAGTTACAAATAAAAACAGGTAGATAAACAAGACCTATATAGAAAATGGGCCTCAGACTGCGCACCCTGCATATATATATATATATATATATTTATATTTGGAGGCGCTACCTGTGGAGACAATTGATATATACACAAAAGGGAATACAAGTGCACAACTCCAAATTAACTGATTATATATAAATAAATAATTTTTTGAAATAAATAGAGGTTTTTGGCATAATCTTGGCCAAGGTTATGGGCCAACCCACCGCATCCGGGTAACCTCTGTAGGGTAGGTCCCTAACATACTAGGATTCAAAATCCAGAGCGCATGACACCCCCAAACTAGCCTAGCTAAGCCACCCCAAGGCACCGCTATAATATGAAAAGTGAAGTGTAAAGGAAATAGTTAAGAGTAGCAACAGCTGCATATAAAAAATAAAATAAAAATAGTGAAATCCATATATAAAAAAAACAGACAGTGAAGCGTAAAAATGTGTTGAAAGAAAAATGTGTTATACTGCGGTGCCTTTAAGCAGATCAACCAAAGCAATCCAGGGGGACCTACGCCCCAAAAATGAACCAAAAATGATAGCGGTGCCTTGGGGTGGTTTAGCTGAGCTAGTTTGGGGGTGTCCTGCGCTCTGGATTTGAACCCTAGTATGTTAGGGACCTACCCTACAGAGGTTACCCGGATGTGGTGGGTAGGCCCATAACCTTGGCCAAGATTATGCCAAAAACCTCTATTTATTGCAAAAATATATTTATTTATATATCAGTTAATTTGGAGTTGTGCACTTGTATTCCCTTTTGTGTAAATAATCAAGACCTACAGATATGTAATGCACAGACTGACTAAAATTAAAAAAAAAGGAATAAATAAAACCCTAAATTCACTTACTCTGAGGTTTAGTGATCTGTGGGGGGAGACCACATGAGGAAGAAGATTGGACCACTCCTAGCGTGAAGCTACTCCCTTGTATAGTAAATCCCTAGTAGTGTGGGTTTCTGATCCTTAAAGTCCCACAATCCCTCTTTGCCCCAGCGGCCCCCACCCATTCCAGGCTGGAAAGGACTGCTTTCTTGTTCTCACAGGATCTGTGTAGATGCAAATTTGGTTGTCTCCAGGAACACTAATGACATATAACTCCATAGCTTAAGAAATGTACTCTGGTAGGCTTTTTGATCCCCAACCTGGATAGTATTCTGTAGCAGGTAAGCTGAATAAGAGAGACTGATAAGTTAACACTCTCCCAGCCTGCTTGTCTGTGTCCAAGGGCTAGAACAAGGTTCCCCTAATGTGAAAAACAAACACTATTTCCAAGGAAGTTTATCCTTCAAAAGATTCTTAGGGCCTGATTCAGCAAGGATCGCTGCATACTACACATGCGCGAGCCAGTCACTGCAATTGGGACTGCGATCGCAGAAGCTACGCAGACCCCATCGCAGAGTGATTGACAGGAAGTACTGTTTGGGGGTGGTGATGGGGGTGGGGGTGGGTTGGCGAAACGCAGGTGAAGCACTGTTTGGTTTGTGTTAGTAAACCCCCATCCCTGTGATTTCAGTGCAGAGGATGAATTGCAGGACACACATAATTATCTGGTGGCCTTTAACCCTGGCTGTGATTGCATCTGTAGGTGTGACCCCGGCTGGGATGGTACATTTTGCGAGGACTGTGTAAGAATGCCAGGCTGTGTCCATGGTGTCTGTCACCAATCCTGGCAGTGCATGTGCCTGAGCGGTTGGGCTGGCAAGTTCTGCGACAAAGGTGAGTGATATAGTAGAATACCGGCGTCAGGCCGGCCGCAGACACGACCATTGTACTGGTGTTAGGATGAACGATTGGCTTTGAACAGTGCTACATATGAAGTTCATTCACATATTGAGGTCTCATGTTCTGATATTTTCTCATATTATAATAATATTTTGTCACACGATTATAATTAATGCTTACAAGGACTTTAATGCTGGATTCCAGATTAACATCAAGTCACTCTGATGTCTAAAATGCATTTATTCTATTGTCACCCAAACACGTTCAGATTTTCTTACTATTGAATTAATACTAATTAAATTAGATTGTAACGTCTCACGTTTTTAGACCTTTTTTCATTTAAATTGTTATGTTTTTATGTTCCGTTAGGAAATTAGGTGATTGATGTGTTGGATACTAGCTAGTGATTGGTTACACAGTTACAGTTTTATTATAACTAGGGCATAACTCTATAACTAAGGCATAAATATGTTCATTTCCACCAAAATGTCTCAGTATCTAGATTTCATGTATTTAACTTGCATCCACTTACACCTGGAGGCGTAGAACAGCGGCGGGCAAGTTTAAGTTGGGGGCAGTAAGTATGAGATGCCCACTAGGGCTGATAACTAATGAGACTTGGGTCCATCCCCAGATACACTTCTTTGGAGGCCCGATGTAAAAGCTGTGAGGAGGCTAATGAAACCTGCAGAACTTTGCGGCCACTTTTAATTGGCTGATTTTGTAGTAATCCCTCAGGCTAAGGGTTCATCACATTAGCATCGCAGCTATATTCCGTCATGTTTTACGTCCGATTACTGCATAAAAGAAAATTCCCTTTGGATTTATAAAGCAGGAAACGAGTGTGTGTTTGGGGGTTGGTTGTATTTTATTACATTTTATATTAAAAAAATGCAACTTCTGCGTTTAATAGTACCCCTGTCACCCTGGTTGCACCCTGTATCGGTCCAGTCCACTGGTTGCACCCTGTTTCAGTCCAGCCCACTGAGCGTGCGATGTCATGACGTTGCGCAGAAGAGGGCGTGACCGACAGCCCCGGTAAGTGCATCGCTGATCGGGCTTCCTCACACCTGGTCGGCTGCATATACTGTGCAGGGTGCCCATCTGGAGCTGTCCACGGGGGTGATGGAGCAGCAATCCTGACTGCAAGATGCCATTCCAGGCACCCTGCTAGCCAGGAGTATGGGCTTGGGGGGGAGGCAGGGCCGTATCTAGGGGTGTGCCAGCGCACAAGGTGGGGTGCCCCTCAGCCCTTGCTACTGGCTAGCAAGGGTACTTTGAATAGCACCTTAGAGCCAGTATAAAGATGTGTCCTCATACATCTAGCCTCAATATGCCACGCAGCGCAACTTGCCTGGAGTGAGCGAGCCGCCAGGTCCTGTGCTACTCTGCTAGCGTTGATCATCTTATTTGCCAAAATGCACTTCTATCGCAGTGCGATAGGACTAGGATGCACCAGCAGATACATTTGATATTTGACACAACGGAACATGGCATGAAAAAAGCTGCGGCCGCTACATTGTAGCACTTCGTATACAGATTTAGGGCCTCACACAGATATAAAAGTGTCGCATATCAAATTAGTCAGCACAGTCTGCTGGTGCGTCCTAGTAGCATCACATTGCCACTTAGATTCATTTTCGGCAAAAAAAGAGATGCCCAGCGCTAGCAGTCTCACGGGACCTGGCGTGCCAAGACAGTTTTTTTTTTTTTTTTTTTTTTTTTTAGCTATTAAGGCCACATCTGTAGCTGCTGCAGTGCCACCTGGAGTGTCCTTTGGACACTCTAGGCAGACATTCTGTACAGCCAATCAGAGCTTTCTCGGGCTGCCCCGGGCAGTGCTGCACTTCCTGTGCTGGTGGCTCCGCCCCCCTCTGTGTGACATCATGATGCCATGTGCTCGGGTGCCTGGCCAGCTTCTTACTCTATAAGCCACAGCAAGATGTAACTAGGCAAGTTTGTGTGACAAGTGTAGAAATACTGCATACTTTGAGTTGTTCATATTTTGAGATATATGCTACATACACACGTAAAGAAAATGGTTCCGACTCTAATAAACAAAAAAAGCCCATTGTGAGTTCCAGATTTGTCTGTTTTGTAAGTGGCAATGTGTCCTTTATTGTAACAGGAGCTAGGGCTGGCAGAATGATATGCCAGGGTACATTCTCATTTCCCAACCCTTGGAACTATCGTCGTAAAATTAGTTACAGTAGCCTCTAATTTCCACCCTTATTACCCACCATCCATTTATATCATTTAAAAAAAATCTGTCCCGTAAAATGTAGGTGTAAAGGAACACCCCTGATCTGCCGAACTCCTTCCATCCAGTAGTGTAAAGTACAGCCCCCCCATGCAGAAGATTGGGAACATTTGCACTAAAGTTGGCAAATTACTTTATAAATTAGCATTTGTACTGCACTTTGGGCCTGATTCAGACCCGCTCGCAAGTGGGTCGATGGCCAGGCAGTGCGCACGTGCGACCCCGGAGCGAGTGAGAAATTCGAAGAGAACGCCTGCCATTTGGGGGCAGCCCTACTGACATCACGTAGTGAGCTTCCGGCTGTATTAGACCAGAAGCTCACTGGGGCTTGCGGCAGACGAGGCCCTACCACAAGGGTCTCGTCGCAAGCACGATGGTCGCGACCATCACCTGGCCGCTCGCAAAAGCTGTGGGTGGTCACCCACAGCTTAGCGAGCGGCCAGAAGGCCAGACAAGAAAAAAATAAAAAATAAATAACGCCCGTCAGACCTGCGAGCTGCGTCCGGCAGCGAGCGGGTCTGAATCAGGGCCTTTGTGTGTTAATCGATTTTTGATCTATTTAATATCAATGAAAATCAATGAACATCTACTGTATGTTGTGTTTGTGTTGCTAATTTACGCATTTACTAACAGTAAATTTTTGATTTGTTTTTTAAAGTATTAGTAAATGTGTGCTTTAGCCCCAGAAATACAAAATCGATGTTGATCTATTTTCCTTGATTTTAAATCAATCAACCTTTAGTAAATATACCCCGTTACTCTCTAGACTAATCTACTCAATCCCCCCCACACTATTCTACCAGCTTCACTCCTATTCTGCCTATCACCCCTCTATTCTATTCTACCCGATTTACCCCTTCTCTATTCTATCAGATTACCCCCAACTCTATTCCAATACAGAAGATGACCACTTCTCTATTTTATTCTACCCGATTACCCCTTCTCTATTCTATCAGATTACCCCCGACTATTACATTGTATCCGATTACCCCTTCTCTGCTCTATTCTACCTGATTACCCCTTCTCTGTTCTATTCTACCCGATTACCCCTTCTCTATTCTATTCTACAAGATTACCCCTTCTCTATTTTATTACTTCCTTCTCTATTCTAGTCTACCTGATAATTCCTTCTCTATTCTATCAGATTACCCCCAACTTTATTCTATACTATTCTATCAGATGACCACTTCTCTATTTTATTCTACAAGATTACCCCTTCTCTATTTTATTACTTTCTTCTCTTTTCTAGTCTACCAGATTACCATTTGTCTATTATATTCTACACGATTACTTCCTTCTCTATTTTATTACTTCCTTCTCAGGGGCGTATCTATAATGGGTGCAGGGTGTGCGGGGCACACGGTGACCTAGGTCCAGGGGAGAACCGCACACCCTGCACCCATAGTATTACTAACCTCTCCAGAGTCCCACGTCGGGGGTCCGGCGCTGTAAAAACAACTGGAAAATGGCCGCCGCAGCCATTTTCCCTTTGTTTATGCATTCACAGTACAGGGAAAATGGCCGCCGTGGCCATTTTCCCGGTGACCTGCGCTTACTCTATAGACTCTGGGTGCACTCTAGTGCCCAGTGTCTATAACTCCGGCACTGGCGGCGCACAGCTTAGTGTGCTGCCGGCCGCTGGACGGAGAGAAGGGGGGCCCGTGTCGGAGACTGCACACGGACCCCCTCCTCTCTTGAAACGCCCATGTTCCTTCTCTATTCTAGTCTACCAGATTACCCCTTCTCTATTCTACCCATATACCCCCTTCTCTATTCTATTCTACCAGATTACCCCCTTCTCTATTGTATTACCCCCTTCTCTATTCTATTCTACACGATTACCCCCTCCTCTATTCTATTCTACCAGATTACTTCCTTCTCTATTCTATTCTACCCGATTACTTCCTTCTCTATTCTATATTCTACCCGATTACCCCCTTCTCTGTTCTATTCTACCCGATTACTTCCTTCTCTATTCTATTCTACCCGATTACCCCCTTCTCTATTCTATTCTACCCGATTACTCCCTTCTCTATTCTATATTCTACCGGATTACTTCCTTCTCTATTCTATATTCTACCGGATTACTTCCTTCTCTATTCTATATTCTACCCGATTACCCCCTTCTCTCTTCTATTCTACTCGATTACTTCCTTCTCTATTCTATATTCTACCCGATTACCACCTTCTCTATTCTATTCTACCCGATTACTTCCTTCTCTATTCTATTCTACCCGATTACCCCCTTCTCTATTCTATTCTACCCGATTACCCCCTTCTCTATTCTATATTCTACCCGATTACCCCCTTCTCTATTCTATTCTACCCGATTACCCCCTTCTCTGTTCTATTCTACCCGATTACTTCCTTCTCTATTCTATATTCTACCCGATTACCACCTTCTCTATTCTATTCTACCCGATTACTTCCTTCTCTATTCTATTCTACCCTACCCGATTACCCCCTTCTCTATTCTATTCTACCCGATTACCCCCTTCTCTGTTCTATTCTACCCGATTACTTCCTTCTCTATTCTATATTCTACCCGATTACCCCCTTCTCTATTCTATTCTACCCGATTACCCCTTTCTCTGTTCTATTCTACACGATTACTTCCTTCTCTATTCTATATTCTACCCGGTTACCACCTTCTCTATTCTATTCTACCCGATTACCCCCTTCTCTATTCTATTCTACCCGATTACCCCCTTCTCTATTCTATTCTACCCGATTACCCCCTTCTCTGTTCTATTCTACCCGATTACTTCCTTCTCTATTCTATATTCTACCCGATTGCTTCCTTCTCTATTCTATATTCTACCCGATTACTTCCTTCTCTATTCTATTCTACCCGATTACTTCCTTCTCTATTCTATATTCTACCCGATTACTTCCTTCTCTATTCTATTCTACCCGATTACTTCCTTCTCTATTCTATTCTACCCAATTACCCCCTTCTCAATTCTATTCTACCAGATTAGCCCCTTCTCTGTTCTATTCTACCCGATTACTTCCTTCTCTATTCTATATTTTACCCGATTACCCCCCTCTCTATTCTATTCTACCCGATTTCCCCCTTCTCTGTTCTATTCTACCCGATTACTTCCTTCTCTATTCTATATTCTACCCGATTACCACCTTCTCTGTTCTATTCTACCCGATTACTTCCTTCTCTATTCTATTCTACCCGATTACCCCCTTCTCTGTTCTATTCTACCCGATTACTTCCTTCTCTTTTCTATATTGTACCCGATTACCACCTTCTCTATTCTATTCTACCCGATTACCTCCTTCTCTCTTCTATTCTACCCGATTACCCCCTTCTCTCTTCTATTCTACCCGATTACTTCCTTCTCTATTCTATTCTACCCGATTACTTCCTTCTCTATTCTATTCTACCCGATTACTTCCTTCTCTATTCTATATTCTACCCGATTACTTCCTTCTCTATTCTATATTCTACCCGATTACTTCCTTCTCTATTCTATATTCTACCCGATTACTTCCTTCTCTATTCTAGTCTACCCGATTACCACCTTCTCTATTCTATTCTACTCGATTACTTCCTTCTCTATTCTATTCTACCCGATTACTTCCTTCTCTATTCTAAATTCTACCTGATTACCCCCTTCTCTATTCTATTCTATCCGATTACTTCCTTCTCTATTCTATATTCTACCCGATTACCACCTTCTCTAATCTATATTCTACCCGATTACCACCTTCACTATTCTATTCTACCCGATTACTTCCTTCTCTATTCTATATTCTACCCGATTACACCGTTCTCTATTCTATTCTATCCGATTACTTCCTTCTCTATTCTATATTCTACCCGATTATTTCCTTCTCTATTCTATATTCTACCCGATTACTTCCTTCTCTATTCTATATTCTACCCGATTACTTCCTTCTCTGTTCTATTCTACCCGATTACTTCCTTCTCTATTCTATATTCTACCCGATTACCCCCTTCTCTATTCTATTCTACCCGATTACCCCTTTCTCTGTTCTATTCTACCCGATTACTTCCTTCTCTATTCTATATTCTACCCGGTTACCACCTTCTCTATTCTATTCTACCCGATTACCCCCTTCTCTATTCTATTCTACCCGATTACCCCCTTCTCTGTTCTATTCTACCCGATTACTTCCTTCTCTATTCTATATTCTACCCGATTGCTTCCTTCTCTATTCTATATTCTACCCGATTACTTCCTTCTCTATTCTATTCTACCCGATTACTTCCTTCTCTATTCTATATTCTACCCGATTACTTCCTTCTCTATTCTATTCTACCCGATTACTTCCTTCTCTATTCTATTCTACCCGATTACCACCTTCTCTATTCTATCCGATTACCCCCTTCTCAATTCTATTCTACCAGATTAGCCCCTTCTCTGTTCTATTCTACCCGATTACTTCCTTCTCTATTCTATATTCTACCCGATTACCCCCTTCTCTATTCTATTCTACCCGATTACCCCTTTCTCTGTTCTATTCTACCCGATTACTTCCTTCTCTATTCTATATTCTACCCGGTTACCACCTTCTCTATTCTATTCTACCCGATTACCCCCTTCTCTATTCTATTCTACCCGATTACCCCCTTCTCTATTCTATTCTACCCGATTACCCCCTTCTCTGTTCTATTCTACCCGATTACTTCCTTCTCTATTCTATATTCTACCCGATTGCTTCCTTCTCTATTCTATATTCTACCCGATTACTTCCTTCTCTATTCTATTCTACCCGATTACTTCCTTCTCTATTCTATATTCTACCCGATTACTTCCTTCTCTATTCTATTCTACCCGATTACTTCCTTCTCTATTCTATTCTACCCGATTACCACCTTCTCTATTCTATTCTACCCGATTACCCCTTTCTCTGTTCTATTCTACCCGATTACTTCCTTCTCTATTCTATATTCTACCCGGTTACCCCCTTCTCAATTCTATTCTACCAGATTAGCCCCTTCTCTGTTCTATTCTACCCGATTACTTCCTTCTCTATTCTATATTTTACCCGATTACCCCCCTCTCTATTCTATTCTACCCGATTTCCCCCTTCTCTGTTCTATTCTACCCGATTACTTCCTTCTCTATTCTATATTCTACCCGATTACCACCTTCTCTGTTCTATTCTACCCGATTACTTCCTTCTCTATTCTATTCTACCCGATTACCCCCTTCTCTGTTCTATTCTACCCGATTACTCCCTTCTCTTTTCTATATTGTACCCGATTACCACCTTCTCTATTCTATTCTACCCGATTACCTCCTTCTCTCTTCTATTCTACCCGATTACCCCCTTCTCTCTTCTATTCTACCCGATTACTTCCTTCTCTATTCTATTCTACCCGATTACTTCCTTCTCTATTCTATTCTACCCGATTACTTCCTTCTCTATTCTATATTCTACCTGATTACTTCCTTCTCTATTCTATATTCTACCCGATTACTTCCTTCTCTATTCTATATTCTACCCGATTACTTCCTTCTCTATTCTAGTCTACCCGATTACCACCTTCTCTATTCTATTCTACTCGATTACTTCCTTCTCTATTCTATTCTACCCGATTACTTCCTTCTCTATTCTAAATTCTACCTGATTACCCCCTTCTCTATTCTATTCTATCCGATTACTTCCTTCTCTATTCTATATTCTACCCGATTACCACCTTCTCTAATCTATATTCTACCCGATTACCACCTTCACTATTCTATTCTACCCGATTACTTCCTTCTCTATTCTATATTCTACCCGATTACACCGTTCTCTATTCTATTCTATCCGATTACTTCCTTCTCTATTCTATATTCTACCCGATTACTTCCTTCTCTATTCTATATTCTACCCGATTACTTCCTTCTCTATTCTATATTCTACCCGATTACTTCCTTCTCTATTCTATATTCTACCCGATTACCACCTTCTCTATTATATCCGATTACCCCCTTCTCAATTCTATTCTACCAGATTAGCCCCTCCACTGTTCTATTCTACCCGATTACCCCCTTCTCTATTGTATTACCCCCTTCGCTATTATATTCTACACGATTATTCCCTTCTCTATTCTATTCTACCCGATTACTTCCTTCTCTATTCTATATTCTACCCGATTACTTCCTTCTCTATTCTATTCTACCCGATTACTTCCTTCTCTATTCTATTCTACCCGATTACCACCTTCTCTATTCTATCCGATTACCCCCTTCTCAATTCTATTCTACCAGATTAGCCCCTTCTCTGTTCTATTCTACCCGATTACTTCCTTCTCTATTCTATTGTACCCGATTACTTCCTTCTCTATTCTATTGTACCCGATTACTTCCTTCTCTATTCTATATTCTACCCAATTACCACCTTCTCTATTCTAGTCTACCCGATTACCCCCTTCTTTCTTCTATTCTACCCGATTACATCCTTCTCTATTCTATATTCTACCCGATTACCCCCTTCTCTATTCTATATTCTACCCAATTACCACCTTCTCTATTCTACCCGATTACTTCCTTCTCTATTCTATATTCTACCCGATTACACCGTTTTCTATTCTATTCTATCCGATTACTTCTTTCTTTTTTCTATATTCTACCCGATTACTTCCTTCTCTATTCTATATTCTACCCGATTACTTCCTTCTCTATTCTATATTCTACCCGATTACTTCCTTCTCTATTCTATATTCTACCCGATTACTTCCTTCTCTATTCTAGTCTACCCGATTACCACCTTCTCTATTCTATTCTACTCGATTACTTCCTTCTCTATTCTATTCTACCCGATTACTTCCTTCTCTATTCTAAATTCTACCTGATTACCCCCTTCTCTATTCTATTCTATCCGATTACTTCCTTCTCTATTCTATATTCTACCCGATTACCACCTTCTCTAATCTATATTCTACCCGATTACCACCTTCACTATTCTATTCTACCCGATTACTTCCTTCTCTATTCTATATTCTACCCGATTACACCGTTCTCTATTCTATTCTATCCGATTACTTCCTTCTCTATTCTATATTCTACCCGATTACTTCCTTCTCTATTCTATATTCTACCCGATTACTTCCTTCTCTATTCTATATTCTACCCGATTACTTCCTTCTCTATTCTATATTCTACCCGATTACCACCTTCTCTATTATATCCGATTACCCCCTTCTCAATTCTATTCTACCAGATTAGCCCCTTCACTGTTCTATTCTACCCGATTACCCCCTTCTCTATTGTATTACCCCCTTCGCTATTATATTCTACACGATTATTCCCTTCTCTATTCTATTCTCCCCGATTACTCCATTCTCTATTCTAAGTGTAAATAGATGCAGCTCAGGAATAAGGGAATGAAGCAAATATTAATAGTTCACTGAAGCATACTTATAACTAATTTATTAAAAACAAAATATGTTTTAATTGTAGATTAGAATCACACCATCACGAAAGAAATGACAACAATTAAACATATGAAAATAAAATGATTTAAGCCATGCACATCATTAATAAGTGCTTGCAATATTATCTAGAAATGTCTGAGGAAAATGTCCTTTTAATTGTTATCACTTCGGGAACTGTACAGAAAGTGGAGGGGAATACCTATAATAATGTCCCGTCCAAGCTGAATTATAGCATGTGAACACTAGTTTGCAAAATTGTCTGGACGGTTAGTGTCTCAGCTCAACCTGCAATGGGGAGCGTAACAAATATTGGTGGAGACTCTGTCTAATGAATGCCGAAGGGCTGGTGCAGTGGAAGCCGTGTAGTTCCCCAAATGTGGAGGTTCTTCAGTTTTTGAGTGCTGGGAGTTTAATTTCCTCGCACCTCCAGAGCAAGTCTGATTTTTTTACAAAATCATAAATTTTTTTGAAAAATCAGCAGGAATTTCTCTGGGCCCCGGCGGAACCCCCCTGAGGACTAATTAAGCAATTGGAAGTTTCCAATTAGCTTAATTAATCCTTAGTTACTCATCTTGTGAAGCGGTGTCTCCAGCATCGGGACCCAGTCTCCTACAGCAGGGTGTCAGTGTGTGTGTGAGTGACACACTACATCTACCAGCAGCCCTTGCTCCTCCCAGCAGCCCTCGGACCCTCCCAACAGCCCCTAGGACCCCCAGCAGCCCCTCCCCAGTGACAAGATGGAGGGGAGGATACCGGGAGCCTCGTAAGTATAATTTTTTTTTTCACGTTCCGCAGTGTTTTCAGTAACTGATTTTTTTTTTTTTTACATTGGTTGCCGCGGGTATCGGGAGCGCATATACCCGCGGTAATCCAAAATGTTACCTCGTGTCCAATTGAATATTCCCATTAGTGTCTCAGCTCAACCCGCAATGGGAAGCGTAACAAATGTTGGTGCAGATACTGCCTGATGAATGCCAAAGGCTGGTGCAGTGGAAGAGGTGTGTCTTAGGAGGAGGTGGTCTGAGTGGGAGCTGCTGCTGTGCTGACGTGGCAATGGCACGGGGGCTTCCCCTGCAGGCTTCCCCGTCAGAATGGATCCTCCCAGGGGAGACGACTTCCAGCCCTGTGCCGCCGATGTGGCACAGGGATTCCCTAAGCTAAGGAGTGTGAGAGCCCGGGTGTCAACGGTGGCTGGCCAGCACCGGGGCAAGAAGAAGCAGCACAGATGTCAGTGCGGCTCCAGTGAAGCAACTGGAGCCGCCGGCAGCTTCTCCCAAGGCGGACAGTGAGTTGGAGTCTGTGGCCGACAGTGTCCTCAGGAAGATGCAGTGGACGCTGTATTCCAGCTTTAAATGGGTATGGTATCGGCACACCTGCAGCTGGAAGAAGCGATACAAAAAATGGACATGGAGGGGGATCCCCAGATAAGTCGCGATTTGCAGAATTGGTACCTGCATCTGGGATGGCTTTAGGGATGAACCACAGAGAGGTGCAGGGAGCTGGTAAAACAGGTACAGGTCGGCAGGTGGTTGGTGCTGAAAGAAGTGGCCAGAGTGTACAGGAGATGCGTGTGCTGGAGAAAACATTCCAAGTGATCAGCGCAATGTTATTGGGACAATTTATGGTGACGAAATGTTGGTACCTATAAGAGAAAAGGTGGCTGCAGAAATTAACTGCAGTGATGCGAGGAGAAGAGCAACAATTGTGCATCATGTGGTGGATAAGCAGCCTGTTCCAGGCAACATTTCTTATGCTAGTATGGTCTCCAGGGCAAGGATAAGCAATAGACCATAGATGGCAACTGGGTCTGGGCAAGTAGGGGCCTGGTTTGTAGTGTTTTTGATGCATTGGTATTTGCAAGGTAAAAGTAAGCAAGGTCTTGCTTCTATAATCTATGAAACATCATGGATCCCCAACCCATACGATGTGCCACTATTAAAGTGGCTTCTGTAGTATCCGAACATGCTCGTTTGTTGGCCTTTCAATTTTTCAACACGACTGAGTTGATTTTTTATTTATTTTTTGCAGGAGATTAGTAATTTGGACATCCTTCACAAAGCAGAGTGAGGAGGGGTCTTTCTTGCTGGTCTCTTGCGGCCGAGCCATGAAGGGACAGGACCTAAGGTTGATTAATATTTATGGGCCTCAGTCATCCTGGTATGGGAAATGTCTCTTTATGGAGATAAAAGCTTTTTTTTACGACCCAGCAGGTTGTCTTTGGTGATGATTTTAATACCATAATTAGGCTAAAAGATAGGGTAGGTTCAAGGAGAACTCTGGGCCCTGATTCCAATTTTTTAGTTAGCATGGTTAGACAGGCAGGTCTGGTAGATGTGCATATTCGACACTTCCCAGACCTCACGGGTTTCACTTATTTTAGTGGTAGTCATACAGTAGATCTAGAATAGACAGGTTTTTTGTTAAGGAGTCTTCAAAGACCTCATCCATTGGGGTGAGGTTGGTGGAGTTCTCCGATCATGGTTTTCTCTCAGTAACTTTGAATGCCTCAGAAACCCCTCAGAAAGGGCGGGGCCTGTGGAGTTTAAACAAGGAGCTACTGGAGGAAAAGAGAGACAACCTTTTGGGGTCTTCTTTCAATCTCAGGAGACAATTCTTGAGGCGGGTTGGAGTAGATGTGAGTGGTGGAAGGTGATAAAAAAAAGAGAATCTGGAAGTTTTTATGTGGACTGTTAACCAAGAAAAACTTGATAAAGCAAAACACCTGCCACAACCTGAGAAAGAAATTGGATTTCTTGATCTCTGAGAAGGAAGATGGTGGGAAAATCTCCCGGATGAAGGCTCAGATAAAGGAATTTCAGTACACTGTCCTTGTTTCTAGAGAGGGATTACAGAACATACCACTCGCCGGATCTCTACCAGAGTTGTAGGAGGTCATGTGAGGCCAAAGAGATCAGGGGACTAGTAGATGGACAGGGTGTTTTATATGCTGACAAGAAGGGCATTCTGGAAGTGATTGGGTCCTATTATTCAGATCTTTTGTCTGAGCATCCACTCATCGGGGAGAGGATGGAGGAATTTCTGAGAGGGACATAACGGCGGAGGAAGTTAGGAAAGCAATAGAGGGATTAAACTAAAAAAAAATTTAATGAAAGCCTGGATGGAGGAGTTCTATCTCCTTCCATGGGGTTATCTGCTCTTATAATGCTGTCCAAAGGAAAAGTTCTGTCCAATATTGAGAACTGACGCCCCATTGCCCTTCTTAATACAGACAGAAAGATTTTGGCAAATGTACTGTTTAATAGGGTATCAGAATTTTCTGAGCTGATGCTTTCCCCTTTCCAGCACTGTACGGTGAAGGGTCGTAGCACTTTTAGGCCATTTTAGCGGTCCCGTGCTGAGAAGTGGGGAAAATATATACTGGCATTGGTTCAATCTAAGGCCTTTAATCAGGAAAACCATAAGTACCTTTGGGCCCTACTAAAAAGGTATGATCTTCCAGTGTGGGTGGTGAATTGGCTGCAGGCTACTTGTCATCAGGCCGAGAGCTTCCCACTTGTGAATGGTTGGGTGGGTGTCACTTTTGGTGTGTGCTCTGGTGTCTGTCAGGGATGTGATTGACCCTTTCGTCAGAAGGGTAGAAAGCAGAACTGTGGGGGCGTGCTTCTGGGTCCAGAGTTTCCACCGAAGTTGATGTCCTACACTGATAACCTCACAGTGGATCTGTCTTCACAGGCAGAGGGCTGTGAGGTGAAAGATCTCATCTGCGAATACTCTGAAGCCTCGTGGTCCAGGGTAAACCGAGAGCAGTGTGAAGTTTTCTGGATGGGGAAGGAAGGTGATGAATTCAGCCTTCCAGACAGCTTCCCTCAGGCCAGTCTACAAATCAAAATGTTAGGCATATGATTCGATCATGGTGATTATGCCTCTCTAAATTGGGATAGAAGGCTGGAAGAGATGGAAGCTTTCTCTGAGGGAAAGGGTTGAACTGTGTAAGACTCACTTGATTCTGATTTTTTTTTTCTTTATGTGTCAGTTATGTGTTCCTTGCCTCAATCGGTGGTCAAGATTGAATTCCTTGTTCTTCCTGTTACTATGGGGGAATAGAATCAATATAGTCAAGAGAGGCATCACCTACAGACCGAGGAATGATGGGGGTTTAGACATGGTAAACCCCGTTGTCTTTTTTGTAATGACTTTTTTAAAGCTTACTGTTGGCAGTTTTCTTTACAGATGCTCCCCCTCGGTGGGTAGAGGAACTTAGAATCTGGATGTTCCCCTTCCTTAGGTTGTGTTTAGAGGGAGGCCAGGTGAGAAGCTTTCAAATTCGACATGGTTACCTCCAAATCTGCGTCATCCAGAGCTTGAAGGTGATAAAGGGATTTGGTGAGGTCAAAAACTTCTCCAGGAGGGAGTTGGGGTAGAAGAATTTTGCAGACCTACTTCCATGTCCCGCTGTCACTATGGGACTGTCCGGGCGATGTCGCTTTGGCAGGGTTAGCTCTGTTGAATTCACAGAGGATACCGCAGAAGTTCATAGACATCCCTTGTCTCTCTCTACGTGGAAGGCTTTCTGTTGGAGGCAACTTCAGGTGGAGGAGTGCCAGTGAACGTGGTTGTCCACGGGAGGTGTGTCATGGGGTGGAGGAGATGATTGACCACTTCCTACTCTAGTGTCCCTTTAATGTAAAAGTTTATAAGGAGGTATCATAGGGCATTGGTATTCCGTGCCTTTCGGGGATTAGTTACTCTGAGTGGGCAGCATATGGGCTAGTCAGAAGGTATGGTGGATTTAATTTAACCACTATTTATTTAGTTAGTTTAGCAGTTAGATTTCTCACTTGGAACGCACTGTGTCAGGTTTCCTTAAGGAAAAATGTCCTCCCCTATGGAGAGGTGATGGGTTTGATTCTTCAAGAGGTGAAAAGAATGATGGATCTGGATAAAAATGCGCTCAGCTGGTCTCGTTGGTGGGGTCAGCTGAAGCCCCAGTGAGCGGGTGGCAGATGTTCTCTTCAAGTCCAGCTTTGGTTTCAATATCTATTCTTTCACTTGCTGTAGATTTTGAAGTAATTAATTTGTTTTGATTAAAAGATTTGCATACATTACCTGTAGGTGTTAGTGGTGATTGAGCAGTGTTAGGTTGGAGCGTTACTTAAGTAGTTAATTTCTTTATTCATTGTGTGATTTGTAGATAGTTCTGCTTTATACTGAGGGTGCTAATTAAAATCCTTGCTTAGTTTTTCCTTGTAGGGTGGAAGATTGAATATAGGTTCTAGGATAGGTTAAGATGATTATTATTAGGGTAGGATGTGGATTTATATGATAATATTATATCCACATTCTAATTTTTTTTTTTTATGTATTTCATAAATACATAATATGGCCGCTTTTTAGAGTCTCTCTCACAGGGGGTTCCCGAATTTGACCTCCACCCTCATTCTACAGGACCTTTTGGGCTTGACATATGCCTTAGTTTGTAGCCCAAGTAAAGAGGATCAGCTACATAGGTCCCTTGCCCCTGTGGGACAGCTTACCGCCGGAATCGGGCCACGGACGTGCTGACCGCGTTGCTACCCTTCCCAGAACGGGACACCCAGACGCGCAACAGCGCAACTCCCTGCTGCTAGGCTGCAGAGGACACACTACCCGCACCACCTGCTACTCCGACGGGAGTGTACATCAGGCTGCCAGACCCGGAGGACCAGCGGCAGCGCCTGTCGCCGTGTGTGGACGCCGCTGAGCGGCGGCGGGTCTCTCTCCCTCTGCTTCTCGGCTGGGCTGCGGGGATTACATCATCAGCACTCCCTGTGCTTCCCCCGCCGGGAGTGTGCACCCGATCGCCGGACAAGCGGCTGTGCCTGCATCTACCTGTGTGGGCGCCGCTGGAGCCACTTCTACCCGGCTGCATTTTCCTCCCTAGGTGCCAGACGGTCAGCGCACAAAGCAGCTTATGGACCCTCCCTCTCTTGGTCTCCCCTCTCCTGGTACAGATCTCTTGGAGCACAGAGTCACCTTTTGGACTCTGCAGTAACTGCTGTACCACCCGCTTCTTACCTGGACAGAGGCCATATGTCTCCTTACTGCCTTCTCCTGTTGTACAGAGTGCTTGGTGAATCAGTCATAAATATCTATAGCACCTGGTGATACTCCACAGAACGAGATTCCAGCCTGTTTAACCTCTAGTCACAGTCCGTCTCTTTCCCCTGCAACAGTGTGGGACTTATAAGTTCATTCCATTTGTTAGCCTGTGCTACCCCCTAGTGGTGAATTTTTATATCGGTGATTTTTTCTATTGTATCAGTGTCTATCCTATATTACACCTGCTCTCGGATATATAACAATAATGAACTTTCTATCACAATAATTATGGAGAGATATGTTAAAAAGACACCTAAGCCTCCCAAGGACCCACAAACAAGCAAAAATAAATCTACGGTCTCTGTATCAGAAGCGTCTTTATCACCGCGTTCACCCGGAGAAGATTCCTCAGACGCATTATTTGACACCAACAGATACAGACCGCTCTCCATAGAAAGAGCAAAGGAAATTTCTGATATAATTTCGCCTCTTTTAGATATCAAATTGGCTCCACTTACAGAAGCCATTACCGCAGCTATCTCAGCACACCAAACGCTTGACAGAAGCTGAAGATCGCATTTCAACTTTGGAAGATGACCTTCATGAAGTTAAATCTCTGCTGCATTCTCACGATGCCACCATAGCGGCTTTAAATGATAAGGTTGAAGACCTAGAAAACCGCAACAGACGTAACAATCTGCGTCTGATAGATCTCCCTGAGTCAGTTAGACCTAAAGATCTTCACGCCATAGTCTCTAATTGGCTTCCTGTAACCCTAGGAGTAATTTCAGGATCCTCATCTTTGATAGTGGAGAGGGCGCATCGAGTAGGTCCAGATCGACAACAGACACAACAACGCCCACATCCAGTCATTTTTAAATTATTAAATTACCTTGACAAGGTGAAGATTCTGGAAGCATACCGCAAGCTCGACAACTTATCCTACGAAGGCTCTAAACTTCTCTTATTTCAAGACTTTTCCTTTAAAGTCTCTTCTAAACGGCGTGAATTCTCACCAATTTGAAAGGAACTGTTCTCCAAAGGCATACGATTTTCCTTACTCTATCCTGCAAAACTACGGATCATCCACAATGGTAAACCATATTATTTGGACTCTCCATCTGCCGCACAGAACTTTCTAAAATCGATGGGATCGGCTTCCCCCCTCCATGGATGACAGTGATTAATTCCACCACATCGACGCTGATAAGTATTGCGTTACTGTTTATAATGGCTGACAGTGTCTTTACTTTCTTTGAAATGCTGTCTTTGCTAGTATTATGTTGTTTAGAATTTATTATCAGCAATATATGTTGTTTTCAATATGTAATGGGAGGCCTTTTCAGAGGCTCTTACAATTTCTATGTTTTTTCTTTTTTTGTTTTCCCTGATCTTGCTACTTGTCTACTATTAGTTAAATTTTTAAAAATTTGACAGATTGTTTTTCCATACTATATCTATTGTTATTGTAATTGTTGGGTATATATTAGATTTTATTCCATGTAAATGTTTATGGTTTCTATTTTCGAGACTCCCCCGGCTTGCTCGTTGGGACGGGCTTGGGGACTTTCTTAGATGGTATCTTTTTGCCGGTTTTCCTGTTGTTGGTATAGGTTAATGACTACTAGGTATAAACAGACACCTCAGGATACAATGATGAAACGTGATCTCACATTTATATCCTGGAATGTAAAAGGGTTAAATACCCCTATCAAACGTAAAAAAGTTTTAAGTCATCTTAAGAAATACCGTCCTGATATAGTTTTCTTACAGGAAACTCACTGGCGGTGCACTGACCCAAACATTTTGAAAGATACATGGTTGAAGGAATATAGAAGTGCTTCATATACTACAAAATTCCGTGGGGTTCTTATTCTGTTTAATAAATCTGTTAATTATACTATAAAAGACGAGAAAATAGACCCGGACAGTAGATATCTGTTATTAAAGGTTGTTATAGAGCAGGAAACTTATACTTTAGCCTGTATTTATGCCCCCACAGGGCCTAACGCCGAATTTTTTTCTACTCTCTACGTGACTATACAAGATTGGTCAGAGGGCACCTTACTAATGGGAGGTGATCTTAATGTAGTGCTAGACTCTTCGTTGGATGTTTCTGGCGGCCCTAGACATGAGGGACGGGCTCGTTCTGCTCCGTCTACCATGGCATTGTTACTAGATTCTCTGGAGCTAGTTGATCCCTGGCGATACCTTCACCCGATCTCTAGGGAATATACCTTTTTCTCCCACCCCCATAAAAGCTTTTCTAGATTAGATTATTGGCTGACGTCTAATTCCTTACTACACAGAATATTGGATGCTTCAGTTGACATACTTATCTCAGACCATGCCCCTGTTAAATTAAAGATACAGTTGGAATCGCCTATACTTCGTTCCCCAAATTGGCGTTTTCCTGATTATCTAGCCTCCTCGGAGGATTTTCAACAATATTTACAACAAACTTTCTTAAATTATGCGTCTGATAACTCTGAGCATGTTGAAAATATTAATCTTTTTTGGCAGGCATCGAAACCGGTTATGCGAGGTTATTTGATTTCTTATCTAGCATAAAAAAAAAGAGATATACAACAGAAATTTTCCCAAGCTGCCAATATGGTGTCTTCTATATACTCCGCCCTATTATCAAACCCAACGGAAGCCAATAGAATATCATATAGGGACGCTAAAACGGTTTACGATTCCCTTTGTGAGGAGCAAGCTCGTATGAATATCACTTATCGTATTAACAGATATTTGGTTGGGGTAATCGGGTTCAATGGGTTCCACTCCAAATCAGATTAGTGAGGCTTTCCTTAGGTACTTTGAATCTTTCTATTTGGAATCTCCTGACCACCCCACACAAGGTATGGAATTTCTATATGAGGCCGATCTTCCAACCCTTACGGAGGAAGACAGAAACATTTTAACGGCCCCAATTACTGATTCAGAACTTATATCACTCATAAAAGGTTTGCCTACAGGTAAAACGCCGGGTCCAGATGCTCTGTCAGCGGCTTATTATAAATTACTATCCCCACATCTTGTTCCTCATCTCTCCAATCTATTTAATTCTATTTTACAAGGTAAACCAGCCCCAAAAGATTTTAATATCGCCCGGGTCATCCTATTACCAAAACCAGACAAAGACCCGACGCTAGTTACCTCGTACAGGCCGATTTCTCTTTTGAACCAGGATATTAAACTTTTTACAAAACTATTATCAATAAGACTACAATTGATATTACCTAAAATTCTTCACCCCGCTCAAACCGGTTTTCTTAAAAATCGTCATTCAATACATAATATAAGAGCACTCCTTGCAGTCATGATTAAAACCCACCAGATTCGGGGAAAAGATAGTATAGGCGTCAGCTGTGACGCAGATAAAGCTTTTGATCGAGTATCGTGGGCACATTTGAATAGAATTTTTTTCTCACCAGGGATTTGGGTCGGAGTTTACCCATATCTTTAATGCTTTATATCACATGCCAACAGCTTTTCTGACCATAAATTCACTAAATACAAGCTCATTTAATCTTTTTCGTGGAACAAGACAGGGTTGCCCGCTGTCCCCGCTCTTATTTAACTTGGCTCTGGATCCCCTTATCAGGCTTTTTTTTAAAGAAACTAGATGGCGAGGCATTATGTTGGCGCAAACCGAAATAAAATGTTCTGCATTTGCGAATGATTTATTATATTTTGCTGACCCAAAATTAGCAATGCCTTACATGCTAGACTTGTTTGACGCCTTTGAATTAGTATCGGGATTCAAAATTAACTACACCAAAACTGTGGCCTTAACCTTTTTTCCTGAGGCCAAATTGGGTTGGCAGGATTCATTTCTGTTTAGATGGGCTAACGAGGTTGGCATTACTTATCTGGGTATTAAAATTCCGTCTCATCCGGCTAATCTATGTGATATTAACTATTTCCCTCTCCTGTCAAAGACCATTTCAGATTTTAATAAATGGTCTCATCTTCCCCTATCATATCTGGGTAGATGTCACCTATATAAGATGATATGTTTCCCCAGATTCTTTTATATTGCGCAGATGCTTCCAATAATTCCGCCTAAAAGATTTCTGGCAAATTTGAACAAAGCTCTGACAAAATTTATATGGGCAGGTAAACGTCCGAGAATATCCCTATTTAAATTGCAGCAAAAAAAGGAGTTAGGAGGTGTTAATTTACTTTGTCTTCGTAATTATACTCTGGCTGCAAATGACAGAGTGGCGCTGGATTGGATCGGGGGATCTAATATTTATACACAACGACATATCGAACAATCCTTTACTCCGTACTGGAGTCTGGTTTCCCTATTACACACTCCTCAAACATCTCTCCCTGCTTCATTTAAAGACAATATCCTGCTATATTCCACTTGTGTGGCGTGGAGACTGATTAGATCTAATTTAAAAGTGCCCAAAAATTAATCTTTTTGCCATTATGGGGGAACCCATGTTTTCCACCTGGCCAGAATTCATCTATTTTTAAAACATGGCACGATGAGGGATTATGTTATATTTATCAATTCTTGAATATGGAAGATTTAACTCCAAATACTAGATCACAATTACAAGACAAATTTCCCTCCCTTTCTATTCCATTATTTTCATTATTATTATTTACAAGCTGTCAGCTATGCGCAAACCTCCTTAAGGAGTCATAATTACAAGTTAGATCAGCTATGTTCTCTTGATAGGATATTATATTATAAGCCTAAAGACCCCCTCACTACTTCCACCATATATACACATTCCCGTCCTGAACTTAATTTGGAAACTGGTTCGGTAGGCTTCTTGAAATGGAAGGAGATATTCCCTGATCTAACCATGGCAAACATGCTAGAAGCCTATATGAGACTTAATAAACATTTAGCTTCAGCATCATATATGGAAATGCATATAAAAATACTGCATAGGGCTTATTTCACCCCAAAATTGAAATTTGTTATAGGAGAAGCACAAGACTCAAACTGTTACAAATGTGGAACCCCCGATGCAGATATTTTGCACTGTTTGTGGTCTTGTTCTCAAATCCAGTCATATTGGAAATCTCTCCAAACGTATATTAATAATATCTTGAAAATAGAGTTTACGTTTACTAAAGAATGGTTTTTTTGGGGTATATATTCAACCTCTATGGAAGGTGGATTGACAAAGGGGAATCGCGCTATACTGATTAAATTGACAGCTACTGACAAAAAAACTATTCTGTCACACTGGATCTCGTCAGAACCTATCCCCATACATTTATTTCACACTAAATTCTCCTTTTTATTTTTTATGGACTGGACCGAGACTTCTTTACACAAAGAGAAAATGACAGAAAGGTTTTTTGATGTTTGGCTCCCTTATGTCCTCACACTTTCTGATGGTATAAAGGAAGCATTACGAAAATGTTTGGCTTAACAACATGGTATAACTTGGAAGTTTTGTCCACAGGTGTGCCATTCTAATAGAGTTGGATGGTTATTATATGTTTTGCTCTGTATTTGATGGGGTATAATATGGATATATTTTTGTCAATGTCTTATGGTTCTAAAATATGTATCTTCTAATCTACTTACCATGTTTATTTTACCCGATATTGCAATATTTATGTATTTTGTCATTTTTGCCAATCTGTCAATAAAATTTGTTGAAAAAAAAAAAGATGTAGATAAGAATCACACCATCACTGAAGAAATTATAACAATTAAACATGAAAATAAAATGATTTAAGCCTTGCACATCATTAATAAGTGCTTGCAATGTTATCTACAAATGTCTGAGGAAAATGTCCTTTTAATTGTTATCCCTTAGGGAACTTTACAGAAAGCGGAGGAGAATACCTATAATAATTTTCCCATCCAAGCTGAATTATAGCATGTGCACACTAGATTGCAGAATTGTCCGGACGGTTAGTGTCTCATCTCAACCCGCAATGGGGAGCGTAACAAATATTGTTGGAGACACTGGGCCCGATTCAGACCTGATCGCAAGGCTGCGTTCGTACGCAGCCTGCCGATGTTTGCATTCTGCGCATGCGTATAAGACGGAGTGTGCGTGCGCGAACCGGCCACTGCGATCGGAAATCGACCGCAGCTAGCACGCAGAGCCTTCACACAGTGATTGATAGGACCTGACCGTTTGAGGGTGGTGACGTGGGGGTGGTCAGAGAAACGCAGGCGTGTCTGTGCGTTTCAACGCCGTTACAGGGGCGTGCATAATTTAGCCCCAGCAACGGCATACGCATCCTAACGTCTAGTTACACACATAAGGATTAGCAATGTCTGCGGTAGGGTCAGGTCAACCACAACTGTGCGTGTGTTTCCGATGGTTCCCGATGTTACCGAAGTTTTCACTGTCTCGTCGGGATGTAAGTAAAGGGAAGTAGGCGGCATTATGTAGTGTTGGGTGTCTACGTATTGTGCTGCGGTTACATTGCGTATGAGTTCATTAGCATATTTTTGCAACAGCTGGCTGCGTGCGAACGGGTGTGAATCAGGCGCATGGTCTGATGAATGACGGAGGGCTGGTGCAGTGGAAGCCGGGTAGTTCCCCAAATGTGGAAGGGCGGTGAATCCAGAACGGTGTCAGGGTGCAGGTAACTGACAGACAGGAAACTTCTTATAGTTGGTAGACGCTGTATGTCTGGAATAAACCTTTGGTATTGCTGATCATCAGAGCGGGGGGAACAAATTAGTCCTCAGTACATTGCAGCACTGGTCTCTCAGTAGTGAAATGTGATGGCCGTCCTGCACATGCCAGACCAGTTTATTACAGGTATTCTCCTCCGCTAACTGTAAAGTTCCCTAATGGATAACAATTAATTAATAAAATTCCTCAGACATTTCTAGATAATATTGCAAGCACTTATTAATGATGTGCTAGGTTTAAATCTGGATACGTTCAGAATCCCGACAACAGGGATTCCGGCGTTCAGAATGGCGACCCCGGAATCCCTTCACTTATCAGTATACCGGCACTGGTATCCCGACCGCCGGGATCCCAAACGTAAGTACTGGGGTTAGGGGGAGGGGTTAGACACTAGGGTTAGTGTTAGGCACTAAGGGGGAGGGTTAGGGGTTAGGATTAGACACTAGGGTTAGTGTTAGGCACTAAGGGCGGAGGGTTAGGGTTATGGTTAGGATTAGACACTAGGGTTAGTATTAGGCACTAAGGGGGGAGGGTTAGGGTTATGGTTAGGGGTTAGACACTAGGGTTAGTGTTAGGCACTAAGGGAGGAGGGTTAGGGTTATGGTTAGGGGTTAGGATTAGACATTAGGGTTAGTGTTAGGCACTAAGGGGGCAGGGTTGTCCCGGACACTGACTCCTCAGCTCAGAGGAGGTTTGGCACTGCTCGGCTCCCGGAGGCACGTGCCGGGAGGCGAAGCAATGTGAAGCTGCCCCAGCCCACAGCCCCGCACAGTACAATGAGCAGAAGGGAAGGGGGGGGCGTTCTAATCGATTTAACGGGGCCTCGTCTCATAGGGGCGGAGGGCGGCAGTGCAGAGCAGAGATTACAACATGGAGAGGGCAGTACCACAAGCTGGCAGTTTCTACTTCAGGGTCCATTGGGGGACCACAGGGTTGACCATGGGTATAGCTTGGATCTGGATCCACGGGCACCATACAGTTAAAGCTTTAGCTCCCAGGATGCACTTGGGTCCTCCTCTATACCCCGCCCCTGAGCCACAGGCACCTCAGTTTCAGTTTGGTGCCGGCCGAAGTCGGTTGCACTGTGCAGTGGGGCTGCAGGAGCAGCCCCTAAGCTTTATTTTTACAGAAGAAAAGTTTTTTATTTTTTCTCTTGTGTTTTACACTTAATGCGGCAGCATAGGACTGTCCTTCTGGATGTCCACGCTGCCGCTCCAACACCCCGCTGGCGCTGCGACGCCAGTACTGCTCTGGGGATCGCAGCGGGACCCCGGAGTTAGTCCTAGCATGACTCCGGGACCTCCCTCTGACTGCTGCCGGACTCTACGGGGAACAGGTAAGCCGCGAGCAGCGCTCTTAGTGCCGCTCGCGGGGATAAATGCAGTCAGTTGCCGCCGGTCTCTGGGGACAGACCGGCGGCGCTAGTAGCGGCGACGGGCTCCCCCTCATGCAGGCATACCCCGCGCTCCGCTGGACCACCAGGGTATAAGTTCCGGGGGGGAACCGGCATCCCTGGGGTTAAATACTAGCCAGGGGAGGCAGCCTTCCCTGGTTTAGCGGCTCCTCCCCTCAGCTCAGCGCGCCTTTTCTCATGTGTACTGGCGTCGCTGAGCTGCTCCTCTGCTGGCCACTCCTCCTCAGAGCTCTCCGACTAACGCAGACTCCCAGGCAGGTGCATGGTCAGGTCCCCCTGTGTACCTCTCCCCACCAAAAGGACAGTGTACACAGCGCTATAACTCCCCCCAGACACTGAATCTGGGTGGTTGAGGGCAGCGATTGGTGCAGTAAGTACAATCTTCCTGCATTGTATGTGACTTTGCTAGTGCTGCTGTCTGTACTTATTTTCTAATTGCTGTCAGCTTATATCTATCCCTTTGCTTCTCCTACAGCCCGAAGGTGTGTGGGGGAGGGGCGTTTTTCTATTAACCTCACTTTTATAAATCATGTATTTGTGAGGTCAGTCACATACTGTTGTGTGATACACAGTACCATATTTTTGGGCCTGTTTGTGTTACATGCTGGTGAGTGCGGGGGTGTGAACACCGTATGTCCTCTGCTGATAAGTATTTATTGCATAATTACTGTATCATGTCTGATGAGGAGACTGAGCACTCCGGGGCTCCTGTGTTGCTTTCCTGCAGACGCTGTTCTGCTGGTGTTAATGGGGGGGATTTATCTCAGGATGGTCTTTGCGGGCAGTGCCAGCTGGCACCGGCCCCCTCTATACCCCCTATGCAGCAGGACCCCCTTGGGCGATGTTTTCACAAGTGCTGACATCTATTGCAGATGTCGATCCCTACAGTGACCCCTTCTGGGGCATTGTCCCAGCACTCTATCTCCCATTCCCCGGATATTCCGCAGGTATTGCGGTCTCCCTCTGGGGCCCAGACTGTGAGACAGTATTCGGGGCTGCCTGTGTATGTCCAGCCTCCCCCTGTATCACAACAGTCTGTAGTGCCTTTTCATCTCTTCAACTCGGTACAGAGTTTGGCGGCCTCATCCTCGGCTTTTCAGTCATTTTTGCAGGGTGATGTGCCACAGAAGGCGACCTAGCGGCCTGTTGTGAGTTTACTCACTGCGCAGGTATCAGAATCGGATCCCTCTTCAGATGATGGAGAGGTCCATGAGGGTTCTGATTTGGATGCTGTGGGACAGGAGGTTGAGCCTAGGTCCTCCATTAATGTTCCAGCATTAGTCAGGGCGGTGCGGGCTTTTCTCAATATAGAAGAGGAGGCACCGGTCCCTAAGTCGAAGTTTCCTGACTTCAAGAAAGCAAAGGTTACTTCTAATGTGTTCCCTCTGTCCGATCAGTTGGCGGATCATATGGCGGCGGCCTGGCAATTACCCAGCAAGAGATTCCAACCGCAGAAAAGGTTGGCTTCTCATTGTCCCTCTCCTGAGGATCAATGCAGGAAATGGGAGACTCCACCGGCGGTGGATTCACTTGTCACTCACTTGGTTAAAACCACTACGCTACCATTGCCGTCTATTTCCTCTTTAAAGGATCCAACGGACAGGAAAGTGGAGATTTGTTTGAAGTCCATTTACTCGCTCTCCGGAGCGGTGGCGCGCCCGTCCATGGCCATTTCCTGGGTGGCTAAAGCCATTGAGAACTGGGCCAATGCCTTGGAGGATTCTCTTACGGACGATGTTCCGGATGTTCAGAGAGCATTAGTGGCACAAATGAGGGATGCCGCTTCCTATACTGGGGAAGCGTCATTGGACGCAAGCATGTTAACCTCTAGAGTTTCGGCTGCGGCTGTGTCTGCTCGGAGATCCTTGTGGCTGCGGTCCTGGAGGGCTGATGCGGACTCTAAAAAGGGTCTGGAGGCTCTCCCCTTTAATGGAGATTTGCTATTTGGTCCAGATTTGGACAAAATAGTGGATACCTTGGCTAAGTCCAAGTCGGCTTTCCTCCCTTCGGCTTCTGCGCCGGCTAGGGTGAGGAGCACTGCCGTTCGGTCCTTTCGGGTTCAGGGTAAGGCCAAGGGCCAGTCCTTCCCGAGACATTCAGCGACCAAAGCCTCATCCAAACCCAAGAAGCATATGGAATGCTTGGCACCCCTCTTCCAAACAGGAGGACAAACCTGCTGCCTGACGGGATGGGCCTCTCCCTGGGGGACCCCAGATTGGGAGGCCGACTTCTCAGATTCGCCCAGTGTTGGTTCAGTACCACCATGGATGCTTGGGTTCGAGAAGTAGTCTCTCAGGGGTACGCCCTGTTGTTTCGGTGCAGGCCGCCCCACCAATTTTTTTGCACGAGTCCTTCGCTGGACGAGTCCAAAGCTTTGCATCTCTGTTTCTGGTGCAGAGACCCAATGGGTCTCATCGCCCTATTCTGAATTTAAGGTCTTTGAACAAGTACCTCAGAGTTCCCAGGTTCAGGATGGAAACTTGCGGTCCATCATCCTGGCGATGGAACCAGGGGACTTCATGGTCTCCCTCGATATCCAGGACGCCTATCTCCATGTGCCCGTGGCACCGGCACATCAGCGGTACCTGAGGTTTGCTATCCTAAACCATCACTACCAATTTCGGGCGTTGCCTTTCGTTCTTTCCACGGCTCCGAGGGTTTTCACCAAGGTGATGGCAGTCATGGCTGCCCACCTTCGGGGTCAGGGTATACGGCTGCTGCCGTACCTGGACGATCTGCTGCTGCTGGCGAGTTCCCCGGAGGTGCTTCTTCATCATCTACACCTGACAATTGCTTGTCTTCAAGCACATGGGTGGTTAATAATTTGGAAGAAGTCGTCTCTGATCCCATCTCAACGGATGGTCCATCTGGGAGCACTTCTGGACTCCAGTCAACAAAGGATTTTCTTGACTCTGGTAAAGGTATCCTCCCTACAACTGAGGATACACGGTTGCCTAAGCAGTGGCACGGTGTCAATACATTCGGCTATGAGTCCTGGGGTCCATGGTGTCGGCATTCGACATGGTGTAGTTCGCCCAGTTCCATTCCAGACCCCTGCAGGGGCAGATTCTTGTGGAATGGAACGGGTTGTCCCACCGGATCCGACCCCAGATGCTGGTATTGTCCCCGGAAGTGGGCCCGTCCTTGGCGTGGTGGCTGCAGTCAGCTCATCTCAGCCAGGGTCGCCCCTTTTGGATTCCGGACTGGGTTCTGCTCACGACAGATGCCAGTCTCCGGGGTTGAGGGGCAGTGACCGGCTCGTTGTCTCTTCAGGGCCGTTGGTCAGCGGAGGAGGCCGTCCTTCCCATAAACATTCTAGAACTACGGGCAGTATACCGTGCTCTTCTGGTGTCAGGCACCGTTCTCGGAAGAGCAGTTCAGGTGCGATCAGAAAACGCCACCACGGTGGCATACATAAATCACCAGGGAGGAACTCGCAGTTGAGCTGCGATGTCGGAAGTGTCCCAAATCCTGACTTGGGCGGAGTGCCACCTTCCAGCAATATCGGCAGTCTTCGTCCCGGGAGTCCTCAATTGGGAGGCAGACTTCCTCAGCCGTCACGACGTGCATCCCGGGGAATGGTTGCTTCATCCAGAGGTGTTTCAACTTCTCGTGGACAAGTGGGGACTGCCGGAATTGGACCTGATGGCCTCTCGTCAGAATTTCAAGTTGCCCATATATATACGGCTCAAGGACAAGGGACGCGGGCGCAAGCCTAGTGGATGCGTTGTCAGTGAAATGGTCGTTTCACCTAGCGTATCTGTTTCCTCCAATCTCCCTGCTCCCTCGGGTACTCAGAAAGATCAAACGGGACGGAGGCACGTTTCTGTTGGTGGCTCCAGCGTGGCCCGGAAGTCCTTGGTACTCCGATCTCAGGGGCCTGTCTGTAGACGCTCCGTACCTTCTGCTTCAACGTTAGGATCTGCTGTCTCAGGGTCCCTGCCTTTACCCGGATCTGGGTCGACTGTTTTTGACGGCATGGCTCTTGAGACAGCCGTCTTAAGGTCCCGGGGCTTTTCAAGCTCTGTCAACAGTACCATGCTTAGGGCATGTAAACCTGCCTCTGCACGGATTTACCACAGAGTGTGGCACACTTACTTTCAATGGTGCGAGTATAGAAGCTATGACCCTCAGGTGTTCAGAGTTTCTAGAATCTTGGCATTTCTGCAGTCAGGTCTTGACCTGGGCTTACGGCTTGCTTCCCTAAAAGTTCATGTATCGGCCCTGTCAGTGTGGTTCCAACGAAGGATTGCCTCACTGCCTGATGTTCACACCTTGTTCCAAGGTGTGCTGAGGATCCAGCCTCCCTTTGTGCCTCCAGTGGCTCCGTGGGACTTGGCGGTGATTCTTCGGGTCCTGCAGGGACCTCCTTTTGAGCCTCTTGAGTCGGTTGACCTCAAGTGGTTAACACTTAAGACTGTGTTTCTCCTGGCTCTTGCTTCGGCCAGGAGGGTATCCGAGTTGGGGGCACTTTCCTGTAGCCCCCCCTTCCTGATTTTTCATCAGGACAGGGCTGTGCTTCGCACCCTTTCCTGAGTTTTTGCCTAAAGTAGTCTCTAAGTTCCACATAAATCAGGAACTTGTGGTACCAGCTTTTCAGGCTCCGGGTCTTACGGCTGGCGAGGCTTCGCCGGACGTGGTCCGGGCTCTCAGAATTTATGTTGAACAGACGGCCTCTGTTAGGAAGTCCGATTCGTTGTTTGTCATCTTTGGTTTTCATGAGAGGGGTTGGCCTGCCAACAAACAAACTTTAGCCCGTTGGCTTTGTTCTGTTATTGGGGAGGCTTATATACAGGAACCTTTGCCTGTTTCAGCCTCGGTTAAGGCTCATTCCACTCGGTCTGTAGGCCCTTCTTGGGCTGCTAGACGTGGTGCCTCTGCTGTTCAGCTGTGTAAAGCGGCCACCTGGTCTTCAATTCAGACATTTTTGAGGTTTTATGCGTTTGACACCTTTGCCTCTCAGGATGCATCCTTCGGGCGCAGGATTCTCCTTTCTGCTCAGGAGCGTCCCCGCCCTTAGTTGAACTGCTTTGGGACATCCCCATGGTCAACCCTGTGGACCCCCTATGGACCCTGAAGTAGAAAACAAGAGATATGGTAAGAACTTACCTTTGTTATCTCTGTTTCTACGAAGTCCATAGGGTCCACAGGGCGCCCGCCCTGACGCACCTGGCTTCAAATGGGCTGTGGTACTGGTGACTGGTGTTTCCGTCTCCCATTTCTGTGAGTATGGTTTCTTGTGTGTTCCAGTCTTCCTTCTCTCTGTTTAGTCTCCTCCTTCGGCCTAGGCTACTTACCAACTGAGGTGCCTGTGGCTCAGGGGCGGGGTATAGAGGAGGACCCAAGTGCATCCTGGGAGCTAAAGCTTTAACTGTATGGTGCCCGTGGATCCAGATCCAAGCTATACCCATGGTCAACCCTGTGGACCCTATGGACTTCGTAGAAACAGACATAACAAAGGTAAGTTCTTACCATATCTCTTGTTATTTCCCTGCCTCTGGTCTGTCCTCTCCCCGACGCAATCATTAGTTCAGGCGGCCACCGCGGAGCTACAGTACAGGTCTTGTGGGATGCTGCATCAACATCTCACGAGACTTGCTTCCAGGACTCTTCTTCAATCCCTCTGTCTCCTCTGCTCACTGAAGAAGACACCTTCCTCTTGCAGCTAGAAGCCCTCCTCGCTCCTCCCCCTGCAGTGCAGCAAAATAATCACCCTTTCCCCCTGCAGACCGACACCCACTTTCCCTCTGCAGCCAGAAACACCCCTCCCCCCTGGAGACAGAAACCCATCTTGCCTTGCAGCAAGAAGCCCCCCTCCCCCCTGCAGTCCAAATTCCCTCTTGTCCCTGCAGCCTGAAACTTTATAGTTTCTTCAGCTACACTATAAAGAATTAGGAGTGAAGAAAATGGTGAAACAGCTACACCCCAGTCTCCAGTCATGGGCACATGGGTAAGTCAAACTTGCAAATGTTGTCATCTCTCTCTTTCTCTTTCTCTCTCTCTCTGTGCGGGGGTGCATCCAATCGGATCCCTCCCAGCAGCCCCCCCCGCGCGGCTTGCACATGCGCAGAAGGACGCCGGAGGGGGTTCTGTGTCATAGACTGGGAAGTCCCTCCTTTGCAAGGGCTGCTCTTACTGACAGAGCGGTCCTTTGCGTGGATCATCATGCATACCGGCATTACTAATGCCGGCATACATGCGATGCCGGCGGAATGCATTGCATCCCGCCCGCTGTGTCTCTGTCTGTCTCTCTTTCTATATTTATAATATTGTATTTATGCAGTCTGTGCTGTCCCAGAGCCCTCCTCTCATGTAATGCAGATAATGGAGAAAGATATGGTGGCACTAGGAGTCTTAAGCAAAGTCAGGACACTATTAGTCCAGCACACCAATGTTTTAGGACCTGTCCTGTGTGACTTTGCCTAAGACTCCGAATGCTGTCATATATTTTTTCATTCTCTCTTGCACAATATATATATAATCTCGTGTATATATGAATATATATATATATATATCTCGTGTGTGTATATATATATATATATATATCTCATATGTGTGTGTATATGTATATATATATTTATATATATATATATATACACACCAGGAGGAGTGTTGATGGACATCGCGATACCGGCTATGAGCACAGCGTTCAGATGCTTGCGCCTCCGATGCATGTATCATACATGCTTTATGTGAGTGGTTTTAATCTTGTTTCAGTAAAGAATTGAGTGCTAACGTACTTCACCACTGTGCGCCTCCTGCATCTTCTTATTTATACATTATATATATATATACATGCAAAGGGGCGGCACTCACGGCGGCTTAGTAATCATGACAATGGACCCATATACAACGGGTCCATTGTCGTGATTACTAAGCCACAGTGAGTGCCGCCCCTTTGTGGGTGAGGACATATGCATTTTAATCTACCTATAGTAATTGAATCTACCTATAGCACAGGAGTGCCAGCTGACTGCAGTGTGTGTGTGTGTGTATATATATATATATATATATATATATTATACACATTATACAAGGAACAGGCGGCACTCGTGACGACTTGTCAAATAAAGTACAACACACCCGCTAGATGCAACGAGCGGATGTGCTGTGCTTTATTTGATAAGTCGTCACGAGTGGCGCCTGTTCCTTGTATGTTTATTCATTTTGGCTGAAGAGGTCATTTGGAGGGCACCGGACGCACTACAAATTCAACTAGAACAGGAGTGCCGGCCCTACAACATTTTGTTTATATTACCAGCGGCAGCTTTATGGAGTAGTTAGGAGTTTATCACCTATATCTACATAAACCTTGCAGACCTGTAAGTGCCACAGATTTATTTCACTCATTGTTCATTTATGGGAGGCAGCATCCAGGCTTGTTAACATTTTTAAGGAATGAGTGCTGGCATCTGGTCGATTATATATTTGTATGTGAATATATATATATATATATATATATATGTCCTGTATGTATATGCATATATACATATATATATATATATATATATATACACACACATACACATACATACTGTACAACTGGGGGAGATGTTCAAGGTGCTAAGTGATAAATTCTCTGTAGCCACTGCTATATGACCCTTATATTAGACACCTGTATGTATAAAAGCAGGTAACATTGCAAAAAATCACTATGGTATCTGACTTCACCATACCAAAGCAATTTGAGTCCTTTAGGAGAAAATCGCTATATAAATAAAATTATTATTATTATTGCATGGCGACGGAAATCATGCAGATGTTACTTAAAAAAAACAATAAGTGCGCTTTTGTGGCTTATCTATTATCATAAAAAACCTCCATTTAAGGATGGGCCAATACTTATGGGCCAGTGCCCTGGACTTGCCCCCCAGGCTAGAAGTTGCCAGCCAGCCCCTGTTAGGCACTAAGGGGGGAGGGTTAGGTTTAAGGTGCTGGGAGGGGAAGGTTAGGTTTAGGCAGTAGGGGGGAGGTTAGGTTTAAGGTGCTGGGAGGGGAAGGTTAGGTTTAGGCAGTAGGGGGGAGGTTAGGTTTAAGGTGCTGGGAGGGGAAGGTTAGGTTTAGGCAGTAGGGGGGAGGTTAGGTTTAAGGTGCTGGGAGGGGAAGGTTAGGTTTAGGCAGTAGGGAGGTTAGGTTTAAGGTGTTGGGAGGGGAAGGTTAGGTTTAGGCAGTAGGGGGGAGGTTAGGTTTAAGGTGCTGGGAGGGGAAGGTTAGGTTTAGGCAGTAGGGGGGAGGTTAGGTTTAAGGTGCTGGGAGGGGAAGGTTAGGTTTAGGCAGTAGGGGGGAGGTTAGGTTTAAGGTGCTGGGAGGGGAAGGTTAGGTTTAGGCAGTAGGGGGGAGGTTAGGTTTAAGGTGCTGGGAGGGGAAGGTTAGGTTTAGGCAGTAGGGAGGTTAGGTTTAAGGTGCTGGGAGGGGAAGGTTAGGTTTAGGCAGTAGGGGGGAGGTTAGGTTTAAGGTGCTGGGAGAGGAAGGTTAGGTTTAGGCAGTAGGGGGGAGGTTAGGTTTAAGGTGCTGGGAGGGGAAGGTTAGGTTTAGGCAGTAGGGGGGAGGTTAGGTTTAAGGTGCTGGGAGAGGAAGGTTAGGTTTAGGCAGTAGGGGGGAGGTTAGGTTTAAGGTGCTGGGAGGGGAAGGTTAGGTTTAGGCAGTAGGGGGGAGGTTAGGTTTAAGGTGCTGGGAGGGGAAGGTTAGGTTTAGGCAGTAGGGGGGAGGTTAGGTTTAAGGTGCTGGGAGGGGAAGGTTAGGTTTAGGCAGTAGGGGGGAGGTTAGGTTTAAGGTGCTGGGAGGGGAAGGTTAGGTTTAGGCAGTAGGGGGGAGGTTAGGTTTAAGGTGCTGGGAGGGGAAGGTTAGGTCTAGGCAGTAGGGGGGAGGTTAATTTATAAATTGCAAGTAAGTTTCGGTGAACTATTGCTATTTGTTTCATTCCCCTATTCCTCAGCTGCATTTATTTACACTGTTTCTTTTATGATTGGGGCTGACATTCCCATACAGTTCTATTGAATTAGGGATTGTTTTAACTCTAGAGTGTCTGTTTTTTTTTTCTAGTTTATTCCCTTCTCTATTCTACCTGATTACCCTCTTCTCTATTCTGTTGTACCAGATTGCCATTTCTATTCTGTCAGATTACACCCTTCTCTATTCTATTCTACCATATTACCCCTTCTCTATTCTTTTCTACCGGATTAGCCCTGCCCATCTGTTTTTCTTTTTTATTTCCCACTTTATTCTATAATATCTATCAATCGCCAGCACTGGGTACCTGGCGTGCATCCCTGTAACTCTGTTTTCAGCGGACATAGAGGGGAATTCAATATGAAACGTAAACTTCGCTGTTGAAGTTTACGTTTCATATCGGAGCTTTTACCTGGGATAAAGTATCGGGTGTTCGACCACTTATCCCCGTATTCAATATGAAACTAACGAAAACGGGAGCCTGCGAAGTGGGATTTGTGTAAAGTTACGAAATTTTCCTTAAAAAAATTGTAGTACCCCCCTAAAGTTGTAAAAACATGGGGGATCACTATGGGTACCCCCGTTTTAGCCTGTAGATGAAAGTCGGGGATTTAAATAGCCGCAGCAGATGTTTTTTTCCCGACATTGAAGAAGTGTTGCAGAAGAGCACTTAGGTTATTTTTTTCGTTTTTTTAAGTGGTCCCATCAAATTTGGGGTACATGAAAATGGGTACTAGCATATTTTGATGTCCCTAAAGTAAGTTTTTAAAAATTCTGCATTTGTGCACCTGCCGCTATAAATCTATTCTAGAATACACCTACCGCTAATAGCCTATTCTAGAATACACCTGCCGCATACTTGCAGAATAGCCCTGAACCTATTTCCCTATTGTTAAACAATTTTTTCCCATTTTTTATTTTTTCACCCCAATTTTTTAAATAATTTTTTGGGGTGTCCCTATTTATTTTTTTTTACTTTTTTTGACACAGTTATTTTTTAAATGTCATTCCCAGGGGTGCAGGCTATTTTCTTTAAACCTGCACCCCTAAACCCCAATTCTGCACTTTTTTTCGCCACCTATTCAGTGGTGAAAAGTTATCCCCGTTTTTTTTCAAAGACTTTTCGAACCTGTGAAAAGTCTTTGAAATTGAATACAGTGTAAAACTAAAACCTGCGATAATGATGTCATAGGTGCGATATTAACGCAAAAAACTCAGTTTTCGCTCCATATTGAATTCCCCTATTAGAGATCTACAAGAACTGTAGAGATGCAAATGAATGAAGAACACTTGATGATTCCCACAGTCCTTCAGTAGGCCTCTGACCCTCCAGTCAGTCCAGCAGAAGCCATAATCCCTGGCCAGTCCTGACATCCACTTCACAACACCCCAGGGCTTAATTATATACAGAATACAGTGACTTGTGCTCTTCATATAGAGCTAGAACCGGTCTACATCTCTGACATAAACTCAAATATGCACTTCAAATATTGAACCAATCCTAGTGGTCGTTTGGACGGGATGGTCAATCTATGAGAGGGACTTGACTGTCCTGAACCGAGCAATCAGGACTGGAACATTATGCAATTATATTACACTACATCCCAAAATTATTTTGCTACAGGCAGCTGAAATATTCATTATCTGTATTATTGAACCTATACCCTAGCACGCTGAGCAATCATTTTACTTATATGATTTGTTTGCGGTATTGGTGGACGGCAATACATCAGCGGATGTTATTTTTGTCTCTCTCATGTTGAATAACAATGTATAATTGAATATATGTCTTCACACCCTGAGATATGCTGAAATTTACGTTATTTTAAATGTCATTTCAATTGTATACACTGTGAGGGGAGCATCTATCTGAGCATCTGTCTATACTAGGTAACCCTCCCTGCTCTGAATGTTGGATATTATAGGCCACTTTCTCTACAGATTGTATACACTGTGAGGGGAGCATCTGTCTGAGCATCTGTCTATACTAGGTAACCCTCCCTGCTCTGAATGTTGGATATTATAGGCCACTTTCTCTACAGATTGTATACACTGTGAGGGGAGCATCTGTCTATACTAGGTAACCCTCCCTGCTCTGAATGTTGGATATTATAGGCCACTTTCTCTACAGATTGTATACACTGTGAGGGGAGCATCTGTCTATACTAGGTAACCCTCCCTGCTCTGAATGTTGGATATTATAGGCCACTTTCTCTACAGATTGTATACACTGTGAGGGGAGCATCTATCTGAGCATCTGTCTATACTAGGTAACCCTCCCTGCTCTGAATGTTGGATATTATAGGCCACTTTCTCTACAGATTGTATATAGAGAGTTGCCTGTTTATTAGATTACAACTGCTGCCTATATCATTGAATATTGAGACTCAGGAAAATTACACTATACATATATAATCTATATTTTTGCTGAATTATCACTTAGGGCCGTATTCAATCAGCGTCGAAAAGCTGTAATCTGCTAAAAAGTATCACGTATTACGTAATTTCGCCAGGCGGAAACTTTCCGCCGTATTCAATTGCAAAGACTTTTCGCGTACGCGAAAAGTCAGTGCAATGTAATAGGCGAAAAAGTTTCGCCTATGAATACCCGGCGGAAAAAAGTGCAGACTTGCAGTTTTGGGGTGCAAAGGTGCGGAAACCACTCTGCACCCTTTGGACAGACCCCCAAAGGATGACTGCGTAAACAAAACGGAAAAAAAAAAACACCCCAAAAAAGCACCTTGAAAATGGGGGCGAAAAAGTTCAAAGTTGGGGTACAAACATAAAAAATAGCGAAATAGACTTTTGGTGGGGGTGGGGGGGTCTGCAAGTATGGGGGAGGTGTTTTTTTATTGCAGGTGCATGGTGAAGGTGCGTTTTTAACACTTCACTTTTGCATTTTTTAACCATGCTTGCACCCATTTTCTTGTACCCCAAATTTGCTGGAACTAGTTATTTTATCCAAAAAAACCTGCTAGATGCTATTCTACACAACTTATGCAAAGACGCTATATAGAGGCAATTGAAAGCACTTAAGTACCCCAAATAGCTCCAGGCGGGCTAATCGGGGACATCTATACACCAATGTTAGTGCATCTTTTGAGGGGATGTCAGGCTGATTTCCCCAAAACTGGAAGTACTTTTCGCCTATTCGAATTTTGCCGGGACACGTTTTTGCGTCCTTTGGAATTGAATACGGCGAATAGCGGGGGCGCGCACGAAAAGTTTCCATGGCTAAAACACGTGAAGTCAGCAAAAAGTGCGGAATGCGAAAAGTACTGGATTTTTCGCACTTAATTGAATATGACCCTTAATGTCTACTTAAACTCTGTGGGCCATATTCAATAAGGTGCGAAGAGTCCCGTGCTGGAGGACTGCATGTTGAATCCCTAACAAACCATGCATTATGCTGCTGTCTAATTACTACAAGGGGTAATATTGTGACAGCTGCAAGTCAGTCCCCATATTCTTCAGTGTTGTCGAAAATGACTGAAACCACTATATAGCTCATTATATTCTCTACTGTAATCCAATAGATCTACTGAAGGGCCCTACATCTGTATACAGAGTTGATTAGAAGCATACAGGAGTGTGGTCTAGAACCTGCCCCATTGTACTTCCACGGCTGACTAACAAAGGACATATATAAACTGACCCTCCTACATGTAGAATATATACTATGTTTATTTTATGGACTTTCTTATGAAATGCGTAGAATGAACTGCCAAAAAGTCAAGAACACACTGTACATCAGTAAATACATGATTCATTTATTATCCCTTCCGTAGACCTACACCTCTGTGAGCACTCCAATCCCTGCCAGAATGGGGCAGAATGTATCATTGACCCAGAGGGAGACTACGCCTGTATCTGCCCTGAGCTGTTCCACGGCAAGAACTGTGAACTCAAGAGAGGTCCCTGTGAAAAAGTGGGGTAAGAGACCATATACAGTACAGAATGAAAACTATAGATAAGGTACATACAGATGTGTCCACATAGAGTACATCTTACTTCCTTGCGCTTTAAACAGCCTTTCTAGTCGTGCCAAGCCGTGTCGTGACACAGTAGCGCAGTGTTTTGTTTGTGCGACTTTTACCTTTAAATGTGTCTTATTCTCAAAGTGATGCACAAGCAGCTTCTGCTGATTAAAATGATATGCGGCATGCCTATGTTCTGTGTGCGACTGCGGGTGTATCTGCTTGCAAAATGCTACGTTACAGTGTCACAGCCGCTGCTGACACTGTAACGTAGCATTTCGCATACATATACACCCGCAGTCACACACAGAATATAGGCATGCCGCATATCATTTTAATCAGCAGAAGCTGCTTGTGCATCCTATCCGCATTTGCAAATAAGATGCATTTGAAGGTGAAAAGTCACACGAATAGACGCTCGGCACTACAGAGTCACTGCGCCCAGGCGTTACATTTAATTCAACTTGTAGCGCACGCAGTTAAGATGTATGTGGACACATCTGTAGAGCGATATTGACATTCACAATGATATAGATATCCTGCATCATAACCCTCCCCCACCGGCAGCCTAACCCTAGCCCTTCCCCCTTCTAACCTCTCTCCCCCCCCCCCCCCCCTCCCGCTGTCTAAACCTAACCAGCCCCGCTATACTTACGTTCGGGATGCCGACTGTTGGTTGCTGACACCGATTGTCTGGATTGTGGCGCCGGTATTCTGGCCGTGGGTCGGGATTCCGGCGCCAGGATTTAGACCACTGGCATCTTAACTGCATCCCGTCCCACACACATTACAAATTGGTAGAGAGAAGAGTATAAATAGAGGCTGTCAATATGCAGCATAGAAAGGGAAAACATGAATGTACAGTATCTCAAGACAAGTTGGCGTGGAGAACTCAAATGCTTTATACTCATGCCTGTTCCCCATGTAGGTTTCCCTGTCTGAATGGTGGGACATGCCAGGATGAGAGCGGATACGCAGAAACGTTCACTTGCCGTTGCTTGGCTGGCTACATGGGCAGACTGTGCGAGACCAATGTAGATGATTGCCTGATGCGCCCCTGTGCTAATGGAGCCACATGTATCGATGGGGTCAACCGTTTCTCCTGCGAATGCCCCCAAGGCTTCCAGGGACGCTTTTGCACAGTCAACATCAATGATTGTGCTGGACGACCATGTCAGAATAGAGGACGGTGCTATGATCGGATAGGTGACTATGAGTGCTACTGTCTCCAGGGGTTCACTGGAAAATCCTGCGAGATTCCTCTTCCCAAGCCCACGTGGGACTATGCTGCTGAGACCTCTCCAAAGGACCAACTGGCCCAAACACAGCTAGTCAGGACTAGTAGCACCAACAGGTGGAGCCCTGTGCCCACTGAGAAGCCTAAGCAATTCAAGATCTCAGTAAAAGAAGTGGTGACCCAGCGGGAACATGGGCTGACCGAGCTGCAGTTAATCATTGTAGTTGTACTTGCAGTTATAACCGGCCTTTCGATCCTCCTCACGGCGCTACTGATCCTATGGCACCGGACCCATGGTGCCAGGCAGACAGGCTGGTGCAATTACGCCTCTTCGGACAGCAAGACTCATTACCACCAATGTCAGGGGACTTCCCTTGACCACCGAAAAACCACAGAGTTGTGAAGCTTCCCCATAAACAATGCGGGTGTAGACATGTGACAGGCTCTCAATGTCCTAAGCCCTGGGAGACCTGCAGCTGATATTGCTTCAGCACCACCCAACGTATTGCGGAAGATTGGAAATATTCCGGATCAGCATCCTGAGCTTGTCCTGATTGTAAACAGTGACGGCTCTATGGGATTCTCTACATAAACGCTCTATCTTTGCTGCACTATAGAGACTAATGCACTGAATGTACCATGACCTGCTTGTAGGTCACACTGCACTGCCGACTAGCTAACTTTGCTGAGGGGTGGGGCTAATTTATACATAGATGAGCCTTTTTCATCTCTGGAGAGGGACAATGTTTTTTTTTTTTTACTTTAATCATGCCCCCACCGTTCGGTCCAGGATACCTGCTTGTCTTATGACCCAGAAATTGCCTCGGCAATGGACTTTCTCTTTCTGCCACACAGCGCCCCCTATATGTTGTTTTAAGAATCTTCTACCACACTCAGACAGTGCCCACTTGGCAGGGGTGAGAGTGCTGTAAAGGGGGTTATAGATACCGCTTTGGGAGGGCACCCTGCTCATGTTGGTTCCGAAATCCTCTTTTTTCTCATAGTCCGTAACCAGTAACTGTTGTTTTTTTATTTTCCTGAAGGCAAATCAATTCATATCTAACCTTTGGTAAACAAGTCATGTTTGACGGTCGTTGCGGAACCATTTAGTACTGAAATTAAAAAGTTATACGGCAGAATGTTTTTATTTTTACTTTTATCTGTTTATATCTCACATTAAAGCGAAATCAGAGTATTTAATCTTATTTTCTGTGCTCTCACTATATAAAGCAAACCATTCTCCACACTGACATTGTTATGGCTGCTCCCTGTGAGTATATAAAACTCATACATCCCTTTCTTGTCTCTTACGGGGAATGGATTTTTCCTAAGTGTGTTTTATGTTACTTTATGAGTTAAGTATAGCCTCAGTATTAGACAATATATTAACAAATTATGAGCCTGTGTAAGCTCAAACCCATGACCAACCTAGCTAATGTAATATTTAGTATCACTATCTCTATTGGTTATGGTAGAATGAAGACGCCAATCAATTTATTTAGTAAATCAGTTTATAATATATATAAAAAATTTAACAATAGCAGCAATAGCATTAAAACAAAACTTCATATAGATTCATCTCCTATTGTTAGCAACATATTTAATAATAGCAAACCACCTTTATATAGTTCCTGTATATTACGTGACCTAAGAAATCCTCCTCTAGACTATCCGTGCTTTATAGGTTTATGCATATGTATATATTATCTGCATGGGGACCTCACCACATCATCCGTAAGGAGAAAACAAAGTCAGCTCCCTGGTCTCCAGACCTGTAGTAAAGAACGTCGCCTTGGAAAGCTGTGATGCCGCAGCTGGACTTCCGAAGTAACAGACGATTCTACGGGCAAAGGTATTTTAAGTCGGCTTGTGACAGCCCCAAGTAGCAAAAGAGACAGGTGAGTAGTCCCTCCAGTCGTCGGATGATTTATGGATATCTGATGTGTATACTGTTGTACTGCAAGTTGCAGACTGTCTGTCTTCTCTCTTCATATAAAGACAGCCTGTGGAACCAGCTCTCTTACTTTCTCCTAGCCCACAATTCTCCTTCTGGTTGTTACTGATAAGCAAGTGGGAGGTTGGATCTCATCTCCCAGCAACAACAAAATGGCTGCTGTGTGATCACTACCAGGGAGCAGCCCCTCGTCTTCCCAGTATTAGACACTGCTGTCTGATATTGGCTGTAAAGGGGACACTATTGCAAGAATATCTAGGACGATGTCATCTACATTCATTTATAGACCTTTCAGGTTATGTCCGAGTGCACTGAAAATGTCTAAAAGCCGCGCTGATTCTGATTTGGGTTAAAAAGTATCTGGAACAAACCATGCTGCAATGCAAGGGGTGCACACACATTTATTCTTTTTGCATGCAGGATAAATACTGGCTGCTTTTGCATGTAGTGCACAAATGCTGGCCAGCTTTATTTTTATACTGCAATTTAGATTTGAGTTTGGGCTTGTCCCTCTCGCATCTAAATCTCTCTGCACAAGTTACGTCTGTCCCCTCCCGCAGTGCAGCATGGTTTTACCAAGGTGCACGGTTACTGGCTCTTTTTTGCTTTGCTGCCAACTCTGAATCAGTCCCAAAATCTGCATCATCAATTATGTCTATGGCGCTGGGACTGTGAGAGGGACTGGGTGTGTACTGTGAAACTGTCAATGATGACAGAGCAGCGGGCTTACGGAACGGGGGGGGGGAGCGAGATATTGGGTAGGGGATGGGTTAAATATAATAAGCTCAGATTTAGACATACGTTGAGATAGCGTGGAGACATCCAGGCAGAGAAGAAGTTAGACATGCGGTATTAGATTAGACAGCAGAGGAAGTTTATAGTGTCATCTGTATAAAGGTGGTGGTAGAGGCCAAAGGAGTGTATGAGCAGAGAGAAGGAGGTGTAGAGAGAGAAGAGCAAAGGGCAGAGAACATCGCCTAAAGAGAGGAAGGAAGAGTAGGGGAGCAAAATCCAGAAGCAGAGACCCTAAAGTAGCTGTCAAAAGATTTAGGAGGCAAACCAGGAGAGGACAGTGCTGTGAAGGTCAAGGGAGTAGAGGGTGCCCAGAAGAGAGCGAGTAACGGTGCCAAAATTGGTGTAAAGTTCAATGATTATGGGCGGTATTCAATTGTTATAGCGCGCCCGATCTGACGTCTAAAGTGATGGGAGATCGCAGGGCGCTATTCAATTGTTGCTGTTTTTCGCGCTGATTGCGCCCAAAGTGGTCAGGTTTAGCCAAGTAAAATGGCTACCCCCGACCAAAGTGCTGGGCTGCGAGCTGAAATGGCGTGCTGGCAGCTGATCGCGCTCGACAGGAGCAACAATTAAATAGCTCCTGTCGGGCGCGTAATGGGGCAAAACAATTGAATACCGCCCAATGAGAGAGAAGTCATCCTTTTGACTTTCAAAACAGTAGGTCATTGGTTACTTTATTGTGGGCAGTTTCAGGGGAGTGAGGATGGCAGAAACCAGATTATAGAGGGTCGAGGAAAGAAGTTTTGTCAGATAGTTACATACGACCAGATATAGAGATGGACGCAGAACACATTGCCGCTGCGTCTTTCGACACGGCAGCATTGTGAGAAATATGATAATGCCACAGGAGGCATCTAAAGGGAAAAAGACGCCTCCTGTCAACATCTGCTATCTGAGTGCTGCGTGTGTAGACTCAGCATAGGATCAACATCGTGACTATCGGTCACAATGCTTCCAGCATCGGCCATCTGTGTGTGCTGAAGTTTACTCAGAATGGCTGCCTCCTGCGTGGCTAGGAAATCGGCGTCCTCCTGCGCAGACCCTTGCCTCCGCGGTCACAAGATATGGGGGGGTCTCACAACCCTGTTTCCGGGAAAACAGGCCGGCGCCACCCCCTCCCTGTCCCAGAACAGCTGCAGCATGTCCATCATACTGTGGCTTGGGGGTACTGCGCAAGTGCAAGCTCTCCACTAACGGAAATGTACGTAAACCATTGGGTTTATGTACATTTCTGTATCGGGCCCATAGTTAATCATTTTTTTGGAAAAAAAAAAACAAGTCCATCCATTTTAAATACATTTTATGGGTCGGATGCAGTGTGCGGGTGCAGTGCTTGCAGTGTGAGGAATGAAGTGCCTGCAATGTGGAGGATGCCGTGGTTGCAGTGAGAAATGCAGCGCTTGCATTGAGTGGGTGCAGTGCTTGCAGTGTGAGGGGTGCAGTGCTTGCACTGTATGAATACAGTGATTTCAATGTGAGGGTTGCAGTGAGTGGATGCAGTGCTTGTAGTGTGTGCTTGCAGTGCGAGGGATGCAGTGCCTGCAGTGTGAGAGATGCAGTGCCTGCAGTGGTTGCAGTGCGTGAATGCAGTGGTTGCAGTTTAAAGGGATGCAGTGAGTGGGTGCAGTGCTTGCAGTGTGAGGGATGCAGTGTGAGGGATGCAGTACTTGCAGTGTAAAGAGTGCAGTGTGAGGGATGCAGTGGTTGCAGTGCGTGGATGCAGTGGTTGCAGTTTAAAGGGATGCAGTGCGTGTAGTGTGTGGGTGCAGTGCTTGCAGTGTGAAGGGTACAGTGCTTGCAGTGTGAAGGGGACAGTGCTTGCAGTGTGTGGATGCAATGCGAGGGATGCAGTGCTTGCAGTGTGAATTGTACAGTGCTTGCAGTGCTTTCAGTGTGTGGGTGCAGTGCGAGGGATGCAGTGCTTGCAGTGTGTGGGATGCAGTGCAGTGCTTGCAGTGTGTGAGTCCAGTGGTTGCAGCGTGCGGAAGCAGTACGTAGATGCAGTGCTTGCACTGTGTGGTTGCAGTGGTTGCAGGTTGATTGATGCAGTGCATACAGTGTGTGGGGGTAGTGCTTGCAGTGTGAAGGGTACAGTGCTTGCAGTGCGAAGGGTACAGTGCTTGCAGTGTATGGATGCAATGCGAGGGATGAAGTGCTTGCAGTGCTTTCAGTGTGGGTGCAGTGCGAGGGATGCAGTGCTTGCAGTGTGTGGGATGCAGTGCAGTGCTTGCAGTGTGTGGGTCCAGTGGTTGCAGTGTGTGGAAGTAGGATGTAGATGCAGTGCTTGCACTGTGTGGTTGCAGTGTGTGGATGCAGTGGTTGCAGTGTGAGGGATGCAGTGCTTGCAGAGTGTGGCGACAGTGCTTGCAGAGTGTGGATGCAGTGTAAAGGGTACAGTGCATGGAGGGAGTGCTTGCAGTGTGTGGGATGGAGTGCTCGCACTGTGGTTGCAGTGTGAGGGAAGCAGTGCTTGCAGTGTGTGGGTGCAGAGCGAGGTATGCAGTGCTTGCACTGTGGTCGCAGTGTGAGGGATGGAGTGCTTGCAGTGTGTAGGATGGAGTTTTTGCAGTGTGGATGCAGTGCTTGCAGTGTGAGGGATACAGTGATTGCAGTTTGTGGGATGCAGTGCGTGGATGCAGTGGTTGCAGTTTGAGATATGCAGTGCTTGAAGCATGAAGGATGCAGTGCATGGGTGCAGTGTGTGGGTGCAGTGCTTGCAGTGAGTTGGTGCAGTACTTGCAGTGTGAGGGATGCAGTGCTTGTAGTGTGTGCTTGCAGTGCGAGGGATGCAGTGCCTGCAAGGTGAGAGATGCAGTGTGAGATGCAGTGTGAAAGATGCAGTGCATGCAGTGTGAGAGATGCAGTGGTTGCAGTGAGTGAATGCAGTGGTTGCCGTTTAAAAGGATGCAGTGGTTGCAGTGTGAGGGATGCAGTACTTGCAGTGTAAAGAGAGCAGTGCGTGGCTGCAGTGTGAGGGATGCAGTGGTTGCAGTTTAAAGGTATGCAGTGCGTGTAGTGTGTGGGTGCAGTGCTTGCAGTGTGAAGGGTACAGTGCTTGCAGTGCAAAGGGTACAGTGCTTGCAGTGTGTGGATGCAATGCGAGGGATGCAGTGCTTGCAGTGTGAAGGGTACAGTGCTTGCAGTGCTTTCAGTGTGTGGGTGCAGTGCGAGGGATGCAGTGCTTGCAGTGTGTGGGATGCAGTGCAGTGCTTGCCGTGTGTGGGTCCAGTGGTTGCAGTGTGTGGAAGCAGTACGTAGATGCAGTGCTTGCACTGTGTGGTTGCAGTGTGTGGATGCAGTGGTTGCAGGTTGATTGATGCAGTGCGTACAGTGTGTGGGGGTAGTGCTTGAAGTATGTGAATGCAATGCTTGCAGTGTGAGGGATGCAGTGCTTGCAGAGTGTGGCGACAGTGCTTGCAGAGTGTGGATGCAGTGTAAAGGGTACAGTGCGTGGATGGAGTGCTTGCAGTGTGTGGGATGGAATGCTCGCACTGTGGTTGTAGTGTGAGGGAAGCAGTGCTTGCAGTGTGTGGGTGCAGAGCGAGGTATGCAGTGCTTGCACTGTGGTCGCAGTGTGAGGGATGGAGTGCTTGCAGTGTGTGGGATGGAGTTTTCACAGTGTGGATGCAGTGCTTGCAGTGTGAGGGATACAGTGATTGCAGTTTGTGGGATGCAGTGGTTGCAGTTTGAGATATGCAGTGCTTGCAGCATGAAGGATGCAGTGTGTGGGTGCAGTACTTGCAGTGGGAAGGATGCAGTGTTTGCAGTGCATGATGCAGTGGTTGCAGTTTGATGCAGTGCCTGGGTGTAGTGCTTGAAGTATGTGGATGCAGTGCTTTCAGTGTGAGGGATGAAGTACTTGCATTGCGTGAATGCAGTGCTTGCAGTGTGAGGGATGCAGTGATTGCAGAGTGTGGATGCAGTGTGAAGGGTGCAGTGCGTGGATGCAGTGGTTTCAGTGTGAGAGTTGCAGTGGTTGAAGTTGAGAGATGCCGTGTGTGGGTGCAGTGCTTTAAGTATTTGGATGCAGTGGTTGCAGTTTGATGCAGTGTGTACAGTGTTTGAAGTATGGGATGCAGTGCTTGCAGTGTGTGGGTGCAGTGGTTTCAGTGTGAGGGCTGAAGTTTGAGGGATGCAGTGTGTGAGTGCAGTGCTTGAAATATGTGGATGCAGTGCTTGCAGTGTGAGGGATGCAGTAATTGCAGTGCGTGGATGCAGTGCGAGGGATGCATGCACCGCATCCCTCACACTGCATCCCTCACACTGCAAGCACTGCATCCACATTGCTAGCACTGCAAGCATCCTAACCATCTCCCCTTCAACCCCTTACCCTCACCCTGCAGCCTAACCCTCTCCCTTCCCTTTACTGCCTAAACCGAACCCTCTCCGCTTGCTGTCTAAACCTAACTCTCCCTGCTATGCTTACAGTCTTGATGCCGGCTGTCAGGATTGGGATTCCGGCGCCGGTATTCTAGCCACAGTTCAGTATTCCGGCTCCAGAATTTTGACCTCTGGCATCTTAACTGCATCCCTGAGCATATCTATAGTGATCAGTGGCAAAGTCATCTCTCTACAGTACAGTATAAGGGAACACCTTATATGCAATATTATTAATAAGATGGTTGTGTGAATAGTTGTTTATACTGTCACTTATCTCCACTGTTACAGTATTGTATTCAGTACTGTAGTTTTCATCAGTGGAGCATTCACCACCCAGCGGTTAAACTGTGTATTGCATGATGTGGATTATCTCGCGTCTTAGTGAGCCAATACGCATATTTACATGACGCTACATGCCTCAATGCGCTCGGAGCAAAGATGTATGAGGACACATATGTAATTACCATTAGTGAATTAATGATAATGTAATATGATATTCTTTGTGGAATCCAATTATTATAGCCTTTCACTAACATAAGTGTGGAGTGAGTGCTCTGCTTGGCTTTAGTGAGAGTGTAGTGATTAGTGAGTGGTTGTAGTGAGAGTGTAGTGATTAGTGTGTACTGATTAGTGATTGTGCACTGATTTTAGCACGTATAGCATGTCACTTTTTCTGAAGAGCGCTGTGAGTCTTTGTGGAGCATATCAGTGGGGTTCGGGGGAAGGTCTGGTGCACATGTGGGGCTGGGGGGGGAGCCTTTGTTCAGCAAATTATTGGGAGGGCCTAGGTGGGGTCTGGTTTACGTGTGGGGCTGGTGGAAGCCTGCTCTGTGGGGAATTGTATTATTTATTAACCTGCCCCCCCCCCCTCCACCCAAAAGTAAAGTCTAGAACTGCCACTGGATTGTAGTGTGAGGGTGCAGTGATTGCAGTGTGTGGCAGAAGTGAGGGTGCAGTGCTTGCAGGATGAGGATTAAGGGCCTGATTCAGCACGGATCGCATGGCTGCGTTCGCACACACCCGCTAGCTGAGAAAATATGCTAATGAATCCGCAGCACTATACCAAGACCCCCATCACTGTATACAGCCTGCCCACTTCCCATGACAAGCATCCGCCAGTCAGCCAAAACCTTGGTAACATCGGAACCATTCGCACAGTTGTGGTTGACCTGACCCTACCTCACATACTGATAAACTTCCTGTCGCCATACAATCGCAGGGGCTAAATTATGCACGTCCCTGTAAAGGCGTTCAAACGCACAGGCACGCCTGCATTCCGCCGACCACCCTCCCTCTCCAAACGGTCATTTTATGTCAATCACTTTGTGAAGACCCTGCGTGCTCACTGCGATCGCAGCGGCCAGTACGCACACTGCAATACATACGCATGCACAGATTGCAAATATTGGCCGGCTACTTTTGATAATTATTTACTATATAGCAAGTGTATGTGTGCTGCGCTAAGTTTATTAGCAGCTCCAATAGTTTGGTATCATGAAAATAAAAGTAAAAATGGAGCGCTTGTATAAATAAATGGATTCAGAAATAAATAGAAAAGAAAGAATGAAAATGGTTAATACAGTAGGAGCAGTAAAAGATAGAAAATGCTGAAACACTAAGGTATACTAATAACAAATGTTTATACTCTTTTGAGAGTGATTGGCGGGAGATGGGCAGTGGGATTCTTATATGTCATTTATTTATACAAGCGCTCCAGTTTTACTTTTATTTACATTAAGTTTAATGATGACAGCAAGCGTCGTGACGTGCCCAAGCCCTGTCACATCCGGACTCACGAATGCGCAGTCTGTATTTTAGACGCAGCAGTGGGGTAATTGAGGGATTGACATTACTTTCCGGAGTAGCGGGAGCTCCCACCTTAAAGCGGGAGGGTAGGCAAGTATGAATGAGGATGTAATATGTTGTTCTGTGTGGAATCCAAAGACTATACCCAAGTGTGGAGTGAGTTCTCTGTGTGGCTGATTGTGTTGGTACAGTGATTAGTGTGTGGCTCTAGTGAAGGTGACATGAGTATAATGTGCAGCTGTACTGAGGGCATAGTGAGTGTAGTGATAGCTGTAATGAGAGTATGATTGCAGTATGTGACTGTATGGAGAGTGTTATGATGTGTGTAGGGAGGTTTCAGTGACTTCAATGTTTGACAGATGGTAGTGCAGGTTAAGTGGTTACAGTGTGTGGCTTAAGTGAGGGTGCAGTGATTGCAGTGTGAGGTTGTAGTGCTTGCAGTGTGAGGGTGCAGTGATAGCAGTGTGAGGTTGTAGTGCTTGCAGTGTGAGGGTGCAGTGATAGCAGTGTGGCTGAAGTGAGGGTGCAGTGATAGTAGTGTGGCTGAAGTGAGGATACAGTGATTGCAGTGTAGGACTGAAGTGAGGGTGCAGTGATTGCAGTGTAGAATTGAAGTGAGGGTGCAGTGATTGCAGTGTAGGACTGAAGTGAGGGTGCAGTGATTGCAGTGTAGGACTGAAGTGAGGGTGCAGTGATTGCTGCGTAAGACTGAAGTGAGGGTACATTGATTGCAGTGTAGGACTGAAGTGAGGGTGCAGTGATTGCAGTGTAGGATTGAAGTGAGGGTGCAGTGTGTGGCTGAAGTGAGGGTGCAGTGCTTGCAGTGTGTGACTGAAGTGAGGGTGCAGTGATTGCAGTGTGTGGCTGAAGTGAGGGTGCAGTGATAGCAGTGTGAGGGTACAGTGTCAGGGTGCAGTGATAGTAGTGTGAGGGTACAGTGATTACAGTGTCAGGGTGCAGTGATAGCAGTGTGAGGGTACAGTGATTACAGTGTCAGGGTGCAGTGATAGCAGTGTGAGGGTACAGTGATTAGTGTCAGGGTGCAGTGATAGCAGTGTGTGGCTGTAGTAAAGGTGCAGTGATAGCAGTGTCAGGGTGCAGTGATAGCAGTGTGTGGCTGTAGTAAAGGTGCAGTTATAGCAGTGTCAGGGTGCAGTGATAGCAGTGTGAGGGTACAGTGTCAGGTTGCAGTGATAGTGTGAGGGTACAGTGATTACAGTGTCAGGGTGCAGTGATAAGAGTGTGAGAGGTACAGTGATTACAGTCAGGGTGCAGTGATAGCAGTGTGTGGCTGTAATAAAGGTGCAGTGATAGCAGTGTCAGGGTGCAGTGATAGCAGTGTGTGGCTGTAGTAAAAGTGCAGTGATAGCAGTGTGTGGCTGTAGTGAGGGTGCAGTGCTTGCAGTGTGGCTGAAGGCACAATGATCCCTATGGCTACAGGCATTTTCTCAAAAGTGTCAGTGTTTTCATCAACAAGTAGATCTTTGGGGCTCATTTACATTTGGATGGAAGTCATTTTATGGCACGCCTCCCAGAAATAGCAGCACACATCCAATTTAACGCGGCTCTCATAGGTGTTGCTTTCGCAATCTACCTGAAATGCTCCCTGCTCCCTATAGGCAAGTATGAGCTGAAGTGAGGGTGACCTGAGTGTAGTGCGAGGGAATCCAATGATTATAGCCTTTGGCTAATACGGTCATATTACGGTTACACTAGCAAGAAGTGTTTCACTTTGTTCATCTGTAGTCCTTCGCATTAAACTATTCATCTGTTCTATGCAAAGAGGGCAGAGAGATTGAGGTGCTAGTCACATGCTATGGCATAACCACACCCCCTGTGCAGACCACACCCCCACAACACAAGTCACACCCCACGGTGCTGTGGTGGCACACAATAGGCCAGGTGGACCTTAATCTGGCACTGATAACAAGAAGCAATGTACATACATGAAGATATTGAACATGACAGTGGTTTAATAATAAACTGACCTTTAGCGCTGGGTACTCAGGACTGGTACCAAAAAAAATAAATCTGAAGTGAGAGAGGATGCAGTCCCACTGCTGATGTAGTAATCTGACCCAAAGTTAAACAAAGAGGCCAGTTTTCAATGACAACATGTAAAACAGGAGTGTGGTGGTCATTCTAATCAATCTAAAAAGAGATAAAAAAGAGAAAAGCAGCTGGAAAGTCAGGTTGTGTAAACAATGTAGCAGGTTCGATAATTTTAAACAGAATTTATTGAGTAATTAAAATGTATCAGAACATGAGTTCTTATGCCTCTATTGTTTCATATAATACAAAATAAAATAAACATTAAAAAATTGTTGCAGAGTTTAGACATATAGTCCTGTGACTCACATAGAGTCTTCAATTGTTTCTATTGGATTAAGAACAAGTTCAGAATGTATATATATATATATATATATATATATATATATATATATATATATATACACACTTGCCAGCCAGCTGGAATGTTGGAAAAAATGAAATCCTGAAAAGGTGTTCTAGCGCTGTCAGCCAAAAGTTCTTATATGTAAGATTGTTGCGAGGATCACGGTGTCACTATATGGGCTCAGACCTTGTTAAAGGGAGCCTGGATCTCCGTTAATCTTCTATACCGGCTGCAGTTGTCCTGGTTAGGGACACTGGGCTCCTCATCCTGCAGCAGCCCCCGTTTGTGCCAGGGAGAATGAACCGCTGTGAAGCAATATCCTCTGTTTAGAGTAGCGGAGTTCACGGTGTCACTAGCAGGGCTCAAACCTTAAGTCGGGAGCCTGGATCTCCGTGGTTAGTTTCTGTAGCAGCGGCTGGTTTCTGTGAGGTGTAGAGAGAAGCTCATCTGGCAGAAAACCCCGGTGGGTTCAGGGGGAGTGGAGCGCTGGTGTAGGATATCCTAAACAGGAAAATGCTCGTATGTGCTGATCAGCAGGTAGGTAAGCCGGCTTTTCAATTGAAGCGGCAGATGGATGTATACCTTTAGGTTTTATTTAGTAATTGATTCCATGAAAACGTCCATATTGAGGAATGGCTGGATGTAACGGTGTGTCCTTAGGAAATAAAATCTCTGCAACAAACAGTCTTGGCAGAAAGTTCACCTACGCGTTTCATCGCTATACTGGCGTCTTTTTCAAGGTGTAAGTATTACCTGCCTCATGCTCTATTTATCCTCCAGGATAACTAATTTAGCATGATTAATTAATTAGTTTAAATAATTTGAAACATCTGTTAATAATAATTTAGTCAGAAAGCGAACCTTGTTATTTCTAGATCCTAAATATATATTTAAATTTATACATGTTATTATTTATTTATCTTTAGGAGAGATTTAGATTGCACTTTAAATTAGAAATTTAAAATAAACTTAAAGAGAACCCCATAATGTCATATAATCACTTATAAATAAATAAAATATTAGGTTAACCCCTTAACAATACATATATTGCCATATACCTTTATACCACTAGTTTCAAAAGATGTGTACATATATATATATGTATATATCTTGCATCTATTTAATTTTGTTATAATACCTAATTACTTGGTAGTAGATAATAATAGATGGTATCATCAAACGATAATCTCTGTTAGTTTGATTTTCCAAAAAACGATGTTAGTATCTATATTGGTTATCTGCAAACAAACTCTCTGCAATCATCATGTAATTACAGACTATTTCATGTATAAGGAATATGTGACAATAATAGAAACTTTTTACACAGGTAAATAATCACCTATATACATAATTAGAAAGACCTTGTATATTAATAAATGGTTGATGTATATGTGCATATAGAATAATCATATAAGCCCATCGTTTTGTTGTTTTGCATGTCATAATAGACCTAAGTGGGAGATTGGTGTAATATCAATATTGGGTGAATATATTAAAAAAGATGAGAAGAAAATTAATATTAATACTAATATATACCATACATACTAATCTGGATGAAACGATTGTTATAAAGAAGATAGAGAGAGTTTGCACTAGTAATCATATATGAATTAAATGAGTAAATAAAATATAAAAAGATATAGCAATTAGAACAAAGAGTTTAATTCCACTTGTTCATTTAAGCCATCTGGGTATAGACTATTCATCTGGAATATCCAGAACAGCTCTTGACGGCATAGTCAAGTCACTTTGTTTGTAGTCAAGAGTTTGTTTGTAGATAAACAATATAGATACTAACATCGTTTTTTGGAAAATCAAACTAACAGAGATTACTGTTTGATGATACCATCTATTATTATCTACTACCAAGTAATTAGGTATTATAACAAAATTAAATAGATGTGAGATATATACATATATATATACACACATCTTTTGAAACTAGTGGTATAAAGGTATATGGCAATATATGTATTGTTAAGGGGTTAACCTAATATTTTATTTATTTATAACTGATTATATGACATGGGGTTCTCTTTAAGTTTATTTTAAATTTCTAATTTCAAGTGCAATCCAAATCTCTCTTCTAAAGATAAATAAATAATATGTATAAATTTAAATATATATTTAGGATCTAGAAATAACAAGGTTCGCTTTCTGACTAAATTATTATTAACAGATGTTTCAAATTATTTAAACTAATTAATTAATCATGTTAAATTAGTTATCCTGGAGGATAAATAGAGCATGAGGCAGGTAATACTTACACCGTGAAAAAGACGCCAGTATAGCGATGAAACGCGTAGGTGAACTTTCTGCCAAGACTGTTTGTTGCAGAGATTTTATTTCCTAAGGACACACCGTTACATCCAGCCATTCCTCAATATGGACGTTTTCATGGAATCAATTACTAAATAAAACCTAAAGGTATACATCCATCTGCCGCTTCAATTGAAAAGCCGGCTTACCTACCTGCTGATCAGCACATACGAGCATTTTCCTGTTTAGGATATCCTACACCAGCGCTCCACTCCCCCTGAACCCACCGGGGTTTTCTGCCAGATGAGCTTCTCTCTACACCTCACAGAAACCAGCCGCTGCTACAGAAACTAACCACGGAGATCCAGGCTCCCGACTTAAGGTTTGAGCCCTGCTAGTGACACCGTGAACTCCGCTACTCTAAACAGAGGATATTGCTTCACAGCGGCTCATTCCCCCTGGTACAAACGGGGGCTGCTGCAGGATGAGGAGCCCAGTGTCCCTAATCAGGACAACTGCAGCCGGTATAGAAGATTAACGGAGATCCAGGCTCTCTTTAACAAGGTCTGAGCCCATATAGTGACACAGTGATCCTTACAACAATCTTGCATATAAGGACTTTTGGCTGACAGCGCTAGAACACCTTTTCAGGATTTCATTTTTTCCAACATTCCAGCTGGCTGGCAAGTGTGTATATATATATATATATATATATATATATATATATATATTCTGAACTTGTTCTTACTCCAATAGAAACAATTGAAGACTCTGTGAGTCACAGGACTATATGTCTAAACTCTGCAACAATTTTTTAATGTTTATTTTATTTTGTATTATATGAAACAATAGAGGCATAAGAACTCATGTTCTGATACATTTTAATTACTCAATAAATTCTGTTTAAAATTATCAAACCTGCTACATTGTTTACACAACCTGCCTTTCTAAGCTGCTTTTCTTTTTTATATTTATTTGATTATTGGGCTTGACTAACCCAATCAGCTGTGATATATTAGGCTGTGATATCCACTCAACAAGCGCCCAGGTACTTTTTCTATTTGTAAAAAGAGATACAAGGCTGCTTTTTTGGTTGTCAAATTTGTGCCCGTGGCTATTTAACCCATGCAGTATTACAGCTACTTATTCAAAATGGAAAAAAACGTTGGCCTGCGCCCACTTTGCCAGTTTGTTTCATGCCCAAAACCATGTTGGGCCATGCAAAATACAAGCGAGTCATAGGTAAGTGACCACCCTTGCAGTTACAAGCATCAAATTTGTGTCTCAAGGCTATTTAACTCTTGCAAAACTACAGTTACTTATTCTAAATGACAATCTTGTGCCTGTTACCACTTTGCCAGCCTATTTCATGCCCAAGACCTTGTTGGTCCATGCAAAATACAATTTTATTTTTTTAAATTGTTTTAATATAACATGTTCTGAATAAGAAGCTGGATCATGAATAAGAAGTGAATAAGAAGCTGGAGCAGGAATAAGAAGTTAATAAGAAGCTGGAGCATGAATAAGAAGTGAATAAGAAGCTGGAGCATGAATAAGAAGTGAATAAGAAGCTGGAGCAGGAATAAGAAGTGAATAAGAAGCTGGAGCAGGAATAAGAAGTTAATAAGAAGCTGGAACATGAATAAGAAGTGAATAAGCAGCTGGAGCAGGAATAAGAAGTGAATAAGAAGCTGGAGCATGAATAAGAAGTGAATAAGAAGCTGGAGCACAAATAAGAAGTTAATAAGAAGCTGGAGCAGGAATAAGAAGTGAATAAGAAGCTGGAGCACAAATAAGAAGTTAATAAGAAGCTGGAGCACGAATAAGAAGTGAATAAGAAGCTGGAGCATGAATAAGAAGTGAATAAGAAGCTGGAGCACAAATAAGAAGTTAATAAGAAGCTGGAGCACGAATAAGAAGTGAATAAGAAGCTGGAGCAGGAATAAGAAGTGAATAAGAAGCTGGAGCACGAATAAGAAGTGAATAAGAAGCTGGAGCATGAATAAGAAGTGAATAAGAAGCTGGAGCACAAATAAGAAGTTAATAAGAAGCTGGAGCAGGAATAAGAAGTGAATAAGAAGCTGGAGCATGAATAAGAAGTGAATAAGAAGCTGGAGCACAAATAAGAAGTTAATAAGAAGCTGGAGCACGAATAAGAAGTGAATAAGAAGCTGGAGCAGGAATAAGAAGTGAATAAGAAGCTGGAACACGAATAAGAAGTGAATAAGCAGCTGGATCAGGAATAAGAAGTGAATAAGAAGCTGGAGCATGAATAAGAAGTCAATAAGAAGCTGGAGCATGAATAAGAAGTGAATAAGAAGCTGGAGCAGGAATAAGAAGTGAATAAGCAGCTGGAGCAGGAATAAGAAGTGAATAAGAAGCTGGAGCAGGAATAAGAAGTGAATAAGAAGCTGGAGCATGAATAAGAAGTGAATAAGAAGCTGGAGCATGAATAAGAAGTGAATAAGAAGCTGGAGCAGGAATAAGAAGTGAATAAGAAGCTGGAGCAGGAATAAGAAGTTAATAAGAAGCTGGAACATGAATAAGAAGTGAATAAGCAGCTGGAGCAGGAATAAGAAGTGAATAAGAAGCTGGAACACGAATAAGAAGTGAATAAGAAGCTGGAGCAGGAATAAGAAGTGAATAAGCAGCTGGAGCAGGAATAAGAAGTGAATAAGAAGCTGGAATATGAATAAGAAGTTAATAAGAAGCTGGAACACGAATAAGAAGTGAATAAGAAGCTGGAGCAGGAATAAGAAGTGAATAAGAAGCTGGAGCAGGAATAAGAAGTGAATAAGAAGCTGGAACACGAATAAGAAGTGATAAGAAGGTGGAGCAGGAATAAGAAGTGAATAAGAAGCTGGATCATGAATAAGAAGTGAATAAGCAGCTGGAGCAGGAATAAGAAGTGAATAAGAAGCTGGAGCAGGAATAAGAAGTGAATAAGAAGCTGGAACACGAATAAGAAGTGAATAAGAAGCTGGAGCATGAATAAGTGAATAAGAAGCTGGAACACGAATAAGAAGTGAATAAGAAGCTGGAGCACGAATAAGAAGTTAATAAGAAGCTGGAGCACGAATAAGCTAACTTCAGCCTCATTCTGTTGTATGCAGCATAAATTATACAAGTGCAGGGATAAAGTTGATGCCCTTTTAGCAGCCAAGCTCTGTGCCAAACACACTCGCAGTAACATTTTTATTTTTTCTATTAAGGTACCCGGTGAGCATTTGACATACGATCCTTAGAGAATATCCATGTTTTTAGGAGTTTAATCCCATCCTGCTTCCAATCTGCAATTAGAAGCCAAAATATCTTGCTTGTTCACACCCAAAACTCACCCCCTCACAGTAGTATCCACAGACATCGTTCAAACCATAAAATCCCTTAAAACTCCTTTACCCCTGGTCCAGATGGCTATTCAGGTTTATACTACCAAATGATAAATAGGTAATGTGCAGGGCGCTCATTATGTTTTTTTTTTTTTCCAAACTAAAAAAAGTGGGGTGGTCGGCCGCAAAGACATCCGTGGAGAAAATCCCTTATTCTCCTAATATATAAGTTTAATATTCATACATGTAAACATGTACAGGAGGTCTGCGCCTGATAAACAACACGATACGTTATGAGTGAGTGAGTGTAGAACCAGGTGAAATAATGCCAACAAATAGAATAGTAACAAAATCCCTTTTATTTGAATCACATTGCTCAGAGAATATAGATTATGCACATGCTTGAATTAATCTAACTGATCTGCTTGTGTGGTTTAATGAAATAGGACGGGGACATGGGGGGGGGAGGGTTTTTTTGGAAAAGTGATCAGAATAAAGTGATATTAAAATAAATGGCTACTACAGAGTTTGCAATGGCCAACTAAAATATGAGGCACCCCCACCGCAGTGCGTCACTGTGGTAGTATCTCAATTAACAAGTCTGTAGCCTGACCGCCATTTACAGTTTCTGGTGAGGCCTCACCTGTCCGATGTCTTCTTGGGTAGAAAGGAGACTTGGAGCTGTCAGAGTGTCTTGTCCTGGTATGTTAGTTACTTGAAACCTCATTCTCCAACGTGTGTCAGCCTTCTGGCCTTCCTTAGGGAGTCTGGACACTCTGACAGCTCCAAGTCTCCTCCCTACCCAGTGAAGTCGAGCGCGCAAACACCCAGGAGCTCCATTCATGGCCGGACCTTGCTGTCTCCCGACAACACTGTACTGGCCAACGGACGCTGCTCTGGAGGACACTGTGGGGACCACGCCGGTGTGCAACCGAAGTACGCACACCGGAATGTGGTCCGGAAGATCGCATGTGCTTCAGTTGCACACCAGCGTGCTCCCCGCAGTGTCCTCAGGAGCAGCGTCTGTCGGCCAGTACAGTGCTGTTGGGAGACAGCAAGGTCCTGCCGTGAATGGAGCTCCTGGGTGTCTGCGCGCTCGACTTTATTGGGTAGGAAGGAGACTTGGAGCTGTCAGAGTGTCCAGACTACCTAAGGAAGGCCAGAAGGCTGACACGCGTTGGAGAATGAGGTTTCAAGTAACTAACATACCAGGACAAGCTGGGACATCAAAGACGGGCAGGCTTTGAAATTCAGGGACCCGAGGATGAAGGCCTTAGACCACTTGGAATGGTGTTTGGTTCGTGGAAGAGTAGTAGGAGGCGTTATGAGCAAATTCAGCCCATGGCAGCAATGCAGACCAATTGTCCTGGGATGATGTCATAAAAATCCTCAGGAAGGTCTCAAGGTCTTGATTAACCCATCAGTGGAACCGTTGCTTTGTGGGTGATAAGCCGTAGAAAAATGTAGCTTTACTTGCAATACAGAACATAAGGCTCTCCAAAATTTTGCTGTGAACTGAACACCACGGTCAGAGACTATCTCAGCTGGAAGACCATGGAGACGGAAAATATGTTGAACGAACAAGTGAGCCAGGTCAGGGGCAGAAGGCAATTTCTTTAGTGGTATGTAATGGACCATTTTAGAGAATCTGTCTACTACGACCCAGATGGTAGTGAACCCTTGAGAATTCGGCAGATTCGTGACGAAGTCCATGGAGAGATGTGTCCATGGACGTGATGGAATAGGTAGTGGCAATAACTCACCAGCCGGTGCCTGACGTGAGGATTTATGCTGGGCACACGAAGAACATGAAGAAATAAATTCTGACACGTCTGCTTTCATGGATAGCCACCAATAGCGAGAGGAATGAGCCCAGGCAAGGAGCTGCTTCCTTAACTCTGGGGCCACAAAGGACTTCCCTGTAGGAGGCTGTAGCTGTAAGGTGGCGAAGACTCTTGACTTCAAAATGGGTATTTTGTTGATTCTCTGATTTATCATCACAGCGGAAAGATCTGGACAGGGCATCTGTCTTTTGATTAAGGGCTCCAGACCGGAAGGTCAGGGTGAACTGGAACCGAGCAAAAAATATCGCCCATCGGGCCAAACGAGGACTCACGCACTGAAGATTCTTGAGGAAGAGAAGATTTCTATGGTCCATAGAAATCTTCTCTTCCTCAAGTATCTTCAGTGCGTGAAACTTGGCCCCTTCCAGAAGGTATCTCCATTCTTTTAATGCTAACTTTACTGCTAAAAGTGTTTACTGTTCACCAATGGCATAATTTCTCTCGGCAGGAGAAAACTTCTTGGAGAAGAACACTAAGGATACTGACTTTTAACCTCTATACGCTCCTGCTTATACATTCTAAAAACCAGCCTATACCTTCTAAAATTGACGCTATTTGCGTACGCTGTCATTCAGTAAAATAAAGACTTCAGACCTTGAACATGTGTTTCCAAAGCACAAAGTATTATTCAAGCAAAGTACAGATAGTTACACGCTGTGATCTAAGTACAATTTAGCGCAAAGAAATTATACAGACCCAAGGTACAGATATACATACGGACGCGCTCTGGGACCAGATTCCGGCATCAACAAGAAACCTCCATCAACAGCATCAGCATGAAGACTGGGGTCAGAACACACATATTTATACCCTTACAGAAATAGACTATACAATAGAGAGGTTTGCTGTGATCCCATTGGTTCTCCATCACTGTGCTTCTGTTACAGGACATTTAACATGTTGATTCAAATGGACACAGACCAGCCTCCGACAGCCTTTGTCTCCGTTTTCCCGCCTCATGCAAACCTAAGCTGTTCATTTTACAAAGTACATTTTGGTGCTTTAACTTTCTAACGGCCATAAGTTGAGAATGCATTTTGCGATCTTCACACCGATGATACCGGGAAGCTGTTGAGAAAGTGCAGATCAGTACAATACCAAACACGGTTTACTTATCATGTATTAAACCTTAGATACCAAATAGTCTCTATTTCACAGCAATAGTGCTAAATGAATAAAACTTGAATCTTATACCTTTAAACTATGGAACCTTTTATGTGAGTGTGCAATGTGTAAGTATTAGGGGTTTAGGAAAAGATGCTAGTTAACTTGGGGCAGATGCGTATGCACAAAGCTAATAAACAGCGTTCGCATGCGGGGTATTATGCATTTGCTAATGTGCGACATGTTAACAGCGCAACTGTGCATAATGTGCAGTGTTTATGCATGTGATTCTATTTATGATGAATTTTATATATACACTCCTTACTAACATTTTTAAACTGCAATGAAATGTGTTATGGGCAGTGAGCTTCAAACAGGGTGGAGACCCCCTGCCGATTGCTGGTGCCATCCTGTCTGAGAGTGAGTTTAAAAGCTTTCTTCTGCCTAATTAGGATACCTGTGTCAGTTCTTTTCAAGCAGATTTCTTACCATTGTTCATTCAGTCAAATTCAAGTGTCTGGGCCATATTACAATTGCCACAGCTACACCTGTCCACATGTGGGGTCTCTCCCTTTACATGCAAAAACACCCACAGTTCCTGGTGTATTGTCTTTTCTAATTACTTTTCTCAGGAAGCTGTTTTTCTACACTCTGCGTGAATACTGTGTTTGTTATGGTATTTTTTTATGCAAGGTTGTCCTAAGATACATCAGGGTATGGTTTCTGAAAGGATTATTAAAACATTGCCATATGTACTGAGCTCGTGAATTGTAACTTAAAATGGTGCTGTGCGGCCATTCGCAAAATGGCGTCATGCAGATTCTTATTTTAAGCTGATCATGTCTCAGTCAATTATCCAGCTTCGACAGTCCACCCTTTGATAGCGAACAACATGCTATCACACTCTGGTTTTAAAAATATTAATTTAGGCTTACATTTATATATATATATAATTTAATGTTATTATGGGATGGCACAAGGTGGTTCTTAATCCATCAATAATGAGTCTCTAGGAGGGGACATAAGACTACCATTATACGCACACCGCGGATCTTGGAAGATCATAGGAGTGATGTGGGAATGCATCAATCCTATAAAGGCAGTCTTGAAGGGGGAATAGGGACTTACATTATTTGAGATGTTTTTAAAATAACCTTTTTTTTTTTTTAATAATACATTTTGTGCACGTCTAAATATAATACATTATAAGATGGTATTACCTAGTTCAGGGTTGTAATGCAGTTCTATATTTACCTTAGTATTCATATTGTCATTACTGACCACCATCATAATTTCGTTCTTTCGTTTTACCTTATCTTTACATTTTCCACACTTCACCACAGTAGGAACACACCGGACACATATGCCAATTTACTATGATGACAACCAGTATGAGGATCAGGAGTTTACCTATGCTTGCAATCATTTCCTGGACCCACTCCCCTAGACCTGAGAACCACTTCGCTGGGTTCAACCATGAAACCCATTCCTCTACCTTCTCCTCTACTTCAGCCACTGAAGCATTATGGTTCTTCCGAAATTCCCATTTTAGCTGCAGAATTTCATCCATCTTTTGGTCTATCACCTCCTTGGGGTCGCTGGTATCATTGGTGACATAGGTGCAACATTTTACTCCAAAGTGGGTGGCTAAAGTTACGCAGTACCCTCCAGTGACAGCGGTTAAATAATTTAACACTAGTCTGTGTTGCACCAGTTCTTTCTTGTACGCTTGCAATTCCCTACCTGTATACCTGAAGGTGTCATCATACATCTCGGTGATATTATCTATCAATTTAGCAAGGTCCTGAATATATCTAAAATTTAATGTACCCCAAGCAATCCTGGTGGGATCCAGTGCTACTAAAACTTGAAAGCCAGTTGTCTCACTAATTAACTGAGTGGCTTTATGCACGTCACCAGGTATCATATTTCTTTTGCCTCTGTGTTCATACTGTGTGTGAAGATATGGTGATGGTGTATTTTTATGAATACCAAGCATTTCAACATGTGTGAGGGTCATAACCTCTGGGATTACTCTTCCCAGGTAACACAAACCTTCGGAACTCGGGGAGAGCCACTTATACGCTTTTCTTCCACATATAAAATATACATTATCGGGGAGAACATAAGGAATAGTGTGCATCATTAAACACATTTCCCTTGCAAATAATCTCAGGCTCTTCCATCTGGTACATGCAAATTTCTGGTTGTATTATCTTAGCACAATATCCATCTGGTACCTTACCAATAATTTCTTTGGTGAAACTTAATGAATACCGATACCTAAAATGTCTCCCATTAGATCTAATTGAGCGTAACAGATCATGATTCATAGACTCATTATCAGCTCTCAGTGAGGTCATCGTCTGATTATTCCCCGTCACTTCCCAACTCCCTGGTTTATTGGGGTTGGTTATGTTTAAGCACAAAAGTGATCCATTTACTTGGAATCGATAGAGTTTGAAATGAGGTGGTTTGGATGAGAGCAATCTTCCATCCAATGTATTCCCTTTTTGCAATTCTAAAATTTCCGTAATATTCAGCGGAAATGGCACCAACCCTATATTATGCTGACTCTGTGGCACGTGTGAGCACACCCAGCAATCAGTTTGATTTAACACTTTGCCTACCATGCTATGATAATCCTCTAAAGGATACCCACCCCAGTACGGGTTATATTTAGGCTGGCACCGTTGGATACATTTCTCATCAACTAGGGACCCACAAAGCTCACAAATACAGGAATCTTCAGATGATAAACCTCCACACCATCCCCGAGTATCCGGAATAGCAGCTCTCTTAACAATTACAGTACTAAGATTGGTCAGACACTCCACTGATTGGCATAGCACTCCTCCTTCTGACTCCACTCCATCAGCACTGCCATCAGCTACCATCTCCTCTATCGGTCCCCCGTCACAGAAACTGGACATTCCCGAACCAACCAGAATGGTGAAAACTCTGTAAGAGAATATGAAAATGAACACAGCAGGCCAGTCCATTGCCACAACAAAGACCTGCAAATTTCTTTTAGTTCAGGTATCTCACTACAACCTTTGAATCCTCCCGGAACAAGCTCGCAATCGACAGGTCCACGTTATCAGCCTTGTCTCCGCCTTGTTTCTCCACCCGTTGGTTGACCTTTTTGCAGTGAGTGGAATGGACCCAGGTATCTCTCAGCCACCTTCAAGGATGTGGTACTCGTTAGCAACACCTGGTACAGGCCTTCCCACCAATAAGTCAAACAACCTGAACGCAAGAAATTTCTGATCATAACATATTCTCCAGGTTCAACATCATGACAGTTAGTATCAGGCATATCATGGGACAACAATTTCAGTTTCTGCTGTTGCTGTTTTAACGGTTTACTCATTGATATAAGATACCTTACAGTTACCTCGTTGTTACCCTTCAAATCTTCCTGTGGACTTATAATCAAATGAGGTTGTCTACCAAACAGTGTTTCAAGGGGGGGCAGATTTAGAGGGGGTCTAGGTGTGGTCCTTATACTATGTAGGACCAACGGTAATGCTTCTGGCCATCCAAGTCCCGTCTCTGCCATGATTTTACTTAACTTATTTTGAATAGTCCCATTCATCCTCTCCACCTTGGCGCTGGCCTGCGGTCAGTAAGGGGTGTGAAGTCGACTATTAATACCCCATCAGTTTACACATATTTTGAAAAACATCACCTGTGAAATGAGTACCCCTGTCACTCTCGATGATTTTAGGGATACCGTACCTGCATACAAACTCCTGTATTATTTTCTTGGCAGTAAACGCAGCAGTATTAGTGGCCGCTGGGTAGGCCTCAACCCAATTGGAAAACACGTCAGTGCACACCAATACATACTTGAGATTCCTGCAGGGTGGTAATTGGATGAAATCAATTTGTATTACCTGGAAAGGTCCGTCAGTCGGTGGAATGTGGGATGGTTCGGTAGGGATCGCTTTCCCTATGTTCTTCCTCAAGCAGGTCAGACAGGACATTGCTCTCTTTTATGCTTGTGAAGAAAAACCCAGTGCACACCAGTTTGCACATACCTTGCTTTCCCAGATGAGTCAGACTGTGTGCTGCTTCAGCCAGGCTGGGGTAATATGCCTTGGGGGCTACTGGCTTACCTTGTCCGTCCCTCCAGAGCCCGGAGGACTCCTGCCCACATCCCTTGGACTTCCAGACTGACTTTTCCTGGATTGAACACAAATTTTGCATCTCAATTAATTTCAGCATATCAATTGTTTGAAAAGACATAATTTGTTTCGTTGTTATGGTCATTTTTAACCCTGCTGCCCATTTTGCAGCTTCATCTGCTCTGTTGTTGCCCGGTGACACTGGATCATCCTCACATGTATGGGCTTTAAACTTAATTAGTGCCACCGTTTTGGGAAGCTGGATTGCTTTTAGTAATTGTTTTATATGTCTGGAATGTGCAACTGGTGTGCCTGCTGCTGTCATAAAATTTCTCAGACGCCATAGAGCTCCGAAATCGTGTACCACTCCGAACGCATACCTAGAGTCCGTGTAAATGTTAACAGATTTGCCTGCTGCCAGTTCACACACTCTTTTTAGTGCTACTAACTCTGCCACCTGGGCTGAGTGAGGATGACCAAGGGGTTCAGCTTCTATGATGTCTGTGTCATTTACAACAGCATAACCTGTACATAATTCACTTGTGCCTGTTTGTCTATGACAACTCCAGTCCGTGTAAAATGTCACATCCACATTCTCTAAAGGTGTGTCACGTATGTCAGGTCTAGCAGTAAAGGTCTGATTCAGATGTTCCAGACAATCGTGTGTATCATTATGTCCGCTGAACTCACTTCCCGCCAGCAACTCGTCTCCTTCCACCCTTTGTACATCATGTTGTACATATGGTAAATACGTTGCTGGATTCAGCGTATTGCATCGTTTAACAGTGATGTTTGCGGGTGCAATTAGAGCTAGTTCCCATTTGGTAAACCTAGCTGAAGAAACATGTCTGGTTTGGGCAGAGTTCAGCAGAGCAGATACAGCGTGGGGAGTATAGACAATCATATCATGGCCCAATACTACGTCCTCACTTTTACTCACCAATAGAGCCGTTGCTGCCACACTTCTTAAACACGTTGGGAGTGATCTTGCCACAGTGTCCAATTGGGCACTGTAGTATGCTACAGGCCTACTGGCATCACCATGTTTTTGAGTGAGGACACCTGCAGCACAACCATCGGCTTCCGTTCAATACAAATCAAAAGGTTTTTCATAATCAAGTATTCCCAATGCAGGTGCTTTTGTCAGACTATCCTTAAGGAAAGCCTGCTCTGATTCCTCTGTGTGTATGACACGATCAGGCTTTGAGAAAGAGACTAAGGGCCTCATTCAGAGGCGGTCGGAGGATGCAAGCGGCCGCTCAGAAAATGGGCGGCCACTTGCATCCGGACCGCCCACCTCTGTTGCGGTCGTTAGGCTGTGGGTTAACACCCACAGCTCTAACGACCGCTCAGGTGATGGTCGCGATGGTCAGAGACCATCGCGACCATCGGGGCTTACGACGAGACCCTAGGGTAGGGTCTCACTTGTCGTAAGCCCCGGGGAGCTTCTGGCTCTGTCTGAGCCGGAAGCTCTCCACTGACATCACTAGTGATGTCAGTGGGGCCTCCCCCCAAACGGCAGGCGTTCCCATGGGAACGCCTCCGTTTGGGCTGCCACCCCCCGGCCCGCCTTCCAAACGGGGCGAGCTGTCAATCAACATCGACAGCTCACCCCCTTTGGATCGAGACCCGCTATGACCGGTGCTGTCGGTCATAGCGGGTCTCACGCATGCGCACGACGGCGCCGTCGTGCGCATGCTCTGTGGGGGGCCAACGACCCAGTCCGAGCGCATCGGCGCTAACGACCAGGTCTGAATGACCCCCTAAGTCCTGTAATGGCAAGGCCAAAATAGAAAAACCTGGGATCCACATTCTACAGTATCCACACATTCCCAAGAAGGTACGAATTTGCTGTTGGTTCTGCGGCAGTGTCATGTTCTGTATGGCCTGGATTTTGTCATTTGTGAGATGTCGTAACCCCTGAGTTAGGCAGTGTCCCAAATATTTTACTCTGGATTGGCACGGCTCTAGTTTGTCCTTAGCAACCTTGTGTCCTGTGCGAGAGGTGAAGCAACAAAAGTTTAGTATTATTTAATCATGACATAAACGAATCAGAACATAGCAATAAATCGTCCACATATTGAATTAGAACAGACCCATTGGCAGGTTGAAAAGATTGTAAACAGTCATGCAAGGCCTGGGAGAAGATACTGGGGCTGTCTATGAAACCTTGGGACAATCGTGTCCATGTGTATTGTACAACCCTGTATGTGAAAGCGAATAGGTACTGACAGTCAGGATGGAGAGGCACAGAGAAGAAAGCAGAACAGAGGTCAATGACAGTGAAATGGGTTGCATTGGGTGGGATCTGCATAAGAATGACAGCTGGATTTGGCACTATGGGAAATTGGCTCAATACTACCTTATTAACACCTCTAAGGTCTTGTACCAGCCTGTAACCCCTCCCACCACTCTTCTTTACCGGAAAGATGGGACTATTGGCTACACTAGCTGTACGAACTAAAATTCCCTGTTGCAATAATCGCTCAATTATTGGATAAACCCCTAATTCTACCTCCTGTTTTAGTGGGTACTGGGGAATTTTTGGAGCTTGCCTACCGCCTTTTAAATTTACCATTACGGGGCTTACGTTTGCCATTAATCCAGTGTCCTGTCCATCCTTGGTCCAAAGTGAAACTGGAATTTGGGATAACATTTGATCTACCTGGGATGGATTTTCATTTAAACTGGTAGAGTGATACATTATCCTTTGGGGAGTGTCCAATATATCCCTCACCTCGTGCGCAACTCTCTCTGGGATATCTAAAAATACACCATCAGGGGTACAATATATGACACATCCCATTTTACATAACAAATCCCTTCCCAGTAGGTTAGTAGGAGCTGCTGCTGCCTGGAGGAAAGAATGCCTGGTATGCAACGGCCCAATAGTAACCTCTGTGGATTTTGTTAAAGGATAATGTTGCACTTTACCTGTTACGCCCATTGCTGGTACTGTCTCGTTGGTTACCTGTAAATTAACGGGAAATTTTATCACTGACCTGGTCGCCCCTGTGTCTACAAGAAAAGGATATTTAGTACCAGCTACATCAACCATCATGACTGGCTCTTCCCTAGTACCTCCCGTTAACCTGACTATCTGTAGACTACAGGTATGACCTGACCCCTAGCGTTGACAACCACTCTCCAATAAAGCATTAACGGACACAATTGGAGCTGGTGCCTGTTGGATATTTGCTGGTCTCTGCGTATATCCTTTATGGGGATATCCAGGTACTCCCTGGTTAGGGGGTCCTACCCTCTTTGCCGTACAGCTCTTACTTAGATGTCCTGGCTGGTTGCAATTAAAACACTTTTGTGGATTGGATGAAGAAAAGGATTGTTGTTTGGTTGACCAGGAGTGAAAGGTGGTGGGTATGGGTAAGGATATTGAGGGAAAGGATATTGTGGGATATGGAGTTTGTTGGTAGTATGGGACTTGTGGCTGTGTGTGATAAGTGGGGTAGGGCTGTGTTTGCTGTGGTGTGGGATTGGTGAGGACGTGTAACTGTTCAGGTGCAGGTGTGTCTGCTGGCTGTGATGTTACTGTCATTCCTTCTAGAGCTTGAATACTGACAGCCATTAGTTTCTCGCTCTGGGTCTCTCTCTTTTTACAGATGTTTTTGTCGTGTTCTATGGCGGATTCTATGATGGTATCTATTGTGACTCCCCTCCAGCCAGGCTGTGAGGTCTGAACTCGGGTCTTTAGGTTCTCTTTAAGACCATCCATGAGTACAGTGGCAATCATTCCCCTGTGGTGAGTGCTATCTTTAATATCTTCTAACCCAGTGTACTGGGTAATAGCCTGCAGAGCCCGGTCGCAATAATCTTCTGCAGATTCACTCTCTTTCTGTTTTATGGTGAAAATTGTGTTCCAGTTAACTACTACTGGAAAATATATACCCAATTGAGTTACAATGCGGAAATGTTATCTTGATTAATTTGGTCTGTTAAGGGAACGTCTCCATCCAATACACAATCCGTGATAAATTTTGTCACGTCGATATTGCGTGGAAGACAAGCCCTTAACACTACTCGCCAATCTTTGTTAGCTGGCTCATGGAAACTACCCAAATTTCTCAAAAATCTTTGACATTTGGCTAATTCCGTTTTGGGATCGGGGGAAATCATTCATGATGGAATTTAGCTCTGCTCTTGTCCAAGGACAGTGCATTACTACTTCCCTTGTGGGCACTACTCTGTTCGCATCCCCATTCCCATTCGGAACAGTTATTGTCCGGATGGGATGCAGACCGGCCGCACTGCTACCTTTGACCTTATTACCTGGCTGGGGGTTTAGTCTGTTGCTGCAACGTATAGCATTAACAACTTCCTCTACGGGTGCAGAGGATGATAACACTTCCCGTGCTGTTACTTGATGGAGATGGTGGCACCACTTGTGCTTGTCGTAGTGCAGCATCTAACATGTGTATAGCATGGGAACTGGCAGACATAACAATAGGCTCATTATCCACATCATAAACATTTTACTTATGGTTACTTAAGAGAGAGTACAAATTGCTTGTTACATTTTTATGGGTTTTTTCAATAACTGTACCTGCACCCCCATCCACATAAGGTGGTGGTGGTGCGCGTGAACTACTGACAATACCTTCCGCAACGCTACCTTGCCACACGTGCGCGCCGTTTTGTGGTTCGCACGCATTGCAATTTAGCGCTGTGGGTGTACTTTCTGGCAATGCGTTCGCAACGCTAGTTTGCGTCGCTTGCACATTTTTAAGCCACGCATCCCCTTCATGCTGCCACAATTTTAAACATTCATTATGTTTTACCTTTTTCACTCGAGAACGCATCAAGCTGATGTGATCCCGGACATTATTCAATACATCTTTATCAAAACTACCAATTCTGGGAAACGGTCTAACACTCTTCATCGTTATCTTAAACCATACGTCATAATACCTTATTGCATAAGCACCGTACTTAGTATGCATAATACGACGGGCTGATCCAAGCGGCGCTTCCATTAGCAGCACATCATTGTCTAACATCTCTATTGTTTGCGTGGCTCCCATTTTGGGACAACTCCTACGTTTTTCAATAAAAATTTAAACTGGTGAAAAGACAGTCAAGATACTTTCACTTACCTGCGGACGCCTTTGAAAAAGGGTGTATCCGTGAACCCTATGGAGGACCTCTAGACGCCTCCACTCACCTATGGGAGAAAAAGACTGCTCCCACGCAGAAATCCCTTTTTGACTACGTTTCAACTGCTAGGAGGCAGCAAAGTACCCTTTGGTTTCCAGTTGATTTCGTCCATCCTCTCACCAGTTCACAATCATAGTCTAACCAAAACTATGCGGTTCAATATAGTGTTCAATAAGCCTAACAGATCACACACATTGATTACTGAATACTATAATCACGCTGGGAGCCGAACCCTAACAAAAATAACAACCCATACACCTGCTTTGTGTAAAGTAAACTGTAAGCTACTACCGAGTCACTAGGCCGTTCGTTACGCCTAGCACTTAAGGGTCCTACGATACCCTTAACATTTAGGTCCCGTGTTACACCCTAAACAACTACTCACAGTTACACACTTTTTTCCTGCGCAGAAAAATACACGTTAACCCAGTTATTGGCAACAGTTGATAATGTAAACTCAATGGCTTTGTTTAAACACGTGGCAGCACAACCGGAAATACGTATACGCTATTGTGCGACTAGTCGCATACACAATAATGCGACTACACAACCGTATGACTTACCCTTAGCTGCGTACACAAAAGTGCATCTCTACTGTGCGCGCAAAACTGCGACTCAGCCGCGTACACAATGCTGCGGCACCCTTTTTAGCGTGAAATTCTATCAAAGGAAAACACACTTTTTCCTTTCTTGAGAAACCTCCATCAACTGCATCAGCATGAAGACTGGGGTCAGAACACACATATTTATACCCTTACAGAAATAGACTATACAATAGAGAGGTTTGTTGCGATCCCATTGGTTCTCCATCACGGTGCTTCTGTTACAGGACATTTAACAGGTTGATTCAAATGGACACAGACCAGCCTCCGACATGCAAACCTAAGCTGTTAATTTTACAAAGTACATTTTGGTGCTTTAACTTTCTACGGTCCATAAGTTGAGAATGCATTTTGCGATCTTCACACCGATAACGGGAAGCTGTTGAGAAAGTGCAGATCAGTACAACACCAAACACGGTTTACTTATCATGTATTAAACCTTAGATACCAAATAGTCTCTATTTCACAGCAATAGTGCTAAATGAATAAAAATTGAATCTTATATCTTTAAACTACGGAACCTTTTATGTGAGTGTGCAATGTGTAAGTATTAGGGGTTTGGGGCAGATGCATACGCACAAAGCTAATAAACAGCGTTCGCATGCGGGGTATTAAGCATTCGCTAGTGTGTGACATGTTAACAGCGCAACTGTGCATAATGTGCGGTGTTTATGCATGTGATTCTATTTATGATGGATGTGATTCTATTTATGATGGATTTAACATATATACACACATATACATATATATATATATATATATATATATATACTCCTTACTAACATTTTTAAACTGCAATGCAATGTGTTATGGGCAGTGAGCTTCACTCTCAAACAGGGTGGAGACCCCCTGCCGATTGCTGGTGCCATCCTGTCTGAGAGTGAGTTTAAAAGCTTTCTTCTGCCTAATTAGGATACCTGTGTCAGTTCTTTTCAAGCAGATTTCTTACCATTGTTCATTCAGTCAAATTCAAGTGTCTGGGCCATATTACAATTGCCACAGCTACACCTGTCCACATGTGGGGTCTCTCCCTTTACATGCAAAAACACCCACCTGGTGTATTGTCTTTTCTAATTACTTTTCTCAGGAAGCTGTTTTTCTAGACTCTGCGTGAATACTGTGCTTGTTATGATATTTTTTTATGCAAGGTTGTCCTAAGATACATCAGGGTATGGTTTCTGAAAGGATTATTAAAACATTGCCATATGTACTGAGCTCGTGAATTGTAACTTAAAATGGTGCTGTGCGGCCATTCGCAAAATGGCGTCATGCAGATTCTTATTTTAAGCTGATCATGTCTCAGTCAATTATCCAGCTTCGACAGTCCACCCTTTGATAGCGAACAACATGCTATCACACTCTGGTTTTAAAAATATTAATTTAGGCTTACATTTATATATATATATAATTTAATGTTATTATGGGATGGCACAAGGTGGTTCTTAATCCATCAATAATGAGTCTCTAGGAGGGGACATAAGACTACCATTATACGCACACCGCGGATCTTGGAAGATCATAGGAGTGATGTGGGAATGCATCAATCCTATAAAGGCAGTCTTGAAGGGGGAATAGGGACTTACATTGTTATGGTATTTTTTTATGCAAGGTTGTCCTAAGATACATCAGGGTATGGTTTCTGAAAGGATTTTAAAACATTGCCATATGTACTGAGCTCGTGAATTGTAACTAAAAATGGTGCTGGGCGGCCATACGCAAAATGGCGTCGTGCAGATTCTTATTTTAAGTTGATCTTGTCTCAGCCAATTATCCAGCTTCGACAACCCACAGGGATGAACTCGATTATCGTCATAACGCTGGGAAAGAACTGCACCTACGGCCTCTGAAGACGTATCCACTTCCACTAGAAATGGCCTATCCAAATCTGGTTGTCGTAAAACTGGAGCTGAAATAAACGCCTGTTTTAATAGTTGGAAGGCAGTCTCTGCCTCAGGTGGCCATACTCCAGGGTTAGCGTCTTTTCGGGTCAACGCGGTAATGGGAGCCAATAATGATAAAAATCCTTTAATGAAACGTCTATAGTAGTTGGCGAACCCAAGCAATCTCTGGATGGCTTTCAAAGTTTGAGGACAGGACCAATCCAAAATCGCCTGCACCTTCTTGGGGTCCATTTCTAGACTGGAGCCAAAGATAACGTAACCAAGGACTGGCACACTGGGAACCCCGAAGACACATTTCTCCATTTTGCAGTAAAGGTGGTTCTTTCTCAGACGGGACAATACTTCCTTCACATGTTCATGATGTTTTGTTACAGAAGACGAAAAAATCAATATATATCGTCCAGGTAAACTACAACCGAGACATACAACAAATCTCATTAACAAAGCCCTGAAACACGGCAGGGGCATTGCACAGTCCGAAGGGCATTACAAGGTATTCAAAGTGTCCATCTCTAGTATTAAAGGCGGTCTTCCATTCATCGCCAGCACGAATGCGGGTGAGATTATAAGCCCCTCTCAGATCCAGCTTTGAGAATATGATGGACCCTTTGACGCTGTCAAACAATTCTGTGATCAGGTGAAGAGGATACCAATTCTTAATCATTGTATCATTGAGGCCTCGATAATCTATACAAGGTCTTAGACCTCCGTCTTTCTTGCCAACGAAAAAGAAGCCGGCTCCAGCGGGAGAGGTGGAAGGTCGAATAAACCCCTTTGCTAGGTTGTCCTGGATGTACTCTGACATGGCTTGAGTCCCAGGCACGGATAGAGGATAGGTGCGACCACGGGGTGGCATCTTGTCAGGCAGCAGCTCGATAGGACAGTCCCATTCTCTGTGGGGAGGTAAGATGTTCACCTGTTGCTCAGAAAAAACATTAGCGAACATCTGGTACTCCTCGGGTATAGCTGGAGATGGTAACGAAGCTGTCTTTCCTACAGGTTGTATTTTGGGAAGACAGGATTTCTGACAGTCAGTTCCCCATGAAAGAATCTGCATTGAACACAAGTCTATCCTGGGATTATGTTGGCGTAACCAGGGTAGTCCTAAAATGACTTCTTAAGAAGCCTCTGGTATCACTAAGAATTTTAAAGACTCGGAGTGGAGTGCCCCAACACGAACAAATACTGGTTGAGTTTCCTTGGTGACCACTCCTTTAGCTAGAGGACGTCCATCTACAGAAGTCAGGGAAATCGCTTGCTTGAGAGATCAACAAGGAATCTGTAGTTTATCAACTAGGCTGGAAGTCATGAAGTTTCCGGCTGCTCCAGAGTCTAATAGAGCAGAGACGAAGACAGGGTTGGGCTTGAGATCCAAAGCTAAGGAAATCTTGAAATCTTTAGTGTTTGGGGACGGGCAAATAACTCCTAACTTGATGTCCCCAAGGTCAGTTAGGAACAGGCGTTTCCTGACTTGCGGGAGCAGGAGGCCACCAGGTGACCCGAATCTCCGCAGTACAGACAGAGGTTTTTTAGCATCCTTCTCTGACGTTCCTCTTTGGAGAGATGGGTTTGGTTCACCTGCATGGGCTCCTCATCTATAGGAGGATGGGATGGATGGGTAGACAAGGGAGACTTAAAGGACCTTGGCCGGTCAGTTCTGAGCTTTTCAGCCTGACGTTCTCTGAAGCGTAGGTCAATTTTGTTGCAGAGTGAGATCATATTTTAATTGGTAGGAAGCTCACGGGTAATCAAATCATCTTTTAATCGGTCGGACAGACCATGCCAAAAGGCTGAGGTGAGGGCCTCCTCATTCCACTTAAGCTCTGAAGCCAAGATTTTAAACTGTACAGCATATTGGCTGACAGGACGGGTTCCTTGTCTCAGGGTCATGATGCTGACACTGTGCATCCAGGTTCATCGAAAATCCTCCTGAATGAAGATACAAAGTCTGTATAGTTATCCAGCAGCGAGTCTGAACGCTCCCAGAGTGGGGAGGCCCAATCCAGAGCCGAGCCGGTCAGCAAGGACACGATGTATGCCACTTTGATTTTAGCGGTGGGGAAGTTATCAGGCTGTAACGTAAAGTGTATACCACACTTATTTATAAAGCCACGACAGAGCTTAGGATTGCCGTAAAATTTGCTTGGCATGGGTAGATGTAGACGAGGGGATACCCTGGTCCCTGTATTACCAGGCACAGAAAGAGGTGAAGTTGCTGATACCCCAGGGATGATAAACGAGGTTTGCAGATTATCTTGGCGTTTAGACATCTCCTGTAGGAACTGGGCCATTTGATGTTGCATAGCTTCCAGGTTTTCTAAACGACCAGCAATACAGCAAAATAAATCCACTCCAGACTCCTGTTCCGTGGCCGGATCCATGGGGCCAGTTCAAACTGTGAGGTTCTGAATTTGTTGTGGACCCGGGGGGTGATAGGAGCAGACACAGAAGCAGACTTAAATGCAAAAGAGGAGTTTTTAATAAGTGACTTAGAAGACATGGGAATGGCAAATGAAAAAGTCCAGATATAGCACTAAAGTGCACTTGATAACTGTAGTGGGGGTTAATGAGAAAATGTCCAGATAGTAACAGGCAGGAACAGTCCAGTATACAGGTATGGTGAGCTGAAAACAGAATGCAGGTATGATGAGCTGTAACTGAATGCAGGCTTGATGAGCTGTAAATGAATGCATGTTTGGTGAGCTGTAACTGATGCAGGCAGAGGTAGTTAAGTCCAGCTGGGAGTGAAACGAAGCAAGGTGCAGGGAAACAGCAGGTTCAGGTACTCAGGCAGGTAAGAAGGTATATGGAGGGTGCAGGGTAAGTCCAGCAGGTTGGAGCAGGCAAGGTTCAGGCTAGGAGCGTATACAAGCAGGCAGGTAAGGCACAGGTACTCTCTCTCAGCCGCAGCTGAGAAACACGTTGCACTGGCAAAGGAAGGAAGGCTCTGGACCTTCCTAAATACTCAGTGCCGCACTGTGACTGGCTGGAATGAGCACATGACCTGCCAGGATTGGACAGCTGGAATCACATGGCCGCAGGCAAGATGGTGGCGCCCATGCCAATGGAACGAAAACACCGCCAGACCTCACCAGGCCTAGTGACAATGTACCCGCACAGAACCACGCACAGCCAATGCCCCTCGCCAAACACCAGCACCGCTGCCAGAGACCCCCCGCCACAACGACCTCACAGGTAATACCCGGCGAGTACCATGCCGAGAAACCCTGGCTGTGACAGCACTGCAGGTGGGCAGATTTAAAATGTGCAGAGAGATTTATATGTGGAGTGACCAAAGTGACATCTAAATTGCAGTGTAAAAATAAAGCTGTGCAGTATTTGTGAGCTACATGCAAAAGCAGCCAGTATTGACCCTACATGTAAAATAAAATGTATGTATTTGCACCCCTTGCATTGCAACATGGTTTGTCCTGGTTCACAGTTACTTTCTATATCTTACTCTATTCCCAAAGCTGAAGCTGCCCCACTGTAGAGGTGCCCAAAGGGTGGGCCCAAAATTGAAATAGTTCTTTTTTCACAAACCTGAGATACTTCTGCTGTGAAGAATGAACAGGAATATTCAGGTAGGTCATGCAAAAAGATGTCTAGTCCACTCTGAATTTGTCATGTTATAACCGGAGAGGGGGGAGGCGTCTCCTCTAACACTATGTAAGGTTGGCAAAAGTACACATGTAAGTAAGTCACTAAGGCAGTTGTTCCCGAACTCGGTCCTTAAGGCACCCTAGCAGTGCAGGTTGTAAGGATATCCATACTTAAGCACAGGCGACTTAGGCCCTCATTCAGAGCCACTCGCTATTTGCGGTCGTTCGTTCTAAAACAAGGGGTGGCTATTCAAATGAACCGTTCGCTGTTTGCGGTCTGTTCACGCCTCTATGTCTGAACGAGCTAACAAAACTTGCGTTCGTTTTTTGGAAAAATACGCCCCCTGGCCGCTCGCATCCTACGTCATGTCCGCTATTTATTAGATTAATCGAGTACATCGACAAGGGTATGAACTGCTCGCTATTCTTGGGGTTGGTTTTTCCTACCGCAATCATGCGAGCAGTTCTGACTATTAAATAACCCAGTGACGTGGTCAATGACGCTGCTGTTTTAAATATGCACACCCATAAAACGCCCGTTTTGACCTTTAAGCACGCCTGCGTTCTGATTTCCACTCCCCATTTTCAAGCACCTTCCCCTGTTACCACCCACATACGCCTCTTTCTGTCACTCAAAATAGCAGGCATTCGCTATTTTGCGAGCACATGAATTTCGGCCGCACTGACTGGTTAGCGCATGCGTATAACGATCCGTACGCATGCGCAGTTGGGCTAACATCGCTCGGAACGAACGAGCGGCCGCTTATGAGCGGCTCTGAATCAGGCCCTTAATAAGTACTTTAATCAGTTTGATTATACGATCCATGAACAAGCATGAATATCCTTAAAACCTGAACTGTTAGGATGTCTTGAGGACCGAGTTTCGGAATCCCTGCACTAAGGGGAGACTTTCCTCAAAATATAACTGATCAGAGACACCACTACTATATACGGGCTCAAAAAATAGTAAGGGTATTTTTGGAACAATTTCTATGGGGGCGATTCAATTCAACGCGAATTGAATAGCACCGGGAGTGAGCTCCAGGAGCTATTCCACTCAGTGCGCCGTGTGGTCGGAGAATGCCGATTCTTGTACCTTAACAAGGGCGTTAAGGCGCTGTAACCGGCATTCTCTGACCAAAGTGCCGGGCGCGTGGCTGTTAGCGCCGCGCTATGCAGAAAAACAGCTGCGCCCGCCACTTTGGCCGGATTTCTCCTTAGCGCGCCCAAACAGCGCACTGAATTGAATAACTCTGGGAGCTCACTCCCGGCGCGCTTCAATTCGTGTTGAATTGAATCGCCCCCTGTGCTACCTACAATCGATATGTTATTCTTGATATTAGAGTATAATCACTTACGCTGGTACTTATTGTACAACTTTCGTTCCTGAGATTTTGCATTGCTACACTTAACACTTTTTGAGGTCTTGCTAAACTGATTCCTACACCAAGAAATAAAAAAACTCACATTAAAAAATCATCTTGTTTAAAAAAAAAGTTTATCAGAAGGGAAACAACAGTAAATACACAACTTGCCTCATACATACTAGAACCATGTTATTATATACCCCCAGCATTACAGATGATGGAGGGAGCCTCATTACCTAGGGAGACATGGAGTGGTCAAACGTACTATAGCAGCATAAAACCCTGAGAATATAACGGACTAATGCAGGAGAACAACAGCTGGGCATAAAGCAAGAGGGAAGATGGAAGACTGCAGACTTCTGCTCTATTCTCTTTGCTATCCTTGGTATAGCCTGTTCATCCACCACAGCGGTGGGGTGGGGTGATGTAAGTTAGCAGATGCCAGTGGTCCATTTACGCAGGTGCTAATGGTGGCCTCGTTTTAAGTCCAAGTAAAAATATTTGGTCAGAATGGGCGCTGCACTAATAATCTTGTTGGGAGACATTGCAGTTGTCAACGAGTGCAAATATACTGTATACCAAGAGAGTTTAACTCAAATATCTATCCACAGCAAATGAATAGCTTATCTCATTTCAAATTATTTATTACATGCAAAAGGAGAGGGCAAAAAAAAGGAAATAAACATAAAATCCACACGTAACAAAACATTCCATTATCTGAAAAATGATTAAAAGCACATAATAAGATAAGCCAGTTTTAGCTAAAGGATATAAAAATAAAATAAATGCTTCAAGTATAAAATTGGCTGCAGACCAATTAATTAAATATAAACCAAGGAGCTATCACAGCTGCTAACATGGTAGCAGCTGCGATAGCTTAATATGATAACGCAGCAGGAGGTGTCTTGCCTCCTGCATGCATTAGTGATCCAAGCTGCGTCCAAGGATGCAACATCGGATCATCTGCTTGTCCCTCGGCCAGCTGAGTGACCCTGGAGTCACGCAAGCCAGACATCGCAGATGCCCAAAAGAGGCCAGGAAAACTCCATTTGCTGGCTGAGATCTTGGCCTCTTCCCTCCCTCCCAAGGAGTGCCTAGAACCAAATATCAGGGTGTAGCCACCAACACGTTTCGCTGCTAGTATGCAGCGAATATACTGAATCTCTAGCTATTATTACTTTGTCTAGTTCATGATATTAAATTCTACATAGTTTTATTACTTTTATTCAGCGTTGCTTTCTTTGCATTTGTTCCTGTCAATTGCTGATAGTCTGCTGCTGACCTGGTACACATGCAGGCAGGACCTGTTCTGTACACGATAACCGGGAATCTATGTTCAGCAAATCAGGCCCAGGGTGTGGATAATTTCTAGGCTGGAATAGAGTTTTCAAGCCAGTCACAAAGGGTATGACCCATATAAGTGGGTGTTTCCAGCTGTGAGTGGGACCCATCGCTAAGGAGCCACGCCGCAGTGGCGGGTCACACTCACGGCTGGAGACACCTTCAGCATCGTCCAGTCCGCATTACTATCGTGTCACTTTCTCCTAGGGGATTGTTTCTTATCTCCTCTGCAGTTAACACACTTATCTACTGGGGAACTGTGTTTTACACACCGGCTATCATAGCCACATTTATTGCACCTTGGATATATAAGACACTGAACTGATATACCTTATACGGGACATACTCTTTGTGGCAGGTTTTGAGAACTCTACTCCAGCCTAAAAATTATGCACACCCAGTTTGGTTTATATTTAATAAATTGGTCTGCAGCCAATTTTATACTTGAAGCATTTTTTATTATTTATCCCCACAGCGTGCTGCCCAAGAAGTCCCCACTGACCGGGTGGAATGGGCCGTCAGCATGGCAGGGGTAAGAAGGTTCACCAAGGAGGAAGCCTTGGCGAATGGTAAAGAGAAGCCAGTGGGCCAAGGTCTACTTAGTAGCCAGACAGCCACTCATGAACATGATATATGACAAACAGACTTGCGGGTCTCTCTGGTCTTCTTGACATAAAGCTAGAGAGCCCTCACCACATCCAATGAAGCCTCCGGCTGAGATGGATCCGTAGTCTGAAATGCAGGAAGTACTATTTATTAATATGGAAGCGGGATACTACCCTGGGAAGGGGTTGGGTATGAAATCCCAGCTGTCGGATGCCATTGGTCAGAATATCGACAGAGGCATCCCAATAGCCAGAATCCCGACACCCATAGGAAGTAATGGTATTTTTCTAACCCCTACTCTAACCCACCCTCCCCGGTGCCTAACCCTAACCTCCCCTCCTAGTGCCTAAACCTAACATCCCCCTCCCCGCACCCTAAACCTAACATCCCTAGCCTGAAGCATGGTCTGAACAAACCTCCTGGAGAGTCCTTCTGTTCTTAGGATGGACGTCTCAAGAGCCACCCCGTCAAAGCGAGACAGGCTAGATCCTGATGAAAGCAGGGGCCCTGAGACAGAAGATCCGACTGCAGTGGAAGACACAGAGAAGCATCTACGGAGAGGCCCAGCAGATCTGCATACCACACTCACCGAAGCCACCAGGATTAGAATGCCTTCTTCCAGTTTGAACTTGCGAAGGACCCGAGGAATCATTGATATCCGAGGGAAGTTATAAATTAGAGGGAAGGTCCAAGGAACAGCTAGTGCCTTTACCAGGAGAGCTTCCGGAATCCTGGTACGGGAGCAATAGCTCGGAGGCTGATGATTGTAGCGAGACGCCATCATGTCCATGTCCGGAAGGCCCCAGTGACGGACTAAAAGCTGGAAGACGTCCGGCAGTAAGGCCCATTCGCCTGCATGGACGTCTTGACGACCTAGGAAGTCTGCTTCCCAATTTTGAATGCCCAGGATGAAGACTGTGGACAGTGCTGGAAGATGCCACTCCGCCCAGCAAATTCTGCTGACTTCTTGCATGGATTCTTAACTGCGAGTTCCGCCATGGTGATTTATGTAGACCACCGCAGTAGCGTTGTCTGACTGTATCTTCACCAGACGTCCCCGAGGAGGTGCTGTGCCTGACACAAAGTCCTGTACATGGCACAAATTTCCAGGATGTTGATGGAAAGCTGGCTTTTTTGAGGAGTCCAACGGCCCTGAAAAGTTGGCTAAGTTACAGCCCCTCCTCCCCCCGAAGGCTTGCAATGGTGGTGAGTAGGACTCAGTCCTGGATCCAAAAAGGGTGGTCCCTTGTCCATAGTAGGATGTACCTCCTGGGGAAAAATTTTAGTCTAAGCCCTAAAGTTCGGACGTGACTCGATCCAATGTTTCAGAATGATTCCCTGGAGAGGCCGGCAGAGAAATGGACCATACTCCACCATGTCGAATGACGAAACTAACGACCCCAGAATTTGCATGCACGAGTGAATGGACACTCACTGCTGACTGAGAAAGGTGCGAATTTTGGTTTGTAATGACAAGATCTTATCCAGAGGGAGAAAGACTCTGGGAGCACTGGTATCCAATAAGGCTCCAAGGTGGAGTATCTCCTGGGATGGAGATAGCGTGGATTTCTTCTAATTTATTATCCATCCGTGTGACTAAAGAAGCTCCGTCTACCGTGAAGTAGATACCGTCTACCATCAGATGGATGTAATCTCTGAAAACTGCTGGAGATTAAGCTAAGAGAAGCAAGTCGTCCAGGTACGGTAAAATTCTGTCGCCCTTCTGGCGCAGATGCCATGACTGCTGTGACCTTTGTGAACACACGAGGGGCTGTGGACAGACCAACAGGTAACGTTGAACAGGAATAATGACCACTGAGGCCAAGAGAGAGCGAAGAGACACCTCAAGAGCTTCCACCTTTTTTGGCTGTGTAGGAAGGCCGGTGGGAAAAAACCTGGAATGTAGACACAGTTGAAAGGTGAGAGTTTTGAGACACGACACCTCTGACCCAAACGTCTGTTGTAGTCTGCATCCATACTGCCGAAAAGCGAAGAAGCCTGCCTCCCACTCCGTGAACCCTCGGGAGGAGGCCCGTCCCATCATGCGGTAAGCTTGTCCACTGGCATGGCAGCCGGATGTCTAGTGGACCAGGGTTGCTTACTTATGGGCTTGGAACTTTTAGGGGCTGAACCCTGGCTTCTGTGAAAAGACTGACCTCTGGCTTTGCCTTGTGGACGAAAGGAAGGAGAGACAGAAGTTCTCGGACTCAGTGTGGCAACTGATCCAATTCCAGACCGAACAGGATGTCGTTCAATAGGGAAGAACTTCCAGAGCCTGATTGGATTCCATGGCCGCCGTCCCGATGCGCAGCCAAAGTGCTTTTCTGGCTGCAATTGCAGATGTAAAAATTTTAGAAGTTAAAATTCCTGAATCTATGGCTGCTTCAGAGAGAAAAGCTGCCTCTCTAACATGCGTAACCATGGAGGCCAGGGCACCTACGTGTGTGCCAGAGATAGGTCCTTCCTCAAAAGCGTCTGCCCAGCAGCCAACAGCTTTTGATACTCAAGCTGCAGCAAGAGCTGGACGAGCCAGAGCACCTGCATTGACATAAAGTGACTTTAAAAATGTTTTCAGCTTCCTATAAATCGGATCTTTCAGAGATGCCATGTTAGGGATAGGCAAGAGAGATGACATAATAAGATGGGCATCCACTGGGGGAGGAGACTCCCACTTTGCCCTATCCGATGCTGGGAGATGGTAAGCAATACACTTGGAAACCGGAAAGCGTCTACTAGGGTGAGTCCACATCTCCACCAAGAGGTCTTGCACCTGTGCTGAAGACGGAAAATCCGCAATTGTCTTTTTAGAAAAAACAAAAACAAAACAGGTGCCTTGAATCTAGGAGGTTTCAAAGCTAGCATCACAGATAGGAACTGAACCTGGGGCTCAGCTCTCATTACTACTGTGCCCCTGCTCACTAGCTATTGGCTAGTCCTCCATTAGTAGAATGGACTTTATTGCTCTGATAAGAGCCTCAACAACTACTGGGGACATAGCCTCCTTTGGGACAGAAAACGTCTCCATACAGGAGACAGTAATGGAAGCCCTAGCCTCGTCATCTAAAGACATCTCTGAATCCGAATCTCCACCAGATAACGGAGTGGAGTCTTCGCGTGGAGCCAGCCTACGTCTAGGAGCCCTATCCTTATGTAGCATTTGCAGAAAGGATGTGGACACCTGAACGAACCCCTGGACCATGGTGGCTCCGCCATGGGCAACTATGGCACAGCGACAGGTGGCACTGGAACTGACATGCGGTCTACAAATTGTATTATTACCAAAGTCAGCCGTGACGCCAAAGCCGGTTCTTGGGTGGAATCCATGGGCAAAATCACCTGTTAATCGAAAGCACAGATAGACAGGCGCTAAAGATACTAATATTTAATAAGAAGACCACAGTAAATAGTAAAATTAAACACTCAAAAAATTAATAAAAATACATATAGGATAGGAAATGCTAAAATGACATATTAATGGGATAATGAAAATAAAAGTAAAAAATAAAGAGTAAAAATATATATAAATTAGAGAATTACTTCAACTAAGACAATAAAAAATGAATAGGAAAATAAAAGCAATATTTGTTGTAATTGCATACAATCTGCACCAAGCAGAGAATAATAAACCTGCAAGATAAATTGTAAAAATGTAGCAACAATGGCAGTGTATAGTGGCTTACATATAAACCATCACAAATAACATTAAAGGTGTTGATATTTACATAGCTCTTAGATGGTCCGTGTAGACATATATATATTAATGTCTCTCACACATCTGAGACTGTAGGAGAATGTTAATTAGTACACCATAATAAAGGTATTCCAGCCTATGTGGCACAACAAATTTTTAGGGGGACTGTTGATGTCCAGTGATATTCTGAAAAAAGTTGGAATATAAATTGAGCCCTTAGGAGCTGGGCTTATAGATTGTTCATCTAGGAGCATTGGCTGTTTCTAACATTTGAAGCCACTCCTAATACGTGTAGACCGCACAGCTGCAGACAGCTCTGTTCAATATATCAGAGAATAAAAATGTAAAAAAATTTTTTTTTTTTGAATAGTGCACATTCAAGGATGCATGCTTTATAGGGTTTGTCACTCACGATCCAGTTGTGACCATAAGTCATACCGTACTCCCCACTTATCTTTCACATGCAGTGGCCTCACAGTAATCCACGGAGGAGAGGGATCGGCTCCGGTGCAATCACCCGTCGGTGTGCAGCGTGCAGCGTTATTGTTCTTCCTCCGTGTAAAGTGGTCAGTGTAGAGTGGTCAGTGACTCACTTGCCCGGCTTGCGGTCTCACGTCCCGTCCTTCTCTCTACGCGTTTCTCCGCCTTAGAAACATCGGCGGCTTCTTCAGGAGACTGTCTCCTGAAGAAGCCGCCGATGTTTCTAAGGCGGAGAAACGCGTAGAGAGGACGGGACGTGAGACCGCAAGCCGGGCAAGTGAGTCACTGACCACTCTACACTGACCACTTTACACGGAGGAAGAACAATAACGCTGCACACCGACGGGTGATTGCACCGGAGCCGATCCCTCTCCTCCGTGGATTACTGTGAGGCCACTGCATGTGAAAGATAAGTGGGGAGTACGGTATGACTTATGGTCACAACTGGATCGTGAGTGACAAACCCTATAAAGCATGCATCCTTGAATGTGCACTATTCTAAAAAAAATTTTTTTTACATTTTTATTCTCTGATATATTGAACAGAGCTGTCTGCAGCTGTGCGGTCTACACGTATTAGGAGTGGCTTCAAATGTTAGAAACAGCCAATGCTCCTAGATGAACAATCTATAAGCCCAGCTCCTAAGGGCTCAATTTATATTCCAACTTTTTTTCAGAATATCACTGGACATCAACAGTCCCCCTAAAAATTTGTTGTGCCACATAGGCTGGAATACCTTTATTATGGTGTACTAATTAACAATCTCCTACAGTCTCAGATGTGTGAGAGATATTAATATATATATGTCTACACGGACCATCTAAGAGCTATGTAAATATCAACACCTTTAATGTTATTTGTGATGGTTTATATGCAAGAAAATATATACTGCCATTGTTGCTACATTTTTATAATTTATCTTGCAGGTTTATTATTCTCTGCTTGGTGCAGATTGTATGCAATTACAACAAATATTGCTTTTATTTTCCTATTCATTTTTTATTGTCTTAGTTGAAGTAATTCTCTAATTTATATATATTTTTACTCTTTATTTTTTACTTTTATTTTCATTATCCCATTAATATGTCATTTTAGCATTTCCTATCCTATATGTATTTTTATTAATTTTTTGAGTGTTTAATTTTACTATTTACTGTGGTCTTCTTATTAAATATTAGTATCTTTAGCGCCTGTCTATCTGTGCTTTCGATTTCTTGGTAATTGTTGGGACGGTCCAGATTCCTCCACCTCTATGACGGCTGCTTTATACTAATTAATCCCCTGGTCCTCTACACACTCCCTACATTTATCCTGGTCCACTGAGGTGGTTATAGTCCAGCGCCTATTTTTTGTCTGTGTGTGTGTCTACTGTAAAATCACCTGTTGTAGGCGCAAGCAACTGGCATTTAGGCGCAATACTCCTTGGTAAGTTTGTTTCTGGACATCTGAGAGTCGCAGTACTCCGCACTCACCAATAATACGCAAGGGCGCAAAGCCAAATGGGTCTTAGGCAGTGTTCGTATATATACATATATATACACACACACACACACACACACACACACACACACACACATACAAAATACATGTGCTCCTTCGGCACTGTTAGCAAAGGGCATGCAGCCCAACTGGCTCTGGTGCCCTCCTTATGGGGTATATACCCCTATTTCATATAGTCCACAATAACAGGCGGCACTCAGAGACTTGAAATCCATAAACCCTCACCAGAGGGATTCATTTAGTGCAAGTCAACGTTTCGGGGTCTTACACCCCTTCCTGTTGTCCTGAGGAAGGGGTGTAAGACCCCAAAACGTTGACATGCACTAAATAAATCCCTCTGGTGAGGGTTTATGGATTTCAAGTCTCTGAGTGCCGCCTGTTATTGTGGAATATATATACTTTACTCACCCCTGCCAGGGATGTTCCCTCAGTGACCAGTAACCACACCAGGTACAGGGACACATGCAGGGTACACTTACTTACAAGTAGCAGGAAGAAGCAATTTAACTAGCTAGCTGCTGGGAGCGTTTAGGCAGGCATTGTGGTCAAATGGCCGCTTAACGTCTGAGAGGGGAGAGGATCTGCCTGGGTCTTGCTGGCCGCGGAGGGAAAGCTTGCCCCAGGGTTGGAGGAGGGGCTACGGGGAAGCGTCCGCCTCCCCCAGCTGATTTTGCCGCCGCTGCTATTAAGCAGCCCCTGCCATGTAATATTCCCTGGTGGTCTAGTGGGCAGCGCGGTCAGACCAGCAGCCCCTGTCAGCACCGCATGGGGGTCTCCTGCTCCGGCGGTGAAAGCCGCAGCTCCATGCATGCAGGGAGCCGCCTTACCTTCTCCCCAGTGAATGCCGGCTGTGGCTTGTGGCTCCCGGTGTGAAGCAGAACATGGCCGAAGTCATTGACCTAGTCACCAGTGCTGCAGCCACCGATGCTGGAGTGACAGTGGGGCGTCCTATAGGACGTCTCACACTGCCCACTCTATAGTAGTAAAACACTATAAAAAATAAGTAATTCAAATTAAATAGCATACGGGAGGACATCTAACTGATCCTCCCTGAAAGTAGTGCCCAGCTCCTGCCTTGGCACCAAACTAAAAACAGAGGTCCAGTGGCTGGGGGCGGGGTATAGAGGAGAGGAGCCTGGGCTTGTGGGTAAATTTCATTAACCATTTGCTGCCCGGATTCTCCTCTCCAGGCTATATCCAGAGTCAACCCTGTGCCCCCTAGTGGAGGAAGAACAAACCTCTCGTGGTTAACAGTATCATTGACTAAGGAAATCCAGCTGTGAAACAGAGGAGGTTCAACCCCGAGCCATGTCCATGCTATAATAACCTTGGCCAGGGATAGCAACTTAAAAACATACTTATAAGTTATGACATTAAACGATTCTTCAGGGGAAAAACCAGACAGATATGTAAGTGGGTCAAGGGGGGGCAAAGCAAATAGAGTAGTACAGACGCAGTCCCACAACTGGTTCCAAAAAAGGTAACAGGAGAATCAAGAATGGAGGGAGAGGAGTTCCCAAACTGGGCACCCAAGGTAACGAAAAAAGGCAGAGTTGGGCAAACAAACTTATTATGCGCTTTTAAATCATTTTTCATGTATTTGAATGTTTTGATACACGTGTATCTTATGTGTATTTCCTTTTCTTTACCCTCCATTTTTACATGTAATCAATCATTTGAAATTATCATTTGAGAGAATACTCTCCATCCCCTCAGACTGTATTGGTTATACTCTCCATTACCCTAACACAGTATTGGTTATACTCTCCATCCTCTCTTACTGTATCGGCCATACTCTCCATCCTCTCTTACTGTATCGGCCATACTCTCCATCCTCTCTTACTGTATCGGCCATACTCTCCATCCTCTCTTACTGTATCGGCCATACTCTCCATCCTTCACACAGTATTGGTTATACTCTCCATGCTCTCACACTGTAGCGGCCATACTCTTCATTCCCTCACACAGTATTGGTCATACTCTCCATCCTCTCTTACTGTATCGGCCATACTCTCCACCCTTTCTCACTCTAGCGGCCGTACGCTCCATCCTCTCTCACTGTATTGGTTATACCCTCCATCCTCTCTCACTGTAGCGACCGTACTCTACATTCCCTCACACAGTATTGGTTATACTCTCCATCCTCTCTCACTGTAGCAGCCATACTCTCCATCGTTTCACTCTAGTGGCCGTACGCTCCATCCTCTCTCTCTGTAGCGGCCGTACTCTCCATCCTCTCTCACTGTAGCGGCCGTACTCTCCATCCTCTCTCACTGTAGTGGCCGTATTCTCCATCCTATCTCACTGTAGCGGCCGTACTCTCCACCCTTTCTCACTCTAGCGGCCGTATGCTCAATCCTCTCTCACTGTAGCGACCGTACTCTACATTCCCTCACACAGTATTGGTTATACTCTCCATCCTCTCTCACTGTAGCAGCCATACTCTCCATCCTCTCTCACTGTAGCGACCGTACTCTACATTCCCTCACACAGTATTGGTTATACTCTCCATCCTCTCTCACTGCAGCAGCCATACTCTCCATTCCCTCACACAGTACTGGTTATACTCTCCATCCTCTCTCAGTGTAGCGGCCGTACGCTCCATCCTCTCTCACTGTAGCGGCCGTACTCTCCATTCTCTCGCACTGTAGCGGCCATACGCTCCATCCTCTCGTACTGTAGTAACTATACTCTCAATCTTCTCGCACTGTAGTGGCCATACTCTCCATTCTCTCACACTGTACTGACTGTCCTCTCCATCCTCTCTTACTGTAGTGGCCGTACTCGCCATCCTCTCTCACTGTAGCGGCCATACTCTCCATCCTCTCTTTCTGTAGCGGTTGTCCTCGCCATCCTCTCGCACTGTACTGGCTGTACTCTACAGCTTCTTGCACTACAGGCGCCTGTACTTTCCATGCTCTCACACTGCACCGGCTGTACTCTCCATCCTTCTCTCACAGTAGTGGCTGTCCTTTCCATCCTCTCTCACTGTAGCGGCTGTCCTCTCCATCCTCTCTCACTGTAGCGGCTGTCCTCTCCATCCTCTCGCTCTGTACTGGCTGTACTCCTCTTGCACTACAGGCGCCTGTACTTTCCATCCTCTCACACTGCAGCAGCTGTCCTCTCCATCCTCTTACACTGTAGCAGCGGTACTGTCCATCCTCTCCCAGCTCTATCGGATGTACTCTCCAGCCTTTCACACTGCACTGCGGTACTCTTCACCCCTTACACTGCACCGGCTGTACTCTCCATCCCTCTCACCCTGCACCAGCTGTATTCTCCATCCCTCTCAGTGAACTGGCTCTGAGATCTCTTACTGTAAAGGCTTCTCCGCCTCCCTTACTGCACAGGATCGCTCTCCTTAAAGTTGCCCACTGTTTATTAGTCTGTAAAAATGTGAGTCTTTCTTGTTGCTGAGAACTATGGGAGAATCCAGTTCAGCCACTTTCCCAGCATGCATCACCAGCACTCGATCTGAATCCATGATAGTGTTCAGCCTATAACAGAGGAGAGACAGAGTTTTTAACATGTGGGGGAGAGTTGTAAGGTAAGAGGAGTACATGAGTGTGAGTGGCGATTGTGTGTATATAAATGTGCGTGTGGCAGTGGCAACTGTGTGTAAATTTGACAATGGTGTCCCTGCATAGAAAAAACAAAGGGGGGAGGGTAACAGGTCAGGGATTCAGGGTACCTGTGAGCGATGGTGAGAACTGTACGATCTCTGAAACGCTCCCGGATGGTTTGCTGGAGGAGGTGGTCTGTTTGGTGGTCCACACTCGCTGTAGCTTCATCAATACAGAGGATCTGCCAAACAGAGATCGTTGGATGTAGATAGGTTTAATGCAGTCTTACAAATGGTATGTTCATATATTTAGGGGACAGACACCCCTAACACACCGCAGAACCAGTGCCTTACTGATAACATTCGGAGATGAGTGTGCACACTATTACTGTGCAAGCATCTACATGCAAGAAATAACCAGCAAGAGTTCCTGTACTGAAAAGTTTATCATCTACATTATCCAGCTGGAATTACCTTGGCTTGGGTTAGCAAAGCTCTGGCCAGACACAAAAGCTGCTTCTGTCCCAGAGAAAATCTCTTCCCCTTGTCCCCAACATCAGCCTCCAGGCCTCCTGCATGACATGAAGAACAGAGGACAATTGGTACCTGATGCGTTTTACATGTCCACAGCCCAAAAAAACACTCACCAATGCGTGACACCAAGTCCTGCAAATGACACTGCTCCAGGACATCCAGCATATCAGCATCTTTGTGAAGGGAAAGAGGGTCCAGGTTCTCCCTCACGCTCCCACTCAACAAGAAGGCATCCTGAGGGATGACAGCAAGTCGCGATCTGGCCGGGATAACATAAGTATACGTTATTATATATGGTCTACATGTGTGATCCATCTGTGTGTATTATATCAGTACTTCTGGTAAAAAAGCGGAGCATGTGGTTCTCGTGCCACAACATCTAATCGGTCACCTTAGTACATCCAAATTCAGCTCCCGTGTGGACAAGTTATCGATGAAAATAAATCCAGAATTCAATTCCATCATTCTGAAAAGTGCAAGGAACAGGGTGGACTTTCCAGAACCCGTTCTTCCCACAATGCCAATCTTCTCTCCTGCGGAAATGGCAAAGCTAACCCCATCGAGAGCATTGGGAAGACCTGGACGATAACATAAAACTGCATCTCTGAACTCAACGCGACCATTTTTGGGCCAGTCAAGCTCCACCTGGGAAGAACAACACAGATGAAATGTGAGCATTGCGAAAACAAGGTATTACCACTTCTGGATGTCCTTCTGGGCGACACTGGACATCCTGTGAAAGTTCCACATCATAATGGGACTAAATTGCAATAAAAGACTAGGAAAAGTCCATTAACTATAGACTATATACTGTTCTATCAGTGCTGACATAGTCTTTGTCTTGGAAGCTTCCATTAAAAATGACACACCGGCTAACTCACCATCACTGTCCCTTCTGTTGGCTCAGACGGTAGAGTTGTAGAATACTCTTCTGCTCTCTCCACACTCACCATCATGGCCTCAGTCTGAGTGAAGCTGGAGATAAGTCCAGAAAGTAAACCAGTGATAGAGAGAGCATAGGATAGAGACAGTCCCACCAGACCTAATGAAGAAGAAGAAAAAAAAACTTATAAAGGTAATTTCTTTGTGACCTCCCAGATCATTATAGGTCACACCTAGTACCATGTAGTCTCCAGGTCTCAGTAGTTCACACCTTGAAATATCTTGTAACCTATTCTCTCCTGTTATCTGTAGGTCATACCTTGTAACCTGTACTCTCCAGATCTCTATAGGTCTCACTTTGTAACCTGTTTTCTCTAGATCTCTATAGGTCTCACCCTGTCACAAGTTCTCTCCAAATTTCTATAGGTCACATCTTGTAACCTGTTCTCTCTAGATCTCTATAGGTCCCATACAGTATTGTAAACTGTTCTCTCCAGATTTGTGAAACTTGTCATACTCCCCCCTGTGCAGTTCCTCACTTCCCTGCCAAGTATCACCCAACTTGCGTTAAGACAACTTCTAATGGTTTGTACACGGCTATAGGCAACCACACTGCTGTATATATTAGGACTACCTTCTGTGTTTTCCATCAATGATCACTTTGTACAATACTGTATGACTACTTATGATCTGTCACTGTATATCCGCATCCATCTCACCTGGATCCCCGGCCCTCCTCTGGTGCTGTATAATAGCGATGATGGCGATGGCTGTAACCACCACTACTCCTATCATCTGTAGGTGGATGTCCAACCACTGTACAGCGCTGTTACTGGCAAACACGCAACGCTGGTTCAGCTCCAGACGAGATTCACATTCTGCTTCAAACCTGTAACCACAGGCCACGTGGAGACACTTACAAATCAGATTCCTGCCCTCTTATCTCTAATGATCTGTAATATCTGGGAATACAGCTGATGCTTTCTATGATAACCTCGCAACAATCCACTATAACATTTAAGGGGCACATCCACTAGACTATCTACTCCCTGTCCAATCTCTAAACGATTTTCCCTTGATTTTTTCCCTTGAAATTTTATCTTTCAGTCTGAACGATTTGCAAACTTTCTTTAATAGATCAAGTGAAATTGACCTGCATGGACGATCAAACGACCAGCGGGAGCGCGCATCATTGATCGTTAACGACCACACACTGCACGATTTATAAACGATTTTTAAACGATTGAACGATAACGACGTCATTATCGTTCAATCGCCTGCTAAAATCGTGTAGTGGATGCCCCCCTTTAGGATTAGAGCATTAAAGGTGGAATCTGTTGTTGCTGTTTGGGCGCCCATTAGTAATGGGCACCCGATGGAGCAATTCATTTGTTGCCCCATTCAGGAGCGAGTGCCAAGATTTCTGCTCGCACCCTCGTGAGATCAGAAGCAGCAATCTGCAAAAAATCGTTTGGAGGCTCTGACACAACTTTAGGCGTTTATGTAGCTAAACCCGATACATTAGGGTGCGACAAGTGCGATAAGTAAAGGGCACCCATGGCACTCGCGCCCGATCAGAGCAACAATTGAATTGTTCTGTCGGGCGTATGGAGCAGAGGTGTTATATGCTATGGCACGATGACCCTTTCCTGCCTAATAATGTGCTGTGTTTGTTACCAGGCTCACACCTACTGACTACAGGGTACTTTTTATGTGGACTGTGTAATCCCATCCCTACATCATACATACTCTTCGGCGGCTTCCTGCTCTATTACCCCCTCTCCCACACCCAGAGAATTAAATGTGCCTTTGTGGCTTCCTAAGAATTGTGTGAGCTGTACCAAGCACAGGGCAGGGTAATGAGTCAGAGAGCTGGTAGATAGAAAGGGGGTAGTCAGTATCTTACCTGTCAGTGTGGCGTGTGGCTCTGATGGTGCTCAGGCCACTCAGGGTCTCAGAGAAGTGGCTGTAGATCGGGGACAGGGTGATGCTCTGCAGTCTTTTCAGTTCCCGGGACGTGTGGCGGTAGAATCTCTGGATATAGTAATACAACAGGGCAAGAGGCAGCAGTATGGGCAGAATCCAGGGCAGCCCATAGCTGATCATCACCAGCATTCCCAGCAGCCCAAAGACGTTGGCAAGGAATATATTGAGCATAAAGGGCAGGAAGTCATCCACACAGTATAGGTCAGAGGAGAAACGATTGATGATGCGTCCGACCGGTGTACTGTCGAAGAATGTCACCGTAGCCTGGAGAGAGAATTACAGGAAACCCATAGAGAATGCAGGACAGGAACCCCACGGGTTCCATATGACTTTATAACCATTTGTTATGTATGATATAGACGTTCCCGACTAACCTCCACTAGGGCAGGGACTGAAGTGACTGACAAATATTCGCTCTACAGCGCAGCGTAATATGGCTGTGCTTTATATACAATACTGATCAGCAGCCAGTTCCTGGAGCTATTCTCCATAGCCACGGCACTGTGCCGAAAATACCACCCTGACCCCCGTTCTTATGGCTAAGTTTTCGATTTAAAGGGCGCGTTTTAATTAGTGATCTCGCAAATTGTTAACTGTCAAGTGCTTGTCAATTCTCATCCAAAGATGCTGCCAATGTAAAAAAATAAAAACAGAATAAGAATAATAATAATATTAATAATAGATGTAATCTAATAACGGAAAAGAAGTGGTCTTAAAAAAAACATGAAATAGAGCCAGAAGAGCTGGATCAGCTACAGAGCCCAGGCCAGCCCCCGTCTGCGGGAGTAAAAACTAGCATCAAATACAGAATATTCTAAATATCTTTTTAGAAGACGGTTCTTAAGAGTTCACTTGTTGTTTTATTTTCTTACTAATTCTAACAAGTCACTTTACTTGTCCTCCCCACCCCCCCTTTTTAATTTGCTTTTTCTTGCATTTATAGCCGGCTTTTCTTAACATTGACATTAACCTGGTTTATCAGTTAATTTCCAAAGACTGCGCCATTATTTATTTGTGTATTAAGGCGATATTTATCTTTCTTAAATATATGAATATTGTATGTAGTGTGAAATTTGTAGGGTTAAATACCCGTAAGTATCCCAGTGTGCGGCAGCTGGCGTTGTTATACCACTGCGCTGTCTCGCGTAAAGCTTTGTAGTTTTGGCACCGAGCTAGTTCCCATAGACACATAATTCCTCATTGGTCGAAGGACATAAGTTTAAGAAATCACATGATCACTTTGGATGCCTTAATCGGAACTTGGTTATAACTGGCATCTATTTAGCTTCTTCAAGAGCTGGATGCCATTGTGCCGTTCTAATGCCATGCTGGGATGTGTGTACAGTTGGTTATGGAATACAGTTTTTATTTTTTTGTATCTTCAAACACTCTTTTCTCCAGGTTTAGGATAAGGCTAAGGCACCGGACAATTCTTAAATGTCGCTGCAAAAACTTGTATATGGACATACGTACAGATGCAGCCATTTACATTGTGGCTGATCGCGCCACAGACGTGCGCACGCATCACGCCATGGTATTCCCTGTGCCTACATACGCTACGTATGGCGAGCACTGCGATCGCACCATGCATTCCTATGGAGGTGCGGTTGTGTATGCAGTGCGCGTATCTGCTCGCGGGTGCGTGTCTCGTGCTATGCGTGGCGCTATTCACATAGATTAAACAGTTGTCGAGGGCCCTGTTTATCCTAATATGACAGAATATATTTATTTGTATGACGTCTCCCACCATCTCTGCTGACCTGCTCATAGCACAGATGCCTGATTGGCACCCCGCATCTCAGTGTAACCATTAAAACCAGTGTCATCATATGTCAGAGCTTACACAAAATGTATCTTAATCAGATCTACTAATATCTGTGGGGCATATCCAAGTAGCTGCGGGATTTACCTTGGACCTGTTTAATCACGTCCCGTATCCCCCGTGCGTTTAGCCCCGAGGGCGTACTTTTCCTTGCATATTCAAGAGCTGCAATGAAAAGTCTGCCTTACAATGCACCCCCTGGGATTTAACGCAAAAGGAAACCATTTAGATTTGTTGCACAAGGGTTTACCATGTGGGGAAAATGCCAAATAAATGAATAGCTCCAGGCGTGGAACCCAGAGCTTTACTCGCGCCTAATTGGATATGCCACCCTGCAAAGGCCAATTAGCTCATTGTACATTTACAAGGGTGGATCCAAAAGTCCATGTCCTGATGTAGTAGTAGATGACGCCTCGTATTTATGTATGTATATACGTACTAGAGGTCTTAGTAGAATACTATTGGAAATTCTTTTATTTTTGCAGATATTGAAAAATAAGCGGAATAATATCACTAAAATTAGGGGACATCATCACTAAAAACTAAAAAATTGAGAATACTGAAAAAAAATCGATAAAACTGGAATTCAAGACGTCATTAAATATCTGCAAATGAAGATGACGCTACTGAAATTCATACTCAAAGAACACATTCGTGGGAAGACTTTTGCGTCTGATGACAATGACATGACTACTGTACAGAACTGGTTTGAGGACCAATGAACAGACTTTTTCCTGAACGGAATCAAGAGGTTGGATCATCGATGGGAGAAGTGTATTGAAGTAAATGGAGACTATGTAAAAAAATAAATGCCATTTGAACTTAAATTTTTCTGTTATTCATGGTCAGGACACCAACTTTTGGATCCACTCTCATACATAAGGGCCTCCGATTTGCAATGTTAACAGTTACAACTAGGATGCTGACAATCATCCTAATCACACCCATACACATCAATTTATCCAATAGAAGCCCGTGTACCAGTGGGTCTGAGTGGCTGGTTCACCCAGTAGATGGACAGCAGACATCTTCATGTGCCAGGTTGATATCAAAATTTATCCGGAATACATATGGGATGCCAGCGCTCGGGATCCCGGCAGTCAAAATCCCGACGCCGGCATCCCAACAGGGTTAGAATACCAACATTTGTTGGTAGGTATTCTAACCCTCCCCCTACCTTAACATTAACCTTCCCTCCCTGCTGCCTGAACATAACCTCCACCCTAGTGCCAAAACCCAACATCCCCATCTCTGCACCCTAGACCTCCACCCTTAGTGACTAACCCTCCCCCTAGTGCCTAACCCTAACCCTCCCCCTAACCCCAGTACTTACATCCGGTATCCTGGCGGTCGGTATACCGACGCCAGTACTCTGACTAGTGCCAGGATTCTGGCGTCGGTGTTCTGACTGCCGGAATCCCAGCGGTCGGGTTACTGACCACATCCCATATGTCTGCAGCAATGAGGCTACAAATGTACCTCATCAACAGTACAATAGCCAACACTGAGGACTTAGTTCATTTTTGTAATAACTATTCAGACTAACAATGAATTACTACTCTGAGGATGTACGGATTCTAATGATAACGGGCACAGGGTCTACACGGAGAGGCGATTGTGAGTCTTACCCTCAGCACTCGCTGTAATAAGCGTCTGTGGATCACATTGGCTGCCCGGACAGCTCCAAAGGCGAAAAGCAGAGCACGCAGGGCGCTGAAGATGGAGTTTGCTACCGCAATTCCCCCGTAGACTGACAAATAGAAGGTTATATCCAGAGAAGAGTTCTGCTCTGTAGACTGATCCCAGCTGACCGGGGACCTAAATATAGAAAAAAAAAACATCTCGTACCAAACACTGGCCAACACTGCATACTGAGTATATATACTGACCTGGGGATGTAACGGGTTGGGTACGCGATGGCGGCGCTCCGGATACGGGCCGTCAAAATCCCAACACCGGCATCCTAACCATTGTCCTACCCCTAACCCTCCCTCCCCCTTGCCTAAACCTAACATCCCCCTCCCCTCCCCCTAAACCTAACCCCTCCCCCCCTAGAACCTAACCCTCCCCCTAGTGCCTAACTCTAACCTTCCCCCTAACCCCGCTAATGATATTCAGGATGCTGGTGGTTGGCATGTCGACGCCAGGGTTCTGACGCGTGTTGGGATCTGGCGCCATTATTCTAAGCGCTGGCATCCCTTTTTGCCAGGATATTGACTGTATCTCGATGTAACATGTGATTAAAATGGTGTCCCGGGTATAAATACTGACCTGAGGGGTGTAACACGTGGATAATAGTGTGTACTGCGTATAAACAGATCTGTCCAAATACGTATTAAACATAACGCTTGAGCGCTGTGCGACTCTGTAACGATGAGAATCTTTTTGTGCAACTACCGAGTCATGCCACGGCATGGCGCGCGACTAGAAGGGCTGTTTAAAGTGCAAGGAAGTAAGATGTAAGTGGACACATCTATATACTGACCTAGGGGAGTAACATATTGGTAATACTGACTGTGTACTGTTTCCATTTCCATCTCACCACTCCAATAACACATTAATACTTCACTTCTATAGCAATGCTATAGTAAGATATTACCTTCCCTCACCTGTGTACTAACACATTCCACTCCCTCACCTCTGCAGTAACACCTTTCCCTCACTCGCCCGTTTTGTAACACAATCAACATTTCCCTCCCTCACCTGTGTAGAAATACAATTCCTCCCTCACACCTGTAGTAACACATTACCCTCACTCACACCTGTAGTAACTTATTCGCCTCCCTCACCTCTGGAGTAACACATCCCCCTCCCTCACTTCTGGATTAACACATTTCCCTCCCTCACCTCTGGAGTAACACATTATATCCGGTCACACCTGTAGTAACACATTCCCCTCCCTCAGCCTTTGTTGACACAACATTTCCTTCCTTCACCCAGTAGTAAGACATTTGACATCTCCATCCCTCACCTCTGTAGTAAAACACATTTTCCGCTCACCTCTGTAGTAACACATTCCCTTCCCTCACCATTAAAATAGGGGAGTCACACCAACTGCCAGTGATGTGTGGCAGCACTTGGGGTGACAGTTGGTGTTTGAATATGAACTGTGCTATAGCCACAGTGAGACAGTCAGTCAGGATATTGTACAGGGGAAGGATATATTTTATCCCCTTGCAACCCTTTAGGAGTCGAATTTTGAAAAATCCCTTCTTAGTGGGTACTTACATCATGAAAGGGATATTCTCCCCAATTTTCATGTTTCTAGGTTGAGGAGTTTGGGCTGGGCGTTTATGAGTCTGATTTTATTTATTTATATATATATATATATATATATATATATATATATATATATATATATATCTATAGTAACTTGATTACTTGGTTCATAAATGCCATGCACATTTGTTCTGAAATACAGGTTATGACTGCACTAGAGCATTGGTTCTATAATACTTACACAAGACCCCCAGTGGAGAACAGAAGCAATGAGGGAGACATCGCAGACAGGGTAAAACTTGCAAGGGAAGAGTTTCTTGGTTGGTCTGGTAAGCTTGAAATCCAGTGTGACAGCCACCAGTCAGAAACGTTCCTCGAGGCTGTAATGGTACATACACATAGAAATAAATACACCCATCAACCATCTTTATGTCTGAGTGTGCACATTCAGCAAACGGATGAGCTGCTGCAAACATGATCGGAGTTTTAACATGTCAGGAGGTGGAGCTTACATAAAAGCGCACAGCGTTACACACGGAAATGCTGTAACTGCAAAAAAGATGTTTAAATGTGGAATACAAAAACCTTTTCTTATGCTTTACCAAGTTTAAAAACCGCAGGAAGTAGACATGGTTTAAAATTTCAACCAAATATTTGTCCTTTTTTGTGTGCAAACTTGAGTCCATTCTATTTCTCACAGGGGACCACACAGTAGCAGGGAAGGGACCCATAACAGCCATATCACACAGCTGTGTAAATAGGAAGCTGATTATTTTGAAGAGTATGTGCCACCTAACAACCAAGATAGAATGAGTAAGAGATTACTCAGGTTCAAGACCATTCTCAGAAACAATGATGGGAAATCCAAGTTATTCTTTGTAGTCATCTCTAAGTATATAATTGGCATGAATTTGCTCCATTCTGGCTGGGCTTATATGATGTAATATGTTTAAGCATTCACAAAAGTCTAATAACAGTAACATTGGTTTTATTCAGGTGAAGAAGATTAAAATGGTTTGTCCTTCGGTTCACAAGCTACCCCCTTAGTGCCCACATATACATTGTGTGCAGGGAATGGTCAAAATAATGGGCACTGGTTTATGCAATATGGGCATAGTTTTATGCAGGCAATATACAACAGAGAGCATTCACGCTAGTGCACTGCTGATCGCAGATTCCCGATTATCGGGAGTCTGCGCATAAGCAGGACCCATTTTGTGCATTTGCAGAGCGGGTCTGTGATCCCGGACGCAGTCCGGCAGCAGACTGTCAGCGATTGACAGTCTGCTGTTGTGGCGACTGCCTCCGTTTCCCAAAAAACAGAACCATGTCGCTGCTGTTACGGGGGAGAGAACAGGCCAGGTTCTCCGTCGGCTGACAGAGATTTCCTGGCCTCTTTTGTGCATCTGCGGTGGCCGGCTTGCGTGACCCCGTGGGTCACTTAGCCGGCCAATGGGATCACAGATGATCCGATGCTGCGTCCTTGGACGCAGCTCAAATCAGTAAGGAGGCATGATGGCTACTGCTGCAGTACCATATCAGTGCTATCACAGCTGCTACCATGTTAGCAGCGATAGCAACGCCGTCCTCTGCTGAAATCAGACACTGAAATACAAGAGAGCATTCGAGTGACCTAAATACAACAGAGAGCATTCGAGTGACCTAAATACAAGAGAGCATTCGAGTGACCTAAATACAAGAGAGCATTCGAGTGACCTAAATACAACAGAGAGCATTCGAGTGACCTAAATACAAGAGAGAGCATTCTAGTAACCAAAATACAATTGAGAACAATACAAGAGTATATGCAACCTAATAATGAAGACAGAAAAACCAAGACCATTCTCAGACGCAATGAAGGGGAATCCCAGTTATTATTTGCAGCTCTAAGTATATCATTGGTATGGATTTGCGCAATTCTGGCTCTGCTTCTTTGATGTAATATGTTTTAGCATTCACAATAGACTTCCAGTACAAAAAATGAGATGCAATAAACTCTGGCACACAGACAAAAGCTGCCTGGAGTACTGTGGACCGGGATCACCCTGTGGCCTCTAACAAGTGAACAGTGAGTCCACTGGTGTTCCCCGGGATGTGTTAACTCCAATGGTGTGCACTTTAGCTGCTCTTGGAGAAGATACACTAGATAAATATTCTGCACAATATGTTGTTAAGTTATGTATGCTCGCCAAGGTTTGCATAGCTAGAACATGGATGGCCCCTGAAGGTCCATCGATAGGACAATGGATAGCACTGGTAAATGAGACCTTGGCGCATGAGACATTTGTGTACGTAGCTAGAAAGGCTGAAAAGAAATTTCAACTTATTTGGGGTAGATGGCTGGATTCATCATATGTGCGGAGACTGGGTGAAACTAGACTTGATACTATGCAGATAACCACTGGGGATAGAGCTGTGCGTAGTACTGAGATTCCTCATATTTAATGTGATGTAGATGAGGTGATATGTATGTGAACAGGGATATATATTTGCATAAAGCTGTGTAATTGCTTTAATCTTGCTGTATAATTTATGCCCAGGGTGTATGTCCTGAACAAGAACCCGTACTGTAGTATGCCCTGTTTGATTTGTACTATTGTATAGAGTATATGTAATATGACCACACACAGACTGTTTATTGCGATGTAAAACAATTTTTTATTTATTTTTATTACTGTTTATGTTTGAATTTTTTCTTGAAAACAAATAAAAAAATTATTGAATTAAAAAAAAAAAAAAAAACAAGTGAACAGTGAGAAAGTGATTGGTGAACATTAGCCCTTGAAAGGTATTTAATAGATAAAACAAAAAGCACATGAAACAAATAGGTTGGCTACGCACACTAAAATGAAGGAAATACAATTGCATCACCAGTTCTTTTTAGACCGCCGGACATCTATGGGGCACAAAAGGAATCCTTCCACAAGGTACCAGCAGCTCACTGCCCGCTAACCTATTTGTTTCATGTGCTTTTTGTTTTATCTATTAAACACCTTTTAATGTGCTGCGCTATGAAGTCTGCATATGTTTCTCTACATGTGGAGCTGGCTTGATCTTTGAAAATTGTCTGAATATCTGTACAAAGAAACCGTGATGTGCGGAGAGAATATCTGTTGCAAGTAAGCACTTCATAAAAGTAAAGAATCCAGTTTATATGGGGGTGTGCACCAAGGGTGTCAGTGGTGGAATTTAAAGAAACCTTTAAGAGTTTTACTCAAGCTCCCTTGATGTAAGCATACATGTGAGCCCTTATTTCTGTGGAATATCACCTGTAAGGAATTGGTAACGGCCATAAAGATACCTTTACGTGATTGCATTGTACAGGTGACATGTAAGCATAATATGTGAGCTATTCTTTTAACCCCCTAAAAGTGGAGCATATTCTGTATGTAATTTTTAGATAAAAACCCCTTGTATTATATAAAGGGTGTTTTATATCTGAATACCCAATACATTGTATATGTTGCAATCAATACAGTACTTGCAATTCCCGCGCTCCTCTGGAGTAACAGTCAGATTCAGGAAAAGTTAATGAATGAGAAAATTTCTCCAGGAATAAATTCCTACGTTGTTCCTTTTCAAATGGTTCAACCAATGAATATGTCAAAATTCCTTCGGGATTCCGGCTGTTGGCATTGTGACCGCTGGAATCCTCGATGTCAGGATATTAAACGTATCCCTACTTATGGTGGCTGCAGGAATCTGCTACAGAGAAATCTGGAATCCCCTTGAAAATCCTGAGTCCCTGGGATAGAAAGTGTTTCGGGATAGTAATACTACACATCGAGGATTCCAGCGGTCACAATGCCAACAGCCGGAATCCCGAAGGAATTTTGACATATTCATTGGTTGCACCATTTGAAAAGGAACAACGTAGGAATTTATTCCGGGAGAAATTTTCTCATTCATTAACTTTTCCTGAATCTGACTGTTACTCCAGAGGAGCGCGGGAATTGCAAGTACTGTATTGATTGTGGTTTATAGGGTGTAAGCAGCCACCCAAGCACTTCCTGCAGCACCATTGGATTGGTGCGCTCATTTCATTATATAATATACATTGTATATGTTCTCTGTTTTTTTCATATGGGCCAACTCCGGAATATCTGTGGAAGCTGGTCTTCGTTAATCACAATCAGATGAACTCTTTATGATTGTATTATTTTATATGTGGAACAGAGGAAGCGCTGACAGTTTGGTATTTATCTGTTGTATCTGTATATTATTGGAGAAATTGGTGCTTCCCTACTACCGAGTGTGGCTGATATTACCTGCGCCTTTGAAAGCTATCAAAAACACGTATTTATTCCAATATTTAGCAATATGTCCAGGTGCCGATGGGCATTATTATTCCATCGATTGCTTATTCATTTGTATCAGAGTACCGATGTTTGCATATAATAGATCAACGTTCAACATTAGTATCTCCTCCTGGTATGCAGTCTAGCAGCGATATTATTCTAGATGACACAAGTACTTACTATCACTGCCCGATTACAAACCAATCAATTAAAAACACAACAGAACCAATAATATATAAGCCATTCTGAACATAATTGCAAATTGTTCAAATGCTCACAGGTCCGTAACCCTGGAGCAATTATATACATATATTTTTGTTGAATTGATTGGTTTGAAATAGGGCAGTGAGTATCGAGACTCCAGGAATGATATATGTGACAAGCAATATCCAGAGTGAAGCAGGTACTCGCATACAGGGAAATAAGGAGTGTATTTACAATATATTAGGAACCGATATATACATCAGAAAAGGATATATGTAGTAAATACACAGCATGTTGAGGGACGGCTATCGCCAATAAGACTCAAACAACTGTATGTATTCAGTCCAAAGGACTTATTCCCAATGACACTGAATGGTCAGAGTTTCAACATTTAGTTGCGCTGGAATTCAGCGGTGATTTTGTGGTTATTACAATATATGACCCTTTGGTTTATTCATCATTCAAATGACTATTCATACCTCAGATAATGGGATCTGGTCAGATGCAGATCAGTAACCAATATTAGATACATATGTAGCAACAATTATCAGAATACCTGAACACTGTAGCAAGTCAGAAATTAAGTTGCCAATATTGAGAGAAACAATTAAATTGCTACAGTTAGAAGTGAGAATTACATCACTGTTAATCTAAAACCAGAAATATACATCTGTTGGAGATATTAAAGGATTAGAAAGCGAGTGGACACCTTAGTTTTAAATTCTAATTTATTTCACATATTCTTTTCTGTTATCACTTCTTTATTTTATATCTTACTGCTATTACCTGTACTTAAATATTAAGGTATTTAAATAATAGTTATATGTTTTAATTAATTAATGGATATTCACATTGATTTACAAGACTGTATGTTGGAAAGGGGCAGATGCACTGAGTAAAACAAGAGATATGGTAAGAACTTACCTTTGTTATCTCTGTTTCTACGAAGTCCATAGGGTCCACAGGGTTGACCTTGGGGTATAGCTGGATCTGGATCCACGGGCACCACGCAGTTAAAGATTTCACTGCTCCCAGGATGCACTTGGGTCCGTCCTCCTCTATACCCCGCCCCCGAGCCACAGGCACCTCAGTTGGTAAGCAGCCAAGGCCGGAGGAGGAGACTAAACAGAGCGAAGGAAGACTGGAAAACACAAGAAACCATACTCACAGAAATGGTAGACGGAAAACCTCAAAAATGTCTGAATTGAAGACCAAGTGGCCGCCTTACATAGCTGAACAGCAGAGGCACCACGTCTAGCAGCCCAAGAAGGACCCACAGACCGAGTGGAAAGAGCCTTAACAGAGGCTGGAACAGGTAAACGTTCCTGTATATAAGCCTCCCTAATAACAGAACAAAGCCAACGGGCTAACATTTGTTTGTTGGCAGGCCAACCCCTCTTATGAAAACCAAAGAGAACAAACAAGGAATCGGACTTTCTTACAGAAGCAGTCCGATCAACATAAACTCTGAGAGCACGGACAACGTCCAATGAAGCCTCACCAGCTGTAAGATCAGGAGATTGAAAAGCTGGTACCACAAGTTCCTGATTGATGTGGAACTTAGAGACTACTTTAGGCAAAAACTTAGGACGAGTACGAAGCACGGCCCTGTCCTGGTGAAAAATTAGGAAGGGGGGACTACATGAAAGTGCCCCCAACTCGGATACCCTCCTGGCTGAAGCAATTGCCAGGAGAAACACAGTTTTCAGTGTTAACCACTTGAGGTCAACGGACTCAAGAGGCTCAAAGGAAGGTCCCTGCAGGACCCGAAGAACCACCGCCAAGTCCCATGGAGCCACTGGAGGCACAAAGGGAGGTTGAATCCTAAGCACACCTTGGAAAAAGGTGTGAACATCAGGCAGGGTAGCAATCTGTCGTTGGAACCAAACAGACAGAGCCGATACGTGAACCTTCAGGGAAGCAAGACGTAAGCCCAGGTCAAGACCTGACTGTAGAAATGCCAAAATCCTAGAAACCCTGAACACCTGAGGATCAAAGTTTCTGGACTCACACCACTGAAAGTAAGTGTGCCACACTCTGTTGTAAATCCGTGCAGAGGCAGGCTTGCGCGCCCTCAGCATGGTACCGATGACAGAGGTTGAAAAACCCTGGGACCTTAAGACGGCTGTCTCAAGAGCCACGCCGTCAAAGACAGCCGACCCAGATCCGGGTAAAGGCAGGGCCCCTGAGACAGCAGGTCCCGATGCTGAGGCAGAAGGAACGGAGCGTCTACAGACAAGCTTCTGAGATCGGAGTACCAAGGACGTCTGGGCCACGCTGGAGCCACCAGCAGAAACGTGCCCCCATCCTGTTTAATTTCTCTGAGTACCCGAGGTAGCAGGGAGATCGGAGGGAACAGGTACGCTAGGTGAAACGTCCATTTCACCGACAGTGCGTCCACTAGGCTTGCACCGGCATCTCTTGTCCTTGAGCCGTACACGGGCAACTTGCAGTTGTGACGGGAGGCCATCAGGTCCAACTCCGGCAGTCCCCATTGTCCACGAGAAGTTGAAACACCTCTGGGTGAAGCGACCATTCCCCGGGATGCACGTCGTGACGGCTGAAGAAGTCTGCCTCCCAGTTGAGGACTCCCGGGATGAAGACTGCCAAGATTGCCGGAAGGTGGCACTCCGCCCAAGCCAGGATCTGAGACACCTCCGACATCGCAGCTCGACTGCGAGTCCCTCCCTGGCTATTTATGTACGCTATCGTGGTAGCGTTGTCCGATTGCACCTGAACTGCTCTTCCGTGAAGAACGGTGCCTGATGACAGTAGAGCACGGTACACCGCCCGCAGCTCTAGAACATTTATGGGAAGGGCAGCTTCCTCCGCCGACCAACGGCCCTGAAGAGACAACGAGCCGGTCACTGCCCCCCAACCCCGGAGACTGGCATCTGTCGTAAGCAGAACCCAGTCCGGGATCCAAAAGGGGCGACCCTGGACGAGATGAGCTGACTGAAGCCACCACGCCAGAGACCGGCGCACTTCCGGGGACAAAACCAGCATCTGGGATCGGATCCGGTGAGATAACCCGTTCCACTCCGATAGAATCTGCCCCTGCAGGGGCCTGGAATGGAACTGGGCAAATTCCACCATGTCGAATGCCGACACCATGGACCCCAGGACTCTCATTGCTGAATGGACCGACACTCTGCCACTGCTCAGGCAACTGTGTATCCTCAGTTGTACGGAGGACACCTTTTCCGGAGTCAAGAAAATCCTTTGTTGACAAGAATCCAGAAGTGCTCCCAGATGGACCATCCGTTGTGATGGGATCAGACCAATTTATCAACCACCCGTGTGCTTGAAGACAAGCAATGGTCAGGTGGAGATGTCGAAGAAGCACCTCCGGGGAGCTTGCCAGCAGCAGAAGATCGTCCAGGTACGGCAACAGCCATATACCCTGACCCCGAAGGTGGGCAGCCCTAACGGCCATCACCTTGGTGAACACCCTCGGAGCCGTGGAAAGGCCGAAAGGCAACGCCCGAAACTGGTAGTGATGGTTCAGGATAGCAAACCTCAGAAACCGCTGATGTGCCGGTGCTATGGGCACATGGAGATAGGCGTCCTGGATATCGAGGGAGACCATGTAATCCCCGGGTTCCATCACCAGAATGATGGAACGTAACGTTTCCATCCTGAACCTGGGAACTCTGAGGTATTTCTTCAGAGACTTCAAATTCAGAACAGGGCGATGAGAACCATTGGGTTTCTGCACCAGAAACAGAGTAGAATAGTACCCCGTCCCGCGCTGAGACTGCAGAACGGGAACAATGACCCCTGCTTGTAGCAAGGATTCTATAGCTACCTGAATCTGGACAGCTTTGGTCTTGTCCAGAGAAGGACTCGTACAGAGAAACTGGCGGGGCGGCCTGAACCGAAAAGACAGGGTGTACCCCTGAGAGACTATTTCTCGAACCCAGGCATCCGTGGTGGTATTGTGCCAACACTGGGCGAATTGGAGAAGTCGGCCTCCCACTCTGGGGTCCCCCAGAGAGAGGCCGGTCCCATCAGGCAGCAGGTTTATCCTCCTGCTTGGAAGAAGGGCGCCGAGCACTCCATGTCTGCTTCTTGGGCTTGGGTGCGGCCTTGGTCGCCGAATGTCTCGGGAAGGACTGAGCCTTGGCCTTACCCTGAACCCGAAAGGATCGAAAGGCAGAGCTCCTCACTTTAGCCGGTGCAGAGGGAGGAAAGCCGACTTGGACTTAGCCAAAGTATCAACTATTTTGTCCAAATCCGGACCAAATAGTAATTCTCCATTAAAAGGCAAGGCCTCCAGACCCTTTTTAGAGTCTGCATCAGCCCTCCAGAACCTCAGCCACAGGAACCGCCGAGCAGACACCGCTGCAGCCGACACCCTAGAAGTGAGCAGGCTGGCATCCAAAGACGCTTCCCCGATATAGGAAGCTGCATCCCGCATCTGTCCCACTAACGCTCTCTGGATATCTGGAGCATCGTCAGGAAAGGTATCCTCCAAGGTATTGGCCCAGGCCTCAATGGCTTTAGCCACCCAGGAGATAGCTATGGACGGGCGAGCCACCGCCCCGGAAAGAGAGTAAATGGACTTTAAACAAGTCTCCACCTTCCTGTCCGTTGGATCCTTCAAAGAGGAGATAGACGGCAATGGCAGCGTCGCGCTTTTGATCAAGCGGGTGACGTGGGAATCCACCGCCGGCAGAGTCTCCCATTTCCTGCAATGAGCTTCAGGAAAAGGATAATTTGACGCCAACCTCTTCTGTGGACGGAACCTCTTACTGGGTAATTGCCAGGCCGCCGCCATATGATCCGTTAATTGATCAGATAGGGGAAACACATTCGAAGTTACCTTGGCTTTTTTAAAATTAGGAAACTTCGACCTAGGGGCCGGCGTATCATCCTCTACATTTAGGATAGCCCGCACCGCCCTAACTAAGGCTGAAACATTAATGGAGGACTTAGCTTCCACCTCCTGCCCCATGGCATCAGAGTCAGAGTCCTCATGGATTTCTCCATCATCTGAGGACACTTCCGAGTCCGACAACTGCGCAGCTAGTGAACTCACAACAGGACGTTTGGGCGCCCTTGGTGGCACATCACTTTGCAACATGACTGAAACGCCGAGGATGAGGCCGCCAGACTCTGTACAGAGCTGGAGAGAACATCCACCCAAGGTGGAGGAGCCGTCGGAGCAAAACTCTGCAAAGGCACCACAGACGCATCACTGGAGGAGACTGCACATACACAGGCAGTCCCGAATAAGGACCCACAGTCTGGGCCCCGGGGCGAGACTGCAATATTTGCGGAATACCCGGGGAATGGGGGATGGTGGGCTGGGGCAACGCCCTAGAAGGGACCGTTGATGGGACCGATAACAAGTCCGCAATAGACGCCAGCACCTGTGAAAACATCGCCCAAGGAGGGTCCTGTGACACAGGGGGGTTGGAGGGGCCTGGTACCAGCTGGCACCGCCCGCACAGACCATCCTGAGATAAGTCCTCCCATCAACTCCAGCAGCACAGCGTCTGCAGGAAAATAGCATAGGAGCCACAGAGCGCTCAGTCTCCTCATCAGACATGATACAGTAAATACACAAGAAATACGTATCATCAGAGGAATTACGGTATTAACACCCGCACACTCACCAGTATGCGACACAACAGCCCAGATATGGTACTGTGTAGCACACAACAATATGTGACTGACCTCACAAATACGTGATTTATATAAGTGAGGATATCAGAAAACGCGCTTCCCCCACACACCTGCCGGGCTGTAGGAGAAGGAAAGAGATAGGTATAAGCTGACAGTAATGGAGAATAAGTCACAGACAGGCAGCACTAGCAATAGTCACATACAATGCAGAAAAGTTAGTATTCACTGCACCCTCCGCTACAATCAACCGCCCAGATTCAGTGTCTGGGAGGGCTATAGCGCTGTGTACACTGTCCTTTAGCAGGGGAGAGGTACACGCGGCGACCCGCGGCTTACCATGATCCCCGTCGCTTCCGGCAGCAGTCATGGGAGTCCCCAGAGCCCGGCTAGTACAGACTCTGGGGTTACGCCGCAATCCCCAGATCTGTACTGGCGTCGCGGCGCCAGCGGGGGGAAGGAGCGGCAGCGTGGACATCCTAAAGGAAAGTCTGATGCTGCCGCTCTAATAGTGTAAAAAAAGAAGAAAAAAAATAAAAAATGTTTTCTTTAAAATAAAGCTTAGGGGCTGCTCCTGCAGCCCCACTGCGACAGGGTGACCCGACTCCGGCTGGGCACCAACTAAAACTGAGGTGCCTGTGGCTCGGGGGCGGGGTATAGAGGAGGACGGACTCAAGTGCATCCTGGGAACAGTGAAAGCTTTAACTGCGTGGTGCCCGTGGATCCAGATCCAGCAATACCCCAAGGTCAACCCTGTGGACCCCCTATGGACCCTGAAGTAGAAAACCCCTTAAACCTTTCTTCTTCTTTCTAATAATTGGTGATAAAGAAGGGGTATCAGTAGCACTCCTGTCTTTGTCAGGATTCAGCCTGGGATCGTGTCATTCCCATCACTGAATTTAAAAATGTAAATACTGTGTTTAAAGTGTTAGAAATTATTTAAACTATTCAATTGCCAGCGCAGAAAACCCTCAATTAGGGGATTTCTGCTCCCATCCTCCTGAGGTGCATGCAGAAATCCGCACTAACTATGCCTCAGGGTTAGCTACAGTGTTACCGCGTACACATCGCGTCCGGTACTTAATACCAGAGCATTAGTTGCAGTAGGGTGCATCTCCTGGCTTAAGTGACGGGCACAATGCAGTCAACTGAATAGCTCCAGGCACTTAACCCAGGAGCTACATCCCCGTGATAAGAAATTAATTCCTCCTTGGACACTAAAATCAATGTTAGTTATACTGTAGCTGTCTGTCAGTGAAATATTTTCATAGAATTAAATATAATCTGAAAATCGTAATTCCAAACAGCAATAATCTTTCACCCACAATTAGGACAAGAAACAGCATATTCACAGTTTAGTGAGCGTAGTATTAATACCTTCAGTTTACTGGGAGTATCTATATTGCTAACGATTACTATCCACAGACTGCATTGCTAAGCAGTATATTTTAATGTCTTATTCAAAGACTGCCCAGCACATACAGCGTTAATAGGCAGCGATTCAATTAGCTCTCAAAATCTTACCAACCAAAAACTTTAACTGACAGCGCACAGTTACATATGTCTTTAGAATTAGCGACAATTCAACTAGCTCTCAGAGTGGCTATAATTATTGGTATATGTAGAATTGATGGAAGTAATAGATAGAAGTGAAGGTGTTGATGATAGATAATAGTGAACGTGTGGATTATACAGCAAATTAAGAAAAATTAATTTGCAGATGCAGTAAAAAAAGATAAAAGTGAAGGTGCAGATGATGTAGAAGGTAGACAGGAAGGAAAGTGCTGAAGATGCCGGAAGTAATTAGAAGTGAAGGTGCAGATGATGTAGAAGGTAGACAGGAAGGAAAGTGCTGAATATGCAGGAAGTAGATAGAAGTGAAGGTGCAGATGATGTAGAAGGTAGACAGGAAGGAAAGTGCTGAAGATGCCGGAAGTAATTAGAAGTGAAGGTGCAGATGATGTAGAAGGTAGACAGGTAGAGGTGCTGAAGATGCAGGAAGTAGATAGAAGTGAAGGTGCAGATGATGTAGAAGGTAGACAGGTAGAGGTGCTGAAGATGCAGGAAGTAGATAGAAGTGAAGGTGCAGATGATGTAGAAGGTAGACAGGTAGAGGTGCTGAAGATGCAGGAAGTAGATAGAAGTGAAGGTGCAGATGATGTAGAAGGTAGACAGGTAGAGGTGCTGAAGATGCAGGAAGCAGATAGAAGTGAAGGTGCAGATGATGCAAAAGACAGAATTTAAAGTGCTGCTGCAAGAAATAGAAGTGAAGGTGTGGATGATTCAGGCAATAGAAGGGGAGGCGGTCAAAATGCAAACGGCCGACAAGGCATCTGACTAAATCCCGGCGACTACATCCCGGTGTCTAAATCCCAATGTGGGACTAAAGACAGGCCGTCGAAATCCCGACGGCCCGACGGCCGTCGAAATCGCCGTCTATATCCCAACGGCGAAATTTAGACTGATGGCTTCTCGAACGAAGGTAAGCCGGGCACTGTAAGTGCTTAGCAGCGGGGGATTAGGGTACTTACCAGCCCCAGTTGGGATCTTCAGCGTTTGGGCTTGTGGCATCGGTATTTAGTCAGATGGCTGCCTGGCCATGTGCATTTCATACCCAACCCAAGTAAAGATGTGGATGATTCAGGGAATAGAAGTGAAGGTGTGTATTATGCAGGAACTAGACAAAAACAGGATTTTGGTACTTACCGATAAATCCCTTTCTCCGATTCCACAGGGGACACTGGAGTTCAAGACAGTGGGGTATAGACGGTGGTAGAGCAGAGCCTGGCACTTTAAATAATTTAGAAGTGTGACTGGCTCCTCCCCCTCTATGCCCCATCAGCCCCAGTTTAAGAACTGAGCCCGAGAGGAGACGGAGGACAACAGAAAAAACGAGGAGAAGGAGAAGACCACAGAACGGAACAAAACAGACTGAAGGAGAACAATGGAACCCATAACAGGGAACCATGAAGTCACACAACCATATAATGAACCCAACAAAACGGCAGGTACGCAGCGCTGGGCGGGCGTCCAGTGTCCCCTGTGGAATCGGAGAAAGGGATTTATCGGTAAGTACAAAATCCTGTTTTCTCCTTCATCCACTAGGGAACACTGGAGTTCAAGACAGTGGGGACGTCCCAAAGCCAACCTCCTGGGTGGGAAGCGCGGAGAACTTGCTGACCCCTCGGCCAAACCGAAACAGGGACCGCCAAGAACAATAGGCCCAGCAGAAGCAGAGGATCAAGTGTCGTAGAGCACAGTAGACAAATACTACTCCTCAGAAAACAGACACAGAAAAACTTCCACAACGTGCGCACAGCGGAAGTCAAAAGGAACAGAACGGCTGGCAAGAAAACAACCACAGTTGAGAAGCGGCTGAAAATAGACCAAACCAGACAGTTGGTAGCAGCTGCAAACAGCAGAATCCCAGCACCGCTGGTAATAATCATATAGATAGAAGTATGACAATACCAAGCAACAGATACAAAGCTGATCCTGTCCACAGACTCCCAACAAAGAGTATGCAGGGAGGCCAAAGACAATACCCAACAGTCCCCTGAACGATCCTTGAGGTCCAACTACAATAAGTTGTTAACCAGCGGAAAGGTTAGACCATAGAAGTCTCCAAGGAGTGAAGATCCCACGGGGCATGAGGCAGAGCGAATACAAGAGGATGGAGACTACAATTCCTTTCAGAAGGTCAGACAGCAGTAGAACCCATACTGAAAACAGGGATAAAAACAGACAACTTCCAACCTGATGGAAGTGGCATAGTCAGTACTAACTGCCGACCCGAACATAGTGTGAAAACAACCAGGAACTTAGCAGTAAAGGAGCACGAATGTAACCTCCACCCAGGGAGAGCTACCAATAGAGGGAAGCATTCCACACAGCAAGGCCAGGGAACAGGACAACCATGAAAGTACCCATCAGGTACCTATTAGTGTGATAAAAATATCAACAGAAACTGAACCCAACCAGGCCCCCTGCGTGGAACATAGTGACTGTCACACTTATGCAAAGATGTGCACTAGCCCAGAGATGCGCTTTGGTCCATAACCCCAACAGATTCTAGTAGAATAGTGTTGCTAATCTCAATGTTCAAACTATGCACCCACACACCAGGGAAACTCTAAAGTGTAGAGCCAACTGATTAAAAGAGCAGATGGCTGCTATGACAGCAGCTAGGGTGCGTAAGGGAGATTAACGTTATGTATGTCAGGTTGCATGAAATAGAAGCATCTTTCTAGGCATTAGTGAGGTAAACTCTTACCTGTGAGCGACCAGAAGCCCTCTGGACGCTAAGTAGAATGTAACTGACCCTTTCTATCACACAGCAACCCGCCACGTTAGGTATAGAGAGTAGCTTCAGTGGACTAAGACCAATGCTCCACAGCACGGACCTTAGTCTGGAGAAGTGCAGTAGAATTTACTGTGGAAACTAGTAAAATGTTAGTGGAGACAAGAAGGTCGTAGAATAGGACTCTAAATTGAGCCTGTTCCATTAGGGATGTGTATCAGTATAGCCGTGTTAGATTATACATATACCCCAAAACGGTCTACTAGTGTAAGTATCCTACCTATAATGGTGAAGTGCGTATTATGCCCACCAAGCTAATACAACCCAGACCTGACCCTGCCTATAACTGCAGGCGGCCCAAGCCCAAGGCCTCATGGTATGAATTGTACCTAACGGCCCTTTTGAGACTCATTTTATTGAGATATGCGACAAAAATATGGAGTACCGGAATAGATACTGAGAAGGGTACCTGTACCTAGATATAGACTGCGTTGGTTATCCCAAGTAAAGAAGGGATATATCAGTAGTGATAACCCCAGTTAGGGTTAAACAAAAAACAGGTTTTTCCCAATTATTAGGAAATATTAATACAAGTGCACCACTGTAGTTGTAATGACAATAGGTCCCCCTAACGGGCGCCGTAGATATAGACTGAAGGGAACCGGACTATAAACCTCGGAGGGTGTAAGTACCTATCTTTATATACATGTGTGTACATACAAGAAGGTCCCAGGACATGTATAGGGTCCACACTGGAAGCAATGCCCAGGGAATTCTGACTATCACTGTGTAAGCTGCAGAACATGACTCTAGTTTATAGAGCCACCATATAATAGGAATGGATATAGCCTACAGCTTCTGGTAAACCCAGACGGCTACCCATCCGTGGAATAATAGGTAAACCTCATGAATGTGGAAGTAGAAACATAAAATAATATAATATATATATATATTTATACACACACACACAACCCAATCCCTAGGGAGAGATAGTGTAAAGCGGAGTCATTGTACCAACTACCGCATCAGGAGCGTCCAGCCTCCAATCGCAGCATCTTTAGTTATGCTAGATATTATGTGGTAAGGATAAGAAACGATATGAACATATGCATACGTGCACCTAGATACAAGTTTAGTAGGTGCCGATATTTACCTCCACGCTGGGAGACTGCTATTGTGTCGCGTGTGGCCGTCATTCTGTTACGGCATAGGGGCAAGATAGGTTAGCAGCGTACTGTCCCAGACTGGTGTCGATCCTGGGACTTCTGTTACTGGTGTACTCGCCTTATATATTAGCAGCGTGCTTCAGGTGAGCTATTTAGCTCCAGATGAACCCGTTTTTCGAAGGGGGAATCAAAAAGACGATCTCAGTTTAGGCAGTGTAGCTAGTACACAATGGGGTAGCCTCCACAGGCTATGATATCAGGCCATTAGATTAAGCTAGACGCCCTTTGTTAAAAAGCCACCGCTGTCAGCACTCAGCATACTAACAGCCATGCTATAAGCAGGCCGCCTTAGTGCCACTGGAGCTGAACATACTGCAACAGCGCCCACACTTCTGTAAGTGACAACACAGCATCACTTTTCCTGTCCTACAGCGCAATTGTGGGGAAGGGGCAGGAGACCTGGCAGGAGCGGGGGGAGAGTCAGCGCTAGCCCACCTCAGGGATGCTGCTGCAGTGCAGAGTACTGAGGGGGGGATACAATGGCGCCGCTGTGTTTATTAGCTCCGCTTTCTGAGCCTAAGCCAGCGCGGTGCTTCTTACAGAAAACCACCAGCGCAGTATCGAACAGCCGCGCTGAGCTGATTAGCCCAGCCCCGTTATGCAGCTATAATTTACAGCGGGGCTGTGTCATGTAGACTCCCGTTATGGGAGTAGTGGGACGCGGCAGTCTCCCTCCCTGTATATAGAGGAGGGAGGAGCAAGCGTTTCCAATAATAGCTGCGCAGCTTGCTGTAGAGGGGCCCGCGCTCCATCCCTTCAATAAATAGGAGGGGGGACAGCATAAAGCCAGAGACCCGGACGCTGACTGCAGAGTGCAGCGGTGGGTCTCGTTAGCGGCTCCGACACTGCCACATTAGTAACACTGGCAGGGGGAAGGAGCTGTGTGTGACAGCCGCGCAGCACGCGCTGTCCCTGAGCCCAGCGTTTTGGCCCACCACTCCAGCTAGTCAGGAGTGGTGGGATATACTTACAGACTGTTGTGGCCGGGATGCAGGGCTGAGGGGGCGGCGAGGAACCCGGACACATGCCGGTGTCAGCAGTGGCGGGTCCTCGCAGGGTCCGATGACTCCATGATGTGTGCCCCCTCCTCAGGGTCACCGGACACAGGCTGCAGTAGCCGTGGCGGTGCCCTTCCCGGCGGCTCCCACGTAGCAGGCAGACTGCCACAGTAAGCAGCTGCCTGTCCTCAGTGCTTGTTAAACAACACTATAAAAATTAAAATTATATGAAAAGGCTGCAGACAGCCTGATGTGCGACCGGCTCTCTCGGGCACATTCTAAAAACTGGGGCTGATGGGGCATAGAGGGGGAGGAGCCAGTCACACTTTTAAATTATTTAAAGTGCCAAGCTCTGCTCTACCACCGTCTATACCCCACTGTCTTGAACTCCAGTGTCCCCTAGTGAATGAAGGAGAAATAAAGATGATGAAGGGAATAGAAGTGAAGGTGTGGATGGTGCAGGAGCTAAACAGAATAAAGATTATTCAGGGAATAAAGATGATTCAGTGAATAGAAGTGAAGGTGTGGATGGTGCAGGAGCTAAACAGAATAAAGATTATTCAGGGAATAAAGATGACTCAGGGAATAGAAGTGAAGGTGTGGATGATCAGGGAATAGCAGTGAAGGTGTGGATGATCAGGGAATAGAAGTGAAGGTGTGGATGACTCAGGGAATAGAAGCGAAGGTGTGGATGATCAGGGAATAGAAGCGAAGGTGTGGATGTTCAGGGAATAGAAGTGAAGGTGTGGATGACTCAGGGAAAAGAAGTGAAGGTGTGGATGACTCAGGGAATAGAAGTGAAGGTGTGGATGATCAGGGAATAGAAGTGAAGGTGTGGATGACTCAGGGAATAGAAGTGAAGGTGTGGATGATCAGGGAATAGAAGTGAAGGTGTGGATGATCAGGGAATAGATACGAATGTGTGGATGATACCGGAGCTAGACAAAATAAAGATGATTCAGGGAATAGAAGTGAAGGTGTGGATGATCAGGGAATAGAAGTGAAGGTGTGGATGATCAGGGAATAGAAGTGAAGGTGTGGATGACCAGGGAATAGAAGTGAAGGTGTGGATGACCAGGAAATAGAAGTGAAGGTGTGGAAGATGCAGGAACTAGACAAAATAAAGATTATTCAGGGAATATAAGTGAAGGTGTGGATGATTCAGGGAATAGATACAAATGTGTGGATGATGCCGGAGCTAGACAACATAAAGATGATTCAGGGAATAGAAGTGAAGGTGAGGATGACCAGGGAATAGAAGTGAAGGTGTGGATGATCAGGGAATAGAAGTGAAGGCGTGGATGATTCAGGGAATAGATATGAATGTGTGGATGATGCAGGAGCTAGACAAAATAAAGATGATTCAGGGAATAGAAGTGAAGAAGTGGATGATCAGGGGATAGAAGTGAAGGAGTGGATGATCAGGGAATAGAAGTGAAGGTGTGGATCATCAGGGAATAGAAGTGAAGGTGTGGATGATCAGGGAATAGAAGTGAAGGTGTGGATGATCAGGGAATAGAAGTGAAGGCGTGGATGAGTCAGGGAATAGATATGAATGTGTGGATGATGCAGGAGCTAGACAAAATAAAGATTATTCAGGGAATAGAAGTGAAGAAGTGGATGATCAGGGAATAGAAGTGAAGGAGTGGATCATCAGGGAATAGAAGTGAAGGTGTGGATGATCAGGGAATAGAAGTGAAGGTGTGGATGATCAGGGAATAGAAGTGAAGGTGTGGATGATCAGGGAATAAAAGTGAAGGTGTGGATGATCAGGGAATAGAAGTGAAGGTGTGGATAATGTGGGAGATAGACATGAATAAAGGTGTGGATGATTTAGGGAACAGATAGAAGTGTAGTGTGGATGATGCAGGAGCTAGACAGAATAAAGATTATTCAGGGAATAAAGATGACTCAGGGAATAGAAGTGAAGGTGTGGATGATCAGGGAATAGAAGTGAAGGCGTGGATGAGTCAGGGAATAGATATGAATGTGTGGATGATGCAGGAGCTAGACAAAATAAAGATGATTCAGGGAATAGAAGTGAAGAAGTGGATGATCAGGGAATAGAAGTGTAGGTGTGGATGATGCATGAGATAGACAGAATAAAGCTGATTCAGAGAATAGAAGTGAAGGTGTGGATGATCAGGGAATAGAAGTGAAGGTGTGGATGATCAGGGAATAGAAGTGAAGGTGTGGATGATCAGGGAATAGAAGTGAAGGTGTGGATGATCAGGGAATAGAAGTGAAGGAGTGGATGATCAGGGAATAGAAGTGAAGGAGTGGATGATCAGGGAATAGAAGTGAAGGTGTGAATGATCAGGGAATAGAAGTGAAGGCGTGGATGATTCAGGGAATAGATATGAATGTGTGGATGATGCAGGAGCTAGACAAAATAAAGATGATTCAGAGAATAGAAGTGAAGGTGTGGATGATCAGGGAATAGAAGTGAAGGTGTGGATGATCAGGGAATAGAAGTGAAGGTGTGGAGGATCAGGGAATAGAAGTGAAGGTGTGGAGGATCAGGGAATAGAAGTGAAGGTGTGGATCATCAGGTAATAGAAGTGAAGGAGTGGATCATCAGGGAATAGAAGTGAAGGTGTGGATGATCAGGGAATAGAAGTGAAGTTGTGGATGGTCATGGAATAGAAGTGAAGGTGTGGATGATCAGGGAATAGAAGTGAAGGTGTGGATAATGTGGGAGATAGATATGAATAAAGGTGTGGATGATTTAGGGAACAGATAGAAGTGTAGTGTGGATGATGCAGGAGCTAGACAGAATAAAGATGATTCAGGGAAAAGAAGTGAAGATATGGATAATGTGGGAGGTAGACATGAATAAAGGTGCGGATGATTTAGGGAACAGATAGAAGTGAAGGTGAGGATGATGCAGAAGACAGATATGAGTTAAACTGCAGATGATTCAGGGAACATATAGAAATGTAAGTGTGGATGACACAGGAGCTAGACATAATAAAGGTGATGTAGGAAAAAGAAGTGAAGGTGCGGATGGTACAGAATAGATAAAAGTGATGGAGCGGATGATGATAATGGGAAGTAGACAGGAATAAAGGTGCTGATCATGCAGGAAGCAGTTGGAAGTGAAGATGCAGATGATGCAGTAAAAAGAGAACAGTGATGGACTAGATTATAGAGGTAGGCAGAAATGAAGGTGCTGATCATGCAGGAAGTAGATAGCAGTGATGGTGCGGACGATGCAGGAAATGGATAGCAGTGATGGGGTGGATGATGCAGGAAATAGCAGTGAAGGTGTGGATGATGCAGGAAATAATAGTGATGCGGTGGATGATGCAGGAAATAATAGTGATGGTGTGGACGATGCAGGAAATAGCAGTGATGGGGTGGACGATGCAGGAAATAGCAGTGATGGTGTGGACGATGCAGGAAATAGCAGTGAAGGGGTGGACGATGCAGGAAATAGCAGTGATGGGGTGGACGATGCAGGAAAACAGGATTTTGGTACTTACCGATAAATCCCTTTCTCCGATTCCACAGGGGACACTGGAGTTCAAGACAGTGGGGTATAGACGGTGGTAGAGTAGAGCCTGGCACTTTAAATAATTTAGAAGTGTGACTGGCTCCTCCCCCTCTATGCCCCATCAGCCCCAGTTTAAGAACTGAGCCCGAGAGGAGACGGAGGACAAAAGGAATATGAGGAGAAGGAGAAGACCACAGAACGGAACAAGACCGACTGAAGGAGAACACAGGAACCCACTGCAGGGAACACATGCAGTCACACAACCATATAAGGACCAAACAAAACGGCAAGTACGCAGCGCTGGGCGGGCGTCCAGTGTCCCCTGTGGAATCGGAGAAAGGGATTTATCGGTAAGTACCAAAATCCTGTTTTCTCCTTCATCCACTAGGGGACACTGGAGTTCAAGACAGTGGGGACATCCCAAAGCCAACCTCCCGGGTGGGAAGCGCGGAGAACTTGTTGACCCTTCTGCCAAACCGAAGCCGGGACCGCCCAGAAACGGAGGCCCAATGGAAAGGCAAGAGCTGAGGATCAAGTGCCGTAGAGCCAGGAGACAATGAGAACTCCTTGCTGAACAGTCACAGAAATTCCAAAACCTACTGCGTAAATCGAGTGGAAAAAAAAAAACGACTAGCCAGAGAACACCCGCAGATGAGAGGCATCAGAACACTGCAAGCTCAGCTGAAACAGACCAAGCCAGAGCGCAGGGAGCAGAGAACCCCAACCAGAATCCATAGGAGAAGGGCAGGAACACGAGAACAAAACTCGAGAAAACAGGAAGCTGCAACAGTCGCAGATAGCAGAATCCCAGCACTGCTGGACTTAAATCATATAGATGGAAGTATAACGATACCAATCTACAGATACAGAGATGATCCTGTCCACAAACTCCAACAAAGAGTATGCAGGGAGGCAAAAGGCAAGACCGAACAGTCACCCTGAACCATCCTAGATGTCCAACTATTATAAGGTTGTTAACCAGCGGAAGGGTTAGACCATAGAAGTCTCCAACGAGTAGAGATCCCACTGGACATGAGGCGGATTCGAGAGGATTGAGAATACAATTCCTTTCAGAGGGTCAGACAGCAGAACAACCCATTCTGAGAACAGAGGGAGAAAACAGTCACTGAAACCCTGCAGCTGAAAAGAAAACCACAGCCACAAACTCCAAACAACTTCCAACATGATGGAAGTGCGTGGTCAGTAGCAACTGCTGGCCCGAACATAGTAAAAAAACAACCAGGATATCCTAGCGGTAAAAGAGCATGGATGCAATAGCCACCCAGGGAGCGCTACCAATATAGGGAAGCATCCCATACAGCAAGGCTAGAGCACTAGGACAACTATGAAGGTACCCGTCAGGCATCTGTCAGTGTGCTGAAAATCTCAACAGATCCTGAACAGGAAAACCAACCAACCAGGCCCCCTGCATAGAACATAGTGACTGTCACACTGTAATGTAAAGATGTGCACTAGCCCAGAGATGCGCTTCAGTCCATAACCCCAACAGATTTCAGTAGAATAGTGTCACTAATCTCAATGTTGGAACTATGCACCCACACACCAGGAAAACTCTAAAGTGTAGAGCCACCTGATTAAAATAGTGGATGGCTGCTAGGACAGCAGCTAGGGTGCGGAAGGGAGAATAACGCTATGTATGTCAGGTTGCATGAAATAGGAGCATCTTCCGAGGCATTAGTAAGCTCTTACCTGTGAGCGACCAGAAGCTTTCTGGACGCTATGTAGAATGTCACTGACCTTTTCCATCACACAGTAACCTGCCACGTTAGGTAAAGAGTAGCTTCAATGGGCTGAAACCAATGTCTACAGCACGGACTTCAGTCTGGAGATGTGCAGTAGAAAATACTGTAGAAACTAGCAAAACGTTAGTGGAGACAAGAAGGTCGTACAACAGGACTCTATACCTGAGCATGTTCCATTAGGGATGTGTATCCATATAGAGATTATACATATACCCCAAAAACAGTCTGCTAGTGTAAGTATCCTTACATTAACACTTATAACGGTGAAGTGCATATTATGCCCACCAATCTAATACAACCCAGGCCTGACCCTGCCTATATCAGAGGGTGGCCATAGGCCTTCATGTAATTTAATTAATTAAGCCCTGAGGATGGAATAGAACCTGGATTCTCTATGTACTGATAGAAATGTACCTAGGGGCCCTTTAGAGACTCCTTTTATTGAGATATGCGACAAGACAATAATATGGAGTACCAGAATCGATACTGAGAAGGGTACCTATACATAGACATAGAATGTGTTAGTTATCCCACGTAAAGAAGGGACATATCTTAGGAAATATTCATACAAGGAATGGTTATAGTATAATATATATACCCACGTACACACCGACAAACATAATTGCATGAGAAGGCAATCTCTTTGAAAGGAAGAGTTAGTGCCAACATAGTAAGTTTACTTGTCAGACTCCTGCACCAGGAGATCAGAATGCCATATATATGTCCTGCATTCTTGGTGTATGTTTGCTACCAAGTGCGCTACTGGAGTGTAGTTGTAAATAATAATAATAATAAGGTCCCCCGAAAAGGGGCGCCGTAGATAAAGACTGACGGGAACAGAACTAACACCCCAGGAGGGTGTAAGCACATATCTTTATATACATGTGTGGACACACAAGAAGGCCCCAGTCATGTATAGGGTCCATACTAGAAGCAATGCCTTAGGGAATTGTGACTATCACTATGTAAGCTGCAGAACATGACTCTAGTTTATAGAGCCACTATTTAATATGTATTGATAAAGCCTACAGTTTCTGTAATTCCCAGGCGGCTTCCCATCCGTGGAGTTATAGGTAACCTAATGATTGTGGAAGTATAGGCATCCTACACACACACACACACAGATATCTATATATATCTCTATATCTATATCTATATATATATCTATCTATATATATATATATATATATATATATATAAATAAAACACAACCAAATCCCTAGGGAGAGATAGTGTAAAGTGGAGTTTTGTACCAACTACCGCTTCAGGAGAGTCAAGCCTCCAGTTGCAGCATGCTAGGTATCAGACATAAAACTGATCAGAACAGATCCTACCCTTGTTCTTATGGTAAGGATAAAAAGTGATATCCACATATGCGTACCTACATACAAGATTAGTAGGAGACAATTTATTTATTTATTTTTTTAAACTAAAACATGAATCATAGTAGAGCCATGGAAGGAACTGAGCCCCAGGACAAAATTCACTCCAGACATGTATATGTTCTAAGGCAGGGCTTAGTATAAAATACAAATATATATACACATACATGTGCCTTACGGCTCATGTGCCGTGTGTGGCCATCATTCTGCTACAGCGTTTGGGCAGGATATTTTTGTAGCGCGCTGTCCCAGACTGGTATCTGTTACCGGTAACCATCTCCCTGGCAGTGCGTCACTAACTTAACCTTGTGTGTGCTGCCAAGGGAGCACATAAGATATAAATCTATATAGATGCACATATGCATACCTTTTAAGGGAAGCACAGAAGGCTGGTGAGAACTGGAAGTTTTTAAAACCAGCCTATAATTTAGCGTATATGCATGTTCATTTAGGCAGGGTAACTAGTGCACCATGAGGTAGCCTTCACAGACTATGATAAATATTTCATAGATGGGACTAGAACCCACTGTGTATTGCTCATCAGTCCACTGCATTAGCTGGTTGCTATTCAGGCTCATTCCGGGCGCGGAGTGCGCACTAACCGGAGAGCAAGTTCGGAAGTCAGGCAATTAGATTAAGCTAGGCGCCCCTTGCTATAGAACCAAGTGAAAGCCTGACAGGGGTTAATACCCAGCGCTGCAAAACGGCGGGACTATGTCCAGTCCGCACAAAGCTTTCATGTGCATTTGGATCCAAGTACTATCAGACGAGATCGGGCGTGTTCATGTAGAATACAATTACCCAGAGCCACTAGCTACAACGCAGAACTCGCCTCCATGTGAGAGGAGACCGGAAAACGATGGCGTCGCTGGAATGCAGGCCGCACCAAACACAGGTCCCTTTCCTTATATAACTAAAGGAAAGCCCTACTGGGACTTGCCAGCTGTACACTATGGTTGCACAGGCTGTTCTTGTGAGCAAAAGGGGGTGGGGGCCACGGTGTCTCCTCTTATAATAGGAGAGCTGTGCATAGTTACCAGAGTGAGTGCGGCAGCACCACATGTCACAACCCCGTTAAGTAACACCTCCTCTACTAAACAAGAGAGGTAAGCAATATGCAGCTAAGGTGCTGGGCAGGGCAGGAGACCTGGACCCAGCGGGGTTCAGTTGCGGCTGGCCCCACTGACTCTGGGAGGGTCGGGGGACCCGAACACAGCCAGGTTCAGCTGCGGCGGGCTCTGCTGAATCGGAGGCTGTATAAAGCTTTCCCTTTGAAGCGGGAAGCCTGATAGTGGCCGAACTGTGTAGCATAAATATATATTCCACCTGACTAGCACCGCCCCCCAACAGAACTGCACAAGCGGAGTTATAGTGCACCCTCTGAATTACTTAGCATGCGCAACTGCGTGTGGGTGGGTGCAGCAAATAGCTGGACTGCAGCAGGTGTAAACTAACTAAACTGTGTGTACACAGGTGTTTACCACTGCCCTTAAGAGGGAAGCGGGGGTGATCTGGCAGGCACTGGTCCGCGCTGCAATCATCACTGAGCCTCCCGCGGAGCAGCCACTTCAGGGGCCCAGACCTCTCCCTGCATCTCATGCGCTGAAGCGTGCGGCCACTACGGCAAATAGGTGGAGAAGGGCGGCGCCTGTTGCTCTCTAGGGCGCTGCAATGGCCGTCGGACCTAAGCCCCGCCCCTTCACTGCCGGGAACGGAGCCCCGGCACTAGTGCCGACCTTTGGCTGCTCTGTAAGGAGCTGCAATAGAGGCTGTATACTGCGGGACTTAATTTAGGCAGCCCGCCTTACAGACCCCCCGAAAGCCAGCGCCGGTGCTAGAGAACTGCGCTGCTTAAAAGCTCTTTACTAGGGGAGCGCTATTATGGCAGCCCCTGACAGCCGTGTGCACGCGGCAGTTGAGGGAGAGCCCGACCACAGATGGCGCCGCTAGTATGCATGACGCGCCAATAAACCTACGCCCCCCGCTTGCTCTGGTGCTCTCACCGGGATGCCTAACTTCGGAGGTCAGGGAGAAGTGGTGCAGGGGGGAGGGTTGGGTCTCTCCTAACAGTGACAGCGCAATTGTCACTGAGCCCAGCTTTTTACAACCACTGCTCCTGCTAATCAGGAGCAGTGGTTATACTTACAGGCTGCTGCGGCCGGGATGCTGGGCTGAGGGGGCGGCGAGGAACCCGGACACATGCCGATGTCAGCAGTGGCGGATCCACGCAGGGTCCGATGACTCCATGATTGTGCCCCCTCCTCAGGGTCACCGGACACAGGCTGCAGTAGCCGTGTGGTGCCCTACCGGCGGCTCCCACGTAGCAGGCAGACTGCCACAGCAAGCAGCCTGCCTGTCCTCAATGCTTGTTTAAATTATGGAAAGGCTGGAGACAGCCTGATGTGCGACCGGCTCTCTCGGGCACATTCTAAAAACTGGGGCTGATGGGGCATAGAGGGAGAGGAGCCAGTCACACTTCTAAATTATTTAAAGTGCCAGGCTCTACTCTACCACCGTCTATACCCCACTGTCTTGAACTCCAGTGTCCCCTAGTGGATGAAGGAGAAATAGCAGTGATGGGGTGGACGATGCAGGAAATAGCAGTGATGGGGTGGACGATGCAGGAAATAGCAGTGATGGGGTGGACGATGCAGGAAATAGCAGTGATGGGGTGGACGATGCAGGAAATAGCAGTGATGGGGTGGACGATGCAGGAAATAGCAGTGATGGGGTGGACGATGCAGGAAATAGCAGTGATGGGGTGGACGATGCAGGAAACAGCAGTGATGGTGTGGATGATACAGGAAACAGCAGTGATGGTGTGGATGATGCAAGCAATCTAAGTTAACTTACGGATGATGCAGAATATAGATAGAAGTTAGGGTGCTGATATTCAGGAAATAAATAGGAGTGACATCTGACAGACACTTACCCTGCATTAGTAGTACAGCTAACAGCACCGAACAAGCCAGGCAACTTCCTACTGCTCTCCAGTACGCTACATAAACCTGTAAGGACACTGCGCCTTCTTTCTTCTCTTCTTCTCCCATTTCATTCTCAGAAACCAGGTTTTCAATTTTGTTGTCATCGTCTTCATTTACATGACTGCTGCCTGACCCTAGAATTAAACAGAATAGATGCACTAAACTTAAAATATAACCTTTATTAATAGAATCTAAAAATTCAATATCGAATCCATAAAACAATGAAATATAAAAGGTAGAATTGTGTTGATAAAGAGAGAGATTAGTGAAAAAAATTGTTATCCAGACCGCTTGGCGCTCCTACTTTGACCTATATAGCAATAAATAATTAATTTGAAACCTAGTATACTTCCACTGAGCTTATAGTGAAAGATAAGAGTTATGGTAGACTTACCATTTATAACTCTTTTTCTTTGAGGTCCATAGGGTCCACAGGGCACTCTTTTCTTTCGGTCACGTATTCCCTCATCTTGTATGAGAGTGTTTCTGGTGTACGATTGTTCTTCCTTCTCCTCTATCCTTCTCCTGCCTTGGGCTTGTTTACAAACTGAATGCCTGAGGCCAGGGTATACGTGGAAAAGGACCAGAGGCATCCTGGGAGCTGAAAGCTTTAACTGTTTGGTGCCTGGATCACTCCAAACACATTATCCCCATGGTATCCCTGTGGACCCTATGGACCTCGAAGAAAGAGTTAACAATGTTAAGTCTATCATAACTCTTATTTTCTTCTTCAGGTTCCATAAGGATCCACAGGGATACCATGGGGATGTCCTACAGAAGTTCCCCTAAGGGTTCCCCTGAGCAGAAAAGAGAACTCGTCGCACAAAGTAAGCATCCTGAGAGGCAAAACTATCAAAGGCGTTGCATCTGAGAAAAGTGTGAACAGAAGACTACGTGGCTGCCTTGCACAATTGGGCAGCAGAGGCACCACGACTAACCGCCAAAGATGGTCCTACAGACTGAGTAGAATGTGCTGTCACCGTGTTTGGAACAGGGAGATCAGCCTGTGTGTATACCTGAGAGATAGTCATAGGTAACCATCTAGCCAGAGTCTGTTTGTTAGCTAGCCATCCTCATATGTGAAAACCACATAACCCAAAAAAAGAGCATCTGATTTTCTAAAAGAGTTTGTATTCTCCACATAGATACAGTAGATACAGAGTGCACAAACTACATCCAGGGAGGCTTCCCCTACAGAAAGATCTGAAGCCTGAAAAGCTGGAACCACAATTTCTTCATTCATATGAAAACGGGACACTACCTTAGGAAGGTAATACTCCCTTGTACGATGAACAGGTCTATCCTGGAGAAAAATCAAAAATGGGGAGCGACAAGATAGTGCTGCCAAGTCAGAGACTCTGCATGCAGAAGATATAGCTAGAAGAAAAAGTGTCTTCTCTGTCAACCATTTCAAGTCTACAGAGTCCAGAGATTCAAATGGGGGAGCTTGTAGCCCCTTAAGAACCAAAGACAAATCCCATGGTGCTACTGGTGGGACATCGGAGAACCCTCTGAGCAAAAAATTCTAACATCTGGTAAAGAAGTAATCTTTCTCTGGAATCAGACTGACAGTGCAGAAACTGTCAAAGTGGCCAGGTAGACACCAAGGTCTAATCCAGCCTGGAGAAAAGTCAGTATCCGGGAAACCCTAAACACCTTCAGGTCATATTTTCTGTGGGAACACCATCGACCAAAAGAATGCCAAACCCTGTAATAGATACGGGCAGAAGAAGGCTTTCGTGCCCTAAGCATCGTCTGAATCACAGAACTGGAGAAACCTTTGGCTCTTAGAATGGAAGTTTCAAGAGCCACGCCATCAAAGACAGACGAGGTAAGTCCGGATGCAGGCAGGGACCCTGTGCTAACAGATCCGGTCATAAAGAAAGAGGATACGGACTGTCTATGGATAGATTCCGTATGTCAGTGAACCTATGACGTCTGGGCCAAGCAGGAGCCACTAGTATCACTGTGGCTCCTGCTTGAATTTCCTGAGGACCCTTGGGGGGAGGGAAATCGGAGGAAAGAGATACGCTAGCTTGAAGTCGCATCTTACTGCCAATGCGTCCACGAACAATGCTGATGGGTCTCTGGACCTGGACCCGTACCTGGGGACCTTGTGGTTGTGACATGATGCCATGAGATCTATGTCTGGTAGTCCCCATTTGTTCACCAAGAGTTGCAAAACTCCTGGATGGAGAGACCACTCTCCCGCGTGTATGTCCTGATGACTTAGGAAGTCTGCTTCCCAACCCCAGAGAGAGCTGGAAGATGACGTTCTGACCAAATCAGAACTCTTGTCACTTCCCTCATGGCTGCATGACTACACGTGTCTCACTGATGATTGGGATAGGCTACTGTTGTTGGGCTGGATCTGGACCGGCCTGCCCTGGAGCAGGTCCTGTGCCACGATGAGTGCTTTGTATACTGTTTGAAGCTCCAGAATGTTTATTGGCAGATGACTTTCCTGATTTGTCCATCTTCCCTGAAAGGTGTGAGGGGGGGAAGGGAGAAAGAGAGAGGGAGAGGGAGATTGAATATTAGATGATACTGTCCGTTCCACCTGGAGAGAATAAATTTTAGCAGAGGCCTGGAATGGAACTGAGCATTCCCGACCATGTCAAAGGTGGATACCATTGACCCCAGGACCTGCATCGCTGATAGAATGGATACCCTTCTCTTGAGTAGCAATTTGCATACTCGCAATGATAGGGCCGCAAAATTGTCCTCTTGCAGAAACACTCTTTATGTCTGAGAATCCAGAAGTACCCCCAGATGTACCATCTGCTGTGTTGGAGAAAATATGAGATATGGTAAGAACTTACCCTTGTTATCTCTATTTCTACGAAGTCCATAGGGTTCCACAGGATACCTTGGGGTATAGGTGTGACGTCAGTCGCAGGGCACCAAAGAGTTAAGCTTTCAGCCTCCCAGGATGCACTAGGTCCCCCTCCTATACCCCGCCCCCGGGCCAAGGCACCTCAGTTAGTTACCAAGCCATAGGCCGGAGGAGGAGAAGGAAGAGAGAGAACAAAGATCTGGACACATACAAGAATCACATTCTCACCAGAGGGAGACGGAAAACCGGTGACCAGAGCAAAGCCCATCTGCAGCACAGGTGCGACAGGGCGGGAGTCCTGTGGAACCCTATGGACTTCGTAGAAATAGAGATAACAAGGGTAAGTTCTTACCATATCTCATATTTTCTACTTCAGGGTCCATAGGGTATCCACAGGATACCTTGGGGATGTCCCAAAGCAGTATCCTTTAAGGGTGGGGACGCTCCTGTGCAGAAAGGAGAATCCGCCGCCCGAAGGAAGCATCCTGAGAGGCGAAGGTGTCAAACCTGTAATACCTCACGAAGGTATGGACAGAAGACCACGTAGCAGCCTTGCAGATCTGAACTGCCGAGGCACCACGTCGAGCTGCCCACGAAGGACCCACAGACCTAGTGGAATGAGCCTTCAGAGAAGGAGGGACCGGTAGGCCTTCATGAAGATAAGCTTCAGAAATAGCCATACGGATCCAGGCTGCCAAAGTTTGCTTTGAAGCAGGCCAACCCTTTTTACGGAAGCCATAGAGGACAAACAAAGCGTCCGACTTCCTAAACGAAGAAGTGCGGTCAACATAAGTCCTTAAGGCCCGCACAACATCCAAAGAGGCCTCACCCACGGAAAGACCCGGTGAGTTAAAGGCCGGAACAACTATTTCCTCATTAACATGAAACCGGGAAACAACTTTGGGAAGAAACTCGGGCCGAGTGCGGAGCACTGCCCTGTTCCCATAAAAAACCAAGAAAGGGGGTCTACAAGAAAGAGCCCCTAACTCAGAAAATAGGATTTTGGTACTTACCGATAAATCCCTTTCTCCGATTCCACAGGGGACACTGGAGTTCAAGACAGTGGGGTATAGACGGTGGTAGAGTAGAGCCTGGCACTTTAAATCATTTAGAAGTGTGACTGGCTCCTCCCCCTCTATGCCCCATCAGCCCCAGTTTAAGAACTGAGCCCGAGAGGAGACGGAGGACAACAGGAAAACTAGGAGGAGAAGACCACAGAACGGAACAAGACCGACTGAAGGAGAACAGAGGAATCCACTGCAGGGAACACATGCAGTCACACAACCATATAAGGAACCAAAGAAAAAACGGCAGGTACGCAGCGCTGGGCGGGCGTCCAGTGTCCCCTGTGGAATCGGAGAAAGGGATTTATCGGTAAGTACCAAAATCCTATTTTCTCCTTCATCCACTAGGGGACACTGGAGTTCAAGACAGTGGGGACGTCCCAAAGCCAACCTCCCGGGTGGGAAGCGCGGAGAACTTGCCGATCCCGCTGCAAAACCGAAACAGGGACTGCCAAGAACCATAGGCCCAATGTAAAGGCAAGAGCTGAGGAACAAGTGTCGTAGAGCACAGAAGACAATCAGAACTCCTTGATGAACAGCCACAGAAATTCCACAACATACAGCGTAAGTCGAATGGAATAAAATGGCTAGAGAGAGAACACCCGCAGATGAGAATCAACAAAACACCGTAAGCTCAGCTGAAAACACTAAGCCAGACTGTTGGTAGCAGACAGCCCCAACCAGAATCCATAGAAGGGCAGTAACACGAGGACAAATCTCGAGAAAACCGTACCAGAGCTTAAAACAGGAAGCTGCAACAGTCGCAGACAGCAGAATCCCAGCACTGCTGGATAGATATATAGATATAGATATATATATGTATATATGTGTGTGTATGTATGTATGTATGTATAACGAAAGCAATCTACAGATACAGAGCTGATCCTGTCCACAGACTCCTAACAAAGAGTATACAGGGAGGCAAAAGTCAAGACTGAACCGTCGCGATGAACCATTCATGAGGTCCAACTATTACAAGGCTGTCAACCAGCAGAAGGGTTAGACCATAGAAGTTTTAAACGAGTTGAGAACTTACTGGGCATGAGGAAGAGGTAGCTCCGAAAGGATTGAGACTACAATTTCTTTCAGGGTGTCAGAAAGCAGTACAACCCATTCTGGAAACAGAGGGATAAAACAGCAACTAAAACCCTGCAGCTGAAAAGAAACCCACAGCAACAAACCCCAGACAACAGACCACTTCCAACATGATGGAAGCGCGTAGTCAGTACCAACTGCTGGCCCGAACAGAGGACGGATGCAACAGCCCCCCAAGGAGAGTTACCAATATAGGGAAGCTAGAGCACTAGGTCAACCACATAGGTATCCGTCAGTGTAATGAAAATATCAGATACTGAACAGGAAAAACAACTAAACCAACTGCGTGGAATATAGTGACTGTCACACTTTACTGTAAAGATGTGCAATAGCCCATAGATTTACTTTCCTAACAAATTCTAGGAGAATAGAGTAACTTATCTCAATGTTGGAACTATGCACCCACATGCCAGGAAAGCTCTAAAGTGTAGAGCCAACTGATATGACTGAAGGCTGCAAGGACAGCCGCTAGGGTGCGGAAGGGAGAAAACGCTATGTAATGGGAGGTTGCATGAAATAGGAGCATCTTCCGAGGCTTTAGAGGAGTAAGTCCACTCACCTGTGAGTGAGCAGAAGCCCTCTGGATGCTATGTAGAAAGTCACTGACCTTTTCCATCTCGCATCAACCCACCTCGTCAGGTATAGAGAGTAGCTTCAGTGGCTACGAACCAATGCTCTACAGCGCAGATTTCAGTCTGGATATGTTGCAGAAGAAAATACTGTAGAGACTAGCAGAATGTTAGCGGAGACAAGAAGGTCGTACAACAGGACTCTATAGCTGAGCTTGTCCCCTTAGGGATGTGCATCCATATATAGATTATACATTTACCTAGTGCAAGTATCCTTACATTAACACTTATCATGGTAAAATGCTCATTAGCCAAGAGGTAGGATAGCAAAAGAAATTAATTAAGACCCTTTACCGGTGAAGATACACATAGAAATATCACATATTTGATGATGATGGACCCCCACCAGTGACCCCGACATTTATAGTGGTCACAACGAGAGGGATTAAATTTGAACCTCTAATACAACCCAGGCCTCACCCTGCCTATATCAGTGGATGGCCCTTGGCGTTTAGGCTTAGGAGTAGTATCTGCAGTCTGTTGTAATGTAACAAATTAAGCCCTGAGGAAGGAATAGAACCTGGATTCCCTATGTAATGATAGGAATGTACCTAGGGGACACTGTAGAGGCTCATTACAAGACAATAATATGGCGTACCGGAATCTATACTGAGAAGGGTACCTGTATATAGACATAGAATGCATTAGTTATCCCCAAGTAAAGAAGGGATATATCTGCAGTGATTACCCCAGTTAGGGCTACAAACAGGTTTTCCCAATTATTAGGAAATAGTCATACAAGGAATGTGAATATATCAGTATATATACACACAGACATAACATACAGTAATAAGTTCACTTGTCAGACTCCTGCACCAGGAGTGTATGTATGTATATATATACACACACACATACATACACATACATATATATATACATATATATACACATACATACACATACACACACATACACATTGTCCTGCATGCTTAGTGTCTTAGAAGTTTGCTACCAAGTGCGTCACTGGGGTGTAAACAATAGGTCCCCCAAAAAGGGATGCTATAGATATACGGGAACAGAACTATAACCCCAGGAGGGTGTAAGAACAGGTCTTTATATACATGTGTGGACATACAAGAAGGCACCAGGACATGTATAGGGTCCATACTAGAAGCACTGCTTTATGGAATTGTGACTATCACAATGTAAGCTGCAGAACATGACTGTAGTCTATAGAGCCACCTAAACAATTTTTGTACGTGCTGCAAAAGCGAGCAGTCAGATTAAATATATATATGGATATATCCTACAGCTTCATGTAATCCCAGGTCGGCTCCCCATCCGTGGGATTATAGGTAAACCTAATGATTGTGGAAGTATAGCATACCTACACATATATACACACAGACACACACACACAACAATCCTTAGGGAGAGTTAGTGTAAAGCAGAGTAATTGTAAAAACTATCGCATCAGGAGAGTAAAGCCTCCAAACTCTGCATCTTTCTTTTAAAATAAGCTAGGTATCAGACATAAAACTGCCAAGAACATATCCTACCCTTGCCTTTATGGCAAGGATAAAAAGCGATATATATATTATGTATACGCATACTGTACCTACAGACAAGATTAATAGGTGATTATAATATCTTAAAAATAGAACATGAGCAATAGTTAGAGCCATGGAAGGAACTGAGCCAAGACCTTAATTGAGCCCAGGACAAATTTCACTCAAGGCATATATATGTTCTAAAGCAGGGCTTAGCATAAAATACAAATATATTATATATATACACACACACACCACACATATGTGGCTTACCTCCACGCAGGGAGCATGCTCATGTGCTGCGTTGCGGCCGTCATTCTGCTACGGCGGGATATTTTAGTAGCGTGCTGTCCCAGACTGGTTTAGATCCTAGGGACACATCTGTCCTCGGTGTACTCGCCTTATCAGGTGAGCCATTTGAGCTCCAGTTGAACCGGCTTTTTTACAGTGGGAATCAAAAAGACGAACTCAATGCTGTGAGGTAGTGACCACTACACTGGCAGCTACTAACTTCTTCTTGTATGTGCAGCCAAACGGAGCACATAAAATATAAATCTATATAGATGTATATATGCATACCTTCTAAGGTAAGCAGAGAAGGCTGGTGAGAACTGGAAGGTTTTAAAACTAGACTATAATTTAGTTTATGCATGGATACTGCCTTTCTTTAAGGCGAACCAATGTGATGAATGAGCCTGGGGATGGGATGCAATCATCTGCTAACCCTGTTAAGGGTATGCTATAACCCTAAGTTCTGGCAGCAGCACCAGAACTGTGGCTGTTAATATACATACACATTGTAGAGATATATACTGTACATATATTTAGTGATTATAAGGAAGATGTGCACCAAGAGGTAGCCTCCACAGGCTACAATATCAGACAATGCTTTTAGCCGGGATGTGTACCGGCTGAACAAACTGGCTCCACTCAGAACTGTTATAATGTGCAAAAGGGGTTGGGCTAGTTCTCATTGTGCTAGCAACAGCTGTCCACTGTCGCTAGCACTATTACTCCTGTCATACAGTGACAGCCATCTTTACCTTCTGCACTGAAGAACTCCCTGCTGCAGGAGTTATGGCAGTCCTAAGGAGGGAAACCGGGAGACAGCCGCGCTCTTGCATGCGGCTGGTCAGCACTGCACTCCGCCCAGAGGCCTTACGTAGCTGTGTGGAAGCAGCTGCAATAGAGAGGAGCCTGCTTAATAACAATTGCTTCAGGGCTGACCCGCGGATATCGGGAGCTCTACAGTGTAAGCATCTGGTCCCCGAGCTGGTATATTGGGAGAGCTGCGCTATCGCTAAGCCCCGCCCCCAGTCTCCATAATCCCAGCCGGTCTATTGCTGTAGCGCTGGCTGGTCGCTTAGCGCCCTTTGTTTCACCCTGCTGTGCTTTAGCTGCCCGCCTCAGCACCAGCTGGAAAGGTGGGAATACACCGCTATGTAAGGGAGCACTTTAGCGTCCCTCCCCATGCTAAGAGCGTGCGCCTGCAGCTCGCTGCCCGCCTCAGCTACCAGAGCGATGCACAGCGCTCCCACTGTAAGTACAGAGGGACGCGCCGTCTTCTCCTTTGTATTAGAGAAGAGCTGCTGGAAGGTACAAAGGGCATTTCCTGCATTAGAATGCAGAGCTGTGCCCAGGCCAAGTTAATGGCTCCAGGGCAGTCACCTACTTTATAAGAGGTGGGCCGGGAAGGCGATCCAGTCTCCGTATAAAGGAGCGTACAGGAGTGAAGCCCCGACCAACAAGGTTCAGCACGACAGCACCGCACTGTCATATACTCTCCCAAACAACTTCTGTAAGGGAGTGCAGAGAGGGAGAGCCCTTACTAAAATAGCGCCGCTGGTGTGCAGGACGCGCCAATTAATCCGCCACCCGTTTCTTTAAAAACCACCATCTGTGGAGATTTCGGGTGGGGAGGTAGTTCTGCTAACAGTAACAGAATGTCACTGAGCCCAGCTATTCATCCACTGCTCCTGCTAATGCAGAGCAGTGGTTATACTTACAAGCTGTTGCGGCCGGGATGCTGGGCTGAGGGGGCGGCGAGGAAACCCGGACACGAGCCAGTGTCAGCTGTGGCGGGTCCTCGCAGTGTCTGATGACACCATCTGTAAGCCCCCTTCTCAGGGTCACCGGACACAGGCTGCAGTAGCCGTGGCGGTACCCTCCCGGCGGCTCCCCCGTAGCAGGCAGACTGCCACAGCAAGCAGTCTGCCTGTCCTCAATGCTTGTTTATAAAACAAAAGAAAAAGATAAAAATTTATGGAAAGGCTGGAGACAGCCTGATGTGCTACCGGCTCTCTCGGGCACATTCTAAAAACTGGGGCTGATGGGGCATAGAGGGGGAGGAGCCAGTCACACTTCTAAATGATTTAAAGTGCCAGGCTCTACTCTACCACCGTCTATACCCCACTGTCTTGAACTCCAGTGTCCCCTAGTGGATGAAGGAGAAACACGTCTGGCCGAAGCAATGGCCAGAAGGAAAACAGTCTTAGCTGTTAGCCATTTAAGATCCACTGAGCCCAGTGGTTCAAACGGCGGTCCTTGGAGAGCCCTCAGGACCACAGCCAAATCCCAAGGCGCCACAGGTGGAACAAAGGGCGGCTGAATGCGGAGAACACCCTGCATAAAGGTGCGCACATCCGGGATTGTAGCAATCCTACGGTGAAACCAGACAGATAGGGCCGAAACCTGTACCTTCAAAGAAGCAAGGCGAAGCCCATGATCTAGTCCCGCTTGCAGGAAGGCGAGAATCCGAGACAGACGAAACTCCCGCGGTGCATAACCTCTCGGTCGACACCACTGGAAGAACGTATGCCACACACGATGGTATATCCTCGCGGAAGACGGTTTCCGAGCTCGTAACATGGTACGCACCACAGAGCTGGAAAACCCCCGGGACCTCAGCATGGCCGTCTCAACAGCCACGCCGTCAAAGACAGCCGAGTCAGGTCCGGGTGAAGGCAAGGACCCTGAGACAGAAGGTCCGGTCGTAGCGGCAACCGCAGAGGACTGTCCACGGACAGACCCTGAAGGTCTGAGAACCAGTGCCGTCTGGGCCACGCGGGAGCTATCAACAGGAGCGTCCCTCCTTCCTGTTTGAATTTCCGGATTACCCGTGGAAGAAGGGAGACCGGAGGGAACAGGTATGCGAACCGGAACGTCCACCGGACGGACAGAGCATCCACCAGAGACGCCCCTTAGTCTCTTGTGCGAGACCCGTACACCGGCAACTTGTTGTTGTGCCGGGACGCCATGAGGTCGATTTCTGGAAGACCCCACCTGTCCACCAGTAGTTGAAAAACGTCCGGGTGCAGGGACCATTCCCCCGGATGAACGTCCTGGCGACTTAGAAAGTCCGCCTCCCAATTTAGCACTCCCGGGATGAAGACCGCTGATATGGCCGGAAGATTGCGCTCCGCCCAAACCAGGATCCGAGAGACCTCTACGAGAGCCGCCCGACTGCGAGTTCCTCCTTGCCTGTTTATGTAGGCCACGGTGGTAGCGTTGTCCGACTGGACCTGCACTGGGCGACCCTGGAGAAACCGCTGTGCCTGCTGGAGAGCATTGAAGACCGCACGGAGTTCCAAGATATTTATTGGAAGCTCCGCTTCTGTCGGCGTCCACCTGCCCTGGAACAAGTGTGGACCCGAAACTGCTCCCCAGCCCCGAAGACTGGCGTCCGTTGTCAACAGGACCCAATTTGGAACCCAGAACGGAAGTCCCTTGTTGAGGTGGGTCGTCTGTAACCACCACGCAAGGGACAGGCGAACCTCCTGGGTGAGCACAATCGTCTGGGACTTCAGAGACTGAGTCAGCCCGTTCCACTTGGACAGGATCAGGTGCTGCAGAGGTCTGGAGTGAAACTGGGCGTATTCCACCATGTCGAACACCGACACCATGGAGCCCAGTAACCTCATCGCCGAGTGTAAGGACACCCGGCGGCTGTGCAGGCAACTGCGCCCCCTTGACTGTAAAGCAGAGATCTTGTCCTCCGTCACGAAGATCCTTTGCTGTCCCGAGTCCAATAAGGCTCCAAGATACAGAATCCTCCGAGACGGGATTAGAGTGGACTTCTGCCAGTTGATTAGCCAGCCGTGCCGTTGCAGCAGTGCAATGGTCAGGTCCAAGTGGCGTAACAGGAGCTCTGGAGATCCTGCCACCAATAACAGGTCGTCCAAATACGGCAACATGCGGACTCCCTGCAGCCGCAGAGAAGCCGCCATGACCGCCATCACCTTGGTGAAAACACGTGGTGCTGTTGCCAGGCCAAAAGGTAACGCCCGAAACTGGAAGTGGTCGCTGCGGATTGCAAACCTGAGGAACTGTTGATGGCGCAAAAGAATAGGGACATGCAGGTAAGCGTCCTGTATGTCCAATGACACCAAGTAGTCCTCAGGTTCCAGCGCCAGAATGATGGACCGTAGGGTCTCCATCCGAAACTTCGGGACCCGCAAAGACTTGTTGAGTGCTTTGAGGTTGAGAATCGGACGATATGACCCATTGGGTTTCTGTACCAAAAATAGATTTGGATAGAAACCCTGGCCAATCTGGGAGAATGGAACAGCAACTATAACTCCAGCCTGGAGCATAGTGTGCAATACCTTCTGCAGCTCCGTAGCCTTGTTCCGGTCTGATGGGAGACCCGTGGTGAAGAAGCGAGCCGGGGGTCTGTGCCGGAAGGAGAGGGCGTATCCGTGGGAAACCACCTCCAGAACCCAAGTGTCTGTCGTAGTGGTCGACCAACACTGGGCGAACTGTAGCAGGCGGCCTCCCACCCTGGGATCCCCGGACCGTCAGGCCGCAGGCTTGTCATCTGGCTTGGGGGCCGGACGTCTGGTACTCCATGCCTGCTTCCGGGGCTTGACCGATTTCTTAGGGCCAGCCTGTCGAGGAAACGACTGTGGTTTGGGCCTGCCCTGGGCCCTAGATGACCGAAAGGACGATGGTCCCGAACCAGAAGGAGCAGCGGCCGACGGGAGACAAGCAGATTTGGCTGCCGCCAGCGTGGCCACAATCTTATCCAGATCCGGACCGAAGAGAACTTCTCCGGTAAACGGCAACGCTTCCAGACCTTTCTTGGAATCTGCGTCCGCCTTCCAGGATCGCAGCCACAAGGTGCGACGAGCAGCTACCGCTGCTGAAGAAATTCTAGACACCAGAGTACTAATGTCTAGAGCCGCCTCGTTGATGTAGGTGGCCGAATCACGGAGATTGCCAATCAACTCCGCCTGTTCGGCCGGACAGTCGGATTCAAAAGAAGCCTCTAATGAATCCGCCCAGCGCTCCATCGCTCTGGCAACCCAGCAAATGGCCATAGCCGGCCGTGCTGCCCCCCCCTGCAAGGGAATAAGCGGACTTCAGGCAGATTTCTACCTTGCGGTCCGTAGCATCCTTAAGGGAGGACATGGATGGCATCGGCAATGTGGCACTACGGACAAGACGGGTCACGTGAGAATCCACCTGTGGAGGGGATTCCCACTTAGCAAAATAATTATCCGCGAACGGATAAGCCACCGCCAGGCGTCTCTGCGGCTGGTATCTTTTGCCAGGTTGTTTCCACGCCTCCTCTAAATGGTCCACCAACTGACCCGAAAGAGGAAAGACTGTGGCATCGCCCTTCACATCTTTGAAAAAGGCATACTTAGATTTAGCCGCTGGGGGAACTTCGTCCTCAATCACCAAGGCTGTGCGGACCGCCCGAATAAGTCCAGGAATATATACTTTGGACTTAGCATCAGCGTCCTTAGTATGGAGAGGTTCCTGATCGTAAGGATCCAGAATCTCCCCATCATCAGACGTCCCTTCGTCATCCTCATAAGGAGCGGACAGAGACGCCACCGGCCTTTTATGAGGCCTCATCACAGACTCCCCTTGCAACACATCCGACAAGTGCTGTACAGAACTCGTCAGGGAGTTAACCCACGCTGGCTCCTGAGAACCCGGGAGCGGGGAAATAGGGAGACTGTGGGGTACCACCAATTGTAGTGGGAACCCCTGCATGGGTGACGACACCACAGACTGCTGGGACAAACCCATCGGAGTAAACGCGGGCTGCGGAGCTAACTGGCCCACTAAAGCTGTTAACGCCTGAGCGAACAAGCCCAGGGCGGCTCCTGTACCGGTGCTGTAACCGTAATAGGCCGCGCCATGGACAAACACTGCCGGCAAAGGCCCTCCGCGCTACCCTCCCCCTCCGCTAACGGTACTTTGCACGTGGTACACTGTAGCCGGAGGGGAAAATCACTTTCAGACATGATGGCACCACGTATGTGACCTCTCTCACCAATTAAGTATTAAATAGGCGAGAGACCACCCTGCAGCACCGCACCGCAAGGGCTTTAGCAGAAGAACAGGGACAGTAATAAAGCTGACAGTTTAGAGAAGAAAAGTTACAGGGAGCGCTAGCACAGTCACATACAATGCAGAGAAATAACAATTCCTGCACTAACAGCGCTGATTACTCAACTACACAGACACAGGGCCTGGTAGGACACAGCGCTGCATACACAGACCTGAGCCACAGCAGAGGAGAGGTATGCGGGGGGACCCAGACCACGATGCTTCCGTCCAGCGCTTCCAGCAGCGTTCACCATGCGTTCTGGAGAAGATGGCCGCCGAGGAGCAGAGAGGGGGCTGGCCTGGGGGAGGAGCGCTGCCACAGGACCAGTCGGCAGCATGCAGAGAGGGCTGTGTGCAGCGGGGGAGGCGCCGGCTGTGAGACAGGGAAGGCGCGCTCCCCTGGCATGCATTTAACCCCTGGGACGCCGCAGCGCTACCGCTCTGCTGCGGTCCGCTGTCCCAGGGGGTAGTGGAAGCGCAGGTTGGTCGCCTGGCTCCACGCTGCAGCCAGTCCCCAGGGAGCCCCCTGCCTGGGGACTTAGGACCATGTGATCAGCGGGGACCCACCGCGGGACCCCGCTGCTTACCTCTGTCCCCCTGAATCCGGCCATGGTCCGGAGCATCTGGGGTCACCGCTAGCTGTGACCCCAGACGCCCACCAGCATCCCCGGATCAGTACCGGCGTTCTGGTACCGGCGGGGTGTAGGGAAGACAGCATGGACGTCAGGACTGACTGTCCATGCTGTTCATCCAGATGTGCAGCCACAGCTGCATGAAGAAAAAGCTTCAGGGGCTCTTCTAGCCCCCACTCCAACAGGTGCACCCGACTCCGGCCGGGCACCAAACTAAACTGAGGTGCCTTGGCCCGGGGGCGGGGTATAGGAGGGGGACCTAGTGCATCCTGGGAGGCTGAAAGCTTAACTCTTTGGTGCCCTGCGACTGACGTCACACCTATACCCCAAGGTATCCTGTGGAACCCTATGGACCCTGAAGTAGAAAGAGAGGATTTCTTCCAATTGATGATCCAGCCGTGCTTCTGTAGACAGGCAATGGTCAGTTGGAGATGGTGTTGTGAAACACTGGAAACTGTGCCAATATCAGAAGGTCATCCAGATTTCTTAGTATTCAGATTCCCTGATGCCTGAGATAGGCCGTCATAACCGCCATTATTTTGGTAAAGACCCGAGGGGCCGTAGATAGACCAAAGGGCAGTGTCTGAAACTGGTAATGTTGTTGCAGGACAGCAAACCGTAGAAATTGCTGGTGGGATGGCATAATAGGCATATGCAGATACGCATCCTGAATGTCCAGGGAGACCATAAGATCCCCAGGCTCCATTGCCAAAATAATTGACCGAAAAGTTTCCATACGGAACTTGGGTACACAGATACATTTGTTGAGGGTTTTCAGATTTAGAATAGGGCGATGAGACCCATTCGGTTTCTGAACCAAAAATAGATTGGAATAATAACCCCTTCCCTGTGCGACACAGGAACCGGGATTATTATCCCTGCCTGCAGTAGGGAGTAAATGGCTTCCTGTAGGGCCAAGGCCTTGACAGCATCTGATGCAGGATTTGTGCAAAAAAACTTCTGAGTACGATGCCTCCGGAAAGTGAGGGTATACCCCTGAGAGACCATTTCTCGGACCTAGGCATCTGTTGTTGTTTGATGCCAGTACTCCTCAAACTGAAGAAGCTCAACAGCTGATCGTCTGTAACCCTTGTCTCCAAGCAAATGCAAAATAAAGCACCTGACTCAACCTCCTTTTCAGGAGATGTAATATCCAGACTCAAATACCCATAAGGTATCACAGTGTTTAAGAAGTAAGGTTTAGTGAGAAACACTTTCACCTCTCTCATTCCGATCTTACCACTCCTTAGTACATAGTCATTGCGGGTTAATTTCTCCGCATTGGTTTGATACTGCGAGGCAGACTGGCGATGTCCGGCACATACAGTCTCTAGGAGGGCGTATGCAGGTGGTCACACTTTTCTGGCTGGTAGCACAAAGGGTAAAACAGACGGCTCTAGTAGTTTCTGTAAGTAATAGCAAATAGGCAGAGTTTCCTTAGATCCTTGACCAGTTTCTCCGCTGTTGTTAAGAAGCGGTTTCTTCAGAAGTCAAAAAGATGTTGAAACTGCCAGAGTAGCTATTATCTTACTACAAGATACTATACACAAATTCTTCGTGCAAAAGATACTTTCTCCTCAATACAAGCATTCATTTGTGAGGGCTAACACTATTCATATGGTAATTCCACCAACCTCAATTTGGGAAGGAAAGATTGTAATATGACCTATATTGATATTTTCACTATAAGCTCAGTCGAAGTATACTAGGTTTCAAATTAATTATTTATTGCTATGTAGGTGAAAGTAGGAGCGCCAAGCGGCCTGGATAACAATTTTATTCACTAATCTCTCTCTTTATGAACACAGGGCCTGATTCAGAGCCGGACGCTCTGAACGAGCGCCCGCTCTGAATCAGGGCGTGTTTTGTTTTTTTTAACGAAGCGGCCTTTTGGACGCTCGCATAGCTGTGGGTTACCACCCACAGCTTATGCGAGCGTCCATGATGATGGTCGCGATGGTCAAGACCGTCGCCACCATCGGGCTTGCGACGAGACCCTTGCGGTAGGATCTTGCTGCCGCAAGCCCAGGAGTGCTTTTGGCTCTTTCAGAGCCAAAAGCACTCCCACTGACATCACTAGTGATGTCAGTGGGGCCGGACCCAGACGGTAGGCGTTCCCATGGAAACGCCTCCGTCTGGGCAGCCACACCCCCGGCACGCCCACCAAAGGGGGCGTGCTGTCACTCACCATCGACAGCATACCCCTTTGGTGTGAGACCTGAAGCGACGGCTTCCCCGTTGCTCCACGGGTCTCGCGCATGCACACGACGGAGCTCCCTCCGTCATGCGCACTAGGGCACCATCGACCCGCTTGCGAGCGCTCAGCGCTCGCGAGCGGGTCTGAATCAGGCCCACAATTCTCTTTTATATTTCACTGTTTTATGGATTCGATATTGAAGTTTTAGATTTTAGTTTTAGATTTTATTAATAAAGGTTATGTTTTAAGATTAGTGCATCAACTTATGACAATTCTTTTTTTCTTGTTTTTTTTATGTGATACCTGCACAAGTGTGAGTGGTTGCTACCAGACCATGTGATTATGTGAGAGAGATGGTTACCTGTGCAGGTGACGGGGCTGTTAACAATCTCTCACACATAATCACCTGGACTGGTAGCAGCCTCTTTTACACCTGCACAGATAACAATCTCTCACACATAATCATCTGGACTGGTAACAGCCCCTCACCTGTACAGGTAACAATCTCTCACACATAATCACCTGGACTGTTATCTGTGCAGGTGTAAAAGAGGCTGCTACCAGTCCAGATGATTATGTGTGAGAGATTGTTACCTGTGCATGTGAGGGGGCTGTTAACATCCTCTCACACATAATCATCTGGACTGGTAACAGCCTCCTCACCTGTACAGATAACATCCGCTCACACATAATCATATGGACTGGTAACAGCCCCCTCACCTGTACAGATACCAGTCCATATGATTATGTGTGAGCGGATGTTATCTGTACAGGTGAGGAGGCTGTTACCAGTCCAGGTGATTATGTGTGAGCGGATGTTATCTGTACAGGTGAGGGGGCTGTTACCAGTCTAGGTGATTATGTGTGAGAGATTGTTATCTGTACAGGAGTAAGAGGCTGCTATCTGTCCAGGTGATTAAGTGGAGGAGGTTATTATACATACAGGTAATGAGGTTTGAGAGGCTGTTAATTGTCCAGGATAGTAGATAAGAGATTATTATTGTTTTGATGATCCTGTGTAGGAGGCTGTTACCGGTCCAGATGATTAGGTGAAATAATTTGAAAGTAGTGAGTGAGAGTTTGTTCGATGTTCCAATGTTCAGGCGTAAGGGCTTTAACTTGTCCAGGTGACTATGCTTAAAAGCTTGTTAATTGTACAGGTGATTAGGTCTAATGGTGCATACACATGGGCCGATCGTCAACGATAGCGATATCGCTGAACAATCTCCCTGCACCTTCCCGGAGTGCTGGATGATCGATATCGATCATCCAGCACACCACCAACGACGGGCCAGCGACCCACGATCAACGATCGTGGGTCCCTATGTAACCTGGTCGATACCGACCAGTTTGCCCTGCATGCTTGATATCGTTATCGTCCATACGTGCCTGCACATCGCTGGTCATTTGTGGGTTGGAAGGTACCAAAAAATGCACGATATGATCGATATTGTTATCATTCATATCGTGCATTTTATAGTACCGTGTGTACGCACCATTAGAAAGGTTTCTCTCTGTTACCTAATTAGTATTGCTATGCCCAGCTGTATTAACACGAGTTACATGAGTTACGCACCATTCTCCAGTGTTCTTTCTTGAGAGGCTTCGAGCTTGGGAGAGGCTTCAAGCTTGGGAGAGGCTTCAACCAAGGCTAAGATGTCTTGCGGTGGTCCTTCAAGACCAAAAGTAAAACTGAGAGTGAGCACAAAGCAACAGAAAATTGTCAATTGAAAGACTGGGCAGCGTTACTACCTGTCACTCACCTGTACAGACAATTTTCCCATCATCCATCAGCACAACAACATCCGCTTTTTCCAGCAGTTCGGTGCGATGGGTGCAGAGGACCCTGGTCCTGTGTCTAAGAATACCCAGAATGCATCTCTCCATGAGCTGAGAGGCCACATCAGCATCGACCGCTGCTAGGGGGTCATCCAGTAAGTAAATGTCCTTCTCCTAAGTAGGGTAAAGCAATTAGCAATAGAGAACACCACAACTTAGGGCGGTATCCAATTACCCCTGAACATTGCTTGGGCACTAATGATCCCCCAGGGCTATACAATTAGCCCCAAGGACCGGCCTGACGCCGGCACATATTGGGGATTTTTTTGGGGGACCTGATGTGTCTCAAAAATCCACCCAAGATTATTAATTTTCAAACTCTCCCAATCTCCTGGAAACCTGCTGATACCATGAGAGTTGTAGACGACCCACCCCAGACAAGGACACACTCGTCTTATAGTGTTACAGTATGTCACTCCCCCAACCAACATCAAATGAACTCAGGGTCTCATTCAGACCCGCTCGCGAGCGCAGGACGCTCGCAAGCGGGTTGATGGTACCCAAATGCGCATGACGGAGCCGGCTCCGTCGTGCGCATGCGCGAGACCCGGCGAGCGACGGGGAAGCCGTCGCTCGGGGTCTCGCACCAAAGGGGGCGTGCTGTCGATGGTGAGTGACAGCACGCCCCCTTTGGTGGGCGTGCCTGGGGCGTGGCTGCCAGACGGAGGCGTTCCCATGGGAACGCCTACCGTCTGGGTCCGGCCCCACTGACATCACTAGTGATGTCAGTGGGAGTGATTTTGGCTCTGATTAAGCCAAAATCACTCCAGGGCTTGCGGCAACGAGACCCTACCACAAGGGTCTCGTCGCAAGCCCGATGGTCGCGATGGTCTTGATTGACCCACAGCTATGATGGTCGCTGTGGTAACCCACAGCTATGCGAGCGTCCAAGAGGCCGCTCCAATATTAGGTAGCCCGGCCCTGATTCAGAGCGAGCGCTCTGGTCAGAGCGTCCAGCTCTGAATCAGGCCCTCAGTCTCTGGAGATCATTACCGACCTGCAACTACCAACAATTGTAACCGTCACCCACCACATGGAGATTCTAAGAGCAGTTTCTACAACACAAGGCCACATGGATGCACAGGTACCCGATTGAGAATATATCATGTCACAGTGATAAATCATATCCCTACAGCAAGAGGATACAATGGAGACGAGAGAGTGAGAGCCCAAATCTGTGTTTTGAAGACACTGTGGTAGGTTTGGCTTCAGTATTATCACTATTTAACTAGCCTTGTACTCCTCTACACCACCTGTATCTCAGCCAGTACTTCCTCTGTGACATCATAAAATACACAACCTGGTAAACAGCTCGGGCCAGGCTGACTCGAGCCTTCTGCCCCCCGCTAAGTGTGACACCATTCTCTCCGACCTCTGTCTGGTCTCCAGCAGGTAAGACCTGAAATAATGCAGATTAAAAAAATTGCGATTACAAGAGGCGATAAGAGGTGCTTTGTATCAGTCTGATATAAGAGTCTCGAAACAATGTGCATATTTTAATAAAAGTACACCACACATCCCATGGAGCTTGTCAGAGTTGATACTCTGTATTTAATGACTAGGTATAGCGTTATCCATTTCATCTAGCATATAAACAAACACATACATGTAAATAGCACATACAGCTTAGTTTACTTCCCAGTAGCTGCAGAGATCACAGGACTGACGCGTTTCGGAAGTGTCTCAGGAGGCTAATGAAAAATGGAGTGGAGGCTCGACAATCATCTCATCTTCTATAGAACGCGTGGTTGCTGGACAAGAAGAGGACCTCTCTGTACTCATTGCATGTTCCTACTTATCTGTTTCCACTTTGATGAATCCAATAACACTGAAATGAAACTCCACTGGTTCTGACAATACATTTGGTCCACCTGATTGTTAAGCCTCTGGTATGACTTAGTAGGGTATAGTCCCGCAACCGCCTTGAGGGCTGGTATTACCTTGGCTAGATGCGGCCGTGTAGCAGCTTAAACAGCTGATAAGATTAGAGTGGCTGAAGCCTGTGAGCCTGTATGATGTGGTGTGGCCTTCGGGCCATGCAGCAGCTCTGAGGGCTGGAAGTGCCTTGGCTGGCTGTGGCCTGTGGGCCTGAAGATGAGATGAGGCCTCTGAGCTGGTAGCAGCCTTGAGGGCTGGAAGTGCCTTGGCTGGCTGTTGTAACAGAAGACTGCAGGAAGTACGCCGGCCCGCGTACAAAGGACGCTGGATAGCGACTTATGCTGCCGAGTTGACACAAGCCACCGGTACTGAAGTGTGGCCTGTGCCGCCGAGTTGACATAAGCGCGAGTACACTGGTTTGTGTACTGAGGACGCTGGAGTGCGGCCTGTGCCGCCAGGTTGACACAAGCAACTGACGCTGGAGTGCGGCCTGTGCAGCCGGGTTGACACAAGCGTCAGTACGCTGGCTTGCGTACTGAGGACACTGCTGTGCAGCCTGTGCCACCTGGATCACACAAACGGCAAATAGACAGTAAGCGAGCCGTGCCGCCCAGGTGACACAAACGACAGGTATACAAGATAAGCAGGAGGGCTGGATACTCAACTGAATACAGGAGACACAATGCCAGAACCGGAAACACGTGAAACGCTATAACCAGCATCGGAGCAGCGTTCACAGCAGAAGGACATGGACGCTGGAGGCAATCCGGGCCGATCCCAGAATGATGGACAGGAGGTAGGCGGAGTTTCAGCGAACGCTGGCCCGGCGTGCGCTTTGCACAGCATTAGCAGTGCGGCGATTAGTGACACCGATTAAAGGATTATTTTAAATGCATTGTGATAAAAACTTTCCTGTTGCCTTTTGATGGGAAAGTAAACATTAAAGTTCTTTCTAAACCACCTACTTATAACCCCAATGTCATTGTCTGAGATACTCACTCTCAGATCGTCAGTCAGGGCACAGGCCTCCAGGACTTCCTGGTACAGACGCTCATTAAATTCCTTCCCGAATAGGATGTTCTCCCTGATGGTGGCAAACTGGACCCAGGATTCCTGAGCCACAAAGCCAAATCCAAACTCCTGATGGGACACAAAGAGGTCTCCACCTAATCTGTGACAAAAATAACTATCAGCAGGTTCTCTACAGCTGGATCAAGAGTTTCATATATCAAAACTAATTACCTTTCATTAGTTATGCAAAGCTGTTATCTGTACATTGGATTACGTGTGAGAGGCTGTTAGATGTACAAGTGATTGGGCGTGAGAGGCCATTACCTGTTCAAGTGAATGGGTGCGAGAGGCTTTTACCTGTATAGGTGATTAGATATTTCTAGCTGTTTTCTGGTGGTCAGCTGTGAGAGACCTTTATCTGTACAGGTGATTCGGTGTGAGAGGTTGTTACCAGTACAGGTGATTAAATGTGAAAAGATATTATCTGTACAGGTGACTGGGTGTTACAGGCTTATTACCTTTACCGCTGAATAGGAATGAAAATATGAGATATGGTAAGAACTTACCTTTGTTATCTCTATTTCTACGAAGTCCATAGGGTTCCACAGGATACCTTGGGGTATAGGTGTGACGTCAGTCGCTTGGCACCATAGAGTTAAGCTTTTCAGCCTCCCAGGATGCACTAGGGTCCCCCTCCTATACCCCGCCCCCGAGCCAAGGCACCTCAGTTAGTTATCAAGCCATAGGCCGGAGGAGGAGAAGGAAGAGAGAGAAAAAAGAACTGGACACATACAAGAATCACATTCTCACCAGAGGGAGACGGAAAACCGGTGACCAGAGCAAAGCCCATCTGCAGCACAGGTGCGACAGGGCGGGAGTCCTGTGGAGCCCTATGGACTTCGTAGAAATAGAGATAACAAAGGTAAGTTCTTACCATATCTCATATTTTCTACTTCAGGGTCCATAGGGTATCCACAGGATACCTTGGGGATGTCCCAAAGCAGTATCCTTTAAGGGTGGGGACGCTCCTGTGCAGAAAGGAGAATCCGCCGCCCGAAGGAAGCATCCTGAGAGGCGAAGGTGTCAAAACCTGTAATACCTCACGAAGGTATGAACAGAGGACCACGTAGCAGCCTTGCAGATCTGAACAGCCGAGGCACCACGTCGAGCTGCCCACGAAGGACCCACAGACCTAGTGGAATGAGCCTTCAGAGAAGGAGGGACCGGTAGGCCTTCATGAAGATAAGCTTCAGAAATAGCCATACCGATCCAGGCTGCCAAAGTTTGCTTTGAAGCAGGCCAACCCTTTTTACGGAAGCCATAGAGGACAAACAAAGCGTCCGACTTCCTAAACGAAGAAGTGCGGTCAACATAAGTCCTTAAGGCCCGCACAACATCCAAAGAGGCCTCACCCACGGAAAGACCCGGTGAGTTAAAGGCTGGAACAACGATTTCCTCGTTAACATGAAACTGGGAAACAACTTTGGGAAGAAACTCGGGCCGAGTGCGGAGCACTGCCCTGTTCCCATGAAAAACCAAGAAAGGGGGTCTACAAGAAAGAGCCCCTAACTCAGAAACACGTCTGGCCGAAGCAATGGCCAGAAGGAAAACAGTCTTAGCTGTTAGCCATTTAAGATCCACTGAGCCCAGTGGTTCAAACGGCGGTCCTTGGAGAGCCCTCAGGACCACAGCCAAATCCCAAGGCGCCACAGGTGGAACAAAGGGCGGCTGAATGCGGAGAACACCCTGCATAAAGGTGCGCACATCCGGGATTGTAGCAATCCTACGGTGAAACCAGACAGATGGGGCCGAAACCTGTACCTTCAAAGAAGCAAGGCGAAGCCCATGATCTAGTCCCGCTTGCAGGAAGGCGAGAATACGAGACAGACGAAACTCCCGCGGTGCATAACCTCTCGGTCGACACCACTGGAAGAACGTATGCCACACGCGATGGTATATCCTCGCGGAAGACGGTTTCCGAGCTCGTAACATGGTACGCACCACAGAGCTGGAAAACCCCCGGGACCTCAGCATGGCCGTCTCAACAGCCACGCCGTCAAAGACAGCCGAGTCAGGTCCGGGTGAAGACAAGGACCCTGAGACAGAAGGTCCGGTTGTAGCGGCAACCGCAGAGGACTGTCTACGGACAGACCCTGAAGGTCTGAGAACCAGTGCCGTCTGGGCCACGCGGGAGCCATCAACAGGAGCGTCCCTCCTTCCTGTTTGAATTTCCGGATTACCCGTGGAAGAAGGGAGACCGGAGGGAACAGGTATGCGAACCGGAACGTCCACCGGACGGACAGAGCATCCACCAGAGACGCCCCTTCGTCTCTTGTGCGAGACCCGTACACCGGCAACTTGTTGTTGTGCCGGGACGCCATGAGGTCGATCTCTGGAAGACCCCACCTGTCCACCAGCAGTTGAAAAACGTCCGGGTGCAGGGACCATTCCCCCGGATGAACGTCCTGGCGACTTAGAAAGTCCGCCTCCCAATTTAGCACTCCCGGGATGAAGACCGCTGATATGGCCGGAAGATTGTGCTCCACCCAAACCAGGATCCGAGAGACCTCTACGAGAGCCGCCCAACTGCGAGTTCCTCCTTGCCTGTTTATGTAGGCCACGGTGGTAGCGTTGTCCGACTGGACCTGCACCGGGTGACCCTGGAGAAACCGATGTGTCTGCTGGAGAGCATTGAAGACCGCACGGAGTTCCAAGATATTTATTGGAAGCTCCGCTTCTGTCGGCGTCCACCTGCCCTGGAACAAGTGTGGACCCGAAACTGTTCCTCAGCCCCGAAGACTGGCGTCCGTTGTCAACAGGACCCAATTTGGAACCCAGAACGGACGTCCCTTGTTGAGGTGGGTCGTCTGTAACCACCACGCAAGGGACAGGCGAACCTCTGGGGTGATCACAATCGTCTGGGACTTCAGAGACTGAGGCAGCCCGTTCCACTTGGACAGGATCAGGTGCTGCAGAGGTCTGGAGTGAAACTGGGCGTATTCCACCATGTCGAACACCGACACCATGGAGCCCAGTAACCTCATCACCGAGTGTAGGGACACCCGGCGGCTGTGCAGACAACTGCGCACCCTTGACTGTAAAGCAGAGATCTTGTCCTCCGTCACGTAGATCCTTTGTTGTCCCGAGTCCAATAAGGCTCCAAGATGCAGAATCCTCCGAGATGGGAGTAGAGTAGACTTCTGCCAGTTGATTAGCCAGCCGTGCCGTTGCAGCAGTGCAATGGTCAGGTCCAAGTGGCGTAACAGGAGCTCTGGAGATCCTGCCACCTATAACAGGTCGTCCAAGTACGGTAACATGCGGACTCCCTGCAGCCGCAGAGAAGCCGCCATGACCGCCATCACCTTGGTGAAAACACGTGGTGCTGTCGCCAGGCCAAAAGGTAACGCCCGAAACTGGAAGTGGTCGCTGCGGATTGCAAACCTGAGGAACTGTTGATGGCGCAAAAGAATAGGGACATGCAGGTAAGCGTCCTGTATGTCCAATGACACCATGTAGTCCCCAGGTTCCAGCGCCAGAATGATGAACCGTAGGGTCTCCATCCGAAACTTCGGGACCCGCAAAGACTTGTTGAGTGCTTTGGAGGTTGAGAATCGGACGATACGACCCATTGGGTTTCTGTACCAAAAATAGATTTGAATAGAAACCCTGGCCCCTCTGGGAGAATGGAACAGGCACTATAACTCCAGCCTGGAGCATAGTGTGCAATACCTTCCGCAGCTCCGTAGCCTTGTTCCGGTCTGATGGTAGACCCGTGGTGAAGAATCGAGCTCCGGAAGGAGAGGGCGTATCCGTGGGAAACCACCTCCAGAACCCAAGTGTCTGTCGTAGTGGCCGACCAACACTGGGCGAACTGCAGCAGGCGGCCGCCCACCCTGGGATCCCCCAAAGGGAGGCCCGGACCGTCAGGCCGCAGGCTTGTCATCTGGCTTGGGGGCCGGACGTCTGGTACTCCATGCCTGCTTCCGGGGCTTGGCTGATTTCTTAGGACCAGCCTGTCGAGGAAACGACTGTGGTTTGGGCCTGCCCTGGGCCCAAGATGACCGAAAGGACGATGGTCCAGAACCAGAAGGAGCAGCGGCCGACGGGAGACAAGCCGATTTGGCTGCCGCCAGCGTGGCCACAATCTTATCCAGATCCGGACTGAAGAGAACTTCTCCGGTAAACGGCAACGCCTCCAGACCCTTTTTGGAATCTGCGTCCGCCTTCCAGGATCGCAGCCACAAGGTGCGACGAGCAGCCACCGCTGCTGAAGAAATTCTAGACACCAGAGTACTAATGTCTAGGGCCGCCTCGTTGATATAAGTGGCCGAATCACGGAGATTACCAATCAACTCCGCCTGTTCGGCTGGACAGTCGGAATCAAAAGAAGCCTCTAATGAATCCGCCCAGCGCTCCATCACTCTGGCAACCCAGCAAATGGCCATAGCCGGTCGTGCTGCCCCCCGCAAGGGAATAAGCGGACTTCAGGCAGATCTCCACCTTGCGGTCCGTAGCATCCTTAAGGGAGGACATAGATGGCATTGGCAATGTGGCACTACGGACAAGACGGGTCACGTGAGAATCCACCTGTGGAGGGGATTCCCACTTTGCAAAATAATTATCTGCGAACGGATAAGCCACCGCCAGGCATCTCTGCGGCTGGTATCTTTTGCCAGGCTGTTTCCACGCCTCCTCTAAATGGTCCACCAACTGACCCGAAAGAGGAAAGACTGTGGCATCGCTCTTCACATCTTTGAAAAAGGCATACTTAGATTTAGCCGCTGGGGGAACTTCGTCCTCAATCACCAAGGCTGTGCGGACCGCCCGAATAAGTCCAGGAATATATACTTTGGACTTAGCATCAACGTCCTTAGTATGGAGAGGTTCCTGATCGTAAGGATCCAGAATCTCCCCATCATCAGACGTCCCCTCGTCATCCTCATAAGGAGCCGACAGAGACGCCACCGGCCGTTTATGTGGCCGCATCACAGACTCCCCTTGCAACACATCCGACAAATGCTGTACAGAACTCGTCAGGGAGTTAACCCACGCTGGCTCCTGAGAAACCGGGAGCGGGGAAATAGGGAGACTGTGGGGTACCACCAATTGTCGTGGGAAACCCTGCATGGGTGACGACACCACTGACTGCTGGGATAAACCCATCGGTGTAAACGCGGGCTGCGGAGCTAACTGGCCCACTAAGGCTGTAAGCGCCTGAGCGAAACAAGCCCAGGGCGGCTCCTGTACCGGTGCTGTAACCGTAAGAGGCCGCACCATGGACAAACACTGCCGGCAAAGGCCCTCCGCGCTACCCTCCCCCTCTGCTAACGGTACTTTACACGTAGTACACTGTAGCCGGAGGGGAAAATCACTTTCGGACATGATGGCACCACGTATGTGACCTCTCTCACCAATTATAACTTAAATAGGCGAGAGACCACCCTGCAGCACCACACCGCAAGGGCTTAGCAGAAAGAACAGGGACAGTAATAAAGCTGACAGTTTAGAGAAAAGTTACAGGCAGCAGCGCTAGCACAGTCACATACAATGCAAAGAAAATCAATTCCTGCACTAACAGCGCTGATCACTCAACTACGCAGATACAGGGCCTGGTAGGACACAGCGCTGCATACACAGACCTGACCACAGCGGAGGAGAGGTATGCGGGGGGACCCAGACCAAGAGGCTTCCTTCCAGGCATCCAGCAGCGTTCACCATGCGTTCTGGAGAAGATGGCCGCCGAGGAGCAGAGAGGAGGCTGGCCTGGGGGAGGAGCGCTGCCACAGGACCAGTCGGCAGCGTGCAGAGGGCTGTGTGCAGCGGGGGAGGCGCCGGCTGTGAGACAGGGAAGGCGCGCTCCCCTGGCATGCATTTAACCCCTGGGACGCCGCAGCGCTACCGCTCTGCTGCGGTCCGCTGTCCCAGGGGGTAGTGGAAAGCGCAGGTTGGTCGCCTGGCTCCACGCTGCAGCCAGTCCCCAGGGAGCCCCCTGCCTGGGGACTTAGGACCATGTGACCAGCGGGGACCCACCGCGGGACCCCGCTGCTTACCTTTGTCCCCCTTGGATCCGGCCATGGTCCGGAACATCTGGGGTCACCGCTAGCTGTGACCCCAGATGCTCACCAGCATCCCCGGATCGGTACCGGCGTTCTGGTACCGGCGGGGGTGTAGGGAAGACAGCATGGACGTCAGGACTGACTGTCCATGCTGTACATCCAGATGTGCAGCCACAGCTGCACTGAAAAAAGCTTCAGGGGCTCTTCTAGCCCCCACTCCGACAGGTGCACCCGACTCCGGCCGGGCACCAAACTAAACTGAGGTGCCTTGGCTCGGGGGCGCGGTATAGGAGGGGGACCCTAGTGCATCCTGGGAGGCTGAAAAGCTTAACTCTATGGTGCCCAGCGACTGACGTCACACCTATACCCCAAGGTATCCTGTGGATACCCTATGGACCCTGAAGTAGAAAAACTGTTACCTAGACAAGATGTTAGTTGTGAGCGGTTATTACCTGTAAAGGTGATTAGGTGTGAGAGGCTCATACCTATACAGATTAATGGGTGTGAGAGGCTCATACTATACCCGTACAGGTGATTAGATGTGAAAGGATGTTAGCTATACAGGTGACTATGTATGAGAGGACACTACCTGTAAAGATGATCAGCTGTGAGAGGCCTTTACTTATACAGGTGTTTCAGTGTGAGATGCTGTTACTTGTACAGGTGATTAGATATGAAGGAGATTTAGCTGTACATGTTACTGGGTGTGAAAGGCCATTACCTGTACAGGTGAATAGGTATGAGAAACTGTTGTTACCTATACAAGATGTTAGATGTGAGAGGTCATTACCTGTAAAAGTGAATAGATGTGAGAGTCTCATTCCTATACAACACAGGTTCTCAAACTCGGTCCTCAGGACCCCAAACAGTGCATGTTTTCCAGGTCTCCTCACAGAATCACAAGTGAAATAATTAGCTCCACCTGTGGATATTTTAAAATGTGTCAGTGAGTAATGAATACACCTGTGCACCTGCTGGGTGACCTGGAAAACGTGACCTGTGTGGGGTCCTGAGGACCGAGTTTGAGAACCACTGCTATATAGAATAATGGGTGTAAGAAGCTCATACATATATAGGTAAAAATTACACCCAGTTACCTGTACAAGTGATTAGGTATGCGTGGCTGTTACCTGTACATGTAAGTAGCTGTGAGAGGTCTTTACCTGTACATGTGATTGGGTGTGAGAGGAGCATGCCTGCACAGGTGATTTGGTGTGAGAAACTATTACCTGCACAGGGGATTAGGGGCCTGACGTGGGAGTACAGCAAAAAAGAGCAAGTACAGTAACTGTGCACCTGGAAAAACCATGCTGCAAGGGGTGCAAATATATTTATTATTTTTTCTCGCTGGATAAATACCGGCTGCTTTTGCATGTAGCCCACAAACGCTGGACAGGTTTATTGTTACATTGCAATTTAGATTTGAATTTGGACATGCCCCTCTCAAATCTAAATATCTACGTACATTTTACATTTGCTCAACCTGCAGTGCAACATGGTTTTACCCAGGTGCAAAATCACTTGCTCTTTCATGCTATACTCCCAGCTATCAAGCCCTAGGCATGTGCAGCTCTTCCTGTACAGGAGATTAGTTGTGACAGGCCATTAGCTGTACAGGAGATTAGGAGTGCTAGGCTTTTATTTGTACAGGTGATTAGGTGTGAGATGCTGTTAACTGCACAGGTGATTAGGTGTGCAGAGTTTTAACCTGTATAGGCGATTAGGTGTGAGAGGTTCATAACTGTACATGTGATTAGATGTGAGAGTCCATTACCTTTGCAGGTGATTGGGCGTGAGAGGCCATTACCTGTTAAGGTGTGAGATTACCTGCACAGGTCATTAGGTGTGCAAGTCTATTACATGAACATGTGATTAGGTGTGAGAAGCCTTTTCCCATACAGAAGATTAGGTGAGAGATGAAAGGATCTGTAGAGGCGATTAGGTGTGAGATGCCATTATCTGTGCAGGTGATTAGCTGTGAAAGGCTGTTACCTTGTCAGTTCTCCTGTGATTGCTGAAAGCAAAGTGCTTTTCCCACAGCCAACTCTACCAACAACGGCAATCAGTGCTCCCTGTAGAGGAGTCAGAAACAGAAACAGATGGCATCATAGGAATGGAAGTCCTTCTAAAGAGGCATCACTGTATAGACAATATCAGCTGCTTACACTAGCTGTCCACTGACCAATGAGGTTCATTCACAGCAGCTGAGTATCCCATACTCTGAGGGATAATGTTGCTGACACTACAGCACTGGGATCTCAAGAAAATAAAAAAGTACAATATTCCAGGGAAATCACAGCACAACACGTCTCACTGTCTATTATTTACTATACATACATTGTGGCTCATCATAGTAGATTAAAGTCAAAACCTGTTTATGCAGGATCTCAGGCACCCCATCACCCGTGATAGTGATAGATATTTGCTGCAATTGGTAGTCACTTTCTCGGTGTCACCTAGCATATAGAGAAGCACTTCACGAAGTCTGTAATCAGACCAAACAGGGAGCTGGACCATACAGAGTAGAACAGGAGTATTCAACATGTGGCCCTCCTGCTGCTGTGGAACTATAAATCCCAGCATGCCCTAATAGCAAAACCATAGCAGGGCATGTTGGGACATGTAACAAAAGCTGGAGGGACGCATGTGGAATACCCCTGGAGTAGAAGATCTGTAGGATCTGTAGTTTCCCCTCATTGGAGGAAGTTGCTCTCCAAGGGATCTATTTACTAAAGCTTGGCTGGAGATAAAATGGAGATAAAGTACCAGCCAATCAGCTCCCAACTGCCTTGTCACAGGCTGTGTTTGAACAATGACAGTTAGGATCTGGTTGGTTGGTACTTTATCTCCATCCAAGGCTTAGTAAATAGACCCCATAGTCTCTGAGCGGTAACCCGGAACTTCCCAGAGGCCAACTGTCTATCCCACAGTACAGTACAGAAGATCTCATGCTATTTCTATGTATGTTTTCCTAGTCCTGTGCTCATTTGCAGGAAGATTACCTAGGAGGTCACATGACAGGAGGAGAGCGCTTCCTCACCTTTCTCACAGACAGATCCTGAATGAAGAGCTGGAGCGAGCGGGATCTTTCTCCGCCATCTTTAACCTCTGACTCTGTCCCCCAAGAAAAAACAGCATCTCTCATTTCCACAGCACAGGATCCGTCTGTAGGTGGCGCTGGGTCAGGGCACAAAGACAATTAGTGCACTATACCAGAAATGTATAAGGATACAGCGCTTCCATAATTACCACATTTACTCTAGTTTTAACCCTAAATGTCCTTCACAGTGACGATAACTCTCTCTCTCTATCTCTCATACAACTGTAGCATCCCGATTCAGAAACTATTAAATAAGTAATGGTTTCCAGAATTGGGTGTGACCTATGTCTCTTATTAAGCCATCATAATAAAGGTCTAAAACTACAGGATATTGTGAATTACAAAGCTCAAATAAATTTGCTTCAGACAATGTCTCAAGATTGTTAAAAGTGGACCTATCACTTGCGCTCAGTGCGCAGAACCAATGTGAATGACGCATCTTAGCTCATTAGGAACCAGATACAGAAATAATGATTAGTATCAAACCGATCTATTCATTAGGAACCAGATACATGAAGACTGCCGTGAAAGCCAACTATGGGTTCATCAGGAACCAGAGACATAAAAAATGCCACCTATAAGCCCCTCTGTTACAAGCTGCAGTCTGCATGAATATTCGTTAAGCCCACCATATAGCGGCCTCTAACAGTAGGTTTGGCCTCTCTGAGCTATAATGAAGAAGACCAGAGAGAGGCAAAGTTCACAGTACTCCATATACAATGTCATATCGATTATTACCGGGCAGAACTGAACCATTCCACCTTACATCTAGAATCGTGAACGGTAACCAGTGGTTCTACAGCCATTATGGAACTACAAGCCTCAGCATGCTGAAGAAAACAGAGATGCCACCGTCTGCTTAAGCCTTCATTTTATAACATGTTATATGTCAATAGCAATTTTGCAACTCTTCCATAATAGATGAATGAAACATTTCTGTGTGTGGATTTATTTAATTCAAATGTTTGTATTGGAGATATTTTATAACAACACTGTTATATGGCAGATCCAGTTTACTGTACCCTGGACACAGTCCACCCAACACCCCACTATCCTCACCCTCTGATCTGTAATAACGGAGCATGTCCTGCTCCGGCAGGTCCAGAAAACACTGGATCCGGTCCAGAGATACTTTAGCTTCTAAAACTCCATTCAGCACCCAGGGGAAGTTATTGAGTGGGAGAATTAACATCCCCACCAGTGCCACGGCTGTAAACACCTAGGACGAAGAATGAAGATGTTAGAGACCTAGCATGATGATGGACAATGGGGTTGGTGGTTTGGGTAACTATATGAATGGTCAGTCAGGGTATGGATCATTCCAATGTGTACGGATGGTTGGGTTAGATGGATTTGTCTGTAGACTTCTGTACTGACCTTGGCTGCTGTAAGCTGGTGCCCCAGCAATACATAGGTGACAAATATGATGATGGATACGAGGACCGGCAACGCTGCCCACAGATACACACAAGCAGCGTCCAGAAGCTTAATGGCACGAAGACTACGCAGCTCCCGCTCCCGCAGACTGGTCACCAGGCGGGCAAAGTGTCCTTCCCAGGTGTAGAACTTCACCACCCGCATCCCAGAGAGAAGCTCAGTCACAAGCTGGGGAAAGAGACAGACCGAGACATCATCAACTGGACTGTGTGAGAGAGTGTTCTATCAGCAGCTAGGGAAACAAACAGACCGATAGCGATATATCATCAACTAGAATGTGTGAGAGAGAAGCTCAGTCACCAGCTGGGGAAACAGACAGACTGAGGCCATCATTCAGAGGTGGTCGCTAGAAGCGATCGCTCTCTCTGAATGAGGGTGGCCGCTTCTTTTTTTTAGTGCGGCCTCCTGGTCGCTAGCTAAGCTGTGGGTTACCACCCACAACTTAGCGACCGACCAGGGTGATGGTCACGATGGTCAAGACCATCACGACCATCGGGGCTTGCGACGAGACCCTAAGGTTGGGTCTCGTCAACCGCAAGCCCCAGGGAGCTCCCTGCTCTGATCGAGCAGGAAGCTCCCCACTGACATCACTGCTGATGTCAGTGCGGCCGCCCACAAAACGGCAGGCGTTCCGTTAGGAACGCCTCCATTTGTGTAGCCACCCCCCCCGCCCCGCCTACAAAACAGGCCCAGCTGTCGACAGCCGGCCCTTTTGTAGTGAGCTCCGGAGCGAGAGAGTTTCTCTCTCGCTCCGGGGCTTGCGCGGGCGCAGGACCAAAACATCGGCCCGCTTGTGAGCGCTCAGCACTTGCGACCGGGTCTGAATGAGGTCCTGAGACATCATCAACTAAATAAGGAGAGAAAAACATTTTAAATAAAGTCATTAGACACTTTTCGTTGATATGATCACATTAATTACAACTGAAATTAGTTACTTTGACAGTGTTTGATTGCTAAAATAGTCACATTGTATTGAAAGTGCCTAATTTTCTAGGATAACATTTAAACAAGATTCAGCAGGTGGACAGAGCCATATAGATCGTTTCCTTGTTGGTTGCACAAGTCCTCTCTTATGCTGGCCATACACGGCACGATATACGTGCCGAGCCGACAGATCGGCACGATATAGGTGCTATATTGTGCCATATATGGGCACGATATCGTACCCAATATCGTGCTGCGCGCTCCCACGGAATCGTATATCGCATCCCAAGATCTTCTCGCAGGTTAATCTGATTTGGGATGCGATGTACGATCCCATTCAGATGGTGGAGAAGGGAGCCGGCATATCGTGCGGTCAGCGGGGACCACGAGATTGTCAGCGGGGACAGCACGATTCGTCTGCCAATGGATCGGCAGTCGCCCTACACGGTACCTCGCACCGTGTATGGCACCATTAGGGCCTGATTGAGCTGCGGACGCAGCTCAGTTTAATTACGCACATTTCTGATGTTCGGGAATTTGCGCACGTGCAGTACGGGTCTGCAATATTGCTCACAGTGATTGAAAGTCTGCTGCCGTTTCAGGATGGTGCCGGCCTCCGTTTCCCATAACAGAGGCGTGTCGCCGCCGTTGTGGGGGAGTGGCGAGGCCAGGATCTCCGTCGGCTGACCGAGATTTCCTGGACTCTTTACAGCAGCAGCGGAGGATGGCTTGCATGACCCCATGGGTAACTTAGTTGGTCCATGACATTGCGGATGATCCGATGTTGCGTTCTAGATACAACTCGGATCAGTAATGCATGCAGGAGGCATGACGCCTAATGCTGCATTACCATATTAGAGCTATCGCAGCTGCTACCATGTAAGCAGCTGCGATAGCCACTCCATCCGCTGCTGAATCAGGCCCTTAGCCATCAAAGAGATGACTTGCTGATGCTCTGAAGGTCCTAGTAACTGTGAAATGTCCTATACTAAGGGGTTAAGTGAGAGTTTTTAGAAGTGACAATGTTGCCCATAGCAACCAATCCAGTGCCGTAACTAGGGTATTTGGAGCCCAGGGCAAATTTAAAAATGGAGCCCCCCCTCTATGTGCGCGCTCGCGGCAAAAAAAAGAAAGAAAAAAAGGGGCGTGGTCACTTAAAAATGGGGTGTGTCAACATGACGCACCCCTTTATCGTCACTCTGAACATTCCTTTCCATATGCACCTTAACCCCAGTAGTGCCCTTTATATAGTGCCCCCAGTAGTAGTCCCCCCTATGCAGTGCCCCCAGTAGTGGTCCCCCTTATGCAGGCCCATAGTAGTGCTCCTTATACAGTACCCCCAGTAATGGTCTCCCTTATGCAGCCCCCCATTAGTTCCCCTTATTCAGTGCCCCCAGTAGTGGTTCCCCTTATGCAGCCCCTCATGAGTTCCCCTTATTCAGTGCCCTCAGTAGTGGTCCCCCTTATGCAGTGCCCTTATGAAGTGCCCCCAGTAGTGGTCCCCCTTATATAGTGCCCCCAGTAGCAGTCCCCCCAATGCAGTGCCCCCAGTAGTGGTACCCCCTTATGCAGTGCCCCCAGTAGTGGTACCCCCTTATGCAGTGCCCTTTATATAGTGCCCCCAGTAGTAGTCCCCCCTATGCAGTGCCCCCAGTAGTGGTACCCCTTATGCAGTGCCCTTTATATAGTGCCCTCAGCAGTAGTCCCCCCCATGCAGTGACCCCAGTAGTGCTCCCCCTTATGCAGGCCCCCAGCAGTGATCCCCCCCTATCCAGTGCCCCTTATACAGTGCCCCCTGTAGTGGTCCTCCCTATTTAGTGCCCCCAGTAGTGGTCCCCCCCAGTGCTGTGCCCCTAGTCCCTTATATAGTGCCCCCAGTATTAGTCCCCGCCCCATGCAGTGCCCCCAGTAGTGCTCCCCCTTATGCAGGCCCATAGTAGTGCTCCTTATACAGTACCCCCAGTAATGGTCTCCCTTATGCAGCCCCCCATTAGTTCCCCTTATTCAGTGCCCCCAGTAGTGGTTCCCCTTATGCAGCCCCTCATGAGTTCCCCTTATTCAGTGCCCTCAGTAGTGGTCCCCCTTATGCAGTGCCCCCAGTAGTGGTCCCCCTTATATAGTGCCCCCAGTAGCAGTCCCCCCAATGCAGTGCCCCCAGTAGTGGTACCCCCTTATGCAGTGCCCCCAGTAGTGGTACCCCCCTATGCAGTGCCCTTTATATAGTGCCCCCAGTAGTAGTCCCCCCTATGCAGTGCCCCCAGTAGTGGTACCCCTTATGCAGTGCCCTTTATATATTGCCCTCAGCAGTAGTCCGCCCCATGCAGGGACCCCAGTAGTGCTCCCCCTTATGCAGGCCCCCAGCAGTGATCCCCCCCTATCCAGTGCCCCTTATACAGTGCCCCCTGTAGTGGTCCTCCCTATTTAGTGCCCCCAGTAGTGGTCCCCCCCAGTGCTGTGCCCCTAGTCCCTTATATAGTGCCCCCAGTATTAGTCCCCGCCCCATGCAGTGCCCCCAGTAGTGCTCCCCCTTATGCAGTGCCCCCAGTAGTGATCCCCCCCTATCCAGTGCCCCCTGTAGTGGTCCTCTCTATTTAGTGTCCCCAGTAGTGGGTCCCCTAGTAGAAAGCCCCTTATATAGTTCCCCCATTAGTAGTTTTCCCCCTCCCGATGCAGCCCCCCCAGTAGTAGCCCCCCCAGTTGTAGTCCCCAGTAGTGCCCCACCCCCTGTAGAGGTCCCCCCCAGTAATGGTGCCCCTAGTAGTAGTATCCCCCCCCCCAATTATGGTGCCCCCAGTAGTAGTAGTATCTCCCCCCCCAATAATGGTGCCCCCAGTAGTAGTAGTATTCCCTCCCCCCAATAATGGGGCCCCAGTAGTAGTATCCCCCCCCCCAATAATGGTGCCCCCAGTAGTAGTAGTATCTCCCCCCACAGTAATGGTGCCCCCAGTAGTAGTAGTATCTACCCCGCCCCAGTGATGGTGCCCCCAGTAGTAGTGTCTCCCTCCCCTCCCAGTAATGGTGCCCCCAGTAGTAGCAGTATCTCCCCCCCCCCCAATAATGGTGCCCCCAGTAGTAGTAGTATCTCCTCCCACAGTAATGGTGCCCCCAGTAGTAGTAGTAGTATCTACCCCCCCCCCAATAATGGTGCCCCCAGTAGTAGTAGTATCTCCTCCCACAGTAATGGTGCCCCCAGTAGTAGTAGTAGTATCTACCCCCCCCCCCCAGTGATGGTGCCCCCAGTAGTAGTATCTCCCTCCCAATAATGGTGCCCCCAGTAGTAGTATCTCTCCCCCCCCCCCCAATAATGGTGCCCCCAGTAGTAGTATCTCCCCCCGTTCCCCGTAGTGCAGGCACAAGTTACACAAAGAAAAAATACACTTACTTGAATCCACGCTCCAGCTCCGGCCACTGCTCCCGCCGCACGTCAGTCCTCCCGGGCTGGCGCGCTTTGCATTATGGGAGAGAAGTCATGACGTCTCTCCCATTACCCACTGCAGGAGCCAGAAGGTAGTCGGCTCTTGCACTGGGCCTGCAAGAGTCTGTCTGACTCTCATTGGCTGCTGTTTAACACACACATCGCCGCCAGCGCTGGCGGAGATGTGTGTGCAGTAGCAGCAGCCAGTGAGAGTCTGTCTGACCTCATTGGCTGCTGATTCACACACATCGCTGCCGCTCGGCGGTGATGTGCGTGCAGTAGCAGCAGCAGCCAATGAGAGTCGCCTGACTCTCATTGGCTGCTGGTTAACGATGTGTGTGTTATGCACAGCATGAGCCCGCCTGCCACCCTCCTCCTGGCGCTATTGGGCAAGTGCTCAGGGGGAGGAAAGGGGCTCGGCTGTTGAGCACAGGACCGGCGCTGGAAGCCTAACGCCGGTCCTATGTAAATGTGTAGCGCTGACCCGCACTCACTGTGGTCAGCGCTACACTGGCTAACTAGGGTGGGCCGGTGGCGTGCCCCACCCCCCACACACACACCCCCGCGCCGCCGGTCCCACGGCGCCCAGGGCACGTGCCCCGCTCACCCTGCCCTAGTTACGCCACTGAACCAATCAGATTCTACTTAACATTTAACTAGCACCTTCTAGAAGATAATAGCTAGAATCTGATTGGTTGCTATGGCAACATCTCCACTTCTAAAAACTCTCACTTTAGTAAATTTACCCCTAAGTCTTGGCTCAAGCACATCTAATGCATTTATATTTAGATGGGCAAATTTATGTGACATGTAATACAGACAGCTCTGGTGTCCCCTTACTCTCAGGACATCTAACACACAGACAGTCCCTGTATCCTCTCACCCTCAGGATGCATGTAATACATACAGTCCTGGTGTCCCCTCACTCTCAAGACAGATGTAATACATACAGTCCTGGTGTCCCCTCACTCTCAAGACAGATGTAATACAGACAGTTCTGGTGTCCCCTCACTCTCGGGACACATGTATTACAGTCCCAATGTTACCTCACTCTCAGGACACATGTAAAACAGACAGTCCCAATATTCCCTCACTCTCAAGACACATGTAATACAGACAGTCCTGATGTCCCCTCACTCTCAGGACACATGTAATACAGACAGTTGCAATATTCCCACACTCTCAGGACACATGTAATACAGACAGTCCCAATATTCCCTCACTCTCAAGACACATGTAATACAGAAAGTCGCAATGTTCCCACACTCTCAGGACACAAGTACGGTAATACAGACAGTCCCAATGTCCCCTCACTCTCAGGACACATGTAACACAGACAGTCCTGGTGTCTCCTCACTCTCAGGACACATGTAATACAGAAAGTCGCAATGTTCCCACACTCTCAGGACACATGTAATACAGACAGTCCCAATGTTCCCACACTCTCAGGACACATGTAATACAGACAGTTCTGGTGTCCCCTCACTCTCATGATTAACTTATGACAAATCAGAACTCAAGAGAAAAAACAACCTGTAGTTTGGTGAAGTGGGTAGCTGTATAGCAGTGACAGTAGTGAACTTTACAGATGTGTCTACATACATCTCACTTCCTTGCGTGTCCTTCTACTTGTGCCATGCCATGGCGTGACTTGTTAGTGCAGAGCATCTATTCGCAAAGCAGGTGCTAACCCTGTAACGTAGCATTTCGCATGCAGATACACCCGCAGTCGCACGCAGAATATAATTTTAATCATCAGAAGCTGCTTGTGCGTCCTATTTGCATCACTTTGCGAATAAGAAGCATCTGAAGGTAAAAAGTGGCACGTAAAGACGTCGGGCGCTACAAAGTCGCACAGCGCTCACGAATTGTTTAACACGACTTGTAGCGCACGGAGGTAAGATATATGCGGACACATATGTACTTTAAGGATTTATTCTTTTCACCATGTGCAGGTCCTACTGTCCACCTAAGCACGTTAGAGGCGGATAGTCAGGCACATTACAAATGCACCGCACGTCACTCACAGGAATAACCTTTAATGCAAACACGCAGTCAAACATAAATATGGCAAGCAAGAACCATGGAGTACCTTGACACGGGCGTCCTTATGCTCCAGCATTTCTTTGTTGTTTTTCAAAATGCGGGTGGCAATCACTTTGTTCAATGGTACCAACAAGAGGGCGATACCAAGCCCCCCCAGGAAGGCGATGCCCACTTGCTGGTATAAGATGTACAGTGTGATAGAGAACTGCAGAGGAAGACTCCAGAGATCATGGAAACTGCGGCAGAAGTTGGATATTCGATCTGCATCGGTGCTCATGAAGTTCACCACTTCCCCTGGGGAGAACCCACCCAGGCCCGTCCCCTCACCACGTAGAGTCTTGCGATAGACACTAGTGAGCACAGACGTTTTAATGGCCAACGTCAGCTTGAAAATCTCTTGCGTGAACTGATTCTGTAGAAGAGCACCCAGAAATCCGCTAGCAAACAGACCCATGGTGTACAGCACACCCCAACTAAGGGGCTCCTGCCGGGACTCCATGAAGTTAACTAGAAGGTTTAGCAGCAAAGGACCCATAAAACCCAGGAGACTTGCCATGAGTTTCAGAAGACCTATTGAATAATAGTGAACTCCAAAGGTGGCATGTAAAGCTGGTAAGAGCCGCAGACCTTCATGGGCAGATCTGGACATGAATTTCTGTCGAATCCTCTCAGTCCGGAGATTATAGGGCAAAAGGCACACATCCTGGGGCTTCTTTAGTCCTCCGCCTGCTCCTTTCTGCATAAGAGGATGCATCCAAATGTAGAAGAACCGTGATAGCCAACTCTCGCCATCTTCAGCTGGCTCCCCAACATTGGCTGACTGGAGCGAGGAGAACAAAGGCGAATGCTCATCATCATCATCATCATTGATGGAGACAACTATGGGCGATCTGGTGTGCTGAGGAGGAATAAGAAAGGCCCCTATATATACAATAATGCAACAGAGGCGAAGGCATAAGAGGGAGAAACGAGACACAAGCAACGAGTCCAATGGCGATGTCAAAGCCCCCTCCCGACACAACCACACCCCTGTGATCACCAATGAGGGGACCACGAAAAGAACTGGTATCACCAAAGTCAGTGGGCCCCGTGAGCGGCCGCACCATGTCTTTCGGAGTCTGAGGAGAGCCAGAAAATGTGTGAGCCACGATAAGCAGGACACACCCCCCGATAGCACTTCAAGCGCGAAGGGGCCTTGAAGAGGATAAACAGCTCCCAGGATCCAGTCGACAACACAAAAAACAGTGATGAGGAAGGAAACGGAACTCCGGCACAACCAGGCCAGACTCGGGGAGCTGGAAATGCAGTATCTGGAAGGAAAACACACATTCAGTTACCAATATGACCATAAACAGATCCACAGACATTTCCCATCAGAAAATGTATTTTCTTTTCCCATTGGTTCTTAATATTTTCACTGGTAGCTACATACTATCACCATTCAACCTCCTACCTATCTGATCAATATAATTTCATTACAACGTCTAATGTTCTGGGAATGATAATTTTCCTTCCACCTTACCCTTCCTTGGTAAGGATTGATGTATCAAGCAGTAAAAAGAGTGAAGAAGTGGACCAGTGTAAAATTGCCCATAGCTACCAATCATTTATTAAGTACATTCTATAATATGATAGGTAGAAGCGGATTGGTTGCTATAGGCAACTTCGCCACTCTTTACACTGCTTGACACATTAACCTCTGTTTTCCTTCCACCTTCTCTAGCTCTGGTGAAGACCACATCCAACGTTCTTCATCACTGGTAACTACCACTTTCCTAGCACATCTCCTGTCTCTGTTTACGGGATACCTCCCATAGTAATGCATCTGGTTTTCCCCAATAAGTTCTTACAGTTCTACACTTCAACAAATGTAGAATTATATACATTAGTTCTAAAACAGTAAAACACAAATTGGTGGTGGCAAATCATTTCAATAAGAGTATTACTGCTAAGCTCTAAAATGTGATGCCCCATTCATCAATAGCGCTATATAAGAAATACATGAAATGCAGTAAGTATAGTTCTACACATAAAGCAGCCCCGTGGAGCACTTTCCTTTACTACCCGTAATAGACAGACTCCAAATCCTTCTCGGCCAAGACTGCATTTCTCTTTCATTGCACCCAGGCCTGCATCTCGTATGCCCCCAGGTCTCAGCTAATAACCTGCGAGATGCAGGCATGGGCACCATGCTGCCAACCTCTGCACGTATTGTTAAAGCGGTAATCATTTGAAAGACAAAACCAGGTTGGTTTTGCCTTTTAAATGATTACCGATTTAAAAAATATGGGCAGACTGGCCAGAATGTGGCCGAATGATGTGGGATGGAGGCTGGAGTATGAGAGAGAGAATGTTAGACAGTCGGTGTGCGGCTGGAGGACGCGACAGGCCCGGTGTGCGGCTGGAGGACGCGACAGGCCCGGTGTGCGGCTGGAGGACGCGACAGGCCCGGTGTGCGGCTGGAGGACGCGACAGGCCCGGTGTGCGGCTGGAGGACGTGAACATGCAATATGTGGCAAGCTCACCTGTAAGAACCAGCATGGCACGCACTGGTCACTGCAAGAATAACATGAGGAACTGAACTCAGAATCAACTGGTTGAAGCAGACCCCGACATGTCCGCTGACCCAGACAGGCAACGGGTCTGAGGCATTGGAGCCACACAGCCGAGCGACCCCGTCTTCCATTCCATTAACTGCACTGGCAGGAATCTACAAGAGACAAAGTAATGAAAAAAAATTACCATAAATGCCCTTCAAATCTTATACATTCAGCACTCTGGGTCTGATTCAGAGCCGGACGCTATTTGCGCTCGCTCGTTCAGAAAAAGGGGGTGGCTATTCAAATTAACCGTTCGCTCTTTGCGGTCTGTTGACGCCTCTATGTCTGAACGAGCGAACAAAACTTGCGGTCGTAATTTTGAAAAAAACGCCCCCTGGCCGCTCGCATCATACGTCATGTCCACTATTTATTAGAATAATCTAGTACATCGAACGGCGTATGAACTGCTCGCTATTCTTGTGGTTGGTTTTTCCTACCGCAATCTTGCGAGCAGTTCTGACTATAAAACAACCAAGTGACGTGGTCAATGACGCTGCTGTATTAATTATGCACACTCTTAAAACGCCCGTTTTGACCTTTAGGCACGCCTGCGTTCGGAATTCCACTCCCCGTTTTCAAGCACCTTCCCCTGTTACCACCCACATACGCCTCCTCCTGTCACTCAAAATAGCAGGTATTCGCTATTTAGCGAGTACACGATTTTCGGCCGCACTGACTGGTTCGCGCATGCGTATTACAATCTGTACGCATGCGCAGATGTGCGAACATCACTCGGAACGAACGAGCGGCCGCTTACAAGCGGCTCTGAATGAAGCCCTCAGTGTTTTTATGAAGGTTGGTGCAGTCTCTCTGATACTATGGGCCAAATGTCATAGAGTGAGAATTTAGAAAATGTGAGAGTTTAGCAGAAATCTCTCACATTGGTCGAGTTGTATCTTCAAAATGGGAAAACATCTGGATGAGAGTTTAAATCGTGAGTTTTTGAGTCTGAAAAACATGCGAGTTTGCCTGTTCTCAGACTCTATTACATTGGCCGAGTTTAAAAAGTGTGAGGGTTTTACTGCTAAACTCTCACCCGATTACATTTGGCCCTATATCTTCCATTTTATCACATCCCCTGCTGCTCCTGATATTTTCCTTTTCCCTTCTTTTTCAGTTATTCTAGAATTGAATGTGAGAGCAAAACACAGATGATGATGATAATTTTGTGTTTTTATTGTTGTGACTGCACTATTCTATAGTATCCAGTAATATTATGATATATATACATACACTGTAGATTCTAAGTTCATATGAGCAGGGTCCTCTACACTTTATCTTCTCTACATAATTATGCTAACTGCACACTTTAATTGTATATGAATGTATACACTGTCTGTACTACACTGTACGCATGTTCCTTGTTACCAGTTTATCCCCTTGTGGTGCCTTATAAATACAAGCTAATAATAATACTGTAAATTTTTTGGAACTTGTTAATTATATGTGGGCCACAGTAGAGGAAATGCTCAAGACCTTTGTATGTTATCGCTGGTATATTTTTGAGGGAAGATCTTAGAAGCGTCCATACAAACATCACCCCACACATCTCGGCTGTAAGCTACCATACTGCCGCAGAGAACTGTGGAGCTCATTCAGACCCGCTCGCTAGATGCGTTCGCTTGCAACCAGCATATGCAATTCTTGCACACGCCCAGCAAGGCAGGCGATCGCACGGCAAGGCATTAGCACGCCCACTGTGTCTTGGCGTGCGATCACTTTGTGTATGCAGACGCCCACCAGCCATTCATAAGACGCCGACGTGCGCACTTCATCTCCTGGAAGTGCATGGGGATCGGTATGAAATACCGCCGGCAGTTTGAATCCCGGGAGTGGCAGGCCGACAGAAGCAGAGTTCCCCGCAGCGGAAGCCCGACTGCCCCTAATCCCTGGAAATCACGATCGTCCTAAAGGTAAGTAAAAACTAACCTAACCCCCTAATCCTTCTTAGGGTGCCTAACCCTAACCTCCCCCCCAAGTGCCTAAACCTAATCCCCCCCCTCTAGGTGCCTAACCCTAACTCCCCCTTCCCCGCTGCCTAACCCTAAGTCCCCCCGGGGGTGCCTAACCCTAACCCTCCCTCCCCCTAGCCTAACCCTCCCAGGGGGGTGCCTAACCCTAAGTCCCCCCCGGGTGCACTAAACCTAACCCTCCCCCCCGGCGGATGTCCGCTCGCGGCGCCCGGCATCCCTTCGATCGGGATGCCGGGCGCCGGTCTCCCAGCGTTGGGAAAATGACAGGCGTCTAGATATAGACGCCTGTCATTTAACCGACGCCGGGATAAAGCAGTCGGGAAGCCGGCTGTCGGGATTAAGACAGCCGGTTTCCCGATTGCATCCCATTGCATGAAACCATTGGTACATCGAGCACCATCGCATGCGATCGCAGCGCTTGAGGTTGATTATACCCTTCCGCAAGCACTGCGATCACTTCAGTGTGAAATTCAACCAGGTGACGTGTACAATGACGCTGCCTGTTAATTATGCACGCCTGTGAAACGGCGTTGAGACACTCAGGCACGCCTGCGTTCGCACCTCCACTCCCCCGTTTCTAGTGGCCTGCCCGTCACCACCCACAAACGGCTTCTCCTGTCACTCATTCAGCTGGGCTGTCTATGCTGGGCGAGCGAACGCTTCCCGATCTTTCGCAGTGTTTCGCGCACTGCGATGCATATGCATGTGCAGATTGCAAATATCGGCTAGCTACGAGCGAACACAACCTAGCGAGTGGGTCTGAATCAGCTCCTGTGACCAGACAATACTAGTACAGCAGGTGAGGGGCTGTTCAGTCAGCAGTATTAGCAATCCCCCCCACTCGTACCAAGATAACAAAATCCTCCCCCAGAATCACAGGCAGGCAGAGGAATTCACCATTTTATTTTTTTGCAAGTGGAGCTTGTATAGGTTAGCAAGTATATATTATAGTATGATAGATAGATAGGATATTTACAGTTATATACTATTACATCGATAGATACAGTAATATTGTGATTTTACATTATTGAAATCGTAAAATAATTCTTATTTGTGTTACATATTATATTATTGCTACATATGATTGTTATATAGTGATGTGCTGAATACTATAGGATATCATTGTGTTACATGTGTATGATGAGCAGTGAGGCTCTCTATCCTCCTGAGTTATTCAGATCTCCAGCACCAGGAAGGAACTTAACTGAGCCCCCCCACACACACTCACCTCATTCCCTTCCTGCTTCCAGCTCACACAGATGGTTCATGGTGGAACTGATAATTCCATGGTTCGTTGCCCGGGAAGCTATATCATGACGGACCGTAACACGTTATTGACAATAGAGAGCCAGCGGGTCCAGAGCGTCCTGCACGATTACAGGGTGTGATAAAGCAGCCTACCACCAGGTGTCAGTGAGAAGCAAAGTTTGTGTGTGCTGTATAGTTATTAACTGTATGTAGTGTGTACTGTATGTCTTGTGCATGGAGTATATGTGTACTATTCTTGTAGTATGTCCTATGCAAGTAGTATGGATGTCATATTCATGTAGTATGTGTGTTGTACTCCTGTAGTATTATATCCTATGCATGTAGTATGTGTGTTGTACTCCTGTAGTATTATATCCTATGCATGTATGTACTAGGTTATGACTAGAATAGGGGGCTGCAGGGGACCTGTGACGTCACATCCACGTGACCGGCGCTGAAAGGGGGAGGGACAAGTATGAGAACGGGGGGTGCCAAAAGTGTCCCCTCGTGGGCTCGCCACGCTTCAGGCACGGTGGCTTGCTACGCTCGCCACAAATATTTATTCCCCCTCTATGCCCTAGTGGATGGTAATACGAGCGGTCCAGCCTCCTGCAGTGGTCACGTGGTTGATACGTAACAGAGGTCCTTTAGCCACATAGGATCTAGCATCAACCATATGGACTAGTCTACTATGGGACTCGAGTAGAGTTATACGTCTCTTTTGGTGTCCTGACCAAAAGGGATTGTTAATAGTGAAGGCATGGTACAGGGTATGTACAATGTATGTACTCTATGTACTACATATGTAGGTGCTATTTATATACTGTGCATGTATCGACAGTCTCCAACAGTGATGTAGTTAGCAGACCGGCGGACGGCATGCCGCCGGTCTGCATCCCGACGGTGGAAGCCCGACACGGGGCTTAAGATAGGCGTCGAAATACAGACATCTTAAACTCGACGCCGGAATCCAGAAGGACGCCAGCCCGTACGAGGTAAGTCCGGGGCATGTTAGCTGCGGGGAGAGGGGGGGGGGGGGAGGACTGTTAGGTCTATGCAGCATAGCAGGGTCAGGTTTTTTTTTTGGGGGGGGGGTAGGGTTAGCATACCTGCCAACATTTATTAATAGTAACCCAAGACATCCGAAGGCAAGCGCGCTCCCGAAAAGGGGCGTGGCCTATGTGTAGTGGTGGCGTTGCCTAGCGGCACGCCCCGTTTACATCACTAAGGGACGTGCCCAGCATCTCCGAGATGCTGGGCTGTCCCCGGGCTTCCCCCCCATACTGTGAATACAGCAGCGGTATATGCTTCCCCCGCACCACCACGGCCCGCGAGTGGGACAGTCCCATAATCATGGGACAGTTGGGAGCTATGGGTTAGGCACCACTGGGGATGGGGGGGGGAGGGGAGGTAGGTACCAAGGGGGAGGTTTAGGCACGAAGTGGGGAGACTTAGGTTTAGGCACTAACGGGGAAGTTTAGGGTTAGGGGCAGAAGGGGGGAGAGTAAGTATACTTACCCGAACCTTGTCGGGATACCAACCATCGGGATGCCGCTGTCAGTATTTCGACAGGAGTCATCACGACTGCCAGCTTTACATACAGATTCCCTCCAACATACCTGGATTGGTTTACAAGGCTGGCAGCTTTTTTAACCATCTCCAACACTGTGAGTGTCTGAACTGTATATACAGTGCATCTGGAAAGTATTCACAGCGCTTCACTTTTTCAACATTTTGTTATGTTACAGCCTTATTCCAAAATGGAATAAATTAATTTTTATCCTCAAAATTCTACACACAATGCTCCATAATGACAATGTGTAAAAAGTTTTTTTGCGATTTTTGTATATTTAATTAAAAAAAAAACCCACTAAGAAATCACATGTATATAAGTATTCACAACCTTTGCTCAATACTTTGTTGATGCACCTTTGGCAGCAATTATAGCCTCAAGTCTTTTTGAATATGATGCCACACGCTTGGCACACCTCTCTTTGGGCAGTTTCCTCTTTGCAGCACCTCTCAAACTCCATGAGGTTGGATGGGAAGCGTCGGTGCACAGCCATTTTCAGATCTCTCCAAAGATGTTCAATCAGATTGGTCTGGGCTCTGGCTGGGCCACTCAAGGACATTCACTGAGTTGTCCTGAAGCCACTCCTTTGACATCTTGGCTGTGTGCTTAGGGTCGCTCTCCTGCTGAAAGATGAACAGTCACCCCAGTCTGAGGTCAAGAGCGCTCTGGAGCAGGTTTTCATCCAGGATGTCTCTGTAAATTGCTGCATTCACCTTTCCCTCTATCCTGACTAGTCTCCCAGTTCCTGCCGCTGAAAAACATCCCCACAGCATGATGCTGCCACCACCATGCTTCACTGTAGGGATGGTATTGGCCTGGTGATGAGCGGTGCCTGGTTTCCTCCAAACATAACGCCTGGCATTCACGCTTCAATCTTTGTCTCATCAGACCAGATAATTTTGTTTCTCATGATCTGAGAGTCCTTCAGGTGCATTTTGGCAAACTCCAGATGGGCTGCCATGTGCTTTTTACTAAGGAGTGGCTTCCGTCTGGCCACTCTATCATACAGGCCTGATTGGTGGATTGCTGCAGAGATGGTTGTCCTTCTGGAAGGTTCTCCTCTCTCCACAGAGGATTATGACCATCGGGTATTGGTCACCTCCCTGAATAGGGCCCTTCTCCCCCGATCGCTCGTTTTAGACGGCCGGCCAACTCTAGGAAGAGTCCTGGTAGTTCCGAACTTCTTCCATTTACAGATGATGGAGGCCACTGTGCTCATTGGGACCTTTAAAGCAGCAGATATTTTTCTGTACCCTTCCCCAGATCCGTGCCTCGAGACAATCCTGTCTTTGAGGTCTACAGACAATTCCTTGGACTTCATGCTTGAATACTTTTGAAAATTAGTTTCATGGAGATTTTAGGTGGTAGCCGCTGAGGGGGCGTGTCATGTTCCGCCCAAAGGGCGTGTCTAGTTTCACATATGGGCATGTCTATTGTCACTCAGGGTCGTGTCTTGCAGTGGCAGGTGAAAACTATAGTACTAAGAGCAGCATACCACCAGAGCTAGTTTTTCTATGGGTAGCCTACCAGAGGTTGTATAGTCAAAGCCGGCAATCTTGTATCATGTGTTATTCCTTTTATATATGGTGCAATGCCCCCATAGTACCCCCCAGTACACACAGTGCCCCCATGGTACCCCCAGTACACAGAGCACCTCCATATTACCCCCCCAGTACACAGAGCACCTCCATATTACCACCCAGTACACAGTGCCCTCAGTACACACGGTGCCCCATATTACCCCCCAGTACACACAATGCCCCATATTACCCCCCAGTAAACAGTGACCCATATTAACCCCCAGTACACACAGTACCCCATATTACCCCCAGTACACTGAGCACCTCCATATTACCCCCAGTACAGTGCCCCATATTACTCCCAGTACACAGCCCAACTCCATATAATCCCCCCCAGTACACACAGTGCCCTCATATTGCCTCCCATTAAAACAGTGCCCCCATATTACCCCCCAGTACACACAGAGTCCCAATGTAATCCCCCAATACACAGAGTGCCCCTATGGTACCTTTTTTTTCTCCTCCTGTAAAAACTGAGCTGGAAGCTGGGGCAGTGTTTTGAGGGTAGGCGGCACAGGCAGTGACTCAGGCAAGAAGCAGGTCAGCAGGAAGAAGAGGGCTGATACGTGCAGCCCACTTTGAGCCCGGTGTTAGGTTGGCTGGTCCCTTGGGAGAGACCAGCCACTGTGAAGCAGTGTCGGACAGCCAGCCCTCATATGTGTGCTGGCTGGGTCATTTACTCACTGCTGTGTGGCCACCATGGAGGAGGAGTGGATCCTGCAGCACTTTTTCTGAGCTGCGAGAAGCCCCAGGGAGGAAAGGTAGGGAGTGGGGCCATGCGCTGTTGTCACAGAGGCTGCGCTGCATGTTGCAGGGGCCGACCCAGTCACCAGACTGACATCACCGGCCCGCTGTCAGTCTGGTGACAGTGTGTGGCAGCGGCTGCTCATCAGAGAGGAGGTCGACCTGCGCTGTTGATACAGCCGCTGATCCCGCTGCCACCAACAGTCTGCCCGCCAGTGCCCTCTCTACATGCACAGCTGGACTGACTATCCGGCCACCACTATCCACAACCCCGTGGTGGCCGGCCTTTAAGTAACATGACGTCCTCATACAGGCCCCGCCCCCAGCATTCCTGGACTTGCGCATGCGCAGTCCGATGGTTTAAAAAAAATAATAATCGGGAGTTAAAGTACATTTTGCGGGACAGCAGGAGGCTTCTAAAAATCGTGAGGGTAGGCAACTCTGCATGCTTGGTTTGTGCTCTGACATGCACTGTCAAGTATGGGACGTTATATAGGCAGGTGTATGCCTTTCAAAATCATGTCCGATCCACTGAATTTACCACAGGTGGACTCCAATTAAGCTGTAGGAACATCTCAAGGATGATCAGTGGAAACAGGATGCACCTGAGCACAATTTTGAGCTTCATGGTAAAGGCTGTGAATACTTATTTTCATGTGATTTCTTAGTTTGTTTGTTTTTTATTAAATTTGCAAAAATCTAAAAAAAAAAACTTTTTACACATTGTCATTATGGGGTATTGTGTGTGGAATTTTGAGGACAAAAAATGAATTTATTCCACTTTGGAATAAGGCTGTAACATAACAAAATGTGGAAAAAGTGAAGCGCTGTGAATACTTTCCGGATGCACTGTAAGAAAAGGCTTGTAGCCTATGTAAAACTATACAATCACTAACTGAGCTGCTCTTGTAATAGCTATTTGAGCAATAAAACATTATTACCACAAAGAGCCTGCTAAGTTCCTGTGAGACGCCTGCCCCTCTTGTGTTCCCATGAGACTCCTGTCCCTATTGTGTCCCCGTGAGACTCCTGTCCCTCTTGTGCCCCCGAGAGAAGCCTGTCCCTCTTGTGCCCCCGAGAGAAGCCTGTCCCTCTTGTGCCCCCGAGAGAAGCCTGTCCCTCTTGTGCCCCCGAGAGAAGCCTGTCCCTCTTGTGCCCCCGTGAGACTCCTGTCCCTATTGTGTCCCCGAGAGACTCCTGTCCCTCATGTCCCCATGAGACTCCTGTCCCTCTTGTGTTCCCATGAGACTCCTGTCCCTCTTGTGTCCCCGTGAGACTCCTGTCCCTCTTGTGTCCCCGTGAGACTCCTGTCCCTATTGTGTCCCCGTGAGACTCCTGTCCCTCTTGTGCCCCCGAGAGAAGCCTGTCCCTCTTGTGCCCCCGAGAGAAGCCTGTCCCTCTTGTGCCCCCGAGAGAAGCCTGTCCCTCTTGTGCCCCCGAGAGAAGCCTGCCCCTCTTGTGCCCCCGAGAGAAGCCTGTCCCTCTTGTGCCCCCGAGAGAAGCCTGTCCCTCTTGTGCCCCCGAGAGAAGCCTGTCCCTCTTGTGCCCCCGAGAGAAGCCTGCCCCTCTTGTGCCCCCGAGAGAAGCCTGTCCCTCTTGTGCCCCCGAGAGACGCCTGCCCCTCTTGTGCCCCCGAGAGACGCCTGCCCCTCTTGTGTCCCCGTGAGACCCCTGTCCCTCTTGTGTCCCCGTGAGACCCCTGTCCCTCTTGTGTCCCCGTGAGACTCCTGTCCCTCTTGTGCCCCCGAGAGAAGCCTGCCCCTCTTGTGCCCCCGAGAGAAGCCTGCCCCTCTTGTGCCCCCGAGAGACGCCTGCCCCTCTTGTGCCCCCGAGAGACGCCTGCCCCTCTTGTGCCCCCGAGAGACGCCTGCCCCTCTTGTGCCCCCGAGAGACTCCTGTCCCTCTTGTGTCCCCGTGAGACTCCTGTCCCTCTTGTGTCCCCGTGAGACTCCTGTCCCTATTGTGTCCCCGTGAGACTCCTGTCCCTCTTGTGCCCCCGAGAGAAGCCTGTCCCTCTTGTGCCCCCGAGAGAAGCCTGTCCCTCTTGTGCCCCCGAGAGAAGCCTGTCCCTCTTGTGCCCCCGAGAGACGCCTGTCCCTCTTGTGCCCCCGAGAGACGCCTGCCCCTCTTGTGTCCCCGTGAGACTCCTGTCCCTCTTGTGTCCCCGTGAGACTCCTGTCCCTCTTGTGTCCCCGTGAGACCCCTGTCCCTCTTGTGCCCCCGAGAGAAGCCTGCCCCTCTTGTGCCCCCGAGAGAAGCCTGCCCCTCTTGTGCCCCCGAGAGACGCCTGCCCCTCTTGTGCCCCCGAGAGACGCCTGCCCCTCTTGTGCCCCCGAGAGACGCCTGCCCCTCTTGTGCCCCCGAGAGACGCCTGCCCCTCTTGTGTCCCCGTGAGACGCCTGTCCCTCTTGTGTCCCCGTGAGACGCCTGTCCCTCTTGTGTCCCCATGAGACGCCTGCCCCTCTTGTGTCCCCCTGAGACGCCTGTCCCTCTTGTGTCCCCGTGAGACGCCTGTCCCTCTTGTGGATTATGATGTACATTTGCAGTTTTGGAGCATCTTTAGTGAAAACCCCCCCCCCAGGAATTTGGCATATAGAGCCTCATTCAACCTGGTTCGCAAGTCTGCATTAGCGCACCCGGTCGATGTTTGCGTTCTGCGCATGCACAACAGTGAGTGAGCCGGCCGCTGCGATCTCGAAAGCAGTGGAAACGCAGAGCCACTTAGAAATGAATGACAGGAAGTGCTGTTTGCGGGTGGAGAGGGGGGGTGGTCGTAGGAACGCAAGCGTGCCTGTGCAGTTGAACGCCGTAACAGGGGCGTGCATAATTAAGCCCCTGTGATGGCATACACAGCCAGTGGTCTAGATGGCAACAGGAAGTTTTGCAGTTTGCGAGTCAGGTCAAGCTCAACTACAACTGTGCGTATGGGTCCGATGTTACCGATGTTTTTGCTGACTTGCGGATGTATGTAATGGGTAGTGGGTGGCTTTATAAGCTGGTGGTGTCTTGGTATAGTGCTATGATCGCATTCTTTGCATAATTTCGCAACGCGCAGGTGCGTGCGATTGCAGACTTGCGATCCATGCTGATTGAGGCCCATAATCCACAATACAATCATAAAATAAAAAGAGTTTATCCAAACTATTAACCCTAGCAGATCAACACCTCAACCCTGGCATTCCTAATGCACCAGATATCTGCAAAAGTAGTTACGAACCACCGAGTGACAGTGGAGAAGATCACACTCCAACGCAGAATAGTATTTCAAGACCCTTACCTCCTCCCAGTCCTCCAAATCTATTGTCTCTTCGCCACTTTCAACTCCCTCATCTGTCCATTCCCTTCTTGCCTCTCCTTCCCACTCTCTGCCCTTGACTTTGCCACCCACTTCACATCTAAAAGTCCATGGGGAATTTTAGTTTTGCAGAAGTGGAGATGTTGCCCATAGCAACCAATCAGATTCTACTTAACATTTAACTAGCACTTCCTAAAGGATAATGGCCCTCATTCAGAGGCGCTCGTTCTGAATGAGGGCGGACGCTTATATTTTTAAGTGCGGCCTCCTGGTCGTTAGCTAAGCTGTGGGTTACCACCCACAGCTTTAGCGAACGACCAAGTTGATGGTAGCGATGGTCAAGAACATCGCAACCATCGGGGCTTGCGATGAGACCCTAAGGTTGGGTCTCGGCAACCGCAAACCCCAGGGAGCTTCCTGCTCTGATCAAGCAGGAAGCTCCCCACTGACATCACTGATGATGTCAGTGCGGCTGCCCACAAAACGGCCTCCGTTTGTGAAACCACCCCCCCCGCCACGCCTACAAAACGGGTCGAGCTGTCGATCAACATCGACAGCCGGCCCATTTGTAGTGAGCTCCGGAGCGAGAGAATTTCTCTCTCGCTCCGGGGCTTGCGCACGCGCAGTGCGGCCACTGCGCGTGCACAGGGCCTAAACATCGACCCTGTTGCGAGTGCTCAGTGCTTGCGACCGGGTCTGAATGAGGGCCAATATCTATAATCTGATTGGTTGGTATGGACAACATCTTAACTTCTAAAAACCCGCACTTTAGTAAATGTACCCCTATAAGTAAGGCCATCACGTCCTGCCAGAACCTCAGCACCGCATCCCTTCCTTTTCCAGCCTACCACTTCCCAACTCTGACCTCTTTCTCCCCAGTTTCTGGAGATGAAGTCATGGCCCTAATTCGTCCCTTCCATCTCCACCCCTAACCCTGTTCCCATCTTGCCCATCTCTTCAATCTCTCCCTCTCATCAGACACTACCCCCTTTGAATGCAAGTATGCACTTTTCTCCCCCATTCTTAAACCCACCCTTGATTCTAATACTTTCTCCCATCTCTCTCCTCTCACTAGCCTCCAAACTCCTTGAGCGTACTATTTACAATAGTCTTCCTTTCCTCCCACTCCCTGCTTGACCAATTGCAGTCTGGCTTCCGTCCTCTCCACTCCACAGAATCTGCCGTCACGAAAGTCAGCAATGACCTCCTTGCTGCCAAATCCAAAGGCCTCTACTCTTTGCTCATTTTCCTTTACTGTTTGCTGTTTTTGACACTGTGTACCACCCTTTGCTCATGCAAATCCTACTGGCTGTCCTCTTTCCTCTCTGACTGTTCTTTATCCATTTTCTCTCATGTCTCCACTCCACCACCACCGCTGCCACTATCGGTAGGTGTCCCCCCAAGGTTCTGTTCTTGCACATCACCTATTCTCCCTCTATATGTCCTCTTTAGTCAAGCTCATCAGCTCTTTTGGCCTCCAAAATCATCTCTATGCTGATGATACTCAGATCTACCTTTCCTCCCCTGACCTTTCCCTCTCTCTCCTCACTCGTATCTCCAACTATCTCTCTGCTATCTCTTCCTGGATGTCCCAGCACTTTTTTAAACTTAACATGTCTAAGACTGAGATGATTGTCTTCCCACCCTGACCTCCCACAGCTTGTGCGAGCAGGCAGGTCTTGCGACGAGACCATGTGGTAGGGTCTCGGCTACCGCAAGGCCGAGAGGACTTCTTGCTCTAATAGAGCAGGAAGTCCACTACTGACTGATGTCAGTAGGGCCTCCCACAAACTCCTACAAAATGGGGCGAGCTGTTACTCACCATCGACAGCCGCCCCGTCTTGTAGCGAGCCCCGCAGCGACTGAAGTTCAGTCGCTTGGCGTGGCTCACACATGCGCACGCCGGACACGGTGCATCTGCAGGGGGAAAATATTGAGCTGCTCACGAGCGGCTCTGAATCAGGCCCTCTCACCCTATTAGACTTTCCACCTCTCTACAAAAATTCAAATGGGCTCTCAAGACCCACTACTTCATCAAAGCCATCAAGCGCTCATCCTAGCCCACTGCTCCATGCTCCTTGCTCACTGTCTCCCCCACCTGTGTCACCCCTGTCTTTCTGCCCCTCCTTTTAGAATGTAAGCTCTCATGACCAGGGCCCACTTCCCTTGTGTGCTTTTCCTCCACTACTTATACCATTATCTACTCCCTATAACGGCACCCAACCCATTGAGTATTATGATTGCTAATGCAGCAATGTTTTATACCATGTCCTGCAATGTTCTTTACTGTAAGTGACTTTTTTCTTGTCACTCTGTTTATGTACTTTGTAAGACGCTGTGGACCTCTTGTGGCTCCATATAAATAATGGATAAAAATATAATGAAACAATACCTTTTATCTCAGTCAGCATTTTTTGTATCTTAATATACTAAGATATTCTCTCTACATCTCACAGTCGGTGTCCCCTGTACCTTTATATACTGAGATAATATCACTATATACCACAGTCAGTGTCCCCTGTACCTTTATATACTGAGATAATATCACTATATACCACAGTCAGTGTCCCCTGTACCTTTATATAGTGAGATAATATCACTATATACCACAGTCAGTGTCCCCTGTACCTTTATATACTGAGATAATATCACTATATACCACAGTCAGTGTCCCCTGTACCTTTATATACTGAGATAATATCACTATATACCACAGTCAGTGTCCCCTGTACCTTTATATACTGAGATAATATCACTATATACCACAGTCAGTGTCCCCTGTACCTTTATATACTGAGATAATATCACTATATACCACAGTCGGTGCACCCTGTATTTAAATTCTGAGATAATATTGCTATGTATATACCACAGTTGGTGCCCATTTATCTTTATATACTGAGGTAAAATTGCTATATACCACATTCAGCGCCCATGTACCTTCATATACTGAGATAATATCACTATATACCACAGTCAGTGCCCCCTGTACCTTTTATATACGGAGATAATATCACTATATACCACAGTCGGTGCACCCTGTACCTTTTATATACGGAGATAATATCACTATATACCACAGTCAGTGCCCCCTGTACCTTTTATATACGGAGATAATATCACTATATACCACAGTCAGTGCCCCCTGTACCTTTTATATACGGAGATAATATCACTATATACCACAGTTGGTGCCCCCTGTACCTTTTATATATGGAGATAATATCACTATATACCACAGTCAGTGCCCCCTGTACCTTTTATATACGGAGATAATATCACTATATACCACAGTCAGTGCCCCCTGTACCTTTTATATACGGAGATAATATCACTATATACCACAGTTGGTGCCCATGTATCTTTATATACTGAGGTAAAATTGCTATATATCACATTCGGCGCCCATGTACTTTTATATACTGAGGTAATATTGCTGTATACCACAGTCGGCAAGGGTGCCAAGAGGGGGATTGGGTACTAATTACCCGGGCCCAGGCTTTTTGGAGGGGTCCAGAACTGCTGCTGCCACACTCCCCCTTACCTGTCAGCAGCTTCTCTCCTAGCCCAGCACACACTGCTATGTGCTGGGCTTTGGCAGAAGAGAGTGATATACTACACCAGTAATTAGAGATTATTTGGTAATAGTACTATTGAAACCTCAATGAAGATACTTACCCATACTTATACCCGACTTATAAATTCTCCTCCCCGGGAAAAGCAGGTAGGCGGAGCTGGGGGTAGAACCAACCGGATCGTGTCAATAATCCCCGCCTCCTCATGGGAATTTAAATGAGGAGATTCTCATAGAATTTTCTCATTAGGCCCCGCCTCCAATGCATGGACCCGCTGATGCCCGCTAATATTCTCCCCATTCTGCCCACTTCACTAGGAAGTGGGCAGGATGCAGGAGAAGTGCCTACCCTTCTGGGGGGGGCGGTTACCCCCAAAATCGGGAGCCTCCCGCGAATTCCGGGAGTGTGGGCATATATGTACTTACCTCTCCAAAGTCCCATGGAGTAGTGTTACACAAAATGCCTGAAAAATGGCCGCTGTGACCTTTTTTCTGCCATTTTGCGCATACGCAGTAGACTTCGGGCACAGACAAGAGCAGGGAAGGGGGAGAAAGTACCTGGTCTATAGTTCCGATAGGGTTCCCAGCAGGATAATAGTCAGAGTGACTATCAGTGGAAATTCATGCAAAAATCAGTAAATAACCGTGAGGAACACAAAAATTAAATACACCGCAATCATAGAATTCAATCAATTGTCCATAATAGTTATATTGCTTGAATTATATCTCTGAGGCGTCCCTCAGTAAGCTGAGATGATCAATTCAATACAATAGGGTATCATGTCTCCCCAATTCAGCTTCCTCTGAAAAAGCCCTCGGCGAAATGCGCATCAACACCGCTCATGGGGTACCTCTGTGCATACAGAGGACCCTTGCACCAATGACCACTGACTAACATCCTGCTGGGAACTCTATTGGTACTACAGACCAGGTACTATCTCTCCTTTCCCTGCTCTCTCACGGTTACGGCCCCCTCGCTGACACATAGCACTGCCTGGCAACAGTGTGAGGCCACAGACCAGGCAGCTGCTTACTTCACTGTGGGCCTGATTCAGAGCCGCTCACTAGATGCGATCGCTCGCAAATTGCGTAGGCAGTGCAATCGCACAGCAATGCATTAGCACGCCCAGTATTTCTTAGAGATTGATCACATAGCATACTTGCCTACTCTCCCAGGACTGTCGGGAGCCTCCAGATAATCGGGTGCCGCTCCCGACACTCCGCAAGAGGAGGCAAATCTGCCACATCGTCTGCCGCCCCCCGCGACCCCCCCCAACACCGCATGTAAAAGTGGGCGGTTCGAGTGACGATGCCGCGATTCGCGCTAAATTGCATCATCGTAACCCTGCCCCCTGATTTGTAATGCTGGTAATATCGGCATTATAAAGCAGGGGGCGGGGCCGCGATGACACGGACACGCCCCCGCTCCGCCCATTACAGCCGCCCGCACCCTCCCTGCTGGACCATCCTGGCAGCCCTCTCCCGGAAGGGGCTGCCAGAAAGTCGGTATGTATGTCACATAGTGTATGCAGACACCCACCAGCCTGTCTTAAGACGCCCACTTGTGCACGTCATGTCCAGGAAGTGTATGCAACCATCGGTACATCGGGTAACATTGGATGCGATCGCAGCGCTTGGGGTTGACCATACCCTACCGCAAGCACAGCGAGCACTTCAGTGTAAAAACAAGCCAGGTGACCTATACTATGATGCTGTCTTATAATTATGCACACCTCTAACACGCCGTTGAGATGCTCTGGCACGCCTGCGTTTGCACCTCCACTCCCACGTTTTTAATGGCCAGTCCGTTACCCCCTACAAACGGCTTCCCCTGTCACTCACTCTGATGGGCTGTCTATGCGCAGCGAGCGAATGCATTGTGAACTTTCGCTAAGGTATGCATGAGCACGCGCACTGCTATACATGCGCACAATGCATACACACTGCATACCATCAGCAGCAGCGAGCGTGTGCATCTTAGCGAGCAGGTCTGGATCAGGCCATCTGTCCTTACTTTGGAAGTCTAATTCCCAATCCTACGTTCAGCAAGATTGGGAAAAGCAGATTTCATTGTATATAAGAACACAGGTACTATTTTTCCCCTTGTATATTATATACTCTATATTGTGAAGACCTGGTACACTATCCTATTAAATCAACCATCCCAGCCTGTTGAGGGACGCCTCAGAGATGTTATCAAATCAATATAACAATTATTATGGACAATTGATTGCATTTTGTGGTCTTGGTGCATTTTAAATGTGTGTGTTTTTCACTGCTATTATTTTTGCCGAAAGTTGCCCCTGTGGTAACTGTTATCACTTATCACCATTTCACTGCACAAAATGTGTTTTCATCTTATATTGTTTTGTTCTTTATATATGTTTACTCTGGAATAATTCTTTCCAGATTTCTGCTTGCGTACATTATTTTTAGCTGTTCTTTGATTTCAGTATTTTAATGCATGAAATAAAGATTTACATTTTATGATACATATTTTTTGAGGTGTGCCCCAATCATAGGAGTACTCTTTTGCTTCTTTTGCATATTTTGATACATATCTGTATTGCGCAAGGAACATGTCCATTAAGCATACTTGCCGACAATCAGCTCCAGCCTTCCGGGAGGGAGCTGATTGTCGGCTAATAGCGGGGGGCGGGGCCGGCCATTGGGGGTGGAGCCGGGGGCGGGGCAGCCATATTGGGTCACACTGGGGGCGGAGCCGCACGATCGCGTCATCGTGACTCCGCCCCCTCTTCACAATGCCGTGATTTTCGGCATTGTGAAGCAGGGGGCGGGGCCACGATGACGTGATTCTGTGCGAATCGCGTCACCGGGCCCCCCGCTGCGGGGATTTCTGTTTTTTTCAGGGGGGAGGGTGTGAGACTTCTGGGAGGCTTGCCTGCCTTTCCGGGGGGCCGGAAGCGGCACCCGAAAATCGGGAGGCTCCTGGCCAAATCGGGAGGGTAGGCAAGCCTGCCATTAAGGCGTCAGCCTTAATGATCAGGATTTCATTGCTTTTTTTAAGTTTGAGTGGCAGAATTTCAGTAGGTTTTGTGAAATTTCAGGTCATGTCTAAAGGTGTGTATCCACTACTAGATCTTGGAACGACAGTACGATTACGACATCGTAATCGTACAGTCGTTCCTGATTCCCTGTAGTGCTTACACTGAACGATATGTCCCTCATCACCAAACATGGCCAATCTGTCGCTATCGGCAGATTGACCGGCATGTTCGGGTGATGATTGATGTCGGAAACGACCAGCGGGAGCGCGCATCGCTGGTCGTTTCTGACATTTTAGTGCCCAATTAATGCGCGATTGAACGATAACAATATCGTTCTCGTTCAATCGCGCATTAAAATTGGCAAGTGGATACCCGCCTTAAGAAGCCTTAATGGGACATATGAAACCGTAAGTTTTTTTTGTCTATGGAATTTCATTGCTTTTTTATAATTTATTAACCATCAGGGACAGGAGCAGCACACCGGGCAAGAAGGGCAACAAAATGGTACACTAGCTTTGGTTGTGGAGGGGACAGCACACAAGGAGTTTCGGGGGTGCATACGAAGAGACGGCTGCGGGGGAAGGCTGCAGTTGAGCAGGGCAGTGGCAGCAGCGGGGGACAGAGGGGATGTCCCAGCAGTGAACTGCTTCTTAACTTAAGGAGTTCACGGCTGGGATCATCAGCTCAGGAGTGAGCTCCGTCCTCCAGCTGCAGTTAGGGAGCCACCAGGTACCCACTGGTAACAAAACCTCAGCGGGCGCCCAGCATATGGAAAAGCCAGCGGCGGCCCCTCTCCAGCCTGGCAGAGTGCCGGGTGGCTCAGTGCTTGAAGTGCCGGAATACCATACCATTTTATATCGGCATACTTTGAGCACTGGTATATATAACTTACAGCCTGAACTGTTGTGTGCTGGGCTGCAGTGGGGCCAGGGAGGCTGCTGCAGTGATCGTGCCCCTGGTTGGGGGCTCATAGCGCCCCCCTGTTAAGCGAATACTGTTTTTTTCTATTTTTTTCTTGAAGGGGGGCATGGCCTCGCTCCCCACGATTAGGTCACGTCCCTGAAAAGTGCCTGGGCCTGGCCCAGTTCTCCACAGGCCTGACAGTCTTTGCCCATGTACCTCCATACACTGGGATTATATCTCTATATCACAGTCTGTACTCATGTGCTATATACCACAGTCGCTGCCCATGTACTGAGATAATATCGTTATATACCACAGTCTGTGCCCATGTACCATAATATCCTGAGATAATATTGCTAGATACCACAATCACTGCCCATGTACCTTCATGTACTGAGATATCGTTATATACCACAGTCGGTGCCCATGTACCATAATATCCTGAGATAATATTGCTAGATACCACAATCACTGCCCATGTACCTTCATGTACTGAGATATCGTTATATACCACAGTCGGTGCCCATGTACCATAATATCCTGAGATAATATTGCTAGATACCACAATTACTGCCCATGTACCTTTTATATCCTGAGATAATATTGTTAGATAGCACAGTCTGTGCCCATGCACCTTTATATACTGAGATAATATTGTTATATACCACAGTCTATGCCCAAGTACCTTTATATCCTGAGATAATATTGTTATATACCACAGTCTGTGCCCAAGTACCTTTATATCCTGAGATAATATTGCTATATATTACAGTTGGTGCCCATGTACCTTTGTATACTGAGATAATATCGCTAAATACCACAGTTAGTGCCCATGTAACTTCATAAACTGAGATCATATATTTATCACGGTAGGTGCCCACATTACCTGAATGTGGGTTCCCCTTGGCACACCTTTGTTGTCGCAGTCCAGTCCAGATCACATTCACAATGATTCCGGGTTCTCTGACGTTTGATCTTTGTACCAAATATATTTACAAGGAATGAAGTCTCTAGTGCCAGGAAGCTGCTGCCAGGCGGGTGACTCACAGAGAGCCGAGAACAGGGCGCATTCGCAGGGGATCTATGATAAGATGTTTGCAGACTCAATGTTTTATGATTAAGACAGGCTCTGGTAGTTCAGAAACAATATAGACAATAATAGAAATTATATTTTACATTGTAAGACCCCCCTAAAGTTGTAAAAACATGGGGGAACACTATGGGTACCCCCGTTTTAGCCTTTAATTGAAAGTCGGGGATTTAAATAGCCGCAGCAGGTGTTTTTTTCCCGACATTGAAGAAGTGATGCAGAAGAGCACTTAGGTTATTTTTTTAGTTTTTTTAAGTGGTCCCATCAAATTTGGGGTACATGAAAATGGGTATTAGCATATTTTGATGTCCCTAAAGTAAGTTTTTAAAAATTCTGCATTTGTGCACCTGCCGCTATAATTCTATTCTTCAAAACACCTGCCGCATACTTGCAGAATAGCCCTGAACCTATTTCCCTAGTTTTAAACAATTTTTTCCCTTTTTTTTTTTTTCACCCCAATTTTTTAATTAATTTTTTGGGGTGTCCCTATTTTTTTAAAAACTTTTTTTGACACAGATCTTTTTTAAATGTCAGTCCCAGGGGTGCAGGCTATTTTTTTAAGCCTGCACCCCTAAACCCCAATTCTGCACTTTTTTTCGACACCTATTCAATGGTGAAACGTTATCCCCATTTTTTTCCAAAGACTTTTCGAACCTGCGATAAGTTTTTGATATTGAATACAGTGTAAAACTAAAACCTGCGATAATGACGTCATAATTGCGATACTAACGCAAAAACGATGTTATCGCTCCCATATTGAATACCTCTGAAAGTCTTTTATGTGTTTTAGTTTTTATGGAGCTTTAGGGGGTCATTCAGACCCGTTCGCAAGCAAAGGACGCTCGCAAATGGGTCAATGTTGCCCCACTGCGCATGTGCACGACGGAGGGAGCTCCGTCATGCGCATGCGCGAGACCCGGACTGCGACAGCCAAGCTGTCGCTCCGGGTCTCGCACCAAAGGGGGTGTGCTGTCGATGTTGATTGACAGCACACCCCCTTTGGTGGGCGTGCCAGCCAGACGGAGGCGTTTCCATGGGAACGCCTACCGTCTGAAGCCGGCCCCACTGACATCACTAGTGATGTCAGTGGGAGTGATTTTGGCTCTGATAGAGCCAAAATCACTCCAGGGCTTGCGGCAGCGAGAGGCTACCGCAGGGTCTCCGTCGCAAGCCCAATGGTCGGGATGGTCTTTGACCATCGCGACCATCATCATGGACGCTCGCTATAGCTGTGGGTGGTCATGGAGGAGGGCCCTGATTCAGAGCGAGCGCTCTGGTCAGAGCGTCCGGCTCTGAATCAGGCCCTTAGTCCTTGACCTATATGAATTAAACCGTTTTTCACTTTCATCCATGTTGGGGATGCTGGTTCAAGAAGCTCAGCACTGAAGTTTGTGCTCTAAGGGCTCTATTTACTACAATCCGCATATTGAATGCAGATTGTAGTGTGATATTAACAACTGAATTCGCATTGCGAATTCAGGCAATATAACAGGGATTTACTACAAATCCCTTGCAGGGACAGAGCTTGCGATAAAGCTCTGTCCCTGCGAATCCCCTTCGGAGCCTTATCACGGTATTTCCGCAAATAATACCGTGACTAAGTGCCCGCGCATGCGCCGACCGGTTGTCGTTGCTACCCCCCCCCGGCGATAAGCCCCCCCCCAGCGCTAAGCACGATTTAAGATTTGTAACGAGTGATAACAAGAATAGATTGTGCTTTATTCTAGGTTTTAGTCTGGAGTGGGGACTCTGGTATGCCCGGGAGAGACCTAGATACATGCTCACAGGTGGTACGGGAGGTTTGGAGTAGAGATGGTCATATATATAACGCCCCCTCATGAATGTATTAATAATTATATGTTTACAGCAGGACAGTATTACTAAGAAGGTACACTGGGCAAGTACTATAGTAGACAATGGAAAATACTGGGACTAGATAGAACAGGCACTGGTGCCGGATTGGGACCAAACTTGGAGTATACACTGGACCTGGAGTAGGACCAGACTAGGACTGGAGCCGGAGTGGGACCGGGCTTGGAGTATACACTAGAGCAAGTGGGACCGGACTAGGAGCACAGACTGGAACCAGAGTGGGACCGGACTTGTAGTATACACTGGAGTCGGAGTGGGACCGGACTAGCAACACAGACTGGAACCAGAGTGGGACCGGACTTGGAGTATACGCTGGAGTCAATGTTTGATTTGTCAATGAGCCAAAGACAACTAGCCAGGAGTAGAGTCTAGGACATGTATCAGCAATGAAGCACAGATACAGAATGCTGTCAGAGCAGGATACTTATACCCTGGGTCTCGCAGGGATTGGCTGATGCGGTCAGGTGGACAACGGCTTGGTAGTCACCAGAGACTAGCAGTCAGCAGACCTGGACTAATATGGCGGCACCTAGTGTCCGGAGCCCCTGGAACGCCGCCGAAACTCAGAGCCCCCTGAGACCACCACTATGCTGGGAGCCCATCAGCAATGCAGTCAACTGGCCGGAGCCAGCGGGAATGCTGCTGGAGCTCTGGACCCCTGAGACCACCACTATGCTGGGAGCCCATCAGCAATGCAGTCAACTGGCCGGAGCCAGCGGGAATGCTGCTGGAGCTCTGGACCCCTGAGACCACCACCATTCTGGGGACCCGTCAACAGTGTACTCTGAGAGCTCCAGACATCTGGAATCCGCAGAAGGCAGTGGGGAAGACAGACTCATTAACAGTTCTGTAGGCCGTGGTTTCATTTAAAACACCCAACACCGGGGCTTAGGGCATTGTACCTCACACCCATGGGGTGTCACCTCATCATAGGAACATGTGAGGTATTTACAAACCCAGTGCTTTCTAGGCAGTTCCATCTCCAGTTAGAGTGTGTGGCAGTTCCTAGCCTGATTGACAGGACGTATGGAGTGCTGTGACAAGTGACAGGAGAGCCTGATAGCCTACCGCCAGCAGATCTTGCTCTACAGAAAAGGTCCAGCAAAAGAACTATTTCCATGTCTAATAGGGACATTGTAGGACTCTCAGAGTGTGGCTAATACTGCTGGCAATTCTGTATTTATTGTATATAGTTTGTAGTTAATGTTTTAACACGACTATAATGTGTGCTGTGTAAAATAAATGTATAGATGTATCTTTTGCTATTGTGCCACTCCTTATGCTGGGCATACACGGCCAGATAAAATGCCTGTCAGACCGTAGGAAGGAACACAGGAAATGTCTGTCTGTCGGCTGCGCTGGGCATACACTGCCCGATGCTGCCGACAGTTTACCAGGAAATATCGCATCGGACGGGCATGCTGGGCAATCCAGCATGCCCGACCGAGCAATATTTAACCCTCGGTCGCCCCCCCACACGCTACAATTATCGGGGCGATCCGCGGATATCGGGCGGATCGTCCCGATAATTGTAGCGTGTATGGCTAGCATCAGCGATCTGAGGGACTGTGCTGGGGTGCTGTGCAATAGCTATAACCGCTACCTTTCGCAAATGACAACAGTGAAAAATAATGCACATATAATCCCAGTAGCATCGCATTTTGTAGCAAGCGCTGAAAATCGCTTAGTTCAAAGGTGGAAGCACTAGGGCTTCGTATTGTGGTAAGACCAGGATCTGGAAACACAATAGTCAGTAGCTGGCCAGTTTACTCATTGGAGGGACCCATAAACCAGAATTCCTAGCAGGCGGTGCCCGGAGGTCAGGTCTCACCCACACGCAGGAAGTTCTCTACCATCTCTAGATGCCTCTGGAGATACTAAAAGGAATGACATCTCTGGGCTGCATAAATGGAATGCCAATATAGGTGTGCACAGATGCTGGCACAGGGGGTACTGCTTTGGCGTGTTGCTCTCCGCCGGGTCACGGAATATTCCGTCCCCCTCTTCCCCCGAGACATACACTGCTCATCGGGATGGCCAGATGAGTAGTGTATGTCCTGGAGGGAGGGGGGGGGGGACGACGGTATTCCATGACACCTGTGCCAGCTTCTGCGTGTACTTATGAATACAATTGACTGTAATGGGAGCAGACTAAAGTTTATTTATATATATATATATATATATATATATATATATATACACACACATACACACAGGTGCATAAATATTGGGACATTGACAGAATTTTTATATTTTGGCCTCTATTCACCACCACAATGGCTTTGAAATGAAACAAACAAGATGTGCTTTAACTGCAGACTTTCAGATTTAATTTGAGGGTAATTACATCCAAATCAGGTGAACGGTGTAGGAATTACAACGGTTTCTATATGTGCCTCCCACTTTTTAAGTGGCCAAAAGTAATGGGACAAACTAAACAATCCTAAATCTAACTTTCACTTTTTAATACTTTGTTGCAAATCCTTTGCAGGCAATTACATCCTGAAGTCTGGAACGCATAGCCATCACCAGACGTTGGGTTTCATCCCTGGTGATGCTCTGCCAGGCCTCTACTGCAAATGTCTTCAGTTCCAGCTTGTTCTTGGGGCATTTTCCCTTCAGTTTTGTCTTCATCAAGTGAAATGCATGCTCAATCGGATTCAGGTCAGGGGATTGACTTGGCCATTGCATAACATTCCACTTTTTAGCCTTGAAAAACTCTTTGGTTGCTTTTGCAGTATGCTTCGGGTCATTGTCCATCTGCACTGTGAAGCGCTGTCCAATGAGTTCTGAAGCATTTGACTGAATATGAGCATATAATATTGCCCGAAACACTTCAGAATTCATTCTGCTGCTTTTATCAGCAGTCACATCATCAATAAATACAAGGGAACCAGTTCCATTGGCAGCCATACATGCCCACGCCATGACACTATGACCACCATGCTTCACTGATGAGGTGGTATGTTTTGGATCATGAGCAGTTCCTTTCCTTCTCCATACTCTTCTCTTCCCATCACTCTGGTACAAGTTGATCTTTGTCTCATCTGTCCATAGGATGTTGTTCCAGAACTGTAATGGCTTTTTTAGATGTTGTTTGGCAAACTCTAATCTGGTCTTCCTGTTTTTGAGGCTCACCAATGGTTTACATCTTGTGATGAACCCTCTATATTCACTCTTGTGAAGTCTTCTCTTGATTGTAGACTTTGACACATATACACCTACCTCCTGGAGAGTGTTCTTGATTTGGCCAACTGTTGTGAAGGGGTTTTTATGCACCAGGGAAATAATTCTTCTGTCATCCACCACAGTTGTTTTCCGTGGTCTTCCGGGTCTTTTGGTGTTGCTGAGCTCTCCAGTGCGTGCTTTCTTTTTAAGAATGTTCCAAACAGTTGATTTGGCCACACCTAATGTTTTTGCTATCTCTCTGATGGGTTTGTTTTGATTTTTCAGCCTAATGATGGCTTGCTTCACTGATAGTGACAGCTCTTTGGATCTCATATTCAGAGTCGACAGGAACTGATTCCAAATGCAAATGTCACACCTAGAATCAACTCTAGACCTTTTACCTGCTTAATTGATAATGAAATAACGAGGGAATAGCCCACACCTGTCCATGAAATAGCTTTTGAGTTGATAGTCCCATTACTTTTGGCCCTTAAAAAGTGGGAGGTACATATAGAAACCGTTGTAATTCCTACACCGTTCACCTGATTTGGATGTAATTACCCTCAAATTAAATCTGAAAGTCTGCAGTTAAAGCACATCTTGTTTGTTTAATTTCAAAGCCATTGTGGTGGTGAATAGAGGCCAAAATATGAAAATTCTGTCAATGTCCCAATATTTATGCACCTGACTGTATATATATTTGAAAAAAATCTTCAGAACATGTCTTCCTTAAGCTGGGTACACATTAGGCGATCCATTGCACATTATTTTGTTCCAACGCAGATCGTCTCAGCCAGGTGGACAGAATGCAGACTACTGGGGGTTTTCTGTGCTCCCACCATGGCATTGTTGGCTATGCTGGGTACATGTCAGCTTGGGGAACAATTCCAGGCTTGCACATTCCAGCGTAGCAGGAAAGGGTTGAGTTCCTCTAGTGGGGTTGTTCGGCTATGAATTTATTTGCCAGATGGGAGGGTCAGCCGGGCTGTGGTCAGACACCCATTTCTGGAGCCCTGAAGGTCAGTAGGCAGTTGGGCTAGGAATTGTTCTAGGACCAAGTCCATTATCTAACCTGCACTGATCGCCTGTTTCAATTCTGCCCAATTTGTGAAGAGGTGTCATGCAGTACTCACCATAGGAGCTTCCCTACTTCGTCCCAGCTCCACAGAACTTCTGGCAGTAGAACTGTAAGCAGGCCAATAGCACCTTCTTCAATTTTGCGTATTCATTATAGGTCTGGCTACTGAGGCCTTCATAGACTTTCAGGGCTTTTACAGTCAGACAGGGGCCAGAAAGTTGGGCCAGAACTCAAACATTTGACGATTGGTATCACTGTCTGTCTTGGCTTTCCTGAATGGTTGGTCTCCCAAACCCTTCATCAGGGGTCAGGGTAGCCAGCACCTGTCATGTACTATAGTAGACAATGGAAAAAACTGGGACTAGATAGAACAGGCACTGGAGCCGGATTGGACCACACTTGGAGTATACCCTGGAGCCGGAGTGGGACCAGACTAGGACTGGAGCCAGAGTGGGACCGGGCTTGGAGTATACACTAGAGCAAGTGGGACTGGACTAGGAGCACAGACTGGAACCAGAGTGGGACTGGACTTGTAGTATACATTGGAGTTGGAGTGAGACCAGACAAGGAACACAGACTGGAACCAGAGTGGGACCGGACTTGGAGTACAGACTGGAGCTGGAGTGGGACCGGAGTTGCAGTATACACTGGAGCCGGAGTGGGACCAGACTTTGAGCACAGACTGGAGCTGGAGTGAGACCGGACTTGGAGTATATGCTGGAGTTGATGTTTGATTTGTCAATGAGCCAAAGACAACTAGCCAGGAGTAGAGTCTAGGACATGTATCAGCAATGAAGCACAGATACAGAATGCTGTCAGAGCAGGATACTTATTCCCTGAGTCTCGCGGGGATTGGCTGATGTGGTCAGGTGAACAACGGATCTTGACAGCCCTTTGGTCCTGGTGAAGCGAGTAAAGGAGTTGATCTACAGTAAAATAGTAATGAAGTCTAACTGGCTACGTATGACTATCTCTCAGGTGTACACATAGACTGATCTCCCTGTCCCAAGCACGGTGACAGCACATTCTACTCAGTCTGTAGTGCCATCGTGGGCATTTAGTCATGGTGCCTCTGCTGAACAGTTTTGTAAGGCAGCCACGTGGTCTTCTGTCCACACTTTTCTTAGGTTCTATGCCTTTGATACTTTTGCCTCTCAGGATGCTTCCTTTTGGCGATGAGTTCTCTTTTCTGCTCAGGAGCGTTCTGCACCCTACATCCCCATGGTATCCCTGTGGATCCCTATGGACCCTGAAGAAAAAAATTAGAGTTATGGTAGACTTACCTAGGTAACTCCTTTTCTTCGAGGTCCATAGGGTCCACAGGGCACCCACCCAGACACACCTTGCTGCATGGGTAATTATTTATTTTGGTCACGGATTCCCTCATTTTGTATAAGAGTGTTTCTGATGTACGATTGCTCTTCCTTCTCCTCTTTGCTTCTCCTGCCTTGAGGCTTGTTAACAAAACTGGATGCCTGTGGCTAGGGGTGGGGTATATATGGAGGAGGACCCTAGGCATCCTGGTAGCTGAAGCTTTAACTGTTTGGTGCCTGGATTTCTCCAACCACATTATCCCCATGGTATCCCTGTGGACCCTATGGACCTCGAAGAAAAGGAGTTATCTAGATAGGTTGTGTGTTGAAGGCCCTGAACACACAACAATCTGCCTCAGCGTTCCTAGTATAATGGTGTCCCAGTAAACTTTAATTTTAGTATCAAACACAGTGCTGCAGTCCACTCCTAAGGAGATTTTTGTGCCTCACAGTGCTGCAGCAGCACACCGTGACTCTACAGTCCCCTTTAACAGAGTGCTGCAGCCAGCCCACAGTACAGGACCTCATTCAGAGCCGGACGCAAGCAGCCGTTCGCTCGTACACATTTGATTTTTTTTTTTAAACCACGCATGCATCCGGTTATCATTGCGCATGTGCGGCAGTATCTTTGCGGTCATTTTTCTTTCGCTCATATACACAGCGAACAGGAAGTGACCTATGTAATTTGATTGACAGAATGTTCCATTTATGGGTGGTAATGGGGGTGGAGATGTGAAAACGCAGGCGTGTCAAGCCGTTTTTTGGGCGTACATGTATTATCTTGAACGAACGTCCAATTTGGATGGTCTTTTGGATACGTCACTGTTTGATCCAGTTTCCATTATGACTGCTCATTCAGCTTGTTGTAGGGTATTGGATCTCGCAAAGACGATGGTCTCTTCGTAGCTCCCTTAGCGAATCGATGTTTTGTTATTCTCCTTTACAAGGCACAAGACCAATCACCTAATAATTGGTTCACTTGCGAGAAGGTGATTTGCAATGGCCATGATTTATTAGCTAAATTTGGAACGCATGTTGTGTTCCTATTTGTTTGTGTTTTGAAATCACAGCAATCACAAAATAAATGTTTCAATAAAGTTTAAAATGCTTGATGTTTTTGCTATATTCCGTACGCATGTTGTTGTCAGATTTATTTAGTTTTTTTAAAAGCCCAACACCTATCTTTTTTTTTTTTTTCCTTTTGGTTTCAATACAGAAAGACAATCGGCTACTAATTGCTTTGCTTGTGTTATTGTTTAATTACCTGTTAAAAAAATGTTTGAATTAAAAAAACATAAGGTAAGTATATGACCTTTGTTATGTATTTAAGTATGTTTGTTCCAGTCCCTTTTTGCCATTTGAGAATGAATTTAACACACTTTTTTTTTTTTTAAATTAAATGTTAAAATTTTTGTATAAATTTGACTTTTTTTTCAGCCAAAATTTTTTTTTTTGTGGTGCAAAATTATGGGGCAAACACAGAGATGGAATTTAGGGGAATTAGCCAGTGCTGTCAACGCCTTTTCCCCCACTTGGCTTGATGTTGGAGGGAGCATGACTTTGTCCATCTGGTCGTGCGCCTTGCCTGGCCAGAGGTAGCTGGTGTTTCCTCTGGCCTAGGCATAGGGCTAGGCACATTTGGAGGGATGGCTGATGTTGCGCCAGAGGTGGAGGGCCCTGATGTTCCGGCAGGAAGGGAGGCCGGCTCCAACATGCGCAGGCGGACGAGCTGCTCCAGGGCATTAGCTATTCTGACATTGGCCGCAGCGTTTTCCTCCAGGGCGTCCGCCACCCGTAGCAGATTGGCGTCCATCCTCATCAGAATCTCGGTGTTCTTATCCGTTTTCTCATTGAGATCTGAGAGAAGGGCCACTGCCTGCGAGGGGGAAGGCCCTGGACTGTCCGCCACAGGGTCCCCAGCCGGATATACTGCTTCCTCCCTTGCGGAGGCAGCAGATCTACTGCGGCCAAACCTCAGTTCTGGAGCAGACTCGTCCTCTTCTGTGCCTGTGTGAAAAAGATAATACAAATATTAGTACATTTTTAATTTTTCTAAAAATTCCTTTTTAAACCGTTTGAACTAAATTACCTGCGGCAACATGTGGAGCCGCAAAGTCTGGCATGTCTGTGTCCTTGTTGGACACGCCAAACACCTCCTCTTCCTGCACACACCCCTGTGCCAGCTCCTCCAAATCGGTCAGCTCCAGTGACACAGGGGTTGGCCCACCACCTGTCCCCCCTGCATGCCTAGCCCTATCAGCCAACTTTTGCTTTAGGCGATATTTGAAGTCACTCCATCTGTTGGTAATAAAAAGTAGTTTTAGATTTAAAATGTTCCTCCAAATTTTTGGAAATAGGTTAGAGCATTTACGTACCGCTGTTTGACCTCTTTGGTTAAACGGACAAAGTCACCAACCCCATTGACAGCACTGGCTTTGTCCTCCCACAGTTTCCATCTCTGTGTTGCACCCATATTTCTTGGTGCATGGGCCAAGTTATCCATGCACTTTTGCACCAAAACCTCCATCTCCTTTCTTGTGAATTGTGGCTGTCGTTTTTTTTTCTGACAGGGCTGGTTGCTGGGCCCCGCAGCTGCCTCATTATATGTCTCCATGCCTTTAAAAAAATGTTACATTTTGAAAAAAATAAATTGTAATGTTTTTTGACATTCAATTTTTGAGGTACTTACTGTGAGTTTCAGGAATTGGGCTTTGCTGCTCCTCAGTGGTCATTTTGTCCAAAATGAGTAAAGCAGACCGATTTAGTGCTCTCGTGTCATTTTTATAGATGCATGTGCATTACGCGGCCAGATCATGCTTTGGGCGCACCTATTAGCGTCATTGATTTATGCAGGAAAGTTTAGGCTATTTAAGGCTTATTTCTGGCCTGTTTTCGGGGTGGGTTGTTTAGAGTTTGGAGTTGGACTTGGAGTTGGATTTGGAGTCATGGTCGTGGTCTTGGGTGTCGAATTTCGAGTGTTCATTGCGAAAAAATGTTTTGCCTTTGGTTAGGTACGTAAGAATTTTTAAAAAATGTTTTAAAAAATTATGTTATATATTGGAAGTGTTTCAGATTATTAATATACTTTCTTTCGATTTTACTTGTTTTTTTTTATAAAAAAAATGTTAATACGTGTTTACTTTTCTTTCATTTAGTTGTTTGAACTTTTTCTTTGCTTTTTTTGGATTTGGAAACTTTGGGTGTATTCATCTGTGTGGTAAGTGTTTATTGATATCCTTATAAACTTGTATTTATCTACATTTGTGAGGTTATTTTTAGTGGTCACGCTGTGCAGTGTTGTGCCTAAAAACCTGTCTGATTTGCAATGTTTTTTATTTTTAATTTTTTAAAAATAAATTGTGGCGTAGAATTTTGCGATCTTATGTTTGTGTTTTTAGCGGTAAGGTAAAATGTGGTGTAGTATTTTGCGATCTTATGTTTGTGTTTTTAGCGGTAAGGTAAAATGTGGCGTAGAATTTTGCGATCTAATGTTTGTGTTTTTAGCGGTAAGGTAAAATGTGGTGTAGTATTTTGCGATGTTATGTTTGTGGTTTTAGCGGTAAGGTAAAATGTGCCGTACAGTTTGCCAAGGTCAATGTTAAGCGGACAGTACATTTTTTAAAAAATTTGTGTTTTTAAAAAAACATCATCTGGGTAGTGCATGCATTCTGGTTCATTTTGCCTTAGTCTGTAAATTTTTGTCAAATTTTGAGTGTTCTTTTTCTTCTCACTAACAAATTCGTAGGTTTACTACAAGATGTCACTGCCCAACCCTGTAAGATTCGCCTTTTTATGTTGAAAAGATAAGTATTTTTTAACGTTCACAACAATCTAAATCTTAACTTCATTGCTTAACATTTCAGAATGATGTCGGCCGAATTATATTGGCGATGGTCACAGACCCCGACCAACCAGGACATCCTCCTAGGCGTAGGCCTCGTAGGCGTGCAAGGCCCCAGATATTTCGAACACGTGTCACCCTTTTTGGAATGCCTGATGATGAGGTGTTAAAGCGTTACCTCCTACCACCAAAAATTATCCTAGAAACTCTTTCATTAATAGAGAGTGATCTTGAAAGGCAAATTACCAATCCAACAGCAATACCACCACTAACGCAGTTTATGTCGGTGTTACATTTTTGTGCCTCAGGATCCTTCCAGACCACATTTGGAATAGTGGCAGGAATTTCACAGTCCTCCTTTTCCCGGACCTGAGGGGCTTGATGGATGCGTTATTTAAGCACCTCCATCATTTTATTAATATGCCATTGGATATGGGTTCCCTTACTGTGGTGAAGCAATAATTTTTCAAAATTGCAGGCTTCCCACACATCATAGGGGTTGTGGATGGCACTCACATACCACTTCAGCCTCCAGCAGTGCTGGAGGTTATATTTAGGAACCGTAAACATTTTCATTCAATGAATGTAATGGTGGTATGTGATGCCTCCCTCCAGATCCTGTCCCTGAATGCCAAGTTCCCAGGAAGTGCACGATTCTTTTGTCATCCGGCAATCAGGGCTTTGGCAGAAATTAAACAACCTACAAGCTGGTGATGCGTGGCTTCTGGGTAAGTGGGACCCTTAATGTCTTGATGTTACCTTTTTTTTAATATGTTTTTTTTCTTTTATTTTATGTTTTTACATTTGCAGGAGACAGTGGTTACCCTTGCATGCCCTGGCTGCTCACTCCTTATTTGGTCCCTACACCAGGGCCACAAAGTGAATTTAATTCTGCACTTACTGCCACCAGGCAGGTGGTGGAGCGCTGTATCGTCCTTTTAAAAGGCCGATTTAGATGCTTCCACTGCTCTGGTGGCGACCTAATGTATTTGCCAGCTATGGTTTCCAAAATTGTGGTCCTGTGTGGGATTTTCCATAACATCGCCATAAGGAGTGGTGTTCTAATGCAGCCAGAGGATGCCTTGCCGGAGGATGGCCCCCCTGAGGTTGGTCCTAAGAGAGTGTGGGGGTTCCATACGTGGTGACGTAGTTTCTAATTTTTTCAGGTATTTTATTTTCCTTTTTTTTAACATTTGTTGACATTGGGAATAAGGTAAATTATGTGTGTTAACTATCCTATGTTTTGAATTGTAAACTGTTTCTTTTCTTGTTTTTTCAAAAACCAAACTTCCTGAAATTGCTCGACTGTGACAATGATGACTCACAAATGAACTTAACACCTGGACAAATGTGTTTTTAACCTGAATTTGGACAACATGTTGGCATGCACCATCTTCAACCAGTTCTTGATTTTGTGTTTATAAAATTTGTGTGTATATTTTTTGTTTTGGGTGATAATGTGTATTAAACATTTTTTGATTTTTTTTTCTTTTTTAACTTGAAAAAACACCAAAAACCTTTAACAAATGGACAGTACCTTTGAAATTTGTTTCCAAGTGTTTAGATTTTGTTTTGTTTTGTATTTTTGTCTTTTTCACCTAACAATTAACAACATGTTTGCATAGTTTGGCCAACCTTTTTTTCCTCTTTATTTTCCTATTTTGGGAGTTGCATTTTTTAAATTTGGAAAAAACAATAACTACATAGGGGTGTTCTAGTGAACCATTATGGAGTTAATGTCAATTAACCACATTTTTGGAATTTCAAAATATGTCTTCAATTTCGGGGAAACCACTCAGGTTGTATGTTATTTTATTTTTTTTATTTTTTTTTAAATTTTAGTCTGGAACATTGTTTGCATTTTCATAAGCAAAATCCCCCCCCAAAAAAGAAAAATTAACACATGCAAACAAATTGATTGACCTTGGTAGCTAATGTTTGAGTCAATAAATTAGAATTTTTGCATTTAACAAATTTTATTAACAAAAACAAACATAAAAAACATATTAATGGTGCAATAAGATAACCAAATGGTCCATGGCCACAAGAAGCAGCACCAAATGGCCCCGCATATTTAATATTTGGGCCAAAATCTGCTGATCCCGCATCCTTGGGTCTGTTGAAAGAGAAATCTGTATATTAATATCCTTTTTTTAAAAAAAAAAAAAAAACAAACAAACGACAGTATGATTTACCATGAAAATTAGTAAAAACAAGAACATGAGAATAGTGGGTTGAACAATCACTTTGGCATCTGAAAAAATCCTTACACAATTTGTATTTTGATTTTATACAACAAATTAAAAAAAGCAACATGAAACTTGTATGTGGCTCTGGCATATGTGATAATGCAAAAATTTATTTGGTAAAAAAGAATGTAGAAAATCTCCAAAAATGTATTTAAAAAAAAATAAAATGTACAACCCCCCCAAAAAAAAAAAAGTAAGACATTGTAAGGTAAAAAATTGGCCCTAAATTTAACATTAAATAACAAAAAAAAAAAAGGATGATTTAACATAAAATAATTATAAAAAATGTACAAATTTGGAATGGCCTTAGATTGTATTCAGGGATACCACAGTGTATGCATATAGGGCACCTTTTCACAAATTAATTGCACACATGTAAAACAAATTACCTGCAGCTTCAGGGCCAGGTTGGCCAAGATCCTCATCCTCCGATGAAGTGGGCCAGTGGACAGAAGAATAAGGTGGGGTAATTTGAGGTGGGGATAAAGGGGAGGGAGTAGAATAAAGAGTGGGTAGATCAGGGGAAGGTGTGGGAATGTGGATGGGTAGGACAGGGGAGGGAGGGGTTGTTTGGAATTGGGGAGCAGGAGAGGGAGGGGAAATGTCCAGGTCAGGGGAGGGTGGAGAAATTTGGGAGGAGTGGGCAGGGGAGGACATGGTGGGAGTTGGGGAGAGGGGTCGGGCAGGCCTCTGACTCCGTCTCTGGATCCGCTCCTGACCTAAATGATGTATAGTTTGGAAGATTAGCAAATATGTATTCCCAAAAACATTTTAAATGTAAAACATTAACCCAAAAGAAAATAAAAATTAAAAATAAACAACATTAACAAGGTCTCATTTAGCCAAATAGAAACGCATACTGCACACATGCACACACATTAATGCAAATTTACATTAGCAAAGACAAAAATTAAAAACAGATTGACATAGATATATAAACATTCAAATATCCACTTACGCCGACGGATCCACATCCGAAGATGCGCAAGCAGGTGTGGGGACCTGCGCCATAAATCCGACCACCGGCGCTCCAATTGGCCGATGGTCCTCCGATACCCCATTGTTCGCAGCCTGCGCCGCACCTCCGCGTACGCCCGTCACTTCAGCATGTTGGTGACGGGGGGCGGCCTGTCCGTTATACGGCGATCTATAGTGTCTGTGAGCACCAGCAGCTCACGCGTGTAAAAGCACTGGCTCTCATGATGGCAATGTTTTGTTTTTTTTAACACAAATCAGTTTTATTACAGGGACCCCTAAATTTTGATTGGCTAATGTACTTTCATAAATAACATGAACAATTCTATTGGTTAATGTGTGAGTCATGTGAACAACCCATAAAAATATTTTGTGACTTAGGATTGGCTTGCTGCATTTTGATGCGTTAGCAACAATCCGGAAAAAACAAGTAAAACATTTTCTATATTATAAACCAAAATAAAACCAAAAAAAAAACCAAACAAACAGCCTTTGGATTTAAAATAAATAACAAGTTTGCCGTTAAAAGCGGACGGAATCTACAGACCAAAATGAACACAAAACAAACAATAAATTTTATTGACATTCAATAAAGAAACAAGATTGAAAACATTAGACCAACAATTAAGTAAATTAAGGTAATGATTGGCACCAATCGATTCACGGATGTTTGCCGAACGAGAAACAAGGCAATCGACAAATGACAGGCCTACTTCCGGTAGTACTTGTGCGAGCGAACACTTCAACAAAAAACGAGTAGAGCGCTCGCTATTTCGGACGCTCGTTAGCTAGAGGAGGGGTTGGGGAAATATGGGGCGGAAGACTTGCTACGAGCGACCACACGTGCCAGCACCTGGTTTGACATTTGGACGGTCGTACCTACTGCGGGCGAACACTGTTTTGCATCCGGCTCTGAATCAGGCCCACAGTGCCCCTGCCTTAATACTGCTCCTAATCATTATATATATATATATATATATATATATATATATATATATATAGTGCCCCTACACCCACACCTTTCCTCTGGTCTCCGGTATCAAATGGCGCCTGATCATGAGGGAAGGACTTTAAAATGTAATCCAAAACACGTCAGATCCGATGTCTAAAAAATTAAGTTTTGCCACATTTTGGAATCTGAGCTTGACGGGAAGACCCAGAGCCGAGGATCGGTTTGACTCTGAACCCCTCAGTTCAGGTATCTTTGGTTTCCACGGAAACCGAACCGCACGTCTCTAGTTTTAATTGTATTTTTGTTTAGGGTTGGCATATAAAACAGCTGTCATTTCAAAGTGAATAGCTGCATACTCCCCAACATTCTGTAGTTTGTAATCTGGATCTCTGTGCGCCTTAGACGCTTGTGCCTGAAAAAGTGGTGTGGCCTCGCTGTAACAGGGGGCATGGTCTCGCTGAAAGGGTTATAGGCTTGCGGTATGCCCCAGTTTTCATCACTCTGCGGGCGAGCCCAGCACTCCCGGAGATAGTGTGTTGTCCCCAGGCTTTCTTTGCACAGTGAAGAGATGCCGTGCGCATGCTATGCAGCAGGTGAATAGATGCTGTGCAGCAGTGAAAGTGATTTCCCCCAACTTACACCCACTGCAGTCCGCTGGTGGGATGACATGACAGTCCCTGAATAGTGGGACTGTCCCGCCAATAGTGGGAGAGTTGTGAGGTATGTAGTTGTCATTCAGCATTGTGTGACAAGTATAGTGGGGTACAGGTGCAGGCAGTGCTATTTTTCAGCAGGAACTCAGTTTTTGAACCTCTCATTAAGTATGACGTAATGTCCTGGACCTAAATGTAGTTTTCCAGAAGATAAGTTTTGTTTTTAAAGGCCCTCTTGAGTGCCTACTTTTCTAAATGCTATATATATATATATATATATATTTGTTTTTCTATATAAAGTATAGTATAAAGTAGCTCCACCCACAGTTTCTGATCTTATTTTTCCAGAAAAATAGCGCTGGGTATAGGTGATTTGGTTCTTTTCCCCAAATTAGCATCAGTTCGGATTTGGCTATCCAAACTTGTGATAGTCGGATAGCCAATAGGATGCCGTTTCTTAGGATCTAAACAAACTGTAACCGAGTATAACAAAACACTCATCTCTACTTTATGCATACCTGCCGACTTTCTGGCTGCTCCTTCCGGGAGGGAGCAGCCAGATCGGCAGGACGGGGTGGGCGTGGCCGAGACAAGGGGAGTGGCTGGTCAGGTGACATAACTTGTGGGCATGGCAGGGGCGGAGTCACGCGATCGTGTTAGTTTGGCCAAAATGACGCGAATCGCGTCACCGGCCCCCCTGCTGCGGGGGTTTCAGGGGTTATAGCGGGGGGGATAGGAGGGGTGAGCGGCACCTGGGAGAATTGCCTTCCTTCCCGGGAGGTCGGGAGTGGCACCCGATTTTCGGGAGGCTCCCGACCAAATCTGGAGGGTAGGCAAGTATGACTTTATGTGGGACATATAAACTGTGTTAATCACATTTTTGCTTAGGGATGGTGTATAAAACAGCTGTCATGCCATAGCAAACAGTACAGTATGTGAAATCATCTTAGCAAGACATGTGCTGAAGATAGAGGGCCTGATTCAGCAGATGTTCGGAAATCTGCGCATGTACAGAACAGGTATGCGATCCCGCTCACAGACTGGCAGTAGACTGTCAGTGATTGACAGTCTGCTGCCGTTTGTGGGCGGGGAGGGGGCGGCGATGCCCTCCATTTCTTGAAACGGAGGCGTGTTGCCACTGTTGGGGGGGGGGGAGGGAAGAGGCCAGGATCTCCATCGGCTGACAGAGATTTCCTGGCCTCTTCCTCTCAACTGCAGCGGCCGGCTATGGGTCACTTTAGCCGGCCGATGTTACGCAGATTATCCAATGCTGCGTTGGACAGCACAGCTCGGATAAGTAATGCACAGGAGGCGTGATACCTCCTGCTGCATTACCATTTCTGCAAGGATCGCAATTGCAAAGCTGCCTGCATGATACATCATATCTATAGCCTGCGTGCATACATCATATACAGTATCTATAGCCTGGGTGCATACATCATAGCTATAGCCTGCGTGCATACATCATATCTATAGCCTGCGTGCATACATCATATATCTATAGCCTGCGTGCAGCTTTGCAATTGCGATCCTTGCTGAATCAGGCCCAGAGTGCGCAGTTTTAAGGTTTTGTTTTTAAAATATACATTAAAGCAATTTGCTCCCAATATAGTCAACTGGCATTCTATTTATGCAGACAAGTCAAGAGCTATCATCACCACTTTCAGACATATGACCCGGGAATTTCCCTGCTCAGTTCCAGGTTTTTCACCTCGGCAAAAACCCAGGTTTTTGCTCGAGACCCCCTTTCACACTATGGGAAAAAATTACTAAGCGGCGGGTTCTAAACCCGGCGGTTTGGTTATCTGCAGATTTACTAAGGCCAAAACCGCTTGCAAAACCGTCGTCAAATCACATTTTAGAATAGAATAGAACAGGCCTGTCATTTAGAAACCACTGCAAAACCGCCACCAAACCCCCGTGATTTAGAACAGAATAGAGCCCGCCCTCAAACTGCCGGGAGGTTTAGAACCCACTGCTTAGTAAATTTTGCCCTACATCTGAGACCTGAGAAAATCCCGGGTCAACCCCATTAGGTCATAAGCCTGTCTGCCCTGGTATTCTAACAGCCAGGGCTGCCAGGCTACTCTCATGTCACACTCATGCACACACGTACATATCATGCACACACAAACACACACGTCACACTCCTACACATTCACGCAATCACACACCCCTTTTCCAGCCACCAGACCTCACAACAATGGGCACACCCCTACTCCAGCCACCAGACCTCACAACAATGGGCACACCCCTACTCCAGCCACCAGACCTCACAACAATGGGCACACCCCTACTCCAGCCACAAGACCTCACAACAGCGGGCAGTGTCTCTGTGGCTAGTGTGTGCCAGCTGCTTCTACACACTGCAGCACGGACAGCTCTTTAGAATGTACCGGGTACTTGGTCTTCTACCCTTATTATAAGGGCTGTCAAAACATTAACTTCTCTCCCCAGATCCAGCGCTGACATTTTTTTCTCCTATTGTAGGAGGATGCCCGTCCTCCTCAAGGCAGCCCCAAACGGCTGATAAGAGGTCTCTAGATGCGACTAGCAAGTAAAATCCTGGGTCGCAAAATTCTGACTTAACCGGGGTTGTCTAGCCTGGACTTAAGTCCCGGGAAAAACCGTGGTCGATAGCAGGGGTACTGACTTGGGAACATGTTTCTGGGTTGGTGCCTTTCATACCCCTTTTCCACTGCTGCAATAGCCCAAGTTATTGCTGTGTTTTCCCGGGTCACAGCTCAGTGGAAAGGGGTCCCAAAAAAATAACCCGGGTCCAGAGACCCGGGAATCCAACCCAGGTAGCGACCAGGGTTGGACACGGGAAGGACCCAGGTTAAAGGGCAGTGTAAGCAGGTAACCTGGATCGGATGACCAGGGTAAATTTACAACATGGGGAGATACAAATTTCCAGGAGCTGGGAGATTATGGGGTCAATTTACTAAACCTTGGGTGGAGATAAAGTGGCTGCAGAGAAAGTACAAGCCAACCAGCTCCTAACTGTCATTTTTCAATCAGCCTGTGACATGATAGTTAGGAGCTGGTTGGTTGGTGCTTTATCTCCGTTCATTTTATCTGCATCCAAGACTTAGGGGTCTGTTTACTATGTCACCTCCAAGCGCCGGCAGAAGAGTAAATGGCGCTGACTCGAGAATAACCTGGGTCATCGCCTTGGTGTGAAAGAGGTCTGTCCTAGGTCTGACCTGGATTGGAAGTGTTTTCCAAATTCCGGGCTGGACCTGTGATTCTGGTGGAAAAGGTATATCAGACATACGCAAGACCCAGGTAGTTTGGCCCAGCCCTGGCAAAAACCCGGAATCTCGCTATGTCTGAAAGGGGTATTTCACACACGCCGGTTTCACCAGCGGCCAGCAAAAAAACTGTCCATAGCCGGCTATTTTTTTGCCGGCAATCAGTTCCTTTTACATGCAACAGCTTTGAGACATTTTTTAATGTTGTTGTTCGTTATTTTAATTTAGTAGGCATGTGCAGCAGCAGATGGAGTTGTGGGCGGGTACAAGCTCTGAAGAGCCGGTGTGTGTGAAAGGAAACATTGTAAATTGTGCTTTGACTTCAGGGCCAGATTAATGGAGGTGCGACAGGGGTGGTCGTCCCGGGGCCCCAACACATAAGGGGCCCCCACACCCACCAGGGGTCAAAGTGGGCCGGAACGAAAGACGGAACCATTTCCGCCTGCTACGGCCCACCTAATCTCGGCGCCTCAGGGAGGCTCCATTTGCCAGGTGCCCGCTGAGATTTTGTTACCAGCTGCAACAGTGGCATCCGGAAGCTGAAGCTCACACCTGAGCTACAGCTTCTGGCTCCCGCAGTGTGCAGTGCACTATGGGAGAGACGTCATGACGTCTCTCCCATAGTTCCAAGGAGCGGCCAGCCAGACGGACGCGGGGCTTAAGGTAAGTATTGTGGGTTTTTTTTCCGTGTAAGCGGCTTCACTACGTGGGGCAATGCTACAGGGGGAATTACTACTGGGGCACTACTACAGGGAGCATTATTTCTGGGCAGAGTAGCCCTGTGCTAGAGAGAGCATTGGTGCCCCCCCGCCCATTTTTTCAAATAGGGACATAAGATAGTGCACCTGAAAAAGGGCCATGGCTTCATGGGGAAGGGCCAGGGAAGAGCTAGGGGAGGCCAGAAGATGCTGGGGATAAAATAAGAGGAAGCTACAAGTGAGAATGATAATCAACTGCAAAATTGACAGGCCCAAACTGCACACCCTGCCCTGTGGTGCCTTGTGCTATTGCACTGGTCGCACTACCCAAGTTATGGCCCTGCTGCTGGGGGCGCTACTACTGAGGGAATTACTACTTGGGGCACTACTACAGGGTGCACTACTACTCATACTTGCCTACCCTCCCGAAAGTTGTGTGCCGCTCCTGGCCCCCCAGAAAGGCAGGCAAGCCCCCCGGTCCCCGGCGACCCATCTGCCCCCCCCCCCGCGAATGCAGTATGATCCTCGGCAGCGGGGGTGCGGTGATGCAATTTGCACTGAATTGCGTCATCATGGCTCCGCCCTCTGCTTCACAATGCCATTAATCTCGGCATTGTGAAGAGGGGACGGGGCCTCGATGACGCAGTTGCGCTGTCACACCCGTGCTCCGCCTCGTTGACGCATCACTACTACTGGTGGCACTGCATAAAGGGCACTACTACTATGGGCTCTGCATAAGGAGCACTACTACTGTGGGCACTGCCAATACTAGGGGCACTGCATAAGGGCAGGCTTGCCTACCCTCCCGATTTGGCCTGGAGCCTCCCGATTTTCGGGTGCCGCTCCCAGTCCCCCGGAAATCCAGGCAAGCCTTCCGGCAGCTGGCAACCCTCCCGACCACCCCCCAGAATAAACAAAACCTCCGCAGTGGGGGGGCCGGTGACGCCATTCGCGCTGAATCGCATCAACGTGGTCCCGCCCCCTGCTTCACAATGCCAAAAATAATGGCATTGTGAAGAGGGGGCGGGGCTATGATGACGCGATCATGCAGCTCCACCCCCAAGTGTGACATCATGGCCGGGCACGCCCCCCGCTGTTAGCCGACAATCAGCTCCCTCCTGGAAGGAGGGAACTGATTGTCGGCAAGTATGCATAAGGGGCTGATAATACAGGAATATGTGGTCGTACATATTCCTCAGCAATTCACGAATATATGCATGCTTATGTTCCTTTATTTTTCCCTATATTGCAATGTAGAATATATAGAAATGTTTAGGATGATATTTAGTATTAGTATAGTTGTGTGAGGTGCAGCTGGGTCGCATTTGTCAAGTGGGCTCAGCCCTGGAAAAGATTGAGGCCCACCCTCCCCTCTCCAAAGTAAATAAATGAGTCCCTGTCGCACCAGTATTTTGTTTAATGTTTGATTTAAATGTATATTATATAATGTATTAAAAAGTATATACAGATTAGTGTTTATTTCTATGTAGCTGTGATTAACTGCAGAGATATGGATAAGTTACTACTGATGAGGCCGCCATGTTTTTTTTATGGTTCAAGCCATAGAAATGCTTGTACTGTAGGTTTAAATCTATGTCAGTTTCTTAGCGTGTGCTAAACAGCAGACAACAAGTCTCAGGCTTATAAACAAAAAGAGAGCTAATCAAGATAGCCTTGGCCCATATGAAGCAAGACTTAGCTACAGGGGAACAGAACAAGAAGATAACATTATATTTTGGTTAAGACATATAACCAATTAGTTTCTAGCACGTACGAATATTAAATGAATTAATATCCCCCCTTTGGGTTACTGCTTATGAGAGAAAGAGGGGGGCAGTCGGAGGACAAGGGAGAGAGGGAGCACATCGAGGGTCTGAAGGTGGTGCTGGGCGCGGTTGCCGTGCGGTATGTATGAAATTGGCTGACTGGTATGACTGGCACTAGGTGTCCCAAGTTTATTTTACAAGTATTCAGACTGCTGCTAAAATAACCTAAGTGTTATGTTTTGTTGTTGTAACTCTGCACTGGCAAAATACATGTATGAGACCGTAATACATGTATGTTTAACAGTAAAAACATTGTAATTTATTTTAGAATCTGTATTTGTGTGAATTATTTCATTCTCCTTTATAACAAGTAAGGTTTGATAAGTAAACCTAGAACACTCACCGCGTTATCAGGGCACCACTACTGGGGGCACTGCATAAGGGGCAATGCTACTGGGGCCATTTCATAAGGGGCACTACTGCTGTGGGCATTGTATAAGAGGCACTACTACTGCATACCTCCCAACATTTGTCCCAGAAGAAGCGGGACTTCCGCGTGCCTCAGGCACGCGTGCCCATAAAAGGTGGGCGTGGCCTACTAGTAAAGTGGGTGTGACCTGATGGCACACCTCCATTTACATCACTAAGGAGGCGTTCCCAGCATCTCCGAGATACTGGACTGCCCCCAGGCTTCTCTCCGCACAGCATCTATTCTCGCTATGCATACCCGCTGCTCTGCTATGCAGAGCAGCAGTGTATGCTTCCCCCAACTTCCCCCCACCGCCGGACACTGCGGCCCATGGGTGGGACGGCGGGACTGTCCCAGAAAAACTGGACAGTCAAGCTGAATGACAGTTGGGAGGTATGCTACTGTTGGCATTATGTGTACTAGGGGCACTACTACTGTGGGCATTGGAGCTCATTCAGACCCGGATGCTAAGCTGCACTCACGCAGCTAAAAGGGGCCGGGTATGCAAATGCTGCGATCGCACTGTCTGGTGTTTGGACAATGGCAGAGCGAATACACGCCTGTAAAGATGCCCACTTTTCTCTCTTAACACACATCATTTCCAGGAAGTGTAGGAACCATCGAGAGCCATCGGAGCTGCACGCAGCGCTTGAGGTAGACCTTACCCCGCCGCAAGCACTGCGATCACTGCAGGCTGAAAAAATATGAGATATGGTAAGAACTTACCCTTGTTATCTCTATTTCTACGAAGTCCATAGGGTTCCACAGGATACCTTGGGGTATAGTGATGGCGGTAGTCATCTGGCACCTCAGAGTTTTTGTTTTTTTTTCCAAATCTCTTTATTAAACTTTTGTAAAATGTTTACATACATCAATAGATATGCATGTTGAGACAAAATCAATCTATACAGCAAAACACAGTAAATTCAAAGAGTAAAACACATCGTTATATTATCAAAATATTTCGCTGTAGTCATAACCAATATTCAATACTCAGAAAAATCCAAGAGATGTAAACAGATAAAAGGTAAAATAGTGGAGGGGGGGGGGGAAGGTCCCGTCTGGCCACCGTTTCACATTTTTACTATACCTCATTGCAGGCAATAGCTCCATAAACGTATATCCGTATATTATGTAAATTTTCCACGCACTTTGGCAGAAAGTTTGTACTGCTGATAGTAAGGGGGCCACCGGTTATAACCACATTCGCAGAATCAGTTTCTTTGCCACCGGCAGTATGACAGTAAGAAAAGGAAACACTTTAGATTTGTTATGATTCTGTAGAAAAGGCACCCATATATCAAAATGGCAGAAGAGCATAGGTATAATATGCATAGGCAATCGCAGCTGCATTATTTCACTTATATAGTTCAAAACCTTATTCCAAAAATGTCTGACTTTTCTACATCCCCAGAAGCAGTGGTAAAAGTTAGCTCTCTGGGCCTGATTCAGAGGCGCTCGCAAAAAGCGAGCGCTCGCTCTGAATCAGGGCGGGCTCTGTTTTTTTTTTTAGGAGCGGCCTCCTGGCTGCTCGCATAGCTGTGGGTGACCACCCACAGCTATAGAGAGCGGCCATGATGATGGTCGAGATGGTCAAGACCATCGCGACCATCGGGCTTGCGACGACCCCCTTGTGGTGGGGGTTCGTGGCCGCATGCCCCAGAGAGCTTCTGGCTCAAACAGAGCCGGAAGCTCTCCCACTGACATCACTGGGGATGTCAGTGGGGCCGCCCACAAACGGCAGGCGTTCGCATGGGAACGCCTCCGTTTGTGAAGCCATCCCCCGGCCACGCCTACAAAATCGACAACCGCCCCTTTTGTAGTGAGTCAAAAGCACTCCAGGGCTTGCGGGAACGAGACCCTACCACAAGAGTCTCGTCGCAAGCCCGATGGTCGCGATGGTCTTGACCATCGCGACCATCATTTTGGCTGCTCGCTACAGCTATGCGAGCGGCCAGGAGGCCGCTATTAATTTCAGAGGGACGGCCCTGATTCAGAGCGAGCGCTCTGTCAGAGCGTCCGGCTCTGAAACAGGGCCTCTGTCCAGTAAATTTTCCATTGCGAACTAAAGGTACATCCCCATATCATGGGAAAACACCCCAGGTCGCAAAAGGCATAGCATACCCCTCTCCGGTCCGCGGCAGCCCTATAACACTGTATTAAATATTAACAATGTAATCGTCCATAACGAAGGACTCATACAATAAGATATATTTCCAATTCTGAATAATATGTAAAGAGAAACTCTACCTCACCCAGAGCGAACTAACAACTGAACACATCAAATTCTCACTTTAACTGCAGAAAGCATCAGGTGTCTAAAACGTTCTTTTAGTCATAACGTTATCCCTATATTTTCTGTTCCTACTCAAAAAGAACAAAAGAAAAAGGGTGTAAGGGACCTGTAAGCTTTATAGTAAATAAGTCCGTAAATATTGGATTTTACGTAAGTCCTGGTCCAACATTGTTGAATCTGAGACATGGTCGGTCGTCCCAGTCTCCTCTTCTTGCAGATGACCCTTTGCATCTTCAACTGTAAGAAAGTCTTTGAAGCCATCGTCGCAGAATACTCACAGTTTAGCTGGAAAAAGTAGTGCAAAACACCTGTTTTTCTTGAAGAGAGCAGAGCATATTGGTGTAAATTCTCTGTGGGCCTTAAGAGACTTCTGCTGAGAAGTCTTGAAACAAGAGAAGATGATGGGATTCCCAACTCACCGAGTCTTTTTTCCTGAAAGCCCTCCATAATTCTTCTTTTTGGGCATAATTAAAACACCGGAATATACGAGTGCTCTAGGTCGTGTATTCAGATTTCCCCTGATAGGAGCCAGGCGGTGTGCACGTTCCAAAATTAGGGGACATGAAGTTGATGTGAATTGCAGTAGCGAAGGTAAGATGGTTGAGACAAAGTCCACCAATGCCTCCGATTTAATGGATTCCGGTAGCCCCACAAGACGTAGATTATTCCGTCTGGAACGGTTTTTGAGGTCATCAATTTTACTTTGAAGTTTAAGCTTGGAGTCTCGATCAATTTGTTGTCGTAATTGGGCAATATCATGGAACGCTTCACCTAATCGTTGTTCATTCATCTTCACCTGTGTGTTTGTCTGATTTATCTGCTTCATTAAATCTTTAATACTTGCTGTAAACTTGTCAGTCTGTTGTTGTAATAATGGTTCCATTGTTTCTTTGATGGCTTTAACAACATCTTTATACGAAATGGAATTTGAGACCTGTGGGTCAGAACCCTCTACTGAAGATTCATCAGGCCCTGAAGCATCCGTGTGTGAACCATATGTTTTACGACGATCTCCTCCTCGCGATCGAGGATTTTTAGGCATCACAAATTTCTCCATTGCCAATAGCTATTAAGATGAATGCAAGTATGAATATAGTTTTTTTGTAGACTAAACACTGGCACTGTGGGTGAGGGTAAATGGATTAATTAACTTCAATATACATTTGGCCTTCCAGGACAAATCATTTGATATACTGTTGGGTCCAAGCAACCGACATGAGAGGGGGGGGCAACATTTTATGAACTCATCCTGAGTCAAATGATCAACTTCACACTTCAAAGGATTTTGCAATACCTATAATCATCATGGGTTTAAACTGCATGACCACTTTAGTTATAGAGCAGGTTCTGTAGGGTGTTTTTTAATCTTCCAGATTTTCCAATCAGTACAACGGTTAGACCCAGGAAATTCTGATAAGTAAAAGTGTATACCGTATATACTCGAGTATAAGTCGACCCGAATATAAGCCGAGGTACCTACTTTTACCACAAAAAACTGGGAAAACTTATTGACTAGGGTGGAAAATGCAGCAGCTGGTAGTGCCCCCAGTAGTAATTCCCCCTATTAGTGCCCGCAGTAGTAATCCCCCCCTGGTAGTGCCCCTAGTAGTAATCCCCCCCTGGTAGTTCCCCCAGTGGTAATCCCCCCCTAGTAGTGCCCCCAGTAGTAATCCCCCCCTAGTAGTGCCCCCAGTAGTAATCCCCCCCTGGTAGTTCCCTCAGTGGTAATCCCTCCTTTTAGTGCCCCCAGTAGTAATTCCCCCCTGGTAGTGCTCCCAGTGGTAATCCCCCCCTTTTAGTGCCCCTACTAGTAATCCCCCCCTGGTAGTTCCCCCAGTGGTAATCCCCCTTTTAGTGCCCCCTGTAGTAATCGCCCCCTGGTAGTTGCCCCCTGTAGTAATCGCCTCCTGTAGTCCCCCCCTAGTAGAGAGAGACATAATAAAAATTAAAAAAGAAACACTTACCTGAAACCCCCGCTCCTGGTCCCGCCGCTATCCGCTCCTCCGGCCGCTTTGCATTATGGGAGAGATGTCGTCATGACGACGTCTCTCCCATTACCCACTGCGGGAGCCGGAAGATGGCTCCCGCAGTGGGAGCAGCAGCAGCCGCTGTGAGTCTGACAGACTCTCAGCGGCTGCTGATTACAGAAAACACACAGCTGCCGGCTCCGGCGGCTGTGTGTTTGTGCTGTGTAGTGCTGACCGAACTCCGTCCGGTCAGCGCTACACTTCACACAAGTATAAGCCGAGGGGGTACTTTTTCAGCACAAAAAATGTGCTGAAAAGCTCGGCTTATACTCGAGTATATACGGTACTTTGATTTTATCACTCCAACTCTAAGCACCAGAATATTATATAAATTAGGCACGCCTACAGTGCATGGAAATACGTTTCTAGAATATAGCCAGTAGAGGGAGCCTGAGGATTAATAATGGAGCCAAAAGTCCAGTTTAAATGTAGAATCTTGGAAGCTGAAAATTGAGAACGATGTGGTGTCACAGGCTCAATCTTCTATACACAATACACACTTAGATGTAGTAGCGATTCTTTGGCGCCACTCAGGGCTCTCACCATATATATGGGTTCTTGTCACCTCCATCCACGTTGTAGCGTGCGTGCTAAAATGGCTGGCATCTCACCCCAGAGTAGCAAAACAGACTTCTTCTATAGTGCAATAGGCAGGGAGAGGGGGGTGCGAGGGGACCAGCGTCGCGCCTCCCGTGCAGCCGCTAGTTAGTCAGCAAGTCAGCAGCGCGGACATCTCAATGCTCATCTGGCACCTCAGAGTAAATTTTCATCTCCCAGGATGCACTGGGTTCTCTCTCCTATACCCTGTCCCCGAGCCAAGACACCTTCAGTTACGTAACAAGTCCTAGGCCGGAGGAGGAGAACCAAGCGAAAGAAGAAAGTCTGGAGCACACAATTATAACATTCTCACCAGAAGGAGATGGGAAACCGGTGACCAGAACAAAGCCCATCTGCAGCACAGGTGCAACAGGACGAGAGTCCTGTGGAACCCTATGAACTTCGTAGAAATAGAGATAACAAGGGTAAGTTCTTACCATAACTCATACACCGACAGGGCAGAAACGTGCACCTTCAAGGTGGCCAGGTGTAAACCCTGATCTAAGCCTGACTTTAGGAAAGCCAGAACCCTGGATATCCAAAACACCTGGGGATCGTAACCTTTAGGCCGACACCATTCAAAGTAAATATGCCACACCCTGTAGTAAATCCTGGCAGATGCAGACTTCCGAGCTTAGAGCATGGTGTTAACCACAGAGCTGGAAAAAACCCTGGACCTCAGGAGGGACGTCTCAAGAACCACACCATCAAAGACAGATGACCCAGGTCCGGGTAAAGACAAGAACCCTGAGACATCAGGTTCGGACGTTGAGGCCACAGCAACGGAGTGTCGATGGAGAGACTCTGAAGATCTGAGTACAAGTGACGTCTGGGCCATGCTGAAGCCATCAGCAGGATTGTTCCCCCTTCTTGCTTGAACTTCCGAAGAACTCGAGGAAGAAGGGAGATAGGAGGAAACCGGTATGCAAACTGGAAGGTCCACCGTACCGACAGATCATCAGAGCGCCTGCGTCTCTTGTTCCTGACCCGAACACTGGCAGCTTGTGGTTGTTTCGGGAGGCCATGAGATCTATCTCAGGAAGGCCCCACCTGTCCACTAGGAGTTGAAACATTTCCTGGTGTAGAGACCATTCCCTTGGATGCACGTCTTGATGGATGAGGAAGTCCGCTTCCCAGTTGAGTACTCCTGGGATGAACACTGCAGAGATGGCTGGGAGATTGCCTTCTGCCCAAGTCAGAATGCGGGACACTTTTACCAGTGCCGCCTGACTTCGAGCTCCTCCTTGGCGATTTATGTAAGCCACCATGGTGGCGTTGTCTGACTGGACTTGCACGAGTTTTCCGTGAAGAACGAGTCTTGCTCACTGAAGAGCTCCGAATACTGTCCGCAGTTCCAATATGTTGATTGGAAGAGCAGATTCTGCTGTCGTCCACCATCCTTGAAACAGGTGTGGACCCATCACTGCGCCCCAACCTCGGAGACTGGCGTCTACCATCAGGAGGACCCAGTCCAGGATCCAAAATTGGTGTCCCTTGTCAAGGTGAGACGTCTGTAGCCACCAGGCCAGAGACAGACGTACTTCCGGAGAAAACACCGTCTTTATCTTTATCCCATTTCGCAACCCATGCCATCTGGAGAGGATCAACTTCTGCAGAGGTCTGGAATGAAACTGGGTACACTCCACCATGTCTAACGTCGACAGCATGGATCCCAGGAACCTCATTGCCGAGTGAATGGACACTCAGCGATTGAGAAGGCAATTGTGTATTCTTGCCTGCAACACAGAGATCTTATCCTCTGTCAAAAAGAACCTCTGCTGTGGAGAGTCCAACAGTGCACCGAGATGGAGCATCCTCTGAGAAGGAATCAGGGACAACTTCTTCCAGTCACTCAGCCATCCGTGAGTTCTGCAACACAGATATCATCAGTTGCAGATGGCAGTGAAGTACCTCTGGAGACCCGGCTAACAGTAGAGGGTCGTCCAGGTAGGGTAACAGGTGGACCCCTTGCATCTGCAAGTAGGCCGTCAAAACTGCCTTGACCTGGGTAAACACTCGCGGTGCAGTAGAGAAATCTGAGGAAATGCTGGTGAGCTGAAGCCAACGGGACATGCAGGAAGGTATCCTGAATGTCTAAAGACACATAAAATCCCTCGGTTCCATAGCCAATATAATGGAGCGCAGGGACACCATCCTGAGCCAAGGTACCCTCAGAAACTTTTTGAGGCACTTGAGATTGAGGATAGGCCAATAAACTCTGTAGGGTATCTGAACCAGAAAAAAAAAAAATCGGAGTAATAACCCGTTCCTCCCTGAGTGAATGGGACAGGTACCTGACACCAGCACTGGGCGAACTGAAGAAGGCGGACTCCCACCCTGGGATCCAACAAGGGGAGGCTCTCCAAGAGCTCAGCCATAAGGAACGGCTAGCTGACAGTTTCCAGGATTTCGGCTGCTGCTGTAAAAGGCAGTACAAGCAGTCTCATAAATAAATGCGGCTGTATCACGGAGCCTACCCACCAGAGAGACCTGATCTCTGGTAACATCTGAAAGAAGGACTCCAGTAGGGAGTCTGCCCAGAACTCCAAAGCCTCGGCCAGGAGAATACATCGATCTTGGTATTCGTAGTATCTTCTAGGTAAGATATGGATGGTAAAGGTAAAGCAGCACATTTAAGCAAGCACAGCACATGAGAATCCACCACATTTGAAGTTCCCCGTTGGTACAATGGGCCTGATTCAGAGCAGGACGCTCTGAACAAGCGTTTTTTTTTTTTTTGGGTTACCACCATCAGCTTATGCGAGCGTCCATGATGATGGTCGCGATGGTCAAGACCATCGGGCTTGCGACGAGATGGTCTCGCTGTAGGGTCTCGCTGCCGCAAGCCCTGGAGTGATTTTGGCTCTATCAGAGCCAAAATCACTCCCACTGACAAAAGTCCAGGAATGATGTTGTTCGTCCATGCAAGATGACGTTTTGCCTCTTTCTCAGTTCCGTTTTTTTGGAGGGAAAAATCCGAACTCCACGTGCAAACTCGAACCTATCCGAGCCTGCACATCACTAGTTGTAATACGCATGCGCGAACCAGTCATTGCGGTCGGAAATTGTGTGCTCGCAAAATAGCGAATGCCTGCTAATTTGAGTGACAGAATGAGGCGTTTGTGGGTGGTAACAGGGGAAGGTGCTTGAAAATGGGGAGTGGAGATCCGAACGCAGGCGTGCCAAAAGGTCAAAACGGGCGTTTTAAGGGTGTGCATAATTAACAAAGCAGCGTCATTGACCACGTCACTTGGTTGTCTTTTAGCCTGAACTGCTCGCATGATTGTGAAAATCCAACCACAAGCACTGCGAGCAGTTCATACGCCTTTCGATGTACTCGATTAATCAAATAAATAGCGGAGATGATGTAGGATGCGAGCGGCCAGGGGGCGTCTTTACAAAATAGCGAGCGCATATTTTGTTCGCTCGCTCGCTCAGACATAGAGGCGTCAACAGACCGCAAAGAGCGAGCGCTCAATTTAAATAGTCGGCCCCTTTTTCTAAACGAGCGAGCGCAAATAGCGTCCGGCTCTGAATCAGGCCCAGAGACTCCGGAGATACCTGAGGAGGTGTTGAGGGAGGCACTGAGGTATCATCATCTGCCCGGGGAACCCCTTTTTAAGTGCCTGAGGACAGGAATCAGTTGTGAGATAACATGACACTAAACCAGAAACTCTCAGAGACCACATCACCTTCCCCTATTCTCCAGGGGCGCCGAGGGTGGGGGGAGCGGGTACAATTTACCCGGGCCCAGGCTTCCAGAGGGGCCCGGCGCTGCCCCCCCACCCTCCTAACTATCTCCCAGCACACAGCGTGTGCTAAGATGCAGTGGGAGATTGCTGTGGCTGCTGCTTAGCAGCCGCGAGCAATCTCCTATGCCTGAGGGGGGGAGCGATCACACTGATCGCGCCCCCCCTGGCTTTGCGCCGGGCTGAGGGGCTCGCAGTGCTCCCCTCCCCGGCGTGCAGCGGCGCTGCAAATGTATACTTTTTTTTGCTTTTTTATTAGAGGGGGCGTGGCCACGCCTCCAGCGATTAGGCCACGCCCCCTCTTTACCGGGGGCCCCGCAGCGCTCTCATCGCCCCTGCTATTCTCACCTTATACTTGGTGCAGGATAGGTGGGTAGGGACATCATTATGTTCAGAATCCTCACTCTCAGACATGGCCATGAGAGTATATAGGATGTATGTGACTCCCCACACATATATACAATGTTTGCTGTGAGGCAAATTGCACCCTGACAGTACTGCATCGCAAGGGCTTGTAAAATAAAAAGGACAGGGATAGTAAAATGGCTGACAGTCAGAATAGAAATACAGTCACACAGCGCTAGCATATGATCACATACAATGCAGAACATTTCACCTGCACTAATGGCACTATGATTAACTACACAGACCTGAGGGCCTGATTCAGACCCGGACGCTATTTGTGGACGGTCGTTCCAAAAAAGGGTCTGGCGGTCCGGATATTTAAATTGAGCGCTCTCTCTTTGTGGTTTGTTGACGCCTCTATGTCTGAGCGAGTGAACGAAAAATGCGCTCGCTAGTTTGTAAAGACGCCCCTTTGCCGTTCACATCACACGTCATCTATTGGATTTATTGGATTAATCGGGAATATCAAAAGGCATCTGAACTGCTCGCAGTGCTTGTGGTAGCTTTTTCCTACCGCTATCACTGCGAGCAGTTCAGGCTAAAAGACAACCAACTGACGTGGTCGATGACGCTCCTTTACTAATTATGCACTCCCATTAAACGCCCTTTTCACCGTTAGGCACGCCTGCGTTCGGATCTCCACTCCCCCGTTTTCAAGCACCTTCCCGTTACCACCCACAAACGGTACATTCTGTCAATCAAATTAGCAGCCCCTCGCTGCTTTGCGAGCGCACGGTTTCCGACCGCAATGACTGGTTTGCGCATGCGCATTACGACCCATATGCATGCACAGTTGTGCGAACATCGCTCAGAGCGAACGAGCGGCCGCTTACAAGCGGCTCTGAGTCAGGCCCTGAGTCTGGTAGGAAATAGTGCTGCACACTGAGGGCCTGATTCAGACCCGCTCACGAGCGCTATGCGCTCGCAAGCAGGTCGATGGTGGCCCAGTGTGCATGCGCACGACGGAGCCGGCTCAGTCGTGCGCATGCACGAGACCCGGATAGCGACGGGCAATCCGTCGCTCCGGGTCTCGTACCAAAGGGGGCATGCTGTCGATGTTGAGTGACAGCACGCCCCCTTTGGTGGGCAGGCCGGGGGAGTGGCTGCCCAAATGGAGGCGTTCCCATGTGAACGCCTCCTTTTGGGGCTGGCCCCACTGACATCACGATTGATGTCAGTGGGAGAGATTTCGGCTCTGTGAGAGCCGAAATCTCTCTGGGGCTTGCGGCAACGAGACCCTACCACAAGGGTCTCGTCGCAAGTCCGATGGTTGCGATGGTCTTGACCATCGCGACCATCTTCCTGGCCGCTATGCGAGCGGCCAGGAGGCCGCTTTAAAAAACCAGAAGGCCGCCCCTGATTCAGAGCGAGCGCTCTGTCAGAGAGTCCGGCTCTGAATCAGGGCCTCTGACCTGTTAGTAGAGGAGAGGTATGCAGGGGGACCCGGACCACGATGCCACCAGAACCAGCGTCTTGCACATTAATTAAAATGGACGCCAAGGAGCTGAGGAGGTAGGTCCGGGGGAGAAGTGCTGTCACAGCCCACCCGACCTCTTTGAAAAGGCGCTGCGAGCAGGGCCGGCTGTGTGACAGGGAAGGTGCTATTCCCTAGCCTGCAATTAAACCCTGGGACGCTGGAGCTTCCGCAACGAGCTCCAGCCCAACATCCCTGGTGGTCCAGTAGGTGCGCAGGACTCAGTGCCTGACTCCACTTAGGCCATCCCCAGGGAGCACCCTACCTGGGGACAATTTAGACTGTGAATCGGCGGGTCTCCACCACAGGTACCCGACGCTTACCTGACCCTCCGTAAATCCGGCCACAGTCCAGGGATCCTCCGGGGTCCCTGCTAGTCGAGACCCCGAAATCCCACCATGATCCCCGGATCAGTACCGGTGTCCTGGTCTGGCGTGGTGAAGTAGTGACAGCACGGATGTCCTACTGGACTGTCCGTGCTATCTGCTCATATTCTGCAGCGTCTAATACCGTAGAAAATCTTCAGGGGCTGTGCTAAACAGCCCCCCTCTGAACCGTGACCCGACTCCGTGCCGGGCACCTACTAAACTGAATGTGCCTTGGCTCGGGGGCGGGGTATCTCTTCAAGATGCTGGGCAGCCCCCAGGCTCTCCCTACACTGGTGATCTACCTACACTCTGTTCACCTACTGCAGAGCAGTGATATGTGCTCTCCCCAACTTCCCCCCCACCAGGGCCGGACTGGCCATAGGGCACTTCTGGCAAATGCCAGAAGGGCCGATGGTCAAGTGGGCTGGTCTGACTGTCCGTTTGGATCCCATACAAAATGTCTTACCCAAAATGGCCGTCGCCCGAGAGAAGACATTTATTTTACATAAAGAACAGTAATGATACTAGAGGTCCTGCTGGTCCTCTAGTGTCCACTGGCCATGTTCTGCCAGCAGACACTAGAGGACCAGGGGGACCTCTATTAACAGGTACTGTTTGACACCCCCCCCCTGACTGCCGTGTGTAAAGAAATGCAAGTGCCGAAGAGGAGCAGGAGGAGACCAAATGTGACAGCTGCATCTCCTGGACCCTCAGGTAAGTGTGTGCACTTTATTTACTTTTTAAATCTATTGCTATTTACCTTAATGACAGGCAGCTCTATTTGTGCAGGCTATGCTGGTCTCCTGCACTTACTGTATATCCCCCTCAGTATCCCAACCTCACCCTCCCTGTAACCCCCAATCAATGTCCCAGCCCCCACCCTCACTGTAACCCCCCTCAGTGTACCAGCCCCCATTCTCCCTGTAACCTCCCCTCAGTGTCCCAGCCATCACCCTCCATGTAACCCCCCCTCAGTGTCCCAGCCCTTACCCTCCATGTAACCCCCCCCTCAGTGTCCCGGCCCTCGCCCTTCTTGTAACCTCCCCCCAGTGTCCCCATCCTCACGGTAACAGCTAGATCCCCTTCCGTAGATAGACCATGACGTCATCAGCCAGTGTCCAACGTCATTCCCTACCATCCAAGTGGGAAGAGGGGGAATATAACCATGTAGCGAGCGGTTAACTTTCTCTTTTTGGTGCACTGTGTGGCCAGGAAACTACACTTCCCCCCCTCAGTGTACGTCACTTCCAGGTACAAAATCTGAAGTGGAAATAGTCTTTACGCCGTCCTCACCCTCCCTAAACCTCCCCTCAGTGTCCCAGTGTCTCTCCCTATATCCTCCCTCAGTGTCTGTACCCTCACCCTCACTGTAACTCCCTTCAGTGTCCCGGTCATCACCCTCCGTTTAACCCCCCCTCTGTGTCCCAGCTCTCACCCTTCCTGTAAACCCCCCTCCGCTGTGCGCTCGCAAGCAGCCCGATGTTGTTGTTGTGCGCACGCACAGCATCCGGCATGCGTGATCCCCGGCAAGAGACTGAAGTTCAGTCACTCCGGGGCTCGCTACAAGACGGGCGGCTGTCGATGGTGAGTGACAGCTCGCCCCATTTTGCGGGAGGAAAGGTGGCTGCAGGAACGCCTGCTGTTTTTGGGGGGCCCTACTGACATCACTACTGATGTCAGTAGTGGATTTCCTGCTCTGTTGGAGCAGGAAGTCCACTTGGCCTTGCAGTTGCTGAGAACCTACCACAGGGTCTCGTCGTAAGGCCGATGGTCACGATAATCGTGACGGCCTCCTGCCCGCTCGCACAAGCTGTGGGAGGTCTCCCACAGCTTTGCGAGCGGCCGGAATTAAAAAAAAAAATTGCCCTGATTCAGAGCGAGCGCTCGCCAGCAGCAAGTATCAGGCCCTAAATCCCTTGCAGGATGTGCACTGTTGTGTGTGTGTGTTTTAATACAGAGGATAATGTACACTTTTATCTTGTTCTAATAATTATATTGTAAGAGCATAGACTAAGCAGTGGGAGGAGTTAGGAATAGTAAGGGGAGGAATCTGTGACAGGAACCAGCTACTGACACCTAGGGGGTCAATTCTATTAGGTGCGATGTGCCATTGAAATGGCGTTTAAACTGCAGCGCAGCTCGCACCCTTCGCTACCCGACCCAAGCCAGGATTCGCATAATTTAGCTCGGAGCCCTATGGGGCCGCGAGAAATTTTAGGGGAATCCATGCTGCCGTAAAGTGCGGCCACTGCCACTATGACTCGTGGCGGCGAGATCATCGCGGCTTATAGGATTGACCCTTAAGATGGGCCTGTTTGCTTTGAAACGCCAGGGCCTATTTCTCTTTCATCCACTAGGGGACACTGGAGGTGCTTACGCTGGGGTATAGAGGCGTGGTTAGCTGGAGCTGGCCCTAATTAATTCAAAAGTGTGAAGCTCCTCCCCCTCTATTCCCCACCAGCCCTCAGTTTAGAAAATGTGCCTTAGGAGCTGGTCACTATGTGCTGTGCTCCAGCAATACATTTATTTTATTTTGTTTTATTATTTATAGCATCTTTTACACGATTAGGTACCCTTCGCCACCTATACCAAAGATGGGGTCCGGGTACCTGGCGCCCTGACTTTTCTAAAGTTCAGGAAGGAGTGCACAGTGCTTATTCTAAAAGCAACTGACAGCTCCTTATCGCCACAGCACATCTCCACAGCAAGAAGAGGAGAGTGCTGACCTGCTGAGAGAGACTTCCATGGGAGCGCAACGAGTATGTAGCTGCGCATCCCCCGGCTCCCCCACGCTGCCAGCGCTTGTACTGGGAGACACATTCTGTTTTTTTTACAGAGTGCCTGGGTTATTAGCTCAAAGCGCTGCTCCCTGCCAAAGCTCTCAGCCCCCACTGGATAGCGCAGCATTGCGGGGCTGACATAAAATGCAGAGGCCATTTTAGACCTTCACATAAAGAAGAGGGCGGAGCCTATATCCGCGCGGGCTCTCTCTCTCAGTACTAGCGGCATACAGCTGTAGTAAACAGTGTGTCTGCCGTTTCCAAGGTTTATGCAACCTCTACTGCCCAGCGCTTGTAGTACAGGCTGTGTACATACATAGCTCACGCTGCTCCCAGCTTTCAACGGCCCCCGCTGGACACGCGTTTTGCGGAGGCAGCAGAGCGGGGCTGAGATTATGGCTACATAGAAGCCACTTTTGCTTTTAGCATGTAAAGGGGGCGGAGCCTAAAGACGCGTTCTCTAAGCGGCATGGAGCTGTTACAAACAGCGTGTCTGCTGTCTTTATTACTGTATGCCTGCATCTCTCCCTGTTAGTGTTGCAGTTGAATTAGTAAAGGCTGGATTCTCCTTGAAAGGAGCTAATCTGTGGGCTGGGGAGTTGTTCTCCTTTGGCCTTCTGTTTTTTTTCTATAGTCTGGATACTGTCTGTGTGTCTTAAATGACAGGCAGTAGGCTTCTCCACCGACCCTGAACCACTAGGTCCCAGGATCAAGTCCTGCCTTTGACAAAGATGTGTATATATATATATATATATATAATTATATATATATATATATATATATATATATATATTTAAAACAAAAAAGATGTTTGTTTGTGCTTGTTTAATAGTCCCTTCCATGGCTAATTCTGCTTCACTCACTCCTACATGGGCCGCTGATGTGATAGCAGAAATTAGTAGGTCTCAATCTCTCTGGGAGCGGAAGGGAAGCTCAGTGCTGAATCGCTTCTCTGCCTTTTGGCTAAGATCAAGTGTAGTATCTGTTCTTATCAGTTTAATATCTGATCCGCCCCCTATCTGGGGGCCATACATTAAATGGATTTTTAGAACAGGGAGATGGAAGAAGAGCTTGCTCTGTCCACTCCACGCATTGACCTGGTATTGCAGTACTGCCAGGACCGGTGCACCTAAAAAAGATTACACACTGAGTGCGTCACACGCATGTGAGGTCACTTCCTCCGTGCCTCTGGGAAGGGGAAGAGAGAGATCCTTTTCCATAGATGTACGATGACGTCATCTACCAGTGTCCAACGTCATTCCCTACCATCCAAGTGAGAGGGAAATATATCTTTGTGGCGAGCGATGCAAGCCCGCAAGGGGCTAACTTTCTTATTTTCCTGGAAAGTGTGGGCAGAAGCCTCCTCTTCCACCCTCACTCACGTCTCTTCCAGGTACAGCTGAAGGGGTCTAATGCTATTCCCTCTGCGAAGGTCTGAGACAAGCCCCCTGCCGCCCTCATAGGGCGTTATCTATCAATACCCGAGGTTATAGGTACTGCAGCTACTGTACCCTACATTTTCTATTACAAAAAAAAAAACAACTAACCAAAAACGCCCTCTGATGACTGTCCTACAGTCAAAGAAGTCAGACGGGGAATTCCACGCTCATGAGGATCCATGAATCAGAATTTCAAATCTGTTCCTGCTACTCAGAGATTTTTAATCTGTTTGATACAGATTCCACGTCGCCCCCCCCCCCCCAGTTATCCTTTTCCATTATCTATGATGGAAAGGTGGGTGACATATTCCTGCGTCTGTTCTCTTCTTTCTAAGAAAACAATGCTTCTAATGCCGGATGCTACATTACTTAATACTCTACGGTGGGGGAGCCTTTAATTCTGACTGTCCGACAGATCCTAGATCTACCATGGGGACCCCCTTCTTATCGTAGTTGGACCGATCTATTTATACTACAAGGGGGGTTCAACTTAGAACTTATTAGCGCCTGGATTAACAAAGCGGTAGCTGGCTGGGCGGACCACTTGAATACGAGCTTGGACTCCGGTACATCCAGAGCAGAGTTGCATCTATTAGCAGAACACATTCATGATCTATGCAGTCAGATCAGTACTCGCATATCCGCTTCGGCCATTTTTGGCCGCATAGCTCTCTGGTTGCGCTCTTGGCAGGTGGCCGCAGAATCCAGAAGGGCTGTTGAATATTTACAGTTCACTGGTGATATGCTTTGGATCCAGGAGACCTTACTCTGGTTCCTCGTTTCAGTCTTTTTATGCACCCACAGCCCTTTCAGGGTAGGGCCCGAGGTGCTCCCAAGTAGGCATGGGGCGGCAGAGGTAGCGGTCGTCCACAAAAGGTTGCACGACAGGTACAGAACTCTCTTATGGTCTTTTCAACAGGCTTGGTCGCAGTCTCTGTAACAATCTGCTGTGCTTGTTCCGGTTCCAGCACATCAACGTGGTATGGGGCTTTACTCAGATCTTGGGTGATGCCCAAGCCGGATGGTTCAGTCAGACCCATCTTAAACCTGAAGTCTTTAATCCAGTATCTGAGGATGTATCATTTCAAAATGGAGTCACTTCAGTCTGTCTTGCGAGTTGGAACCAGTGGAGTTCCTCATTTCCCTGGATATCGAAGATGCCTATCTCCATGTTCCCATATGGGGAACCGCACCAGGCCTTTCTGCGTTTTACAATTTTGAAAAATCACTAACGATTTTGGGCGTTGCCGTTAGGGTTATCCTCGGTTCCCCGCATTTTCACCTAAGAGCCTGTTATTCAAGGCTCCATAGGAATCTCTTTTCTTGGACCACGCCTACCTGACATACCAGACTCTTATCCAACATTGTTGGATAATCAATTTCTAGAAATCCAGCCTCAGTCCATCCCAGAGACTCCAGTTTCTGGGGGTGATCCTGGATACGGTATTTCAGAGGATTTTCATTCCGGAAGACTAAGCCGGGCTATCCGGTTGTTAGTCCTCAGACCAAAGAGGGTGTCCATGCTTCTTGGTTTACGTTTCTTGAGGAAGATGGTAGCTGCTTTCGGGGCACTTCAATTCGGACGATTCTACTCCTGGGTGTTCCAGCTAGACCTGCTATCACAGAGGTCAGGGACTCGCCTGCATCTACATCAACGGATCCGTTTGGTTCTGGCTACTGGTCTTCTCTGGTGGACACAATCCAACAATCTCTTGGCGGGCAGAAATTTCGACAAGTGACTACAGACGCCAGCCTACGAGGCTGGGGAGCAGTGGTTCTTGGCTATCACTTTAAGGTTCGTGGGTCCCCTCTGGAAACAGGGTGGCCCATAAGTGAGTTGGAATTTACTATGCTCTGCTACAAGCAGCAAAGTTGCTAAGGTCTCTTCCGGGGAGGTTTTACTCAGACAACACGAAGGCAGTCGCTTACGTCAACCTTGAGGGTGGAACTCGAGGTCTAATGGCCATGCGAGAAGTAACTCAGATTCTCTGGTAGGACGACAGTCTGTCGTTATTGCTGTCAGCAGTATTGATGCCGAGAGTGGACAACTAGAAAACAGATTACCTAAATCGCCAGGACATCCATCCCTGGGGAATGGAGGCTTTAGCCAGATGTGTCCCAAGCACTCGTGAGTCGATTGGGTCGTCCTCAGGTGGACCCCCATGGTGTCCAGATTGAATAATCAGCTTCCAGCACACATGTCAAGTACTCGGGATCCACAGGCAAGGGCAGTAGACACTCTACCAGTCCTATAACTTGGATTACCGGTTTACTCCGATTCCACTAATTCCTCGTTTACAAAATAGGATAAAACACAAGTCGACCTCAGTCTTCTCGTGGCTCCGAACTGGCCTCGGACTAGTTGGTTCTCGGACCTTCAGTTCCACCTGGCAGAAGTCCCGTGGCCCCTTCCTCTTTCCCGGACCTTCTGCAACAGGGTCCTTTCGTCCACCCCAATTTAGCAAAACTGCATTTTACGGGGTGGCTCTTGAACTGATATCTTAGGATGCAAAAGCATCCCAGACTTGTTTTTTTCTTTCCCACCATGTTTTGCGCCAGGAGACTGGTTTCGGCTGCGCATTATCATCGCACCTGGCGCTCTTATGTGTCATGGGTACCATTCGGGGCTTTCCGTCTAGAACTTTGCGGTTGTTCCATTGTTTTTTTTTTTCTCTAGACCAGATCAGTTTCTGGCCTGCGATTGGGATCTTGTAAAGTGCAGGTTTCTGCTCTTCTCCTTTCTTTCACCGTAAGTTGCTCCTCATTCCTGAGATGCAGCTGTTTCTTCAGGAGGTGTTGCGGGGGCAGCCACCTTTTGTACCACCTATGGCTCCTTGGGGCTTCTCTTGGCTTTGGCTTCGGCATGCAGAGTTTCAGAATGGGAGGGCTCTGTTCCATAAGCGTCCTTACCTTGTGTTTCATGCTGATAGGGCGGTACTCAGGATGGTAGCCGCTTTCCTCCCTGAGGTGGGGTCGGCTTCCCACATAAGCCAACCTTTTGTGGTGCCTCTTTGGTGGAGGACTCGGGTGTGTCTTCTACCCTGGATGTGGTTCGAGCTCTCCGCAGTCAAGTTATGTCAGTAATGATCATCCGTCAACACATTCTGTGGGTGCGGGTGCCTCCACTTTACAATGGTGCCATGCAGCTACTTGGTCATTGGTTCACAAGTTTTGGCCGCCTTGTTCTGCAGGTCCCTCAGAGCGCCCCCGCCCGTGGGGTAAACTTTGGGACGTCCCCAGCGTAAGCAGCTCCAGTGTCCCCTAGTGGATGAAAGAGAAAATGGGATTTTGGTACTTACCGGTAAATCCTTTTCTCTGATTCCACAGGGGACACTGGACGCCCACCTCAGCGCTCTTCGCCTGCCTGTTAGTTCCGTATGTTGTATGGTTTTGTTGTGTGATATTTCTCCTTTTCACTCCTATTGTTCTCCATCTCCTCTCGGTCTTCATTTTCTAAACTGAGGGCTGGTGGGGAATAGAGGGGGAAGAGCTTCACACTTTTGAATTAATTAGTGCCAGCTCCAGCTAACCACGCCTCTATACCCCAGCGTAAGCACCTCCAGTGTCCCCTGTGGAATCAGAGAAAAGGATTTACCGGTAAGTACCAAAATCCCATTTTTTAGTCCCAGTCCGACCCTGCCTCCCACCGCGGGACACAGAAAAACGGGACTGTCCCGCTGAATGTGGGACAATTGGGAGGTATGTGTGAGCCTGCAACGATGAACGATGCGCATTCCCGCATGTCAAATAACGATATCTGACATCTGATGTATTTGCAGTCAGATTTGGACGATTCAGTTCAATTTAATACAGTACTGTCTGAAATCGTTCATCTGACAGATTTGACCGTGCTGCATACACACGGAACAACTTGAACAACCATAGATATCGTTGATAGATTTCCCTGCAGGTCAAACGATTTTGGTTGTACTCACTGATAGATATCTATGATAGATATTTCAGTGAAGCTATCTTTAAGTTGGCCTGCATGCATGAAAGACCATAGATATCGTTATCGTTCCTGCGGGAACACGCATCGTTGGTAGTTGTCAGGTTGGTCACTGCCAAAAAGTGAACGATAACAACGATATTGCTCAAATTGCTCATAAGAGTTGTAGCGTGTATACGCACCATAACACATATGCACAATATCACATACATACATACTAAACTACTCGCCTGCTGTCCTTTTCTCCCTGAGCTGCCCGACTGTTGGCTCCACGTGCGGCGTATGTCAGGACGCATGTGAGGGAGCGAGTCCATCGGGCCACGGGACAAGTGGGGCTGAGCGGTGGTCAGCCCTCGATTCGGCTCCGGTATACAGCCACCACAGACATTGACGCTGCACGCAGCTTGCCGCCGGAGCGGCTCAGAGAACAGGGGACCCTGTTGGGATATCAGCTCCATTTCAGTCTGACACGACTGCTGACAGTAACGGAGGCTGCATTTGCTATCAGTGCAGCGGCTTGGACTAACAGAGGATCGTGAGTACTGTTGAGCTTTCATTCATACTATTGCTCCAGTACTGATTGACTATCAGCGTTTCCCCCATCTGAAGTCCGGCTCATTTGCACTGGGGTTCACACTAGTGTTGCCATCATCAACTGTGGCTTGTTTGCAACATTGGGCCTGATTCAGACCCACTCGCGAGCGGCTGTCCGCTCGCAAGTGGGTCGATGTTCTGGGCTGAGCATGCGCACGACGGAGGGAGCTCCGTCGTGCGCATGCGCCAGACGCAACGAGCGAAGGAAAGTCCTTCGCTCGTTGTGTCTGATCAAAGGGGGCGTGCTGTCGATGTTGATTGACAGCACGCCCCCTTTGGTAGGCGTGCCGGGGGCGTGCCTCCCTGACGGGGGCGTTCCCACGGGAACGCCTCCCGTCAGAAGCCGGCCCACTGACATCACTAGTGATGTCAGTGGGAGTGATTTTGGCTCTGATAGAGCCAAAATCACTCCGGAGCTTGCGGTTGAAAACCTCAACCGCAGGCTCCGGCTCGCAGTTTCGATGGTCGCGATGGTCAAGACCATCGCGGCCATCAAACTGCACGCTCGTATAACCTGTGGGTGGTGACCCACAGCTATACGAACGTCCAGGAGGACGCTCCATTTTCATGGAGGCCGGCCCTCATTCAGAGCGTGCGCTCTGCTCAGAGCGTACGGCTCTGAATGAGGGCCATTGTATTTCTGGGAAAGAGCATACTAGTGACTAATAGTGTATAGCCCCACGTTATTGGATTCAGACAGGGACATTTTTACACCCCGCATTATTGGGGATCGGAGATCACTTTTTACCGGTTGCTTATTCATATGCATTATTGTCCAATTTTGTTTATACATGTTTTTTAGGATTATATCTGTTTAGGAATCCCTATTGGGATTATATATTTATATGTGTTTCTCAATATTTATTAAACATTTTCATTGAAGGGTTATACTTTGTTTCCATCAATTTATCTGCTGTACGACAATAGCGCCATCTATCCTTTTTTTATACATACTAAACAGTACACTTACACTTGAAGCAGCAGCAGGTTACAAAAGGGCAAATACTCAATTTGTTAGGCTCCGCCCCTGCGATTAATGATGCGATTTGCAGGGATATGGGGTGGGGCTTGCCGTATTGGCTCCGCCCCAATGGGGCCAGCGGAGGCATTGGCGGGGTTCGCAGGGGATTTATGCCCTTAGCTGATGCAAGCAGTCTGTCGAACAGCGCGGCACCATAGCCTCTACACGGGAACACCTGTTCTCGGCGGGGTCACATCGACCCTGTGAGGGGGCCCCTCTGTGTGTGGGGGCCCTGGGGACAACCGCCCCTGTCACTCCCACTTAATCTGGCCCTGCCTCTGGGTGTGTATTGTTTTTTTTTTTTTCATATGGAGCCTTTGGGCCCCATTTCACAATGAGACATAACCCCTTTAGTGAGTGCTTAAGGGGCTATATCCTCCTTTCAGTATTTAACAGACAGCACTGACCTAGGGATGTGCAGGCTCGGTTCTACTCGGTTCCGTTCGGTTCTTTTTACCGGATCTTATTGGGTTTCAGCTGTCACGAGTTTTGGATAGCCAATAAGATTCGGTAAAAAGAACCGAACGGAACCGAGTAGAACCGAGCCTGCACATCCCTACACTGACCTTATCTTACCGCTGCTTGTCAATGTACCGCTCACGAACGATACAGTCCACATTGCGCTTACCCCCATTTTCTCCATACTAATAGGGACCCCCACATGTTTGTTGCCCAGGGGAACCCATAAAACCTTAATCCGGCCCTGACTGGCTTGATGTAACGGCACAGACACGGCACAGCAGCCGTCCTTGTCAGTGGATATTCCCGGCTGTTACACGGCAACAGTGCCGTGTCTGTGCCGTCTGAAAGGACCCAGTCATTTACATACTTAATTAAATTTACTACACAGCAAAAAAACTGCATTTTTTTTTGCAGGCCGGTGAAAACCTGCGTGTGTGAAATAGCTATGTCTCTACCATCCCTAGCAACCAGCACCATATAGACATGTCGTCCGCCCGGACTGTTACATCGGCTCTGATTGGCTGTTCTTGCACTATGCACAGCCTTAAGGCCCCCATACATCAGCAATTGATTGCAGCAATCGATTGTGTATAAAAAAATCTTTCCCTTTTCCAGTCGATTGCAGAATTGCCACAATCGATTGAAAAAGGGAAAGATTTTTTTATACGCAATCGATTGCAAATTGCACGATTGCTGCAATCAATTGCTGATGTATGGGGGCCTTTAGCTTTAATGAGGAAGGAGGGTAGACGAGAGTAGTAAGATGGCGCTGGACATTGCTATGAAGCTGTAAGGTTGGGTGTAGAAAGATGGCGAGCGCAGCGCCGATGACGTCATGACCTGCTAGCGTCAGATACGCGCGCTGTTACACTAGAGCTCAGGGTTTGGATCGTTCGTCGCCGCCGCTGCCGCGGCCTGCTGTGACTCGGTGCTCGACATGTACAAGACACCGATGCGGCGCGGGCTGTCCCCGGACACCCCACCCCTGCTGCACAGCGATAGCTCCCGCAGTAGCTCACGGAGCTGGTCACAGGGGCATTCTCCGACTAGGCCGTACCGCTCTCCGGTCAGACGCGGCCGCTCTCGTTCCCGGAGCCGCTCCCCTGCCCGGCGCTCCCGCTCCACATCCCAGGACCGCTCCGCAGCCCGGCGCTCCCGCTCCAGATCCCAGGGCCGCTCCGCAGCCCGGCGTTCCCGCTCCAGATCCCAGGACCGCTCCGCAGCCCGGCGCTCCCGCTCCAGATCCCAGGGCCGCTCCGCAGCCCGGCGCTCCCGCTCCAGATCCCAGGGCCGCTCCTCAGCCCGGCGCTCCCGCTCCAGATCCCAGGGCCGCTCCGCGGCCCGGCGCTCCCGCTCCAGATCCCAGGGCCGCTCCCCTGCGCGGCGCTCCCGCTCCAGATCCCAGGGCCGCTCCGCAGCCCGGCGCTCCCGCTCCAGATCCCAGGGCCGCTCCGCAGCCCGGCGCTCCCGCTCCAGATCCCAGGGCCTCTCCCCTGCGCGGCGCTCCCGCTCCAGATCCCAGGGCCGCTCCGCAGCCCGGCGCTCCCGCTCCAGATCCCAGGGCCGCTCCGCAGCCCGGCGCTCCCGCTCCAGATCCCAGGGCCGCTCCGCAGCCCGGCGCTCCCGCTCCAGATCCCAGGGCCGCTCCGCAGCCCGGCGCTCCAGATCCCAGGGCCGCTCCCCTGCCCGGCGCTCCCGCTCCAGGCATGCAGCCCAGCAGTACTCCAAGTCCCGTTCTGGACGCTCCCGCTCCAGGCCAGGCTGCTCCCCATCACCACGACCCCGCCGCTCCCCATCACCACGACCCCCGCCGCTCCCCTTCACCGCGCTGCCCTTCCCCATCACCACGACCCCGCCGCTCCCTATCACCACGACCCCGCCGCTCCCTATCACCACGACCCCGCCGCTCCCCATCACCCCGCCACCACTCTACGACTCCTTGCCGATCCCCTTCAACCTGGTCCTCAGACCCGAACCACTCCCCACCGAAATTTAAGACGCATGAGGGCTGCAGCGGAGAGCAGGTGAGTGTCCCGCCCCTGCGGAGCTGTTACCATCCCTACATGGGCTTGTTAGAGCCTTATGCCTTTTCCCTCACAACTTGTTTCCTGCTCCCTCTCTCCTTTTTGCCATGCTCCATCACATCCCTGTCCCATAGTCATGTGACTCCCCTGTCACCTAACCCCTCCGATAGTCATGTACCTATTCTGCAAGCTGCATCCCAATTCCTACTACCATGGTCACGGGAAGCCGACGGACGAAATCCCGATCGCCGGCTTCCCGACTGTCTAATCCCGGCAGGGTACTAATGACAGGTGTCGAAATCGCGACGCCTGTCATTAGACCTACGCCGGAAGCCTGACACCCGCCATACCGCTGGGGGGTAATTTAGGGCCAGACACCCCCCGGGAGGGTTAGGATTAGGCTAGGGGAGGGGAGGGGATAGGCCCCTCCCGGGAGACTTAGGGTTAGGCTGCAGGGAAGGGGGGGGGGTTAGGTTTAGGAACTTAGAGGGGGGTTAGGCACCCCTAAAGTAGGGTTAGGGTAGGGAATTAAGTTGGCGATACTTACCAAAAAGAACGATCAAAATCTTCACCGCTGCCGGCGGTAAATCATACTAATTCTCATGGTCACATGCCCATCCTGTTACCTGATGCCCTTTCCCCGCCCATTCCCTGTCATGGGCCCGCCCTCTCCTACCGCCTCTTGCTCCTATCACGGGCCCGCCTTCTCCTACCGCCTCTTGCTCCTGTCACGGGCCCGCCCTCTCCTACCTCCTCTTGCTCCTGTCACGGGCTCACCCTCTCCTACCGCCTTTTGCTCCTGTCACGGGCCCACCCTCTCCTACCGCCTTTTGCTCCTGTCACGGGCCCACCTTCTCCTACAGTACAGCCTCCTGTTTTGTTTGTGTGTCATCAGATATTAACTCTGACTTTTTCCTCCGCAGGATCGCTACTCACCCAGTGACTGTTACCGCTCTCCTGATCACCCTCTGGCCAGTCCCAGTGCTGACAGGTACACTCCCCTATACCACCTGAATATTAAAAACTGTTGCAGAAGGGAAATGTTGGTGCATGTTAAGGAAGGTCAGTTATTCCCAGCATATTGGTCAGTTGGTGGCATCCGTTTGCCTTTTTTGCTTTTAACAGGAGTTTTCAGGTGGAGGTCAAATAAATAGAAGTCAGCATAGTGATTTTAATTAGGTAACCTTAATTTCGAGTAGTGCTATCCTTTTAATTGTACTGGAGACTTTATGAAACTGGCGTGCTATAAACTATGCAAAACGATCCTGTCACCCCTAGCAACCAGTCAGGTCTGTTCCCATTCCAGAATAGTTTAATTAACTATATTTAACAAACCTTAAGAACAGTTTAGGAAATAATGATTAAGCAAATTTTATTCCTAGGAATGAATTCATTTAGCATCGAATCCCCTTGCAACGCGAGTAAGTGTGGCCGTGAGGGGGGGAAAATTCGATGGCGTTGCCGAAGTTTCTATTCCATTGCAACAGCAACTTGCCCCCCCCCCCCCCCCCATCCCCTTCCTTTCTTCCTTTGCGGCTAATTGGATTGAGCCCCTAGTGTCTGTAAATATCCCCCCGTTTCGTCTTTTGTTTTCTGGGTATTTATTGTACTTATAATGGGTTTCATAGCACATCCTGCAGAGGAAATTATTCTTCCATTGTGTGTGCAAACCCTGTGCCATTTCCCTAATGCAGCTGTAAGTAAAGGTTCTGACAAGTGTCTAGTTGACTTCTTGAAGTATATTAGGACTTGTGCTTACACCCCCCACTGCTTCAGCACTGCAGCAGTAAGGTGACTATTGTATCAAAGGTACAACATTTCTAAAATTCCATGGTAGCGAAAGAGATAAATGGCATGATTGGCTGTAGATAATATTTTGGAGTCTGCCATCGTGCCTTCGACGCGTTGTGAAGTGTTCCTTTCTGTAAGGCGCCCTGACCTAACGTGAAGACTAGGAGATTGCAGCAGATATCTGGAATATCAACTGTGGTCCCCTGTACATACATCCCGGTAGTTCTTAATATTTACTCCTCAATAGTTAAACTTGTGCTCCCAGGATGCATCGGGCCCCTCTCCTATACCCTGCCCTCAAGCCAAGGCACCTCAGTTTCGTAGGTACTCGGCACGGAGTCGGGTCACTTCAAGAGGGGCTGCGTTGACAGCCTCAGAAAACTTTTAAAAACCTACAAGAGTGGTCAGCAGAGGTAGTCCAGCGGACGCCCATGCTGCCACTCCGACACCTGGCGCCAGGGATCGCGGCGGGTGCCTGGGGGTTTTGGCTAGCAAAAACCCCCAGACGCCCAGGACTGTGCCGGACTTCATGGGGGACGTTAAGGTAAGCAGCGGGCGTCCGCTGACATCACAGTCCTGTAGGCTTCCCAGGTGGAGTCCTGTGGAAGCGGCTGCGAGTGTTAACAGGCATTGCGCCTGCTCTGACGCTATACCATCAGGGATAGCGGGCCACAGCGTGTGGACGTTGTCGGCATCCCAGGGGTTAATGGCATTTCAGGGGAGAGGGCCTTCCTTGTACTGCACAGGCGGCCCCTCCCCTGCTTCACTGCTCGGCTTTCCACTGCGGACTGGCGTTTGCCGGCAGCTCTCCTCCCTCAGACACGCCCCCTATGAGTCTGGCGGCCATTTTATATGTGCTGAAGCGCTGATCTCACCGGGAGTTGCGGTGCCTGGGCCCCCCTACATACCTCTGCTCTAAGCAGGTCAGTGTATGTAGCACTATTCTTACTAGACACAAAGTCTAGCAAGTTGATAGTGCAATATAGTGCAGGTTTTTCCTGGCATTGTATGTGTCTGTGCTAGCGCTGTCTGCCTGTATTTCTCTGTCAGCCATTTTATCTATCCCTGTACTTTCTCTTTCACTAGCCCTTGCGGTGACAGTGCTGCTCGGGGGTTAATTTTTTCACAGTTCAAACGATTATTGTACTGAGGAGTTTGACACATACATTTATGTCTGGTCAGGCTGATCTACCCCTCACACAGTCCTGCAACAGATGTTTGGCTGGAATAAGAGAGGGAGAGATTATTGTGGGAGTATTGTGTACCCTGTGTACCTGGTATGCAGGATTACCTGCTGGGCCCAGCTCTTCTCAAGAGCCTCCATGGGCTTGCTTTGCACAAGCAGTAAATACCCTGATGGGTCGGCTTGCTGCACCACCAGTGACCCCACCATTGGGGTGCGCTCCGCAGCTTGCTATGCCATGTGCGTCACAGGGTACCCCCAGACAGTTGGCTGTGGCTCATAGTATGCCTTTACAACCTACTCCCTACCAAACACAGTTGGAACCTGTGTGGGTTAATACTCTCCAATACGGTGCAAAACCTGATGGAGGTGTTACAGGGGGAGCCTTTCCAACATTCTGTTAGGAAAGAGATACTGTCTTCCCAGTCTACGTATATCAGGATGATTTGTCGACTGATGATGGGGAAATACAGGACTTATCTGAATCTGAGCTCCCTCTAAAGGAAGCGGAGACCAAGTCCAAAATATATGTGCACGACCTCATCCGTGCGGTCCGTGTGGCCATGGATATTGGGAATGAGGATACCCCAGCAGCCAAATCCAAACACGCTTACTTTAAAGAAGTTAAAAGTTCAGCGACAGCGTTTCCGCTGTCTGATCAGCTGGTTGAACACTTGGAAGAAGTATGAAATACTCCATGCAGGAGATTTCAGCCACAGAAGAGATTGGAGACCACTTATCCGTTCGAGGAGAAGTATTTCTCTAAATGGGAAACTCCACCTCAGGTGGATTCTCATATTACGCGCCTTGTCAAAAGTGTGACACTCCCTATGCCATCCATGTCATCATTAAAGGATGTCCCGGACAGGAAGGTGGAAGTATGCTTAAAGTACATTTATTCCCTTTCAGGGGGAGTGGCTAGGCCAGCTATGGCTATATGCTGGGTGGCCAGGGCAATGGAGCCTTGGGCTAATACCCTGGAGGTCGTCCTTGCCCGTAGAAGCTACCAGTGAACAAGTGGAACTGGTAGGTTCAGCCACATATGTGAATGAATTTATCATCCATCATTATTATTTATTATTTCTTTATGCACACAGATGGGATATGGACATTTATATGATTATATGCTAATATATTTAGTGTTTCTAATGGTAACTTTATCCCATATACATAAAGCTGAGATGTTGGGGGGATAGCATATCGATCTATCTTACTTATGTTCTTGTTAGTCAGTGTTTTTTATATACACGTGTTGTGCGCTGTTCATACACACACTTTTATATAGCTATACATGTATATACATGGTAAATAATTGTTCTTCACTATAGATAATGCTCTGAGATATTACACCTATAGAAAAAAGGCCTTTTATGGACTTATGGCGATAGGTGATTAGTATGCAAAAATATACTGCATAAAATAATGTATAAAGTACACCTATATATCTACAAGAAATGTTTTGAATGAGAAGGAAAGGAAATGATAAATTTATAGATTGGTCATGTATTTGCTCGTTGAAATAATTTTTTATGTGTATTCCATCTTTAAATGTATTTATCAGATACATGGTAGTGAAATGTTTTTTTTTTATTTTTTTAATTATTTTCTATCTTTCTCCTCTGAAGTCTCTCGTCGATTCATTCTGAAGTAAATTACTCAAGTCAATTATTTAAGTGAATAGAGTTGAATTCGATTAATTATGAATGCTATTTAAACATTGGAAACAGACTACACAGTCTGCCTTGACAAAGACGCCCATGTGACGTTGAAACGCGTAGGCGCTCATTCACCCCTCAGGATTTCCAAGCTACAGCTCTCCTCACTGCTGCCCTGCGACATCCAGCTTGTTAACTTGCTGGTCCTCCGAACACAGCTGCTGTACAGACAACAGGTGGTTACTGTCACGCTCCTACCCGCACACTCAATTGAGCTTGGTGGGAGCTGGAAGGACGGGGATCTGTTCCACACCTGACGGCGCTGACTGTAGAGAACAGGAGCACCAGGTACATTTGTCCATTTCCAACACTGCCGGAGCAGACAGGACAATACAGAGACATTATCCTCTTAAAACAGCACGCTCTTACAGAACCACCTCACACATTCAAGTCGCTCCCTGCTGGTCGGGTTGAGCGCAGTACCCTTCAGGTACTGGGGTGATGCCCAATTCCGGAGCCTGCAGGCAATTGTTTTAGGGTATTCTGTTCATTTAGCCACTCAATATTAGGGGTTTTAATCATTGCAGCAATATATGCACATACCGTTACTTAAGGACTATTACAATTGGAACCTTTTCCTGAGATAACCAGTGCAGTTTCCATTTTATTTGTGTATTGATATACATTGATTTAGTTGTATTTTATCTCTGATTATGGATCTTGCAAGATCACGTGTGATTGTTTTTTAATATATGATTAAATGCTATAGATTATTATTAATTTGTGTATTGACTTGTGTATATAACTGATATCCTTCAATCTTTACGACTGCTTGTATATATTTTCACATGTGTGAATGAGGCTGCTCTGGATGTTAGTATGCTAACATCCCGCATTTCATCGGCTGCAGAGTCGGCTAGACGCTCTCTCTGGTTGCGATCTTGGAGGGCGGATGCTGAGTCCAAGAAAGGGGTAGTAGGTTTACCCTTTAATGGCCAGGTACTTTTTGGTCCAGATTTGGACAAAATTGTGGACACTTTGGCGGCTGCCAAGTCTGCCTGTTTACCTTCGGCCCCATTACCCTCGAGTTCTGGAACTCAGTCATTTCGGACCTTCTGCCCTCAGAGTAAGCCCAAGGCTCAGTCCTTTCCCAGACCGTCTGGAACTAAAAGTCACAAAGCCCAAAAAGCAGGCCTGGAATGCTAGGTGTCCAGCTGCCAAGCCCGAGGCTAAACCTTCAGCCTGACGGGACGGACCCCAAGGTGGGAGACCGACTTCTTCTGTTCGCCCAGTGTTGGTGTCATACCACAACGACACTTGGGTAAGGGAGGTGGTCTCTCAAGGGTACACCCTTTCGCTCCAAAACAGACCTCCACATCAATTTAGCTTCACAGGACAACAGATGGATCAGGAAAAGGCATCAGAACTGCAGAGTGCCCCCCCCCCAAAAATAAATACAGGATTAAGGAGCACAGCTCTGTGTGTTATGCAGCGGTTACAAACACTCTACTAATCTACAAAATGGCCAGTTGAATGGATGTAGCAAAATGTAAAAAAATGGAGGCCCCCTGCTCCACCCCCTCCCCAGAAATCAGAAATAACAGGCCACGTTTGTACATATGCAAAAGTGCAAGAAATTACTGCCCCCTTCTCCCGGGCCACATTGCTTTGCACCTACCCCCCCGGCAACCAACCCACATGGCCACAAAACTAAGGGGGTACACTCAGGCAAAACACCCCTCTGCACCATCCCCCCTTGGGCCACGGATCGGACAGGAGGAGTCGGCGCCGGCCGGGTCGGACAGGAGGAGTCGGGGCCGGCCAGGTCACTCAGAAACTGCACATCTCTGCTGGGACTGACAAAGATCTGCTTCCTCCCTGCCTCTAAAATCTGGTCGCCAGGCAACAAAATCTGGCCGCCATGGCGACCTGGCCTCCGGGATTTGTCGAGCCGTGTCCTACAGGGAGTTATAGTTCCAGTACCTATTCCCCAGAGGGGAACTGGGTATGATTCCACTATTTTTGGTTCCAAAACCGAATGGTACATACAGGCCTATCCTGAATCTGAAGTCCCTAAACAAGTTCCTCCCAACACCCCGGTTCAAGATGGAAAACCTGCAATCAGTTATACTAGCTATGGAACCTGGGGATTTTATGGTGTCTCTGGACATACAGGATGCCTACCTGCACGTCCTGATAGCTTCGGATCACCAGAAGTACCTCAGGCGCAGTGTTACAACAACACTTCCAGTTTCAGGCCCTGCCGTTTGGACTGTCCACGGCACCCAGGGTGTTTTACCAAACTTATGGCGGCACGACTGCGGCTGCAGGGGATCCGTCTATTACCCTACCTGGACGACTTGCTATTGCTGGCCAGGCCTCCGAAATTGCTTCTTCAGCATCTGCAACTGACATTGACAGTGCTACAAAGCCACGGTTGGTTGAGCAACTGGAAGAAGTCTTCACTGATGCCCTTGCAGAGGATGCTACATCTAGGGGCTTTGTTGGATTCTCAACAATAGAGGATTTTCTTAACCAGGGACAAGATAACCACGCTGCAGCAGCGGGTTCGCAGCTGCCTGCGCAGTCGCTGCTTTTCGATACACTCGGCAATGCAGTTGCTGGGCTCCATGGTGTTGACCTTCGACATGGTGGAGTATGGCCAATTCCATTCCAGGCCTCTACAGATACTGATCCTGTCCAGATGGGATGGATCTCCACGCTGGATAAGAACGCAGACGTTGGTACTGTCTCTCCGGAGGTACGTCTGTCTCTGACTTGGTGGCTTCATACAAGTCACCTTACCAAGGGCCGCCACTTTTGGATTCCAGAGTGGGTACTCCTGACGACGGACGCCTGTCCCCGGGGCTGGGGTGCAGTGACAGGTCCACACTTCTTCCAAGGAAGGTGGACAATGGAGGAGTCCATGCTGCCAATAAACATTGGAACTAAGGGCAGTTCTAAGAGCTCTTCAACAAGCATGGCTCATACTTCAGGGGAATCCCGTGCAAGTCCAGTCAGACAACGCCACCATAGTGGCCTACATAAACCGCCAAGGAGGCACTCGAAGTCAGACGGCACTAGTGGAAGTGTCTCGCATCCTGACTTATGGCTGGGAGATTCACCTCCGCCTATCAGCGGTGTTCAATCCGGGAGTCCTAAACTGGGAAGTGGACTTCCTAAGCAGTCACGACGTACACCCAGGGGAATGGTCACTTAATCAGTAAGTATGTCAACTTCTGGTAAACAAGTGGGGCCTTCCTGAAATAGATCTGATGGCATCTCGGCAACGACAAGCTGCCAAGGTACGTCTCCACGTACATATCCAGGATAAGGGACATGGAGGCTCTGAACGGTGGACGCCTTGTCGGTCAAATGGAACTTGTTTCCTCCATTCGTCTTCTACCTCGGGTAATCCGAAAGTTCAAACAGGAAGGAGGTCTGCTGCTGCTGGTAGCTCCAGCATGGCCCAGACGTCACAGGTACGCAGATCTTCAGAGTCTGTCAATAGACACTCCGATTCTGTTGACCCAGCGTCTGGACCTATTATCGCAGGGTCTTTGCCTCTACCCAGACCTGAGTCGTCTGTCTTTGACGACGTGGCTCTTGAGACTGCCCTCTTGAGTTCCAGGGGTTTCTCTAGCTTGGTGGTCAACACCATGCTCAGAGCTCGCAAGCCTGCTTCTGCGAGAATTTATAACAGTGTGGTACACTTTCTTTGAATGGTGTCGCCCCAGAGGTTATAATCCTCATTATGCAGGATTTTAGCATTTCTACAGGTGAGCTTAGATCACGGTCTTTGCCTTGCTTCTCTGAAGGTGCAGGTTTCTGCCCTGTCAGTACTGTTTCACTGTAGGATTGCTACCCTTCCGGATGTACATACCTTTATGCAAGGGGTGCTTCGCATCCAACCTCCTTTTATCCCACCGGTGGCTCCGTGGGATCTGACTGTGGTCCTTAGAGCTCTACAAGGACCCCCAATTGAACCACTGGGCTCAGTGGATTTAAAATGGCTTACTATTAAAACTATTTCTTCTGACCATTGCTTCGGCCAGAAGGGTATCAGATTTGGGGGCTCTTTCTTGTCGTCCCCCCTTTTTGATTTTTCATAGGGACAGGGCGGTTCTTCGTACTCGCCCTGGTTTCCTGCCTTAGGTGGTATCCAGCTTCCACATTAATGAGGAAATTGTAGTGCCAGCCTTTAACTCCCCAGACATCTCAGCTGGTGAGGCCTACTTGGTTGTAGTATGGGACCTATGTGGAACGTACCAACCTATTTCGGAAGTCGGACGCGTTTTGTCCTTTTTGGTTTCCATAAGAGAGGATGGCCTGCCACTAAGCAGACGTTGGCAGGCTGGATTCGCCTGGCAATATCAGATGCTTACATTCATGAGGGCCTTCCTATTCCATCCTCTGTCAAAGCTCACTCTACTCCGTCTGTGGGTCCCTCGTGGGCAGCTCGTCGTGGTGACTCAGCTGTTCAGCTGTGTAAGGCAGCCACTTGGTCTACTGTCCATACATTCCTAAGGTATTATGCATTCAATACCTTTGCCTCTCAGGATGCCTCCTTCGGGCGGCGGATTCTTCTTTATGCACAGGAGCGTCCCCACCCTTAAGGAGACTGCTTTGGGACATCCCCAAGGTCTCCTATGGAGCCTGCAGTAGAAACAGAGAGATGGTAAGACCTTACCTTTTGTTATCTCTATTTCTACGAAGTCCATAGGGCTCCACAGGACTCCTGGCCTGTCGCACCTGTGCTGCAGATGGGCTGTGTTCTGGGCACCGGTTTCCGTCTCCTTCTGTATGTGAGTGTGTGATACTTGTGTGTTCCAGAAATTCTTCCTTCTCTCTTCTCCGGCCATTGGCTTGTTACGAAACAGAGGTGCCTTGACTTGGGGGGCGGGGTATAGGAGAGGGGCCCATTGCACCCTGGGAGCACAAGTTTAACTATTGAGGGGCCCAAGACTGACGTCTCCTGTGGATCCCTATGGACTTCGTAGGGAATCTGTATGTTAGTTCAAATCCCGTCAGCGCCATCCCGACATGGAAGGAAATCCAGATCGTCCGAAAGGTATTTCCTAACCTAATCTATCCCCTAACCCTCCTTTAGGGTGCCTAACCTTAGCCTCCCCCTCTAAATGCCTTAACCTAACCCCCCCTTTCCCCACCGTCTAACCGTAAGCTCCCCCCGGGGGTGCCTAACCCTCCCTCCCGCTAGCCTAAACCTAACCACCGGGGGGGTGCCTAACCCTAAATCCCCCCCCCTCCCCTCCCGGAACCCTAAACCTGATGGGCATAGTTATTTTTCCCCCCAAAAAATAGCTAAATGCTATTCTTCATCTGTTCTTCAAAGTCGCATTTATGCACCTGCCGCGGCAATTTAAAACCCCGACTTCCCTTCAGGTAAAAAACGGGGGTACCCATAGTGATCCCCCATGTCATGACATCTTGAGGGGGTTGCCAGGATGATTTCCCGAAAATTGACAGGACTTTTCGCCTGTTCTAGTTTCGCCGGTCCCGTTATCGCGTCCTTACAAATTGAACACTGGGATAAGCAGGGATGTGCAAAACAGGCGAAGTATGCTAAAAGTCTGGACTTTTCACCTCAAATTGAATACGGGCCTTAGTGTTCACGCTATGGCAGAGGTTCCCAAAGTCCAGGTTTTACAATTTCTATGCTTGAGCACAGGTGACTTAGTACCTCGGTCAGTTTGCTTTAGCCAACTGGACTCTAGCATGGATATCTTTTAATATCTGGACTATAATGGCAGAGTTTGGTAAACTCTGCACTAGGGTGTTTTAGCAGGGCACTGCACACTGCCAGATTTGTGATGGGGGAGAAAGCATCGTGCCCTTTTAAGGAGTGCCATGCTGATTGGTTAGTCAGCGCTGATCTGCTCACTAACTTATTGCTAAACGCAGCTCACCCTCCTCCTCCAGGCTGGTCCGGGACCAGTAATAGCGCAACGCATGGGGGACCTGGTATTGAGACAGCCCAGGGGTCTGCTCCGAGCAGGGACTCCGGACACATCTCTGTTTGTAACAGAGTCTCTGCTGTTTGCACTGCTGCTTCCTGGTACCAGCAGCCAACTCCTCTGAAGACAAGTGTTTTTCTCTCTCTCCATAAAATGTCTATTAAAATAATATAATACACTCGCCCAATCTGTGAAATACAGAAAGAAATGAAGGACCGGCACTCAGAGGAAACGTTTAATCCAGCAGAAGTATGTCCACCCATTGGCGTCTCTCTGCCTTAATCTAGGCTATCACCACCTGGGGGAGCATGATGATAGAAGCCTAGATTAAGGCAGGAATGGATGCTGTCAGGCAGGCTGATTTTAGGAGTTAGAAAGAAGAAAAGAGAAGAATTTATAGAAATAAAAGGAGATTAAGTTGTGGAGTGGTCATCCACAAAGGGGGGGGGGGGACACAAAGAGGAAGGGGGCGGCCCAGCTGGTCTCATCCAAGGAGCGTATTGTGTCAAGGAATTGAAATGTTATCATCATTTGTATGGCGCCACAAGTGTTCCGTAGCGCCTTACACAGTACATAAACAAATAAGTAACCAGCAACTTACAATACACTACATAGCAGGAAATGGATAATAAACATTGTTATATTAGTGACCTTTACACCCACATAAGCAGCCAAGTGTTAGTTGCACTAGTGGGGAGTAAGAGATAAATGAAGTTACAGTAGGGAGAAGCACAAGAGGGTAGAGGGCCCTGCTCAAAAGAGCTTACATTCTTTAAGGGAGGGGGGGGACACAGGAGTGACACAGATGGGGTAGGTGGGGAGGAAGGAAGATGTAGCAGCAAGTTAGGATGAGAGCTGGAAGGCTTTAATGAAGTAGTGGGTCTTAAGAGCTCATTTGAATGATTGTAGAGAGGTGCAGAGTCTGATGTGAGTGGGAGGGAGTTCCAAAGGTCGGGAGCAGGGCGGGCAAAATCTTGGGAGGAAGTAATCAATTGGCATGAAAGGCGGCATGAATGAAGAGGGCGGACAGAAGAGTGAAGGGAGATGAGATCAGAGATGTAAATGGGTGCGGGCTTTGTAAGCGAGTGTGAGAACCTTGAATTGGGTTCTGAAGGGGAAGGAGAGCCAGTGGAGGGCTTGTAGGATAGGGGAGGCAGATGTTGAGCGTTTGGAGAGGAAGATGAGCCGAGCAGCAGCATTGAGGACAGAGTGGGGAGTGATGGGTTCCAAGGAGACCAGATAAAGGAGGTTGCAGTAGTAGTCTAGTCTAGAGATGACCAGTGAGTAGATGAGGGTTGTTGAACTACACATCCCATCATGCCTTGCAACAGTTAGAAGAGGGTCTGATCCTGGAGATATTGGGGTCGAAGCAACAAGACTGGGATAGGGTCTGAATGTGTTTTATGTAAAGAAATAATGACAGCAGACTTGCTGGATAGATGAGATGGTGAGGTTGTTAATGGATAGTGAAATCGAGGGATCAGAGGGGACCTGGATAGGATGGAAGATGATCAGCTCAATCTTGGACATGTCAGGTTGCCTGGTGTTGTTGCCATGTAGTTGTTGGAGTTCTTAGTCCTATTCCTTATTGTTTCAGATCTGCATCTGGCCATGAGACGACGTCCAGTATCTACAAGAGTTCTAGTAACTCATGTCCCTTCTCTGGGTTCCCCTATAAAAACTATCCAAGCCTCCAGGATAGAAGACCAGGTGAACCACTGCCCATGCCAAAAAAGTCAATTTTAAAGAAACGTACTGAACCAGAGGCCACGCACAATGACCAGTCCCCTCGGGTATGTCCTCAGTCCCATGCATCTTCCTCTATAAATGTACACCACTACTCATATTGTTAAGAGTCTAGGATCAGCAGCCTCTCACTAGTAAGTGCTTCCTCCTATGTGTCACTGGAACTTGGTTAAAATACAAATGTGTAGAATCATTCTTTGTCTTACGGTGTTGGAAAATAACTCCATATCTGCTGTAAAAGTATTCTTAGAAATGTCCTGAGAAATCCTTGACACCAGCAATGGAGTCCTTTGTCAGCCAGCATTGGTGTATTGCACATGGACAATCATGGTTCTATTCAGTTTCATTTTGTTTTTATTTCCTTCTAAAAACAGGTTGATAATTCAAGTAACAAAGATCTAACAGATTTGAAGACCGCCCCAGCTCCAGTGAGAACCAGTGAAGTAGGCTCTAAAATTGTTGCTAAGGCCCCCAGCAAGACTAACTTGCCACAAATCACAACCAGTCATAAGACACCAGTAACCCAGAAGCCCAGTACCACCCTTCCAGCACACAAGACAAGTAGCATTTCCAATCCTCTCTTAGCTGGAATGAAAACTAACTCTCCACTTGTAACTGGAAGTAACCCATCTCCAGCAACACCAATGGGCAGAACCTTGACCACAGCAAAACAGGGTGGCATACTAGCCAATGCAGAAAATGTGGTCAAGACACCTCAACATGACAATTCTGAGAACAAATTGCCTACAGCAAATGTCCCTAAGAGTAGCCAGAATGGCTCTATGGGAGACTTCCTGCATATGTTTAACAATCCCTTTCCTTTCAATCCCACCAGACCCTTTTTGGAACGTAAGGAAGAAGTTAAAACACCAGATGTTCATAATCTGGACCTTTTTTTGTTACCGCACGAACATGCAAAGGATATTGAGTGCAAATTATTTACTCCCCCGGCAAAAGAAAATATTTCTAGCAGCACTCTGAATCAGAATCAAAGAAGTACCTCGGAAATTGAAGATGAGGAAAGATTCTTGTATGGGGATGAGAATAATAAAAACACGGATTCCGAGAAAGTGTCATCTAGCCAAACACACACTGTACCTGCACCTGCTGAGGCTCCCAATAAACAAGAGTTTGAGAAGATCCATGATCTGCTGAAGACTATCGGGTTGGATATTGGCGTAGCAGAAATCGGACTACTCGCTGACAGAACTCATGAACGGCTTCATGCAAAGAAATATATACAGAAGATGCCGCAGGCTTCAGCAGAGCAACCACAGGGTGTCGCCAAAACCAGTCCTGTTGTCTTCAAAATCAAGACTGCTCGGCCCCCTCTTACAACACAAAAGAAGAAAAAAGACCTCACTAAGCCACCAGCAAAGCTAGAGAAAGTCGCAAAGCCAGTTCAGCCAGTTAAAGTGCAGACTCCACCAATACCCCAGCCCTCAAAACCTACCACCAAAGAGAAAACTCCTCCACTAATACAGAAGCCAGTTCCCAAAGAGCGGGCCATTCCCTTACACAATGTAGAAATACACATGCAGCCACCCACAATTAGCCATGTGCAGGAGCCAATCTCTCCCGCTCCCCAAGTTCCCCTTTATCCGCCATACAGTCCCACACCAATAGTGCAGACATATTCTATGCCGCCACCAAACTATAATCCCTATCCGACGTATCCCCCATCCAACTGGCCCAGGTATCCACCGGTCCATCAGGTTCACATGCCTGGCCTTGTGGCTCCTCCCATAATCTACAACCCCCGTAGTAATTTACGGTTCATTGAAACCACTAAAGAGCCTTTCGAAAGTGATGTCAGACCATCATTTGCTGTTGAGGATGAACAAATGTCCAAACAGGAAGCCGACCGCAGAAGTGAAACTGAGAAAATTAAAGTAAGTCTCTTCTTGAATATTAAAGGGCACTTTATTTTTTAAACCTTGTATGTCTCAAGTGATGAGATGCATTGCTTGTTTTTTACTCTGATGATTCACCGTAGCTCAGCTAAAAACAGAATTTCAAAATCCCCCTCTCTACTGTTAGACCGTGTACAAAGTAGATCTATTATAGGCAGCAAGCTAAAATAATAAAGCCTAGCATGTCAGTTATACTTGCTGTTCCAGTACCTCCAATCTGCAGTTTGCATATAGCCTTTTCCGCTACATGGTACACTAAGAAACCAATTGGGCATCTGATTTTTATTTTTTTCACTACCCTGGAGTGATTAAAGATCGTGAAGCACATGCTTTCTGAGCAATAGCTGCTGTCTCTGGAATGCACAGAAGAATAAATAGTGAGACAGCAGTAAATAGCAATCACAGATCATCTCAATACCAGCTGGTGTATAGTAGCGTAACATTAAATTGCAGTGTTCTCCCCATGCTTTTATTTTTTCAGGTAGTCTGGTCAGCAAAAGTCCGCTGTTGCCCGGCTCTTTGATGGGGGCAAAAAAGTTGTGTTGCACTGGCGTTTACTGTAGAGACCGCAGCGCAACTTATTGCATCAGACTAGAGTGCAGAACATCTATTCCCTTAGTGTAAAAGGAAGGGGCGTGTGGTTGCCAGTGTCCAATCTCTGCATTTCAGTGGCTGTGTGTTTGTTCAGTGGCTGTGTGTCTGGGGGTGGGCCTTCTGTGTAGCCAGCAAGTCGGGCAGTATCTGGGCAGCACTGCCAGCTGTTCAGTAAGTATGTTGTTAGTTACTGGGACTTCTGTGTAGCGGCAGGGGCGGTATCTGGGCTAGCTATCAGTCCAGATAGCAACTAGGACAGTATCTGGGCAGTGCTGCCACATCTGTGTCCAGCCTGCAAGTGGGACAGTACATGGGCCGCTGTTAGAAAATGTGTTTCTAAAAAGCAAGTGGGCAGTATCTGGGCCGCTCTAAGGATTTTCTACTAAAAGAAAAAAAAATAGACCCAGTGTAAAGAATAACATGAAGTAGAGCACACTAATAAAAGCTGATGATGATTTCACTAGAGGAACCAGATGCTACAGACGGATTATGAAAAATCTGCAGACAACTGGACCCTAAGAAGAGAAGAATTAAAATATAAAATGTTAATCTCGAGTTTAAGTCAATATAAGGTCAGGATTTTAACATTTCATTATTCCCCCTTCTGGTCTCTTACATATATAAGTAACAATGTTCATTGTAGATCATTGGTGCCTTATCTTGGATATTGCATGTAATTGAAGTAATTGTTAAACCCTATCAGCAGTTCTCCATGTTTCTAATCATCATGATTTTTGTTTTGGCTGTTACATTGGTTTTAAGCTACCTAGATCATGTCTGATTAGTGCTGCATTCCAGTGTTGTCTCTTATTTATTGTGGTGGTACTCACTGAAAAGGTTACGAACCCAACAGTGAAGTTAAACAATTCTATGTATGTCCTTACCGAGCTTCGGAGCTGTCTGGCGTCATTCCTCACACTGGCCATTGGGCCATATCTATGTATGTAAAATGTAAAGATGCATGCATATTTGACATGGGGGAAAAAAAAAAAAGACCCTTTCATTTATTGAAGGTTATGGAGGAGCTGAATGAGCTTAAGAAACGGCTTGATACCAAGACCGAGAATTTGAAAACACTCAGTACAAAGGTGGAGAAGCTAAGTACCCATCGAGGTGAGTGTTACCACACCTAGTTTACACCGAGGACCATGACTTAGTGTCTGATTATGGTCAACAGTCTGCCCATTATACCGTTTTGTGAGATGGGAATGCAATAGGAGTTTGGCAAATGTGTACTTCTAAATCTCTTATCACCATAACACACCCACCCACCCATCGACTGCACATGATGACTTGCTTTGTTTCTCCCAGATTTTCTGCTGCGGAAGAAACGCTGGCAGAACACTGGATATAAGGATCCCCTTCTAGAGGAACTGAATATCATTTTGTTATCTGCCCGGAAGCAGCTTACCTCCCTGTGTCAAGAAGTTAAAGTTACAAAGGAGAAAAAGCAGAAGCTCATTGTGGTGGCAGAGATCCTAGGAGTCAGCCCTACAGAGTTAGCTGAATTGAAAGAAACGTCTAAGAAACGGGAACGGAGCCCTGGCTCTCCTGTGTCGTCAAGGGTGAGAGTTTCACAGAGGTCATATCATTCCCTTTCGTGTCTCATATGAGAATTGTCTAAGGTTTAGTAGTGAAATTGCAGTAAGTAGTTCTATATCCTGAGCCCAAATTGAAATTGATTAATCAGTAGCACAAACTGAGCCACTCTATGGCCAGTAGCTCCATTCGTGTTCTCCGATGAAATATCTGCCATTTATACATTTCTTAAGATCCGTCTTACCAGTTTTCCTCCTCCGAGTGTTCCATGTTCATTTTCTACTTAAACATGTTTTTTTTTCTTACCCAGGGCTTTGATAGTGAGTCAAAAGCCAGTAGTGACTCCAAGACTAAGACTAACTTGAAGAGCAGCAGTGACCCAGTGCCAAAGATTGACAAACTCGAGACTGGCACAAACCTCAAGAGTGGCACAAAACCTGGTTCTGACATTAAATTAGGGGATGTCAACTCATCTGCTAGTTCATCAGACTTATCCAGCAGTACTGTGAAGTCAGACGATTCCAAGCATAGAAGCAGCCCACCACAATCAAACTCTGACTTGAAAGTTCCATCAGAGCCCAGCTCGTCTTGCTCATCCAAGACAGAGGATAGTTTAATGTCGAGAGACAAGTCGAGGTCAAAAAGCCCAATGTCCAGCGCCTCGCCTTCCAAGACATCCCCTAACCACGAGGAGCCTGCACCCCCTGATGTAACTCAAATTGAATATTATGATTTTGGTGCACATTGGTGTGAGAGCTGCAATCTCCTCTTCTTGAGTTTGCCGGAGTTCCTCCTGCACTTGCATTGGAGACAACACAGTAAGGTATGACATTAAAAATCGGTATCTGTTTATTGTATGACCGAATGATTATGGGTGCTTGTAATCTTACTTATCACTGAGAAATTGGGTGTGTTGGGCATTTGTGTACAAGTAGTAGTTTTTTAAATATATATTTATATTTTTACCTCTTTACTGTATGAGTAGACGTGTGATCATAAATCTGAAATGTTCATTCCCCTTTCTAATAGAAATTGAAAGAGCCGCAAATGCCTTGGGTTAAAGAGAAACCTGAAAATCGTGTTAAAAAACAGAAATGGAATGCTCCTTTGAGAGGTGAGACTTTGCTCCATATAGTGGCTGGGAAAGGGGGAAAGGAGGGGGGGGGGGGGGGCATCTTGAATGTTCTCACTTGCCTGCTCTACTGTCAAACGTTGCAGGTTCTGAGTTCATGCACCCAACTTGTGGATACTACTGTGAAATATGTAAAGAACCCTTTCCAGATCACAAGGTTGCTGTAGAGCATCTGAAAGCTTATCCACACAATGAAAAGTACGAGGTATGTCTTTCCAAAATGATGTCTTTAAACCAGATGCTTCATTTGAGGTTTAGGACAGTGGTAAGTCTTTTGCTATGGTTCATGAGCAGTCTTGGGTACGGATGTAGTCAATGTCTGTCTAGGGGGCTTATCTGTGATGAACCCTCCTCTTACAGTTTTATAGGAGACTTGACTACTTAAACTCTTCCCACATAAATCCTGAACTTTTCAAATTGTGCGTTTTATGGAAATGCAGTGCTGACTTTTTTTCACATTTTTAAAGACCCGCAGACGGCTTACATTGTATGAGTCCGCTAAAAAGAACTTCTGCAGGCTTTAAGATGTTCTTGTCTTAAGCAGCGAGATGCCTATATACCACAGACATTGTTAAAATAAAGAAAGTACTAGTTTCCTAGTAAAGACTAACCCCTTTCTCATAAATCTAAAACTTGCAATGTTACAATTTCTTACCTGGTTTACAAATTTTAATAAAATTTATTATTTTTTTTCATTATGGTTTTTTTTTTTTTGCGTCCTCCAGAAATACCTTGCTGTGAACATCAATTACGAAACACTGCGTCGCGAGAAGAAGAAGAAAGCGGACTTGATAGCTGCTCAGGAGGCAGCTCGCAGACATACAGAGCAAAAACGCAAGGCTCAAGAGCGCAGAATCGAGCAACATGAGCAGAGCAAAGCTAAGAAGGTGAAAAGAGAGGAAGAGGAGAGAGAAAGAAATGTCAAACGCAAATCCTCTCTTTCACCAGCCAAGTCTGACCAGGAACGGAATACTACTCCAGATAAGGAGGCAGATAAATCCACTGCGGTTGGGAACTTTGCCTGGAAGACATCGGAGTCTAAAAGCCATTCCGTTAGCAGCACACCGAAAGTTGAGGCTGCAGCTAAAAAAGATCAAGACGATGAGGCTAAGGGTCATGCTGTGACAGCAAAGGGAAATGAAATGAAATTATTGTGTAAGCCCAGTAATACACAGGAAAGCCCTCGAAATGCAACCTCTTCCTCCTCCACTGAATCTGCCACGTCAACAGTCTCCACATCCACCACCAGTTCCTCTACTACTACTACTTCAACTTTCACAACACAAACTATAGTTCAACCCGATCTGCAAGGTCCTACGACCCATGAAAGAACTCCCTCCGTGGCTCCAATAAGCAAGCCGGCTCCTCTCGATACATTCTTGTCTATAAAATCTTCAAGCACATCATCCAAAGCTATCCCTATATTGAAAGGCAAGCCCGCAGAGGTCTTTTCGGAAGATTTGGATTCTAAAGGTTCTGGAGGACAATTGGTGAGTCTGAAAGAAACGAAAGAGTGCGTATCGAAACCAGAACCGGTTTCCACAGTCAAACCGACCAACGAGACCTCTAGCGGTGTGAAACCAAACCATGAAAAGACAGTTTCCCAAATCACTAAGGAAGTGTCCAATAATGAGGTATTGGAGAAAAGAAAAAAAGAGCTATATGATATGTTTTTCAATAAAAAGACAAATAGTGTTGATCATAATACTGAGGCTAAAAAAGGAAGAGAGACTGCAGCACCCACAAAACTGGTGGATTATAGCTCTAAGAAAAGTAGTGTTAATTCCAGCCCAAGTAATGCTGCCTCTTCCTCCAACCCTTCACATAAAGTTACTAGTAATCCCAGTGATCTAACAATAAAAACAGGTACTGTAAAGGACCAGCATGTGCAGGTGACGAAGTCTTCTACTCAAAGTGCTAGCCATGTGGCACTTGTCAAAACATGTCAGCCTCCAATTAACACAGCACCTGGCAAAATGGAGCCGCCTAAAGCAGTGACCATTCCAAATAGTTCAACAAAAAGTACATCCCAAGTTGAAACAGGCAAGAACATCAAAGCTTCCATTACTCCATTGACTAGTAAGCCAGGGTACACCCATTCACAAGAAGAGAAAGGAATAAACACCAGTGTGCAAAAGCCTTCAGAAACCAACGCACCTAGTAAACCAAAAGAAATTACTACCCAATTCACCTGTCTTTCAATGAATCCAGTGACAGGTAAACTGGAATATATAACTTTGCAAGAAACAAAGACCAACAAGGAAACCATTGTCCCAAAACCATTGGAAAATAAGCCTGTTGTAACTATTGCTCCAAGTGTGAAGCCAACTTCAGTGCCTGCTGTGGAGCTAAATCCCATTTACAGTGCTACTACCAAAGTAAACCAAAAATTTAAAAGGGCACCTCTGCCATCTTCTATGTTTGGCCACACACCAGACATGGGGTATATTAAAATATCATCATCTGCAGGAGCCCAGAAGTCCACTAAAGCAGATAATTATGCAGCAGGTCAACAGCCCCATGAGCAGAACAAGGTGACTATTAAAACGAGTCCCACTAAAGATCTGCAGCATGAACTGGACTCCTATTACAAGCTAATTGCTACAGAAGACGATCCTGAAGATTTAACAACTTCTGAGGATCAAGAAATGGAAGATCAACCAGTTGCCGCCAGTGCTACTGTGCAAATGAAAGTGGAAAATCCAAGAAAGAACATAAAACTAGAGCACGCACAGCCTCATACGAAGATACCAATTAAGCCTGTTATCCCAGTGGAATCTTGTGAGGATCTGGATGACTCCGATATGGCTTGTGAAGTCCCCGATGTCTACATGAGTGCTATTGCTGCCTCCAAGCACAAACCTTTTAGTCTGAGCTTAATGTCATCTGGTTACGAGTCATCACAATTGGATTTGTCTGCAACCAAGCAGCCTGTGAATATTTCATATGGAAAATCTCTTGTGGATAAGGATTATTCAAAGACGATGCAAGAGAAGACCCCACCTGTATCGGATTATTCCATGGACGACTTGTCAGTACTAACCACATGTGATTCTGACTAAACACGCGCTCACCGCTAAGACGAACAGTACAATTCATTGTAACACAATTGACTATAAATATAAGGAAGGTTCCAGTCCTTGCTAGTCCAACCTCTGCTTCTAGCAAAATTACTTGTTTGTGTTTAAAACCATAAATCCACATGTTGTAATATGTTAGGAAACTGTAACCTTACAAAATTTGATTTTAAATGTTGGATTGTGCTTCGAATTCTTGGTGTTCAAGCATAATCCTTTTGGTTTGTAAATACTTATTGTTTAGGAAGGGCGTGTTTTCCTTTTCAGAAGTTTGGAATCTGTTCAAATTAAGCTTCTGTTCATCATCAACTTTCTAGGTATGTCCTGGGACCAGAGATGTGTGTAAGTAACGGCTCTACGTGGGGCACACTTACCTTTTTCTTTCTTTCTTTTTTTTTTTTTTACAAACCTGCTGTATTCTGGTTCTGTAAATGTTTTAGGATCACCATTCTATGTTCATATGCATACCTGTGTTTAGATCAGCAGTGGGCAATAAGCAGCCCTCCAGCTGCTGTAGAACTACACAACCCAGCATGCCCTGCGACATTTTAAACATGGCCAAATAGCAAAACTGGCAGAGCATTCTGGGTTGTGTAATTCTACAGCAGCTGGAGGCCTAATTATTGCCCACCCCTGGTTTATAAATTTTTGTATTTTTTTTTTTTTTTTTGGGCTGAGTTCATGCTGGTGTCATTGTATAATTGTTCCTCAGTCATTGTGGTATCCTGCAGAAAACTAATTGTCGAGTTGATGTCTGAGAGACTGCAGACCCAACCATGGATGTTGTATACGTTGTTACTGCCTTTCGGAGAGAAATAAAGTAAATCACCCATCGCAGTTCAGCTGCCTGTTACGAAGACTGAGACGAACAGCGTATAAGGAGCACACGTTCTGTGGCTGTAATACCTTTCCACCTCTTGGAATGCATTGTTTTTTTTTGTTTTTTTTCTTAAAAATATCTGTGCAGTGTATGCTAAAAATTACATTTCAATAAAAGGTGATCATAAATAGTTAATACTCTTCTCCCCTCCCCCCTTTATTTTGGTCGGTATTCCGTCGTGTACATCAAACATTTGCATTAGAATATTTGTGCTTGTGTAAGATTGATGGTATAAACAGGAACCAACAACACAAAATGTCGTCTCGCACCTCAGTGTACATTTATAGATGCATCACCTTTTTTTTTTTTTGGCCATGTTTTCTGTACAAATGCTTCAATCAATCTAGAGGAATATGATTTGTGTATATGAAAATAGATCATTTAAAATAACGTTAAGCGGAGATCGACATCACTCTTACAGCTCAGTCTCGCTGACTGCGGCGAAGTCAGAACTCGGAATGACATCTGTAATGTTCCGCAACTCCGGCATCAAACACCACATTTTACAAACTATCTTTATCGGAGAAGAGTTAGCGGCTAGATTAGTGCGCTCTGAGGAAATGCAAGTGATTGTATGAAGTGGTTTTGAATGAGGTCCTGTTATGTCATGCTGTGTGCACTCGACCATTCTGCAGTTTAGTAAATAAAATAGTCTACAAATCAGCTTATTTGCTTCTTAAACACTCCGTCAGTTGTTAAGCCAAATATTGACTGTCCTGATCTTCTTGCTGTCATGTATGTATGTAGGAAACTCAGAGAGTCCATAAGTGGTGTGAAGTAGCAGTAAATGCTATTAGCGGCGTAGCCCATTGTGCGTGAGTAAATGCGGCTATATCAGTGTTGGCTAACCTTGACACTCCAGCTGTTATGGAACTACATAACCCAGCATGCACTGCTACAGTTTTGCTATTAGGGCATGCTAAAATTGTGGCAGGGCATGCTGGGATATATAGTTCCACAACAGCTGGAGTGTCAAGGTTAGCCAACACTGGGTTATATGCTGTACTTGCGTTTCTTCTGGTCTCGCTGATGTTTGTTCCCATATGGCTCCTTACAAAAATCTATGAGTCCGGGGCGAGATCGGTAATGTTCACTCTAGGTCCGGCAACATGCAGGGCGCCGGACCTAGAGCTAGGGCACTTCTGCGCGCGTGGCTAAAGAAAAGGGGGCGTGTCTTTATGACTCATCCCCTTTTCGTCACTCCTGGGGGCATGCCCGGCACTTACGGACATGCCGGGCCGCCCCTAAGCGCTGCGGTCACAGTGAATGGTTGCCAGCGGCAACTGCGCTGACGTTTTGACCACCTGCGGAACACACTGACCCTGCGGGTGGAGACAACCCGCAGGCTCTCAGCGGGGCGCAATGCTGCAGGGCAGGGTGCTTTCTGCCCTTCAGAAATAGGGCAGGACACAGATCCCTGCTAAAATAGCCTAGCTGAAACGCTAGATCGGGTTGAGAGAGGAAAAAGGGGGCGACTTGTGCTGTTATCGGCCTTTCTACGCAGGTACAACGGCATCTCACTCCCTCGCACTGAATAGTGTGTGTTCCTCTAAATGTCTAATTGTGTGAGAGGATGGAGAGTGCTAGTCCTGCCCTGGGTGCTGGGTCATTGCTGCAGAGAAGTGATACTGTAGATCACTGGTTCTTTACTTCAGTCACCAAGTACCATCAACATGGTCATGGTTTTAGGATTAATCATGCACAGATTAGGTTTTCTTTTTGATCAGTAGTAATCCCACCAAAAGAATTGCTGAAAACATAACCTGTCGGGGAGTACATGCGAATTGAATTTGAGTCATTGCTGTAGAACACATGAGATGTTATATATGAGGGATTCCAGATGTTTACCATGCTTCATCCCCTGCATAGGTTTGTACCCCAATTGGGGTATGCCTTCCTATACCTGCTACATATTACAAATATTGATGTAAATATAATAGATATGTAGAGCAGTGGTTCTCAGCACCAACCCTCAAGTTTTCCCAACAGGTCATGTTTTGGGGATTACTGTCTGTAGAAGTAGGTGGGATAATTACTGACACAGTTTACCTCACCTGTGCATGATTAAAGATGTAGACAGGGTATCCCAAAACAGATATTTAAGAGTATATACCACTCTGCAGGGCTCACTTAAACGGCAAAACTGTTTTATTTTCTTGAAACCCCAAACTGCAAAAATCCACGAAAAAATAAGTGTGGGCCCTTATGGGCTTATTTACTAAAGGGAAGGGATTTTTTTTTTGTCATGTTTTCAACCTGCTGCCCATTGCCCGCAGTTTTCACCTCCAACCTCTCAGATTTACTAATCGGTGATTTGGATGATGCTTTTAAACCTGCTGGCAATGGGCATCCGATTTAAAATTGCCGCCCCTCCGGAAAAACCCTCCACAAAACCGCTGCATCTATGTGGCCAATCGGAAAATGAGTACTCCCAATACAATTTTAATGAAGGCAATCAATCTGTATTGATGGAGGAAAATAACTTTAGGAATACTGTTAAGGGAGTAATACTACTTTTAATATAATTTGGTGCAAAAGTGTTTGAGCACACTATATAGCAAGTATATTAAAGCAAATATTGCTAATTGGTATTAAAAAATATATATATTTATAAAGGGCAACATTTGTTTGCACCGTTTTTAGAGTCCTAAAAATAAATTCAGTATATTTCTACTTCAGGTTCCTTAGGGTCCATAGGTGACCTTGGGGTATAGATGAATGAGGTAGGCACTGGGCACCATGCAGTTAATTTCTTTCCCCCAGGATGCACTGGTCCCCTCCATACCCTGCCTCCCCAGCCAGGGCATATCTCAGTGTATTGCCACGGCCGGAGAGCTTGGGAAGCACCGGGTAACAGCAAGGGGGGCTAGCAGAAGAGACCCTGAAGACTGCTGACTGGAGCCAGTGGGATTGAGTGGTCGGCCCTGACAGTCCAGCGGAAGTCAGGACCTCCACTCCTACACGCCCCCCCTGCGGGAGCCGTGGCCGTGAGTCTTGGCAGGAGCGGTGTGTCCCTGCTAGCGGGACATGTCGGCTCCCAGGGCTGCAGCGGCGGGGTTGGGGGGGAGGGATGGAGGTTAGGTAAAGCCTCCAGAGTATCCCTAGGCCATGCTGAAGTGGACTCCTCCTGCAGGCACCCCCCTCCAGCAAGTGTTTGGGGGCCATTTTCTGACTCTCAGGCAGCAGTGACTAGCTGGTGTCCTGTGTCCCCCTACACACTTCGATTCCTGGATCTGGTATGTAGTTGCAGCCTTCATTAACCCTTTGGTTTTGAAGTTGAGTTGCAGCACTTAACCCTTTCAGTCTTCAGTGACTTTAAGGTTGATTTAAAGTGCCAGGTAACTGGGAGTTTTTCTCCTGCATGGTTTGTGACTGTTTGCTAGCATCTGAATGTGTCTGTTTTACTCTACTATAAATATTGCTGTACACTGTTTTTCCGTTTAACCTCTGACTTGCTCTCCAGGTCGGGTTAGGTCACAAACAGTTATGATGTATACCCCTATTTACACATCTATATCTCCTTTCACCATGTCCAGCGGTGAGGATAATACCCGGGTGTCTATTCCCACCTTACAGTCTTGTGTGCGTTGTGTTGCTGGCATTGGGGAGACTGATGTGCTGCATCAGGGTTTTGCGGCAGGTGTTATGTCCCTCTTCAGTACTAGGGACTGCACAAGAACCCCCGTGGGCATGCTTTGCTCAGGCACTGCAGACTCTTATGGTTCGCATGGCGGTACCCCCTATGCTCACAGCATCCACTGGTTCTGGCTCCTATGCCACAGATCCAGTTGGCACCGCAGGTGGTTAATGGTACCACAAGGGTCTCAGGTCAACCTGTCTGCGGGCTCTGACCCTGATTCACTATCTAGGACCCCTAGGGTGCTGACAAAAAGGCCTGTGTCTCCTCGCCATCCCTATGTCGATGAGGATGATGGCTTGTCCGAGGACGATGGGGTGTTTCCAGAGTCTGACTCAGAACTATCCCCAAGGGATGAACAGCACAAGTCCAGTGTTTACATTCCGGGCCTGGTCCGAGCATTTAAAGAGGCGTTGGTCATTGAGGAGGAAGATAAAACAAACAGTAAAGTCCTAGCGCTTCCTTCTAGGCCAATATATAATGTAGTTCCCTCCTGCAGGTTCTTTTGAATGAAAGTCCCTTTATAAGTGGTTCTTTTCTTTTTCCACGTTAATTGCCACCAGGCATATATTTCAGATGTATATAAAAGAAAAAAAGATTGCCAAATATAGTGAAGTACAATCTTTTTATTTGAAAAACAATTTAAAATATATTATCCTCCAGCACTTAGGGGTTTAGGTAATGTACCAGATGGAGAGGTGTATCTGTACACCAGTAAACACATGCGAATCAGGACGTAATCCCGGAAAAAGCCCCTGTCTTCACGATCACTGATGCACCCAAACAGTTCCTCACGTCTGTGTTTGTACCTTCCCTTTGAACACCAATGCGTTTCAACAATTGTAGTCTTTGTCAAGGTGTGCTGGTGTGATGGATATCCCACTCTAATATACCCCACCTTTCTCTCCCATTGGTTAATGACAGGAAGTGGGTAAAAAACCTTATGTGTTTCACACACACACATAATTTCATATTATAAGCACCTTCCAATTTTATATCTCTTTATTAGAAATAAATGGTAGTTCTCTAATCCATAAATTATATGATTCCCGTTTTTTGCGTTTTATTTGGAACGCATATAGTACTTCCGGTTACGTTCACCTGACCTATCACATGACTAGATGGAGCGCATAACGTTCTTCCGGGTGCGGTCATTTGCCGCACAACGTGACATTTGGAATACACATAGTACTTCCGGATGAGGCTCCATAACGTATCATTAAACTACATGGAGCGCATATAGTACTTCCGGGTGCAGTCACTTGCCGCACCACGTGACTAATTCAATACCACTTTTTATTTAATATTAGCAGCCAATATTCACCCGCCGCTATTTTTCTTTTTGTCTAGGGTATATGAGTCATCACATCATGTGACTATCTCTCCAATTCACCGATCCCCTTCACCACTCCGGGACCTCCATAGAAGTAACCCCTCCTATTGTCACGTGATCTGGAAATATGCGGATCATCACGGGGCACAAAATGGCTCCCGTTGGAACGCATAGCATAGTGGAAGGCAATCCCGTCTTAATACGGGACTTTGTCACTACCACAAAGTTATTACTAAAAGGTGTAAAAATTCATTAAAAAATCCATTTATCTACATGATGAAAATAAAACCACCAATAGTATCCACTATAATAGCAAAAATAATTTTTTAAAAATAGAGTTCAAAGTGCAAGGTGCTTATAATTTACATCCTAGTCAGTAGCAATAGATCAATCAACCTTTATAAAATATATTAAAAAATAATGAATATTGGAACATCACAGATATTAAAACCCTTATAAAATACATATAAAAATATTTTTAAAAAACATTTTTATAAAAAACCATATATATATATATATATATATATATATATATATACAAAAATAGAACATTTTGTATAATCATAAGAACCATTTAATTTCGAAATCACTATTCAGTCCATTGGGCATTAGGGTTTTCAGCTCATAAATCAGCTTCATTTCTGTTTTTGCTAAAATATTATCTACACCCCTTTGTCTCCAATGGGGTTTCACTAATTGAATACCCATTACACTTTATATACCTGAAATGGATTTTTGATGACATTCTCTAAAGTGATTAGAAAGGGAGTGGTTCTCAAAACCTTTTTTAATATTCCTTAAGTGTTCACTCCACCTCTCTTTCAATTGTCTAGAGTTGCGGCCCACGTATTGCAAACTGCACGTACACTCAATTAAATAAACACAGTTTCTACTGTTACATGTAATGAAATCATTCATTTTATATGATATATTCGTACAAGTAGATGAATATTGTACGATTTTACTTTCTTGTTTCAAATGGTTCCTACACATTAAACACAGACCACATCTAAAAAACCCTTTGGTTTTGATCCATTGTAACCTTGTAGCAGGTATAGCACTTTTTACCAATTTTGTTCTAAAATTGGGTGCTCTCCTATAAACAAATTTTGGGCATTCAGGTAAAATTTGTTTTATAACAGGATCCTGTTTTAATATATACCAATGTTTCTTTATTCTTTCCTCTACTTGTCTATATTGGTTATTAAAGGTAGTAATGAAGGGGAGTGAAAACTCACCCGTTTCTTCAGTCTTAATTTTCTCTGTAAGCAATTGTTCCCTATCTACCTTTATCATTTCTTCCATATGTGGATTAATTTCCTTTTCTGAGTAGCCTTTACTCATAAATTTCTGTTTTAATTCCTCAGCCTGTTTTTTAAAAACATTAATATCTGTGCAATTTCTCCTTATACGTCTCATTTGACCTTTGGGTATATTCTTTAACCACGGTTTATAGTGATTACTCTGTGTGTCTATATATGAATTACTATCTGTGGTCTTATAATTTTTCTTTGTATGTATTGTATTTCCTTCAATGTAGATAACCAGGTCTAAAAAATTCACTTTTTTACTGTAATTAAAGGTAAGATGTTTACATTATTAATATTCAAACTATCACAGAATTCTTTCAAATCCTCCTCTCCACCTTCCCAGATAAAAAAGATATCGTCTATGAACCGGTACCATTTTTTTATACATCCTTGGAATAAATTGCTTGTCCATATAACCTTTTCTTCCCAATACCCCATGAAGAGGTTTGCATATGCGGGTGCAAATTTAGTACCCATAGCGGTTCCTCTTTGCTGGAGATAAAATTTATCATTGCACCAGAAAAAATTATTTTCTAAAATGAATAAAATACCCTCTCCAATAAAATCTCTTTTGTCTTGTGATGTTCCATTTTTAGTTAAACAATATTCTACTGCTTCTTTCCCTTGAGAGTGATCTATTATTGTATATAAAGAATTTACATCTGCAGTTACTAAAATATTGTTTTCCTGCCAGGAAACATCTTTAATTTTGTTTAGCAGGTCTGTAGTGTCCTTTAAATATGACTTAAGTTTTACAACTTCTGGTTGTAGTTGAAAGTCCAAATAGTGTGAGAGGTTGGATGTCACCGAATCAGTCCCTGCTACAATGGGGCGGCCAAAGAGATAGACTGGGTTTAGATTAAGTACTTGTAGTTGAAAAGGAAAATGAAAAAGACCTATCTTTTACTAGCAATAGATCATTTGAAGAGGATTATGAAGATAAATATAAGGAAGAACAAAATAGAAGAGATTCATTATGTGACTGTGATGATATGAGAAAAGAAATAAGGTTAGAGAATAAGAGTATTAATAGGAGGTCAGAGAGGTTTCAACAAAAACCGAGAGAAAGAAGGGGGGAAGAACCTTATGAAGCATCAAGGAAGAAATATAGAAATGAGTATAGAGATAAATATTCGTGGAAGAAAGTAACGAGAAGGGACAGAAGGAACCCATTGTACAGCAGGGGAGATTTCTATTCACCCACAAAAGAGGGCTTTATCACAAAAGATGCATGGTATGCGTCAAATAGAAATAAAAAGGATTATAGTAGAAAGGAGTTGATTCCGACATCTAACAGATTTCATCTTCTGAATGAACTGAGTTTTTTAGACAGAAGTCAAAAAAAGAAATATATGCGATAAAGAAAAAACATACGAAAAGTAAAAAACGTGGGAAAAGAGGGGCAGGTAAAACTAAAACAGATGGAAAAAATCAGAAAGATAAATATCCACTGACCTGTGTACAAAAACAAAAATATTCAATTTAAGTAATCATGCATTATCTGAGGAGGAGGAGAAAATCCTCATGAAAGGACTCAAATTCGCCCCAGATAAATTGAATAAATTTGGAACATATATCGACATCCAAAAATTTATCCGAAAAATATCTTTAAAGAAATATTTTATAGGAAAAGGATGTGAAGCTAACACGAAGAGAAATATTCAAACCAAAATCAACTTTCAATCCCACATTCAATAGAGGGTGCTTCATAGAGAGTTTTAATAAAATTGTAAGTGCAGAATTAGATGGAATAGAACCAAAATGGGGTAAGCATGGGAATTTATCCCTGAAGGAAAGGAAAGCACTGGATGAGTTAGAAAAAAACTCAGATATAATTATTAAACCTGTCGACAAAGGCGGAGGGGTGGTGATAATGGATAAAAATCATTATAATGAAGAAATTTCTAGATAACTCAATGATAAAGAAACATCTAAATTACTGAAAGGGAATCCAAGTGAGAGAATAGAAAAAGATCTAGGAAAGTTTATTGATAAACATAAAAGGGGTGATTACAGAAAATGAAAGTTTAAACATTAAAAAAGAAAATGCCATTACCAGTATTTTATGTACTTCCGAAAATCCATAAAAATGTAACAAATCCCCCAGGCCGCCCCATTGTAGCAGGGACTGATTCGGTGACATCCAACCTCTCACACTATTTGGACTTTCAACTACAACCAGAAGTTGTAAAACTTAAGTCATATTTAAAGGACACTACAGACCTGCTAAACAAAATTAAAGATGTTTCCTGGCAGGAAAACAATATTTTAGTAACTGCAGATGTAAATTCTTTATATACAATAATAGATCACTCTCAAGGGAAAGAAGCAGTAGAATATTGTTTAACTAAAAATGGAACATCACAAGACAAAAGAGATTTTATTGGAGAGGGTATTTTATTCATTTTAGAAAATAATTTTTTCTGGTGCAATGATAAATTTTATCTCCAGCAAAGAGGAACCGCTATGGGTACTAAATTTGCACCCGCATATGCAAACCTCTTCATGGGGTATTGGGAAGAAAAGGTTATATGGACAAGCAATTTATTCCAAGGATGTATAAAAAAATGGTACCGGTTCATAGACGATATCTTTTTTATCTGGGAAGGTGGAGAGGAGGATTTGAAAGAATTCTGTGATAGTTTGAATATTAATAATGTAAACATCTTACCTTTAATTACAGTAAAAAAGTGAATTTTTTAGACCTGGTTATCTACATTGAAGGAAATACAATACATACAAAGAAAAATTATAAGACCACAGATAGTAATTCATATATAGACACACAGAGTAATCACTATAAACCGTGGTTAAAGAATATACCCAAAGGTCAAATGAGACGTATAAGGAGAAATTGCACAGATATTAATGTTTTTAAAAAACAGGCTGAGGAATTAAAACAGAAATTTATGAGTAAAGGCTACTCAGAAAAGGAAATTAATCCACATATGGAAGAAATGATAAAGGTAGATAGGGAACAATTGCTTACAGAGAAAATTAAGACTGAAGAAACGGGTGAGTTTTCACTCCCCTTCATTACTACCTTTAATAACCAATATAGACAAGTAGAGGAAAGAATAAAGAAACATTGGTATATATTAAAACAGGATCCTGTTATAAAACAAATTTTACCTGAATGGCCAAAATTTGTTTATAGGAGAGCACCCAATTTTAGAACAAAATTGGTAAAAAGTGCTATACCTGCTACAAGGTTACAATGGATCAAAACCAAAGGGTTTTTTAGATGTGGTCTGTGTTTAATGTGTAGGAACCATTTGAAACAAGAAAGTAAAATCGTACAATATTCATCTACTTGTACGAATATATCATATAAAATGAATGATTTCATTACATGTAACAGTAGAAACTGTGTTTATTTAATTGAGTGTACGTGCAGTTTGCAATACGTGGGCCGCAACTCTAGACAATTGAAAGAGAGGTGGAGTGAACACTTAAGGAATATTAAAAAAGGTTTTGAGAACCACTCCCTTTCTAATCACTTTAGAGAATGTCATCAAAAATCCATTTCAGGTATATAAAGTGTAATGGGTATTCAATTAGTGAAACCCCATTGGAGACAAAGGGGTGTAGATAATATTTTAGCAAAAACAGAAATGAAGCTGATTTATGAGCTGAAAACCCTAATGCCCAATGGACTGAATAGTGATTTCGAAATTAAATGGTTCTTATGATTATACAAAATGTTCTATTTTTGTATATATATATATATATATATATATATATGGTTTTTTATAAAAATGTTTTTTAAAAATATTTTTATATGTATTTTATAAGGGTTTTAATATCTGTGATGTTCCATTATTCATTATTTTTTAATATATTATATAAAGGTTGATTGATCTATTGCTACTGACTAGGATGTAAATTATAAGCACCTTGCACTTTGAACTCTATTTTTAAAAAATTATTACTATTGGTGGTTTTATTTTCATCATGTAGATAAATGGATTTTTTAATGAATTTTTACACCTTTTAGTAATAACTTTGTGGTAGTGACAAAGTCCCGTATTAAGACGGGATTGCCTTCCACTATGCTATGCGTTCCAACGGGAGCCATTTTGTGCCCCGTGATGATCCGCATATTTCCAGATCACGTGACAATAGGAGGGGTTACTTCTATGGAGGTCCCGGAGTGGTGAAGGGGATCGGTGAATTGGAGAGATAGAGTCACATGATGTGATGACTCATATACCCTAGACAAAAAGAAAAATAGCGGCGGGTGAATATTGGCTGCTAATATTAAATAAAAAGTGGTATTGAATTAGTCACGTGGTGCGGCAAGTGACTGCACCCGGAAGTACTATATGCGCTCCATGTAGTTTAATGATACGTTATGGAGCCTCATCCGGAAGTACTATGTGTATTCCAAATAATAAGTCACATGGCGCGTCAAATGACCGCACCCGGAAGAACGTTAAGCGCTCCATCTAGTCATGTGATTGGTCAGGTGAACGCAACCCGAAGTACTATATGCGTTCCAAATAAAACGCGAAAAACGGGAATCATAATTTATGGATTAGAGAACTACAAGTTTATTTCTAATAAAGAGATATAAAATTGGAAGGTGCTTATAATATGAAATTATGTGTGTGTGTGAAACACATAAGGTTTTTTACCCACTTCCTGTCATTAACCATTGGGAGAGAAAGGTGAGGTATATTAGAGTGGGATATCAATCACACCAGCACACCTTGACAAAGACTACAATTGTTGAAACGCGTTGGTGTTCAAAGGGAAGGTACAAACACAGAGTGAGGAACTGTTTGGGTGCATCAGTGATCGTGAAGACGGGCTTTTTCCGGGATCGCGTCCTGATTCGCATGGGTTTGCTGGTGTACAGATACACCTCTCCATCTGGTACGTTACCTAAACCCCTAAGTGCTGGAGGATAATATATTTTAAATTGTTTTTCAAATAAAAAGATTGTACTTCACTATATTTGGCAATCTTTTTTTCTTTTATATACATCTGAAATATATGCCTGGTGGCAATTAACGTGGAAAAAGAAAAGAAGAACCACTTATAAAGGGACTTTCATTCAAAAGAACCTGCAGGAGGGAACTACATTTTATATTGGCCTAGAAGGAAGCGCTAGGACTTTACTGTTTATGTTTTATGTCTATGTATATAGAGTTTTGTGACCTCTATTGTCCTAGCTGCATCCAATATTGAAGCGCACTGTTATATATATATTTTTTTGGATTGAGGAGGAAGATGCCCATCCGGCTGTTAAATCTAAACACCCCTTGTTTAAAAGGGTTAAAAGTTTTACAGCTATTTTCCCTCTGTCAGATAAGTCAATGGATCATCTGGAGGAGGCGTGGAAGGCTCCAGCGAGGCGGTTCCAGCTGCAAAAGCATCTGGTCAATGCATACCCCTTTCCTGAGGAGTACTTCAAGAAATTGGTTTCACCTCCTGTAGTGGACTCCCATGTAACACGCTTAGTCAGAATTGCGACCTTACCTATGCTTTCCATTGTGTCCATAAAGGACAACTGACCGGAAGGTGGAAAACTGCCTAAAGTCCATTTACTCCTTGTCAGGTGCATGGCCAGACCCTCTATGGCTATCTTTTGGGTAGCTAGGGCCGTGCAATCCTGGGCAGATATGTTGGAAGAGTCCCTCTCCTGATGCTTCAGAGGATCAGTTGTCCCTAGTGGGCAGAATACATGACTCGGCTACCTATATGAATGAGGCAGCTCTGGATGTCAGTTTATCCTCCAGAATGTCAGCCGCGGCTGTCACAGCGCGCAGGTCCTTATGACTCCGGTCCTGGAGGGCAGATGCGGACTCTAAGAAGGGACTGGAAGTTTTACCCTACAACGGGAAAGTATTATTAGGCCCAGATCTAGACAAGATCGTGGACACTTTAGCAGACTAGGCTTAAAAGCCAGTAGTTTCCCAAGCATACGGCTGTCAGGAAGACTGGAAGACCCAAAAAGCAAGCTTGGAATACAAGGCATCCAGCCTCTAAACCGAACAACAAGTCCACAGCATGACTGGACGGGCCTCCCTTTGGGGGACCCCACAGTGGGAGGCCGACTACTTCAGTTTGCCCAGTACTGGCATCAAACCACAACAGATGCCTGGGTAAGAGAGGTGGTCTCTCACGGTTATGCCCTCTCATTTCGCAGCCAACCCCCTCACCAATTCTTCCACTCGGACGTCTCCAACAAGGACAAAGCCTTATTGATACAGAAGGCAGTATGTTCCCTGCGCAAGGCAGGAGTGATTTTCCCAGTACCAGAGCCCCAGCGGGGCATGGGGTTTTGTTCCAACTTGTTTTTGGTGCAAAAGCCCAATGGGACCTACCGCCCTATCCTGAACCTCAAGTGCTTAAACAGGTTCCTCGTTTCCGGATGGAGACGCTACGTACTATCATACTGGCTATGGAACCGGGGGATTTCATGGTATCCCTGGACATCCGGGATTGCGGCTTCGCATCAATGGTTTCTCAGGTTCGCTGTGCAACAGCAACACTTCCAGTTCCATGCGTTACCCTTTGGCCTATCCACGGTTCCTCGGTTATTTACAAAAATTAAGGCATTAATAGCGTCCAATCTACGGCTGCAGGGGATCCGCCTATTACCATATCTGGACGATCTGTTGATCCTGGCAGGATCTCCAGAGGTGCTTCTCCATCACCTCCCAGATGACCATCTCGGAGCTTCAGTCACATGGATGTGTCATAAATTGAGAGAAGTCGTCTCTAACTCCGTCGCAGAGGATGCTGCATCTAGGAGCTCTATTGGACTCACAGCAGCAAAGGATCTTCCTGACATCAGACGAGATCTCTGTGGTGCAGACGCGGGTACACAAATGTCTCCACAGTCGCCGGGTCTCTGTGCATGCAGCAATGCAATTGCTGGGGTCGATGGTGTCAACGTTCGACATGGTGGAGTATGCGCAATTTCATTTGAGGACTCTACAGACATTGATCCTTACCCGATGGGACAGATCACCTCAGAAATTGAAGGCACAGACAATTGTGCTCTCCCCGGAAGTCAGGTTGTCTCTGGCTTGGTGGCTGATAACTCAGCATCTCACCCAGGGCCACCCCAGTTGCAAATTATGATCAGACAAAGTAGTGTCCTCATGCTGTCCAGATGAGGTCAAAACATGTTGCCTTATTATTGTGCTGTAATAATGATAAATACCAGAAAAAAAGTCCAGCGAGTGCATGCCATTGTTTACATACAGACAATTAAATGCTGAGTTTGATCTGTCCTGTGAGTGGTATTAAACTGCTAAAGCTAGTCTGGCTGCCTCCTTTGGGCCAGGTTATTTTGGTACAGGCAGAACATAAAGCACCAATAACTATAAAGCAGTGAAGGGGAATAAGTGGTCCTTCAGCTGCTGTTGAACTACACACCCCAGCATGCCATGCCACAGTTTTAGCATGTCCTGATAGCAAAACGGAGGCAAGACAAGCTGGGATGTGTAGTGCCAAAGCAGCTGGAGGGCCACTTATTTCCCTCCAATGCCTTACAGTTAGTCATTGGTTCTTTTTGTTCTGCCTGTACCAAAAATAACCTGGCCCGGAGGAGGCAGCCAGACTAGCCTTAGCAGTTTAATACCACTCAGGACAGATCAAACTCGGCATTTAATTCACAATGGCCGGGTTCCTGGTTTTAAATGTATGTAAGTAAACAATGGCATGCACTCGCTGGACTTTTTCTGGTATTTCTTATTATTGCAGCGCAATAATATGGCGATGTGTTTTGACCTCATGGTATAAAGTCACAAACTGCCTATACAAACCTAACTGATCTACTAAAGGCAATACCGCCAAATAGATGAAAGTTTACAAACTGCCTTTAAAATACACCGCCATCCAGATTTTCCATTATTATAAAAAAGAAACAGTTGGATTTATCAAGCACCACTTTTGAAAACAGACATTCAATAGAAGCAGTTGTGACTAGAAAGATGGCTCAAACCATATGCTATTTGAGCCATGTGGCCATTCAGAATGTGAGGACATTTAAAAAAGGCAATCGTTGTGTATTGATGGAGGAAAATAACATTAATAGTCTTATAGGGTGTGGTATAAGAGATAGACAGTAATTAGTTAGACAAATGTGTCGACCATTTTTGTGTTGATCTTTTTCATGTTCAACTTTTGACCCTGTCAATCTTTTCTAATTGTCGAACTTTTTACATGTCTAACTATTAACTGTCTAACATCTGGTGTCTATCTAGACATTGTCTAACTAATTACTGTCTGTCTATAGCTCGGAACCCACTCTTATAGGGGCAATATTATTTTAGGAATATATGTGGGTGCAAAAATAGTGTCTAGTTTGATTAAAATAAGATATTGCATTCTTAAAGTATCATTAATTGGTGTTAAAAAAGAGGAGATATGGTGAGAACTTTCCTTTATCTCCCTTTCTGCGAGGTCCTTAGGGTCCACAGGTGACCTTGGGGTATAGGTGGATGACTTCATCTGGAAAGCATGAGGGCACTACTTTGTCTGATCATAATTTGCAACTGAATGTAAATAATGAGTGTAATTTTCACACGCTGTATTCATGTGGTGTTTCAGTCAGTGGTAATGGGTAACACCAAGATATTGAAGTCTGCACCACACTACCTCCAAACTTGCTAGGCCTGTCTATGCATTTTACAATGGCTTGTTGACTGTTAGGGAAGCTGGTGAGGAGGGCCAGGGGGAATTACACCTGGCCTATTTAAATAATCATTCAGCCACCTGTTACCAACTACTGTGACTATCATTTGTTCTGTTACTACTTTCATATGTAATGTGATTTTGTTTTTTACACTCTTAAAGGTTGTTTCTACCTCAGGGGTTTCTAGAAGAACTTGTCATGTATTGGGGACCTTTTATGTGTATGTTGTTAATGCTGTATGCTTACTCCTAGGCAGGCCATCATCAATCCATGCTGCAGGAGGGTCTGGAAGCAGAGTGCGGGACTTGAGTTTGGCTGTCGATGTAGAACGTTTTCTCCTAGGTCAGTGAACCCGGTTTGCGTAATTACACAGCTCATAAGGCAGCGTAAGAGAAAAAAAAAAAAACTTCACGGAATCTGGTGATTTTCAGAAGTGGCCATTTTTATACAGTATCTCACAAATTCTTTAATTTCATATGGCAGAAAATGGCTGGGCCTGACATGTTCGGTGCATGTGCAGAACGGGTCTGCGATCCATCACGCAGAATGGCAGCAGACTGTCAGTCTGCTGCCACATGTGGGCAGGGAGGGGGGGGGGCGGGTTTCCCAAAATGGAGGTGTGTCGCCGCTGCTTCAGAACTCATTGGACTGCGCTTCACAGTGCAGATGGACAATGACCCGAAGCATACTGCAAAAGCAACCAAAGAGTTTAATAAGGCTAAAAAGTGAAATGTTATGCAATGGCCAAGTCAATCCCCTGATCTGAATCCGATTGAGCATGCATTTCACTTGAAGAAGACAAAACTGAAGGGAAAATGCCCCAAGAACAAGCAGGAACTGAAGACATTTGCAGTAGAGGCCTGGCAGAGCATCACCAGGGATGAAACTCAGCGTCTGGTGATGTCTATGCGTTCCAGACTTCAGGCTGTAATTGCCTGCAAAGGATTTGCAACAAAGTATTAAAAAGTGAAAGTTAGATTTAGGATTGTTTAGTTTGTCCCATTACTTTTGGCCCCTTAAAAAGTGGGAGGCACATATAGAAACCGTTGTAATTCCTACACTTTTCACCTGATTTGGATGTAATTACCCTCAAATTAAATCTGAAAGTCTGCAGTTAAAGCACATCTTGTTTGTTTCATTTCAAAGCCATTGTGGTGGTGAATAGAGGCCAAAACATGAAAATTCTGTCAATGTCCCAATATTTATGCACCTGACTGTAGTGTTTTATCTTATGCCTTTCATGTTCTCCCTGCACTTCTCGTTGTTGGTGTTTTGAAACCGTGCCATCCTATCAGAGGAGGCAAATGAGATCACATCAGGGTCATGTGGTCAGGGGAGGCAGAGCCATACTCCCTGGCATGCTCCAGAGTTTTGATATAAAAACTGTTTTTATACATGTGTGGCTCCCCAGCTATTGACCTCACCGCACATCACTGGAACAGTTTGAGCCTGATTCAGAGGTGGCCACAGGGAACGGGATTCGATGATTTTGTTCTGCGCAATGCATGCCGATGGTGGCTGCTTTGAGATGCAGATCGAAATTGCAGTGTACTGTACCCAGTGGCCATGTTCATATGGACAATCTGCTTCTCCATAGGGATGGTGTAATGCCCGTTGGTGTGTCTTTGTGCACACAGCAGTGGATTAGTGCCTCAGCCAGTGGCCGTCTCCGTAGGAAGCAGATTGGCTGCAGCATTAACATAAAGACGCAGTCACTGATGCAACTGCTTCCACCTCTGGATCAGGCCCCTTGTCTCCAGATTATTCTACATTGTGCAGTGGACTGCCCTGGCACACACCTGTCATTCACAGTATGTGGAGTAGAAGTAATGTATACCAGGCAATTGGTCCTGAACTGATCATATTTGGAGTGCAGGTGATTGGGTGTCATTGTGTTGGAAAACCCCTTAGAGTGAGTACCTATTTTTTTTTTTTTCAAAACTGCATCTATGACCTGTATTCAATTGCCGGCGAAAAATCCAGGAGTTTTCGCCGTCATCGCTAGTTTTGCCTCCAGAAAAGTGTTACGCTCGTCACTACGATTCGCCCTATTCAATTCAAAAGGACGCGAAAATGAATCTCGGTGAAAAGTCCTGCCAGATTTGGGGAAATCAGCCTGACACCTCCCAAAAGATGCACTGACATGGGGGATCACTATGGATAACCCCCGAATAGCCATGCTGGAGGTATTTGGGGTGCTTTAATGCTCTCAATTGGTGCTATTTACCGTATTTATACAAGTGGTGAAGAATAGCATTTAGCAGGTTTGTTTTTTGAAAAATAAGTCGTCCCAGCAAATTTGGGGTGTATGAAAATAGGTGCAACTATAGTTAAAAATTGCTAAAGTGCATTTAAAAAAAAAAAAAAAACCTTCAGCAAGCACCTGCAATCAAAAAAACAGCTGGGGCATACTTGGAGGACCCCCTGGAGTCTATTTCGCTAGTTTTTAACTTTGTCCCCCAACTTTGAACTTTTTCGCCCCCAATGCTAAAGTACTTTTTTGGAGTGTTCTAAACTATTTTTCCCATTTTTTTTTTTTACGCAGTTTACCTTTGGGGGACTGTACCAAGCCTGCAGGGGTGTTCCCGCAACTTTGCACCCCAAACCCCAAATTCTGCACTTTTTTCCGCCTCCTTTCAGAGGCGAATCTTTCCCGCTGGTTACATGGCGCAAACTTTTCGCAGCTGCAGAAAGTCTTTGGAATTGAATACGGGGAGAAGTTCTCGCCTGGCGAAATAACGTCACCGGTGAAAACTTTTCGCCGATCTCTGCTTTTTCGCCGGCAATTGAATACGGCCATATGTGTTTATAGCACCACAGGTGAGCATCCCCTCTCTTTCCATGGTTCTGCCAGTTGGGTTTGTTGCTAAACTAAAATTAATGCATGAAGTTTGGTCTCTTGTTGTTGGTGTGGTTGTGTGAAATTAATTTCTGAGCAAAAAGACCATTTTAACTTAGGTACTATTTTATTTTGTTTTAATTTTAGCCTTGTGACAATTCATCTACTTCATGACCCTCGTTAGCGGGATACAAATGGCGGATACATTGTGCACACCGTAAAAGTGGTGGCTCCTGGCAAAACAGGAGAGGTTTGTAAGTAAACGTGTTCTGAGGGAGTGGGATTTCCAGTACAGTCAGCTTGTGCTTCTGTTACTAACCGTTCCACATTTTTCTCTAGATTGTTTTAAGCGCTCCCACAGTGCAGGTATTTGTGTACAGACTGGACTGTCTACCGTATGATTTGTTATACTGTAATGCCTATTATTGACTACGGTGTGAAACATGTGCCACAACTACAGGGTATGATGTATAGTGCTCACTGGATATGTAGTCAGCTGATACAGATTATGGTGCGAAATGTGGTGTCCCGTCTATAGTAAAGAGCATGGCATTGGGTATGGTACAAGACAGGATTTCAAAATTCACACAGGAAGGTGGTGGAAAACATTAGTAATGCTATATGTATATTTGGCATGTACGAGGTCTGTCTAAACAGTTCGGTGATTGGTCTGATATATCTATATGCAACGCTTGCAACAAGGTCACTCGTGTGCGCTGACATGCCTGGACATGCCCCCAGTCGGGGTTTGCCCGAGGCCGCCACCGCACTGCCATTGCATTAATTTCATGTCCATGCATGTCAGCGCGCATGAGTGACCTTGTTGCAAGCGTTGCATACAGATATATCAGACCATACACCAAACTTTTTAGACAGACCTCATATATATCACTGTTTGGGGGGGGGAGGGGGGGGCATGCCTTATAATTTAAATAGTAACGTAATACAATGAACCAATCGTCCAATAAAAAAACTTGCTACCATAATCTGTGTGGTTAATTCTTTGTAAAATGCACAATCATATAAAAGAACGACACAAAAAAAAGCTACTTGAACATCTAATAAATAGTTTCTCATTTATCAGGATCACTAAATGGCTTGGGGGGAGATTTAATAAACCTTGGAGAGAGAAAATTGAGAGAGAAAAAGCAATCTGCTCCTAACTAATTTTTCAAACACAGCCTGTAAAGCAGGGATGGGGAACCTCCTGCCCGGGGGCCTTATAAGGCCCTCGGAATCATTTGGTCTGGCCCTCAGAGCTTTTTTCTGCTAGCCTCATCTGGGTAGCAGGGTGCCTAGAATGACACCCTGCAGCCAGAATCTATGAAACAGTGCCACCTGGAGCTTCCTTAGGATGCTTCAAACGGTCGCACCGCTGCCCTAACAGCTCCCCGGAGCATCCTCAGGATGCTCCGGGCGTTTCTGTAATCATCGGCGATTGTGGCTCCGCCCCCATGTGAGGGAACATGGTCTGAACCAAGCCCGCAAATAATGTTATATATCAAAATAGCCCTCAACAGAAAAAAAGTACCCCACCCCTGCTGTAATGTGACAGGAGCTGATTGGTCGGAGCTTTATCTCTCTGATGATTTTCTCTTTCCAAGCTTTATTAAATCTCCCCCTTGGACACAATAATATAGTCAGAGTTAAATCCTGTGCAGTACCATGACCTATAAAAATGCTAGTACTTACCTCTGGATCATGGTTCGTATTAGAATGTACATTCTATGCTCTAACTTGTCATCCCCCCATATGATCCCCTAGGTACTGTACCTCTGTCATCCCTGTCTGGCTTTGACTAACGGTTTTGCCCTTTTTTCCCTGAATATTCCTTAACATCTGTCCTTCACATGTCTTTCTAAAGATGGCAATGTCATCTAAGCCTAAAAGAAATCTTTTGACTCCCTCCAGCTTGTGGTTGACTGAGCAGTAGAAGATAGGTTGCATTCTTCACCCTAAATAAAATGACTGCACCGGTACACGCTAAATGTATTATGGACATCGATTGGTTTTGAGCCTCTGGGGTCAGTGGAGTCGGCCAGTTCCCTTTCAGCGGTGGAAATTTACCTAACCTCCCCCAACTCATCTAACAAAGCCGCAATATGGAATAGGTGAAAAGTCATCAGACTATCACATTCAACCAGGAGCAAATGTGATGATGTATCCTTGGGGTTTGACAACTGATTTATCCTTGGGGTTTGACAACTGAAGCTGCCCATGTACTGTGTGATGCCCACATAACACTTGACCAATGTTTCTGTTACTGAACGTCTGTACTGTGATTTACACACCTGGCACCCCATCTCAATGCTCCCTGCTATGGAAGTTACCCCTTTCTAGATTGACTTCTAAAGGCCTGTCAAAGTCAAATAATTGGGTATGATCGCTTTACAATTATTATCTGACGACATAGTCGTCTATAGTCTAATGGCGTGTTACTAGGACGCTACTTTGCGTCTGTGCAATCCAATGCACACATGTGAACGCACACACATACACAGACGCACATATGCGAATTCCATGCACATATGCGAACGCATACATATATAAAATGGTTCCCACACATTATAGATAATAGTTATTAAAGGTATTGTTAGCTAATAATTAAGATGTACTTAAAAGAGATTAAGGTTCAGAATACAGTGGACATGTCATGTTTGGAATCAACTAAATCCCTGTTTATTTGCAGACATCCGTTTCTATCGGCAAAGAAGTCGCATCATCATCTGAGGAAGCCGCTGATAGCATTAACAGGCGGAGAAACGTGTTATTTACCCCTTTTCTACAGGAGACTGCACAGTTGAATGATTTATCAGATGATCTAATCCAGGAGAGAAGTATACATTTCTGTTCAAGCTATTTCAAACTGACTGTGTTCTGGTTTAAACAGCAAGTAACAGGAATTACAAACAGCTGGTTAAAATTCCCTGGAAGCCTGGGCTGCGTTCTTGTATAATTATTATCAGGAACCTGCCAGAGAAATAATGTCTGTGTCATAAAGTGTAGCATGATGGAATAATTAGAACAACTACCGTATAATACAAAAGTTGGTTATTGGATAAAAGGATGTTATTTGAACTGATTGTTACAAAGTGACTCTTTTTTTATAACAAAAGCCGACTATTTTGTCTATTTTAATCTTTTTTTTTCTTTTTTATAAGCATGCTATTTTTAAGCCATTCTAATGAGTGATTACAATGATCATGTGGTTTTTTGAATAGAAGTGTTCTAAAAGTATAACATTTCATTGGAATATTAAGTACCAACTGGATTGGAAGCATTGTACAATATTTAATTAATTTTATATGTGGATTATATGTTTTTTTTATTTTTTAATAAAATGAATATTTATTCCTACCAATTGAATAGCGCCTACCAATTGTTTGAATTTTTTTTCTTGATTATACAAGAGAGAAAAGTCTGTTTATTGTATTGTCATTTTTGCGCTGCAATAGGCGATTCGCACATAGCGTATGCGTCTTCCCTGTATTGCTGCCACATGTTTAAACAATCGTTTTGATAGATAGTCTTGTTGTATTTATAGCATGATCACTTGTTAAAACCTCTGAATAGTTATTGTCACTTGGGAAAGCAATTTTTCTGCGCAGAAAACAAGGTGGGATATGAATGTGAACGTGTGCTTGTGATGTGAAAAGCTTTTTGTATTGTTGAAAATAGACAGGGCCGGTAAGGTGTCCAAGAGGCGGGTAGGACAGCCGTAGCAGTATACATAGCAGGTATAACTGGGCGAAAAACCGGAGGTTGTTTATCGGCCGACCCCCAAAAGTAATCGCAAAGTCCATTGATAAGTTTAGTGTATCTGGGCAATGTGATCGGACCGCATGGTTGCATGAACCGTGATTGTGACTTGGGGGTTGAGGGAGGAAATCGCTGGCAAGGTTAAGTGTTAATGGAATACTTAAATGCTACCAGTTAGAGACTACTCAAAGTAGGGAAAAGGAAAGCAGGATAATTGCATTGGCTATATTCTGCTCATTGTGTACGCTGACAATCAAGCTTAAGTGGTTGGTTGTGCACAGTGGGAGGAAGTGAGTGGACGCAGCTTGTAAGAGTCGTCCACTGGTCGATGTTCTAGCGATAGCGAAAGCGTTGTCCCAGATGGATGCTAAGTAGTCACTAGGGATAGTCGATGACGTGCTGCTTATGGAAGGGCCGACTGGTTCGGCAAGGTATATAATGCATGTGAAGTATGGTGCATACACTATGGCGTACTGCAACATATGGGTCAAGATGACCAAAGGATGTATGAAACCATTTCCCAAAGTTGGCAGTTTTGATTCGGAGGTATTAAGTACTGTTAGAGATAACATGTTTAGTCAAATCGCTGAAGAAAAGAGTAAAGTACAATGATTGTTTGAAATTATGGCAGCACGAGGGGAACACATGGCAAGGTGGGTGTATGCACGCCGCAAGGTGGCATGTTCACGATGCAAAGCAGCGTACCCACGCTGCAAGGTAGCGTTACCACACATAAAGAAGAGAGCGCATGCGCACCTTCGCCGCCCTATGCGGCCGAAGATGAAAGTACAGTCGATACCAAAAATAAAAACATCGTAACAAGTAACTTATATCCTGTATTAAGTCACCTTAAAGAAAATGTTATAGAAGATGATGAACCCACTGTAATTTCAGCCATTGCCCATGCTGTTCATATGCTAGATGTTCCACAGAGACAAGGAAAGGGAGCGATCCAACCAGCAGGGGCAGCGGTCAGAGTAGTGGAGAACTTAGTAGAAGAGGGAACATCCCTAGTACCGAAACAGTCCAGAAATTAATCCTGAACATAGTGATGTGGTAGGTATACATCCTGTCCGTACAATAGCAGTTCCCAATGGCCGGACAAAGATGGTATAGTTCCCATCAGGAATGTAGCAGTGCATTGTCCATGGACAAGAGCAGAATTGCATAAAAAAATTTCAGACTTCCCAGATCCTAGGAAAGAGTTAGCAAAATGTCAGAAATTTGTTAAAGATTTAGGTAATGCTCAGGAGCCAACTAATAAAGATTGGCGAGTGGGGTTAAGGGCATGTCTTCCTTCCAATACAGATATACAAAAGTTTATTGCGGATTGCATATTGGAGGAGGATGAATCCTTTAACGGATAAGGATAACCAGGTAAACATCAAGCGAATAATCACACAGTTGGCCATATACTTTCCAGTGGTGGTGAACTGGAGGAAAATCTTCACTGTTGATAGTGAATCTGCAGCAGAGTATTTCACCAGAACGCTGCTAACGATATACAGGGATATCAGAGATAAAGGATGATGTACACCAAAGGGAGGTAGCTGTACGGTACTAATGGATGGTCTCAAAGATAATCTAAAGACCAGGGTGCAAACCTCTCTACCTAATTGGAGAAGAATCACTGTAGATGCACTTAGGGAATCTGCTATAGAACATGACAAATATATATCCAGGAAGAAAGAGACAAAGCGATAGGTTAATGACAGTGAGCATTCAGGCTCTAGAGGGATTATATACACAGCCACAACCTTACAACATATACCAACCACAAAGGTGTTCTAATTGCAATAAAGAAGGACACCTAAAGAGGGATTGTAAATTGAGAAATTGGGGGGCCATCTAAGAAGGGAACACGTAGTTACACTCAAAGAGGGCACTCGCAAGATTTAGGAAATTTCCAACAGTTACCTGCTCACATAGTGACAGCAAACGCTCTGCTGGAGGGTGATAGTCAGTGCTAGGGGTCAGGTCATACCTGTAGTCTACAGCCAGTCGGGTTAACTGAGAATACTAGGGAAGAACTTACAATGACAGTTGATATATCTGGTACTAAACACACTTTTCTTGTAGATACAGGGGCGACCAGATCAGTTATAAATTCTCCGTTTAATTTACAGGTTACCAACAAGACCATATCAGCAATGGGAGTAACGGGGTGTAAGTGCAGTATTACCCTTTAACCAAATCTGCACACCAAGCATTCCTTTCTCCTGGCAGTGGCGGATCCTAATAACCTGCTGGGAAGGGATTTGCTGTGTAAAATGGGATGTGTTATATACTGTACCCCTGATGGTATATTCCTAGATATACCAGAGAAGGTTGAGCATGAGGTACAGGATATATAGGACACCACAAAGGTTGATGCTGCACTCTGCTGTTCTAGAACAAAGTCCATCTCAGGTAAAAGAGATTTTATTGCAAATACCAGGTTCTCTCTGGACCAAAGATGGACAAGACATTGGATTGATGGCAAACGTAGCTCCTGTAATGGTTAACTTGAAGAGTGGTAGACAGGCTCCAAAAATCCCTCAGTATCAAAGCCGGAGGTGGAGTTAGGGGTTTATCCCATAATTGAGAGGTTGATTCAACAAGGGAGTTTAATTCGTACAGCAAGTTCAGCCAATAGTCCCTTTATTCCAGTGAAGAAGAGGGGCTATAGATTAGTACAGGACTTTAGAGGAATTAACAAAGTTGTTGAAAGCCAATTCCCCGTAGTACCTAATCCAGCTGTTATCCTCATGCAGATTCCATCATCTGCTACTCATTTCACTGTAATTGATTTATTTTCTGCTTCTCGGTCCCTCTTCACCCTGTCAATATCTATTTGCATTCTCCTACAGAGGGGTACAATATACATGGACACGATTGCCCCAGGGCTTCATAGATAGCCCAAGTATTTTCTCCCACGACTGTTTGCAATCTTTTCAACCAAGCAATGGGTCTGTCCTAATTCAATACGTAGATGATTTATTGTTGTGCTCTGATTTGTATATGTCATGTCTAAATGATACTAAATTGTTGTTGCTTCATATTTCACAAACAGGGCACAAGGTAGCAAAGGACAAATTACAGCCATGCCAGAATAAGGTCAACTACTTGGGACACTGTCTAACCCAGGGGCTAAGATACTTGACAATGGACAGAATTCAGGCCATACAGACCATGACACTACCGCAAAACCAGCAGCAGACCCGTACCTTCTTGGGGATGTGTGGATATTGCAGGACGTGGCTCCCAGGTTTATCTATTTTGGCATTATCATTGCAGGACTTAGTCTAATCCTCAAAACCTGACAGTGTCTCACACACACTGAGGAAACAGCAGGCTTTCCTTAACCTAAAGGACAGTCTTGACGAGAGCACCTGCCTTGGGAATACCAGATTATGAAAAGCCCTTTGAATTATATTGTACAGAAGCTGATGGCTGCGCAGCAGGTGTCCTTACACAGAAACATGGTGACGCTAGCAGACCGGTAGCTTACTACAGTGCACAATTGGACACTGGTAAATAAGAGCAAGGACGTAGTATTAGGGCATGATACTGCATGTGGTGTATAGACAGTTGTATCTGCTTTGTAGAAATCAGCTCAAACCAGACATGTCTCTTCAGCAAGGTTCACAAAATGGGAACTAGCTCTAATGGCACCTGCAAACATCACCATTAAATGGTGCAATACATTAAGTCCAGCAACATACTTACCATATGTGCCTCGAGATGCACAAAGGATGGAAGATGGTGAGTTTCTGGTTGGAGGTGAGTTTTGCAGGTATGCTGATACATGATTGTATGGAATATCTGAACCAGACCTTTACTACAAGACCAGACATATGACACACCATTAGAAGATGTAGATTTGACGTTTTACACGGATGGGAGTTGTCAGACAGGCACAGGAGAACTATGCACCAGTAATGCTGTTGTAGATGACGCGGATGTTACCAGTGGCTGAACTAGTGGCATTAAGGAGAGCGTGTGAGTTGGCAGAAGGTAAATCCGCTAATATATACACTGACTCTAGGTACGCCTTTGGTGTAGTACATGATTTTGGAGGTCTTTGGCGTCTTAGGAACTTTATGACAGCAACAGGCACACAAGTAGCACATTCGCAACACATAAAAGAACTTCTGACAGCAATGCAGTTACCAAAGGTAGTAGCTGTCATCAAATGCAAAGCCCACACATGCGAAGAAGACCTGGTGTCGATGGGCAATAACAGCAGATGAAGCTGCCAAATGGGCAGCAGGGTTACGTGTAAATATACCAACTAATAAAGTGATGGTCTTCCAGACAATAGAGACAGAGAAATTAATTGAAATGCAAGATTTGTGTTCCCTACAGGAAAAGGTGGTCTGGAGATCGAAGGGATGTGGTCAGGAGTCCTCTGGACTCTGGAGAGATGGATAATGTAGGCCTGTTGCTCCCAGGGCATACTACCCAAGCCTGGCTGAGGCAGCACATGGTCTGACTCACCTGGGAAAAGAAGGTATGTGCAAGTTGGTCAGAGCATATTGGTGTGCACTAGACTTTTCTTCGCAAGCTGGAAAGAGGGCAATGTCCTGTCAGACTTGTTTGAGGAAAAATGTTGGGAAGACAATACCAACCAAACCATCCCACATCCCTCCGACAGATGGACCTTTTCAGGTAATACATATTGACTTCATCCAATTACCAATTTGCAGGAATCTCAAGTATGTATTAGTTTGTACTGATTTTATTTTCTAATTGGGTGCTGTTTTTACCTAGAATCATAGAAAGTGATAGGGCTACTCATTTCACTGTTGATGTTTTCCAGAACATCTGTAAACTTATGGGAATCAATAGTAGACTTCACACCCCCTACCGACCGCAAGCCAGTTCCAAGGTGGAGAGGGTAAATGGTACTATCAAGAATGCACTGAGTAAGATAATGGCTGAAACTGGATTAGGGTGGTCAGAAGCCTTACCGCTTGTCCTCCACAGCATCAGAACCACTCCCAGACCTCCTCTTAATCTGTCCCCCTTTGAGATACTGTTTGGAAGGCAACCTCATTTGAGTATAGGCCCACAGGATGATTTAAAGTGTAATAATGAGGTTACTGTGCAATATCTTATAAAAATGAGTAGACAATTGAAAGAACAGAAACTGAAAATGCTGTTACCTGGTATGCCAGAAACAATCTGTCATGATGTTGAACCTGGAGAATGTTATGATCCGAAATTTCTTACGCTCAGGTTGTTTAACAGACCGGTGGGCAGGTCCTTACCAGGTGTTGATGACAAGTACCACATCCTTGAAAGTAGCAGAAAGAGATACCTGGGTCCATTATACTCACTGCTGAAAAGTCAACCACCCGAAGAAGGTAAAAGGCGAAGTTGAGACACAACGTGGATCTGTCTATTGTGAACCTGTTCCGGGAGAACTAGAGACTGCAGTGAAAACACCTGAGCAAGAGATGTGTACAGACTACTATCCCAGCAATGCAGTGGCGATTTGTTTCTTTTTCTTGTTCCAGGGTTCTAATTTTTATTTGTTTCTGGATTTCCTATTTCTGTGACAAAGGACAGATGAAGGAGTGGGAGGCCGATAGCGATGTCGATAGAGTGAAATTGGAGGAGAGAGTGATAGAACGATCAGGGCAACATATGGTCAAACTCAGTTCAGGATTATTAAGAGATCTGTTGGAACTCGGAGACAGTGAGAGTGGCTATTGTCTGAGGATTATTGTATCTGTGAGTACTGTGGATCCCTAGTTGATGAGAAATGCATCCAACGATGCCAGTCCAAGAGTAATCTGTATTTGGGCGGGCATCCTTTAGAGGATTACCATTCCTTAGGTGTAAGGTCTTAAACCAGACTGAATGTTGGGTGTGCAGTCATGTGCCTCAGGGACAACATAATGTAGGATTAGTACCATTTCCATTAAATTTCTCTGAGGTCTTTGAATTACGAGGAGGGAGATCCATAGACCGGAAGTATAATGTCACCAGGTCCCCTAGTTCCGCCAATAGTCCATAGATCGGTCTTTGCTGTGTCTACATATCATATCAGACTGGAGAATTGGGAAGCAGACTTATTCGATCAGACAATCGCTTGCCACACCAGTAGTGATGAACCCCAGAGATAAGGACATAGGAACAGACCGAGTGTGGTATCTATTGGAAAAGTTCCTATGGGTTATTGTCGAAATGTTATTCAGGCTGAAATGTGTCTTGAGCAGATGGGATCAATAGTCATAGGTAGTTTTGTTAAAACTTAATGTGATATTGTGCAGGTTTGTAATATACCTTATGTCCTCCCAGATAATGTATACTATGTTTGGAGAAGAAAGGCTTATTCTTGGTTATCTCCGAGTTCCAAGGGTTTATGTTTTATAGGCAAATTGGTCCCAGAGGTAATGACCCTTACACATGATGAAATGATTGGTATCCATAAAACCACACCACCTCCATACATACACACGCAGTATGAACATCGTGACAAAAGAAATATGATCCCTGGTGAAGAACATATAGCCACACAGTTGATTAGTGAAACAACTGGCTTCCAAATTATGGTAGCATTAGATCCCACCAGGATCGCTTGGGGAACTTTAAATTTTAGATACATCCAAGACCTGGCTAGACTGGTCAGAAGAAATGAAGCTGGGCAACCAGAGTCTGTGCTCCAGCTGACGTCCGGCTGCACCTGCTTCTTGAAAAAGCCGTAGATATACGGAGAAACGCATTGAAGACAGGTGCTGCGCTGCACTGGGGATACTTATTTCTATTACGCTGGACAGACACTGCCAGCTGGTGGTTCATTGAATTGCCATCTTTACTTTGGAGCCGGAAATCAGCTGGAGCACCAACTCTGGGTGCCCAGCTTCATTTTGTCTGACCGGTCTAGACATCAGGCTCTCCCTAGCGTTCTACCAGCCAAGTGTGCTGTCAGCCCATGCGCTGTGAACTCACAGCCTGAGAACAGAGATCGCCACTGGTAGCGATTTGGCATATTGACACATTGCTGGACGTCAGACCACGCTCCCGGTAGCTACCACACATCATACGGGTCTAGGACTTATTCTGATCTGCCGCAAGTCTCCCACTCCTCACCCGTTCAGTGAGTATAAAAGAGAGATCTGGATATCTTTTTATCTATACACTTTTTTTGCACCTAAATGTGATATCTTCATTTCATTGATCCACTATTACGGATTACACTATCTTATTATTGATCATAAGACTGGATCACAATTTTACAATATTTTCTCAAGGATCATTCATTAAGGAACATTTCTATCTGTATGTTTCTGGTCTGACGTATACCAGATCGCTACTTTGCTGATTCTTGTGTATCAACACAAAGTATCATTCATCTCTATCAGTGTATCTTTTTATTATCTGTTGGATTATCTGTGTTAATTATGCTGCTCATTGTGTATTGACATGTATTATTGTTTTTAGTCACCTATGTTTATACTCCCGGGAGTTGAATATTTATATTGTGACCATTGCACTTATTATCATTATTAACTTTTTACTATAGTATTTTGAGCGTGTCAAATTAAATAATTGGTTATGATCATTGTGCAAATTATCTGAACGATTTAGTTATCTATGGTCTGATGACGAATTGCTTGGATGCTGCTCTATCAGCACATTTCCGATGCACACAAATATAAGGTTTAGTGTGGAAAACAGGGTTGGTGTGTATGTCTGTGGGTGTTTACATATGTTTTGAGAGACTCCGCATGCTAATACAGTATGCCTGTAACAAATTAATTAAAATGTACACAGAGACTAGTATGCTCAAAAGAAGTGGTCTAAATGTAAAGTTACGAATCACTGTCATGGACCTGCAAGTCATTGGCAGTTGTGTGCCTATTGTCCGGTGCTGTTTTAGTTCATAGGAACTGACCTCTACATTCTAATTAAGTGAAGAAAAGCCTGTCCCAGGCTACGAGACTATGTGGCACCACAAGCAGCTGTGGGTCTCTTGCCTCCCCTTCCTGTTTAGGAATAAAACTTCCATTTACACCTTAGAATTTGTCCAGGCAATGCTTGGATGTTAAAATATGTTAGAAATGGATAATATATATTAATCCATCACAAATACCCTAAATTACTAAACACGCACATAGACTTACATGCACACACACATTAAATAAAACATAAATATACAAGACGCACAGCGCACAGTTGCAATGTTTATCAAAGCACATAAACGCACCACACATATTAGCGAAACTACGCAATATTCTTAAATTTACACATTGCACACTTACATAAAAAGGTTCACTAGCATTAAGGTTAATATTCAAGGTTTTATTAATTATGTAATGAAGCAATATTTTGGGTATAAAGGTTTATTAGGAATTCATAAATGGGGGCTCATCCAGTGAAATCACGCTTCCACTCACATGGTTATCTCTCACCAAAAGGGTGGATGGCACCATAAGCAGGAAAGAATGCTTTGCCTTCGAATACCTGCTACCACTTTGTTGCTGAGAGACCACTACCCGTTATTGTGTGAGTTCAAGGAGCGCTGATTAAAATCCAGGGACAAGGAAGGAAAAAGTTTGTTTTCCTTTGTTGATAAAATTTCATGTTAAAAGGGGAAGTCGCACAATAGCATATACGTGTTTCCTGTATTGCTGCCACGTGTTTAAACCATTGAGATTGCATTGTGATATTGATAGCATTGTTTTAAATATCTTAGTTGTGCTGCCATATCTAGGAAAACGTTTATTTTTCTGCGCAGAAAAAGGTGTGTAACAGTGAACGTGTGTTGGTAGGGGTAACATGTTCCCTAGCTAGGGGTATCGTAGGACCCTTAGGGGCTAGGTGCCTGGTGTTGGCCTAGTGGTTCGGTAGTAGATACCGGAGTCTATACACACAGCAGGTGTAGTTGTTTGTGTTAGTTATCGGCTCTCAGTGTGATCGCAGCATCCAGTGATCAGTTAGGGTTATTGGGCATTGTGATTGAACCGCACGGTTGTGGCATATCCTGATTGTGAACTGAGTTGTGGTGGACGAAATCACTGAAAAGGGTAAGTGTTATTGGAATGCTTAAATTCTAGCAGTGCAAAGTACTCAAAAAGGGCTTAGGTGCGTGGAAGCAACCTGGTTATTCTTCCATAGGTGTGTGGGCGCAGCCTGTTAAATCGTCCACAGGTAAGTCAAAGTAGCCTTGACATTCTTTCAGCGATTTAAATCTCTATTGAAAAGTTTTAGTGTTTTACTTTCCCAAGATGGGAGCCAAGCAAACGGTAGAGATGATAGATGATGTTCTGCTCTTGGAAGCGCCGATTGGTTCGGCACGGCATATAATGCATACTAAATACAGTACATATGCAACTGCGTACTGTGATGTGTGGGTTAAGATGACTAGAACGAATGTGAAACCTTTTACCAAAATTGGCAGCTTTGATAAGGAGGTTCTGAACAATCTCAGAAACAGTATATGTTTAGTGAAGTCTCTGAAGAAAAGAGTAAAGTTTAATGATTGTTTAAAGTTGTGACAGCACGAGGGGAACACGTGTTTAAGGTAGTGTTCGACGCAAGATGGCGCAAGCATACTTCTATTGTCCTATGCGATGGAAGTTAATGGTACAAGCCGATAATTAAAATAATAAAAATGTACCAAGTAATATATTTTTTTATCCCGTGTTAAGGGACTTTAAGGTAATGTTTCTAAGGAAGAAAATAAACCCACTATAAAATCATCCATGACTGAAATTGGTGAGATTAATGTAAAAATGGTTTAAAGGAAAAATGTGTGTTGTTAAGCAAAATAATTTCATTGCTATAAAAGAGCAATTATTAACATTTTAGATACTTAAGTGGTTTTCTCAGTGTGCATTTATATGCTAATAAGAACGTTTTTTTTCCCCTAGAAGACTAGACAGTAGATTCTTTTGTTGTGTCTATAAGAGATTTACTTTGATCTAGTATTAACAAAAATTGGGATTCTTAATTACCATAGATAGAATGTTAACTTAAGTTATAAGGTGACCGTCTCAATAAGAATATCACTCCAGCGTTGAATTCTCTTAGTACTCATTATAAACTTCCGTATGTTCTTTTTTTTATGGTTATACAAGATAATAGTTTCCTTCCAAAAAGGAGTGTTTTTACAGGACTGGAGTCACACGGAAAGAAACTGGCTCTATTGTTGAAGAAATTGTAATTCCTGGTTATTCAAAATGTATCTTGTATTAACCCTGTTTGTAGGTGCCTATATCATATCTGTAATAACACACTCCCACTTGGTACAATAGACCTCTTTATACCTTCATGGCTGCATTGCCATGGGGCCTTACCATTCCATTCAAAACAACAGAAATCCATGCACATTCATACACCAATAATTATTTTCTGATAGATTTTTTTTTCAAAAATTTGTCTATAGACTAACAGTCAGGCCGGAAGTGCAGATGAATAATTTACAGTCCCTTAAACATGTACATACAGTATTTATCCCCCATACATACACACATGTACACTTCTCACACATTCATTCACAGTATGTCACTACATTTATTCTGTTTAGGTCACCTGGCAGCATATCTGCAGTGAAAATTGGGCATTAAAGTCACATATGTACAATGTTTGTTCTAAAGTACTGGGGAATTCATAAGTAAGGGCAGCCAATGCAGATATAATAATATATATATATATATATATATATGATAATATATATATATAAATATATTTGAAGCAAATGAATGTAGCTGGAAATTCATTTTTTTTAAGTGATGATAAAATTACTTTGTTTTACTTATTAGAATGTGATATATATTTAGGGATTGTTCCGATGTGGGGTGTTCTGGGGATGTCACTGACATAGTTGCCAAGTTTTGGAATGTTTGTTGTGAGTGGCCATGGTTTGTGTCGATGGAGTGCGGCACTGGTGTGAGGTGTGAGTTGTGATTTGTATGGGTTTGCGCGCAGTCTTGGAGGATAGGGATCTGAGAGATGTGTGGAGTTTCGGGGCACACACATGCAGTGCAGAGGTTTGTGGTTTGTTTGTGCTAACATGATCTTTGTTTTCTGTGTTTGTGATTGTATGTTCTCATCTGTGTGGAGTTTGTATGTGCTTTTGAGGGTTTCCCTGTAAATACAGCAGTTTGAAGATTTGTTTTAGGTTAGGGAATTCAGTTCTGAGGGTGATTTGAGGGTTTGCTGAATATGTATAGTATATTGTTTAAAGATGATCAGGTTACTGATCCTGGATGTATTTTTTTCTCTCCCAAGGAAATAAGTGAGGTTATGGACCCTGTGAAGGCTGACAGGTTTGGTTTGTGGGAGGCTTTGATTGCTGTACACATGTGGTGCAACGGGGTTGACCCGGTGTCTGGGGTCTGTGGTGATGCAGGATATCTGAGATGTAGCGGTAAAAGCACTTATTGTTATGTAGGATATTCTGTTGTTTCAGTTCTAACCCTTACTTCCTATAGAGGCATGTCTTTAATAGTTTGTATACACTCATAATATAGTACAGTTAAGTCAAGGATAGACTGTTCGTAATTGATAATATGAACCTGATTTAAGTATATGGGCAAAAATAGCTATAAGATCCTTAAGAATATCTGAAATATCACAGTTCTAGTAATTTTTTTTGAAGTGATGAATATTGCGGTAATCAGCAATTATTTTTTTTATTTATTATTGGAGGCATTCTATTATGCAAATTTTTGAACAGGTTCACATACTTGATGTTTTTTTTATTATATCAAGGGTGTGTGATATCTGGATAAAAGGCTCGGTCAAAGGGTGGAGTCGCGTGGGACGCTCCTACGGATTCCTGGTTGGGACGCATCATACATAACAGCTGGGACTCTGTCTAGTTACAATGGTCGAAGGCATAACTTATAGATAACAGATTCTTGAGAATATCTGAGGAAGTTACGGGTTTGTGTATTCAACTTGGCTGGAATTGTGGGATTAACAATTATTTTTTTCTTGTTGAAGGTATTCTGTTATTTAAATATCTTTAAAAGATGTCTTGCGGATTACTTGCTTTGGCGATGCAGTAGGAACTATGAGCAGACCATGTGCAATGGTTGCCTGGTAACACCGGAAGTAGCGATTTTGGTGGGGTCAGAAAACCAGGTCTGTAAGATGAGTTCACCAGTCCTGAAAGGTTTGAGGACATCTCCATGCAACAGGCAGAGGGATATCACACAGATTACTAACACAGTCAATGTACATCATAACGTCACACTAAAATGTGAATTTTTCCCTAGTTTAACCAACTTGCAAAAGGAGGTATATGTGTTTAACCCATCTGTTCAGTTCTGTAACAAATATAGGTGACACTGGTGTGAAGCTTAAAATCAGGTGATGTATGCTGGTGGGCAGAATGGAGTTGGAAAAGACTGAACCGCAGGTCAGCAAAGTCTGTAAACAAGGTAAAAATGGGTAATTTAATTTCAGATACCACAGAATAATTGTTTTTCTATACGTAAACCGGTCAGGTGGTAAGTATAGATGACTATGACTGTGAGAAGTATGATGTTAAGAAAGCACTATACAAAATATTATAGATAGTGGGAAACAATGTGATATGCATAATGTTGGACATGAGATATTCCTTAGAAGTAGAGATATATGAAAAGCAGAGGTAAGGAAATCTAGGTTTGTCATTTCTGCAGTACATAATGAGATGTTTTTATGTTTTCTGATTACAGGTGATAATGGATTTTAACTTTTATGCTTATAACAATGTTTACGGTATATGTAATTCTCAATACTGTGTACGGGTTGAGTCTCCCATATCCAAAATGCTTGGGACCAGGGGTATTTTGGATATTGGAATATTCCGTATTTTGGAATAATTGCATACCATATTGAAATGTCTTAGGAATAGGGCCCAAATCTAAACACAGAATACATTTATGATTTATTTACACCTTATATACACAGCCTGCAGGTAATTTTATACAATATTTTCAATAATTTGGTGGCTCAAACAAAGTTTGTGTACATATATGAAATTCATGTATGTGTCATATACACCTTATACACAGAGCCTATAGGTCATTTTATACTTTATTTTTAATAATTTTGTGCCTTAAACAAAGTTTGTGTACATTAAACCATCAAAAATCAAAGTTTTCACTATCTCAGTCATGCCAAAAATATTCCGTATTTCGGAATATTTGGATATGGGAGACTCAACCTGTAAAGGTAAAAGTATAATAATGTATATATCGGAGAGAAGAGTATTCTAAAATTGCATAGTGATGATAGATAAGTATTGCAACCCCTGACCAAATTCATAGGAATTGGAAGTTGGATATACAAAGTTTGGTTTGTAAGATATTGGAAAGATTAATAACTAAACATAAAGTGTATATCTCATGATGTAATGTATGTGTTAAATGACACCGATTTATAAGTGGTAACAGTTCATACGGAATGGTTTTAGAGATCTCCAGTGATTGTTGGTAGCAGATACAAACATGATATCTTTATGTATGTATATCCCTGTAAAACGTAGTTAAATTGTAATGTAAGTTTTATGGATAACCAAAGGGTGGAGGTTTCATCCACCAGAACAGGAGAATTGTCATAGATCATAAAAATATGCATATGATCGTACTGTTTTGAAAGTGTTGTAGTGACAATAACTCACCGGAATGTAAGTTTTTCTCAAAGACACCTGTTGTAAATTTGATGTTTTACCTCTTGTGACCTGTAGTAACATTCACATGTCCTAGGAGGAATAGTAGTGGAAGGGAAAATATACATCCATTTCCCAGCAGAGGGGGTAAGGCCTGCAAATACTAGGGGTTTTCAATGAGAAAAATACATTTAGGATTGTTCCAAAATTGGTCTTCTATTTAAACAGGTTTCACAGGATAATTTTCTGTTATTGCTAAATGAACTGGGTATATCTATTAACAGTTTGTATGTCTAGAATAGATAAGAATTAGTTACTTATTGACATACATGTATGATGTATACTAACATTTCTTTCTAGTTCCCCGGTACATCGGAATACAGGTCAAAGTGTATTTAGAATTTCCTAGATTAGGTATAATTGGTTGGAGATTTTCATAAAAAGGGAGAAAGGAAAAGGCATTGTAGGATCTTGACTGCCACCTAGTGGAGAAAACGAGGTAAACTTGAATCTGTAAACACTCATCAATGTCAATAAGTTGTGGTTTTTTTTTTTGGAAACTCCAATATGTAGCCGACAAAATTCTAAATGATTACAGTAGGGGGCGGGGACTACTAACACTCGAAGAATCTGTTTTTCGTCCATGTAGGCAAATCAAGTCAACAGCAGGATATCTGAAGACTGCAGACGGATCGGGTGGAAGACGTCAGATTGGGTAGGAAAGATGGAGACATTCTAGAGGTCTGATATCTCAAATTTCCTATTCTAGATGCTGACAAGGCCCAGCTGTGGACAGATGATATTCTTGGTAGATGACGAAGATAACCGGACGAGAGACAGACTGAAATAATCAGGATCATCCAGAAGCATGCCCTCACCCCATTGGACGAAGATAACATAAAAACAATCATAAGGTTTTTTATTTTTAGAACTGTGAAAAATGGCATTGTTATGATTCTCTCCCAATTGAATTTCTCTCGGACCACCTGTATGATCAGCATACATTAACACATACCCTAATATAGTGAAGGATTGCATTACAACACCGACATTGAATGTGCCTACAGATAATATGTGAACAGGCAAAGTCATGTATAATAATAATTATTGTAAATGTTCCTTTAAACATCCTAGATAATGTCTCATTTCCCCAGACTTCCTTTATAGGTTTGATGAGATCCCACATCCTACCCATGGTCCCGTATAGATTTGCTGAGTGCATATAAGGGTTGTTTTACCCTCTTGAAACGCATTATCCACGGTCCAGTGACCACCTTTCTGTCACACCATTTAGAACATTGAGTAATACATTATTATGCATGACTGGAAAGGTTAAGATCAGAATATGATAGCGTTTTGTTTGCTATCAAAGGGTGGAATGTTGAATTCAAATAATTGGATTTACTTTGTTTTAGCGCATCATACGATATGAATTGAATAATATGTGTGCAGGCTTTAATAATTGGGCAAAATGCAATTATTTATTTGATCTATTCTTTGGCTTTTTTGCACAAGTTTCAGGTTCTCAGGATTTACCCTGTTTATGCGCATCTTGTGATGAAATTTAAACGTGTATATGATCTAATAACATATGAACTTGGGCATAGTGCAATTATTTATCTGATAATTTTTACTGTTAAGGATGAACTGTTTAAATATCCTGTGTTTATAGATTGCATGTTTATAGATTGCATGTTCTCATAAAATAGGGACATGTGATCATAAATTGTGAGGCGTTTTGCATAGATTGTTGGCCAATGGGCTAAGTGCAATATTCAAACCTTTAAGTTTACAAGTACTGTCAATATACAATAGGTGGATATATTAGGCTAACTTTTTACCTTATAAACATACACATGTGTATATTTATAATTGCTTTATCCACTGAATAGCAACAATTGTAGGAATTAGCTGCAATAGCACTCACAAGGGGGTTATTGAATCCCTATGCATTCTTCTGTTATTCATTGATATTAGAGTGCTGCTCAAAACATCTTTTTTCGCCTCATTGAGCATATAATTTATTACTATATTTAATGGGGAAGACTAATCTACATGTTTAAATTAAAATTCAAGTCTCAAATATATCCCACAATTTTTAGCTATACAACTATATTAAAGGTTAAGTATTAATTTTATTATCATTTCTTATTTTATATCTAAATAAGAGTGCCCCAGAAAGGGAATTTCTTTTCTAGCCTTAGCCTAGAGCAGTGGTTCTCAAACTCTGTTCTCAGGACCCCACACAGGTCTCATTTTCCAGGTCACCCAGCAGGTGCACAGGTGTATTCATTACTGACACATTTTAAAAGAGTCACAGGTGAAGCTAATTATTTCACTTGATATTCTGTGAGGAGACCTGGAAAACATGCACTGTGTGGGGTCCTGAGGACCGAGTTGAGAACCTGTGGCCTAGAGGTTTTCTGGTTCTGGAAATATAGGGGGAAAAAATAAACAGGGTCCCCCTGTATTATCCAGAACCAGCACCGGACTTTTTCTAGCAGGGGCTAATGCCACAGCCAGGGGAATCCTATCACCGGGTCCCCCAGCCGAAGCATTAGCCCTGACCACTAGTCAGCTGAGGCTGGGGATCCCCCCAATAAATGGGTCCACCTCTCCAGTGCACCCTAGGCTGATAGCACAGGGCTATCCCCGGCACCCTGGAGCGGTGGGTGCAGGGTTGATAATGTAGTGTGTTATAAAAAAATAGATGAGATAATATTGTCTTTCGCTGTGGAACTACAGGTCCCAGCAAGCCTCCCCTGCATGCCAATACTTGGAGAACCACAAGTACCAGCATGTGGGGCATTACGGACCCTGTGGTACCTGTAGTTCCACAGCAAAAAGCAATATAAAATAAACACAGGACACACACCGTGCAAAGTAAAAGTTTATTAAACATACATGTACTCACACATGTCGGAGCTGATTGTCTAATCGGATCGAAGAACAAATCAGATCGGGCCATCAGGGACTGATTGATGTATAGACCCCATCACTAATAATGTGTCCATCATTCTGAGGAATATAACTTCCGTCAAACTGCGTGTGGTCATTCCTTGTATTAAGCAACTTCTGTTATGTCAGGTGCTGTACTAGTCACTGACATCCTTATGACGAGTGTATGTAACCAGTCCTTCATAGCTTGATATCCTGTAATTTGCAAAACTCTGCATTGTGGATCTTTGGATCTATCCTTACAGATGTGTTTCTACTTGTATCCGAACTTAAATACCTACCCTGCCTCTTTTATTTGTGCACTTCACATGAACCCTGACATGCTAAGTTTCAGGAAGAGGAGGATGAGCTGGTGGAGGAGAGGAGTAGAGAGAAGTGGAGTTGGAGACAGGCCCAGGTGATCTACGGAGCGCATGAGCCGATGGAGGATGGCCTATGGGAGGAATAATTGTGTTTTTTTCTATTATACCTGTTTTTAAATTCCTTTATGGATAATAGCGTAGTGATCAGATGTTTCTTGTATTTGGATACTTAAGTAAGACCCTGCTTTTAGAATGTCTTGTGTCATTCTGTGAGAACTTGTAATGTAATGGTTAAAAAAAAACAAGCCCCATTGAACCAACTAATGTAAGTAGTCTATACTGATGTGGTATTGATATAATCAAGAATGCTGTTACTGATATGTAGGGTTTGTTCCTTCAACAGTTATGGAGGGAGTTGCATGCACCAGAGACAGCGGTGATATCTCCAGGAGCTCTGCAATTAAGTCTGCAACATCCAGCGGAGCATGGAAAACACCCACTAATATATCAACCTTATGGAGGGGGCGTTATACATTAATGTATTAAAAATGTTCAATAAATATAATTTATTTGTTCATGTGAAGTATTTGTAAAAGTTTGCTGAAGGTGGTAATGTTGCAGGATCAGTGGGGTAAACATATACCTCTGATAATAATAGTATAAGTGTATACCGTATAAAATCATTTTGTAGACATATTTAATATAGTAATAATATTACAATACTATGTATATTAATGTTGTGAAAATAGCAATGTATTCTGTGTAGGTGCAGTAATAATGGTTCTATACAGGTTGTTTAATGGTGGTTAAGCTCTACATAACATAAATGCGCAGCAACCCGGATTACTGTGCAGTGTGAAAAGGCCAGGTTGAATAAGCCGGGTCGAGCGACTGGCATTTCAAACATGGTCGCGAGCAGGGTTGAACACGGGTTCATCCCGGCTCACTATGCAGTGTGAATGGGTCCCGTTCACTGCATAGGAAGAGCCGGCGCTTGGAGATGATCTCATCTTCAAGCGCCGGCTCAGCACATGATGGCGGTGATGTCATCCACCCGGCAATAAGCCGGGTTGGGCCGCCAGTCTGAAAGGGGTCTCAGCCAGGTCGTGCCCGGGATGGATGCATGAACAAAATCCCGGGTTGCGACCTGGAATAACGATGTGATGCATGAACAAAATCCCGGGCGACCCGTCATAGCGATGTGAAAGTGTTATCAGTGAGAGCTCGGCAGAGCTCTCCTTTGCAAATGTGCACTAACAAACCATTGATAGTTTAACCATCAATTTTTTTACATGCAAATGCTTCATGCCATTGCAAAGATGTTGCGATAGGGATAAGATATACAAATATATACTATGCTCTAATTTATCATTTGGTCAGTAATTGCACCTCCCAGCAGCAGCTTTATAGGATGGAAATGTCCCAACCAACAATACATCGAAAAACAAGCAAAAAGCTGCACTCTGTGAGATCACAAATTAAAGGGCCTGATGACAGATGTAGCCGTGTAATTTTTTAAACTGCGTATGCATCTAAGTTGCACCACACAGGCGTTCCGATTGTGTTCATACAGAATCACAGTTGCGATTTCAGAGGCATGAATGGAGAAGTACATTGAAACTGTATTGGACGTTCTTGGGCGGTGATTAAGAGGGAGCTGTTTAGCTGCACTGAGATACTGCGTCTTATGGGCATGTTATGGAGTGGTGCAAACCTGTTCCTGAAGTGTTTACATACACTGATGTGAGGGTCTATAATAATTTATAGTGTTTATTTAAAACATACTGTAAGATTCATCAGTACTTATGAGAAAAAGCCATTTTCCTTTCCACAAATATCATGAGATCGGACCAGCAGCTGATAAATGGGAACAGCTGACAGCTCTCAAAATAGGATACTAAGTCTGGACACTGAAGAAAAGACAAAACTGAAGATGCTCTGACACATCCTATGTACTTGTTAAACCAATCATGTATTCTTTTCTGTCAAACCATTTTTGGCAAATGTTTGTAACAGCAGTTTTCTGAACTTATAAAAGACGGCTCAAAGAGGATGTACCTATGAGAGCTGAGCTGAATTAATCACACTGTGTTGAGTTTTCCTTATCTCCCCAGCCAGCTGGAAGGAAAATTAATAAACCCAGGAGCAGCGTTTCTCATACCGTGATCCAGAGGTAGGAAGCCTCATTACCCCAACATTTCCTGGGGGACTCATCTGGGATCCCCAATTGCCTGTCTAGTACTGACCAATAACTATCAGAACATTTGGAAATTGCAGAAGCAAATCCCGATCGGTGAGTATTTAAAACAAATGCGCATATGCGCTTTTCAATGCTCCCTTATGCACTTCCTAATTAGTATTATGGGGTTCAGTATGGATGGGCTAATCGGGGATCTATGAATATATATTTTATGACAAACCTGCTCTTTTAAAGTATAAATTGTCTTGTCTTGAAGATGAGTAAAAGGAGTATGATTGTATGTGTGCTAACTATGAGATTTATATGAAGGAACCAGATCTTTAAATAATCAACCAAAGACTGCACTTCTCATTTGCAACTGAAGGTTTGTCCTGTCTTTTGAGAACTGTGACCCCTGGGTTGAGACATTCTCCTTGCTCTTATAGTAGCTGTAAAAAGTGACACCTAGCGCCTAAACACGACAAAAGTGTTTAGGGGTGCAGAGAAAGGTGTCCATTGAGTCAGGATAGGGTCCTTCATGTTTCCTTGATGGTACCCCTAGGGGCGCCTGGGGCTGAAGGGTTGTACATGTTATTCATCTATGTAGCATGCCAGAAGGGTTAAAATAGTGAGTCATAATCTGTGGGAGTGTTATAGTGACATTGGGAATACTGTATTGTTTCTGGAAATTAAGGACTGGGATAACAGGTCTCCAGAGTCTGATATATGAACCACATATAACTAAAGTGTGAGGGGTGTATTTATGTAATGATATTACAGAAAACCAGATAATTTATAAGTCCTGATCTAATAGCTGTAATAAATAAGAGGATCACTATGGTATATAATTGCCTCATAGGGTGTCAACATATTTGGCTACCAGAATACAGGACTGGGCTGGACTAATAAATTAGCTACCCAGTAATTTGTGCAGGGATAGTTCAGTAGTAGCCTGTCCAGTTATCAGGAGGTTGCTAGCTGATAGGCATTTGAAGCTGATAAGACAGGTATTGTATGGTTACCCATTACGCAGAATTAAGGAATAAGTAGCGAGTGTTCTTTTGAATAAAAAAGATTTCGCAGGTGATTCAGGAAAGACTAGGAGCTTATAAAACCCATTATGAGGGATCAGGGCAGTACAGGCATGGTAAAAGAATTACCATGTGCTCTTGTGGATCTAGTCAAATCCAGGGAGGAGAAAAGTGCACTTAAAGATATTCAAAAGATACTACAGAAAGCAGGGATGCCCAGTGTGGGTTCCCTAGGTCCTGTAAGATGGGAAACCTTTGCAAAAGAAAACAAGGCTTGGATAAAGTGTAAGAAAGTAGGCAAGCAAATACAGGCTTGGTTAAAGGTAGCCAAATAAATACATAAAGAACAGGAGGTAACACAAGACACTGCGTTTATGGAAGATTGTGGTCCAAATACTGTGAGGCCTGTCCCAGTGACCCCTTTTGTAAATCAACAGGCATCACTAACCGCCCCTGATTTAAGCCCAAAATACCCAAGTTTGGCTCCATTGACCACACCAGTAAGGGATGGCAGGAAATGCCCAGGATGTGGTAAATGTGTACCTAATGCTAGCACTAATTGCCCATTTTGTGGGAATCAAGTGCCCTGGCCAGGGGATCCCTGTGTGATCAACAAGGCTTAACCAGATCACCTCATTATCCATCACCTCCACACTTATCACCAGTTACACCACAAGCTCCTCCACTGCCTTATACGGGAGGAAATTTCAGCCCTATTCCCATACAAGGGTGGTCAGGCATTTAATGCCTTGGACGGTTAATAAAAACAGACACAGGACACAGGTGTGCAAGAAGCAAGCCACAGGCAATAATGATGAACCTTGTGGCTGGGAACACTGTGGGAGTGAACAGATGTACTTTCAGAAAGGGACAGGTCCACCCCCATACCAAAACACATCTGTAGAGGCTTATCCTGTAACTACAATTGAGGTGTTAGAACCAAAAACCCAGAATTCAGCAGTTTTGTTAAGAGTAAGAACCCAAAATCAGTATAGACCCTGGACAGCAGCAGAGATCAATGATATTGTAAATAAAGCCCCAGACACCAGAAAGAATCCAATGGCCCTCCACAGATATGTGGAGAGATTAGTAGCTATTTGGGGAGCTACTTGGGCAAATTTGGAGGAAATATGTACGATGATAGTGGGAGCAGGCAGCCTGACAGAAATACTAGCTCTGCCAATAGGTGAAGCAGGAGTAGTGGCAGTCCCAGCTGCAGATAACAAAAAAACTCCTGAGTCAGGAACACTCTTTGTTCCTAAGTTAAGGAGGTGGTGTGAGCAGCAACAGCAGCGTATGCCTGCTGTGCCTGAAGGTAGGCAGAGAGTGGGACAGTGAAGGATTATTCTGATCAAACACACCAGTCACATCCTACCCATGAGTGGTTGCTTATGACTGCTTTCTTGGGAGGCTTACTTTAAAATTTGAGAATGGAACTATATCCAAAAAGACCAGAAGCAGGCACCATGACACTTCCAGCTGTACTGGATGTGTTAAGAGGTATAGAAGATCAGGAAGAAGAAAAAAAAGGAAAGTAAGAGAGAGAGAGCTCAGGTCCAAAGAGTGACAGTTCATTTGATGCAGGATAGTCCCTATAATGAACCAAAGCCTAGACAGACCAGAGAAAAGGGATTGTCAGAAATATACGGAATAGGCAGAGAAAAGGGAGCAATTTGGAGTAAGGGTTCAAACAGCGCACATCCCATAGGAAATAGGTTATCCAGTGTCAGGTCTCCCACAATCCACTATTAATACCTCAGGTCCCAAGGGAATAATACAATTGACACTACCTGGGGGGGGGAACAATTGACTGTATAATAGACACTGGCGCAAGCCATTTGAAGGGCAGAAGATGTTCCCAAGAAATATGTAACAAATCAGACAATTCCTGGAACAGGACATACCGTATCAGAAGGGGTCAGAAGAAATTAAAGTCCCTGTAGAATTCCTGACCTCCACATCCTGTCCAGTTAATTTGTTAGGAGCAGATATCCTTAATGAATTACAAGCTACCATTGAATACAGGGATGGTAATGTAATACTGAAAGGAAGTACAGGGCAGGATCTTCAATGTCTGCTAGCAGCAATATATTTGCTGCAATATCAGACACAGATAGAAGTAATGGTCCCTGATTGGCTTTCAGGAGTCCCTGAAAAATTATGGTCTAAGGGTAAAACAGATGTGGGATTACTGGATGTACAACCAGTTACATTCACCTTAAAACCAGGTGTAGTGCCAGTAAAGATTAAACAATACCCACTGACCAGAGATCAGGAAAAGGCCATACAGCAGCAGATTGCTGCATAACAGAAAAAAAGGGGTTATAAGAGAATGCAGGTCCTCATGGAGCACCCCTATATTTCCAGTGAAAAAGAAGGTGGGGGCAGATGGTAAACAGGAATTCCGGATGGTGCATGATCTAAGAGAGGTAAACAAATGGTTGGTGGTGGACGTACCTATAGTGCTGGACCACTCATTGATAATATAGGTTCCCCACTCAGTAACAGAAATACTTAACCAGGCAAGAACGAAGCATCTTTCTGCAGCCAGGTTAACCAAGTATGAGGTAGGCATACTAAGCCTCACCAATGTGACCATTAAGAGGTGCACAGTGTTGAATCCTACTACATTGCTTCCAACACAGGATTCAAGACGGGAATAGTGAGGGAGGCATACATATACCTGTTGAAAACATACCAGGTAATGGCAATAAGGAACACAGCAGTGAGGGTGATGTGGGGGATAATGTAGTGCAAATACAGTCAGATGAAAATACAAATCAAAATTTTTCTGACCATGATTATCTTGAACTTATGGAAATGAAGGAACTAGAAAATGTGACAGATGTTTCCTTATCTAATCCAGACTGGGAATTGTTTGTAGATGGCTCTAGATATTATCATGAAGGGTCCCCAAGAACAGGGTATGCATTCACCATCTTAGAAGAGGTATTGATTCAGCAACCACTCCTACCTTCCTGCTCAGCACAGGAAGCAGAGTTGAGGTCACTCGCTGAGGCATGTATAATGGCTGAAAATAAGATGGCAAACATTTACACTGACCCCAGGTACGCCTTGGGTGTGGCCCATGATTTCAGGCCTATTTGGAAGAGTAGGGAGTGCTGAGCTCAGATCGTTGTTTGCAGCCTTACAGTTTCCAAGTAGAGTAGCCATTTTAAAGGTGCAAGCACACACCAAAGAGAAAACAGCTGAGGCCAAGGAGAATGCCAAAGCAGATGATGTGGGTAAGCAAGCTGCCCTGTTACCTATCCCAGGCCTTTATGGTATAGAAACAGACACAAAGACTCCTTGGACATACAGGCATTACACCAGTTTCAAGAACAAGCCACAGAAGGTGAAAAGAGGCTGGGAAAAAGAGGGAGTCACCTGTGTTACTATGCATTGGGCAAAAGCCACCATGTGGTGCCTCCTAAGGGCTCTATATCCCCTGATGACCCAGCTGGCCCATGTTCCAGTGCATAATTCAAAGGAGGCCATGGTAAACATGGTGCTCCAGCACTGGATAGCACCAGGCTTTAATGCAGCAGCTACAGCATACGTAGCATCATGCCAGGTCTGTAGGAAACACAATCCATCACAGACCAGAAAAGTACCACAGAGGCATACACCAAAGCCATTATACCCATATTAGAGACTGCAAATATACTAGTCAGTTGCCTAGGGTGGGGATATATGAGTACGCCCTCATTTGTACAGACCTCTTCTCTAATTGGCCAGAGGCCTGGCCAGTTGCTAAAGCCACTGCAAAAACAACAGCCAACAAATTAATAAGTGAAGTAATTTGCAGATATAGTATACCAGAAACTATAGAGTCTGTTAGAGGGTCACACTTTACAGGAGAAATTATGCAGCATATCATGAAGGATATGGGCATTGTACAAGCCTTTCACACCCCTTATAGGCCTCAGGCCAGTGGGCGTGTAGAAAGACTAAATGGTACCCTCAAACTAAAGATACAAAAAATGATGGCACAGACAAGCAAGATTGCCCATAGCATTATATTCAGTAAGAACCACCCCCAGTAAGAAACATAAGTTGTCACCTTATGAAATACTATTCTTAGGACCTCCCAAGACGGTGTTATTTCCCCAATTTGTTGCAGCACAAGCATACAGATTTAACAACTATGTAGCTACTCTTTGTAATAAAGTGAATAACATCCATTCTTTAGTTTTCTCTTCCCTTCCAGACCCAGAAGCATTACCTGGTGTGCATTGGAACTGGGCGATTGAGTATACACTAAGAGACATGTCAGAAAGTCTCTGGAGCCAAGATTTGATGGTCCATATCAGATTCTGCTGACAACACCAACTTGGAAAATTGAAACTTGAAAATTGGAGGAAAGAGCACATGGATACACGCCTCACATTGCAAGAAGTTGATGGTCAAGATTGAACCACCATCATGAATCTTTTTTGTGTGACCATGTTGGCTATATTTAATCTAAGGGTATTGCACACACACCAGGGGACAACAGGAGGACAAATAGAGTACTCTAGGGTAGTCCATGGTAACCAGACTTACCTGTTACACATATTTAATGTAACCTCGTCATGAGGTTCAATATATGTAAAAAGTTTGGGACAATATAATATAAGGCAACTCTATTGGGCACCAAGGGAGCATGATAATATTACTATCATAAGTGGAATAAAAATTAAGTATTGTACAGATAAGTTTATGGGCTGTAAAGGATTTAAGAAAACGTGGGCACGGTATTCAGTGTGTCAATAGTATGGACCCTGGTATACCCATAGGAAGCCCAACAACTATAGAAAGAGGTGTAGTGCTAGTTTGCACTAATACCATGCAATTACCAAATAATTCAGTAATAATGACAAGGATGTATATCCTAAATAGCAAGCCCACTATAAGGAATGACTCACTAGTTCAAGTTCCCTCCACTTGTGTAAATTTGGGTACCCAAAGACAAACCACTATAGTAAAATTTAATATTTTTCCCCCCAGATCCAAAATGCTATAGCAGACGAAAGAGAGAATGGTATGATACATTGCTAGGAGCATCAGGGACAGGTATAGGGTTACTTAATAGTATAGATATAGACACTTTAGCCAGCAAAATGAGTAATGCAGGAGAAATGAGAAGATTAGTTACAATGCAAGCTACATGGATGCCTATAGTATTTACCCCATTACAGGCCAGTATATCATGGGATAATTAATATTTACAGGTGTTCAATAGATTGTTTAACACACTTTACCTGTCGACAAATGTTTCTGAACTGTTTAATTGGACTGAATGTTCTCTCAGAACCATGCATCAAAATATGCAAAAGGGCAAAGCACAAACACAGTTAATGACAGGTAACGCACAAGTATACAGAAGGATGTTTAATATATCTTCCTTGTTATGGATACAAATTCAGGGAAAGAAGATGTGTACTGACAACTTTTGCACGGGTGAAGTTCATGTGTATAATGTCACACAGAAACAGGTGATGTGTAAGTACTTCATCTTACCAGATCCCTTGTGGACAACTACTGGAGGCACTCAGTTGTGGACTCCCCAGATGAGAGGTACACACATAGACACCAGTAATAGGACACATGACATCCCTATGTACTGATACCGATGATGGATTAGTATGTCCTCAGCAAATACAGCTATATGATCCTTGTAAGTTAGAACACCCAACCAGTGTATGCAACTGGGAATTGCATGATAAAGAGGTGGATAAGTTTATAGAGGTAGAGCCTCAGGTTGTATGCCTAGTCACATGTTATGAATACAACTTCCCTCTATAATTTACCAAATCCTTTTTCTGGATGCTTATTTAATGTTACACACCTCAGGTGGAAGAACACTAATGTGTTCTATGCGAAGAGACAAGAAGATGTAGTTTGAATTTCAGGTGACTGAGATACCTCTGCATAACCTTACAGTTAATCTCCAAAGTATCATTAATGCCATTAATAATACAGAAAAACTTGCTCACCACTTGCAGAAATATGAATTAAATAAGGGGGGGTGGTCTGCGCTTCACAGGTGTGGTGGGACTGGGAGGGAGGTGGGATGAGGAAATGGTAGGTGCAGCAGCGTGAAAACAAGTACCTGTCCCTGTTGGACCAAACAGAGGAATATGTAGTACACGTGCGCTCCTAAGGGTGTGTGTGAGAGAAAGGGAAGGTGAAAAAAAAGGGGGGGGGTTTGTGGGATAGGAAGGGAGTGGAAATGTGGGGCTGTTGGGGAAATGGAAGTGTGGGTATGTGGCTGTTGTATAGATAATGTCTGTGGGTGAATACAAATGAGGCAGACAATAAGTGTAGGATCCAACCTTTTATTGGGTATGGCACAATGCTTCCCTAGGTAGTTCCATTATATGGTGTGGGGATTAGTAGATAAGTATTGTGATCCTCGGTTGGGGAGTGGCTGTACCCTTTCAGGGGGCTCCTTTCGAAGAGGTCCTTACTCCTGCATGTTCCCCTGCTGGACCTATGGTCTACAGTCTTACTGAACCATGATGTGGGGTGTGAATAAAGTCCAGTACTTAGTGCAGTAGCTGTGTCCCGCTCTGCCTCTGGGATCTTTGTACCTACCGGTACTTAAAGAAGGTACCAGTGCTGAAACACATTGGTGAATCAGCACACCCCACCAACCACCAGAACTCTGACCATTGTACTCATTACCACACCACAAAGAAAGGCTGCAGAGGATCCAGCCCCACGCCGCAAGGCAAACCCTGGGTCCCCCTCACCAGCCTCATCACTGTGCCCAATACCACCCATTGACTCCACGGGACCGTGGATCAACCCCAGCACGTGGCTCTCCGCATCACATCACACCACCAAAGAACATCGATGGGCGCACGACTGCCAGACTCGCGGAGGTGTCACGTAACATCTGGCTAACACCTGGATCACGGCCAAAGCTGCAAAGAACCGCAGGACAATCCACACCTGCCGATAGGTACAAAGATCCCAGAGGCAGAGCGGGACGCCGCTACTGCACTTATACTGGACTTTATTCACACCCCACTTTATTCACACCCCAGTAAGACAGTAGACCATAGATCCAGCAGGGTATGAATTAGCTATACACCCTAAATGACGCTATTTAGCGTTATAAGTTGCACAAGAAATAATTGCTTTCCAGACTTTGATTGTGGTTCCAAAGTACAAAAAGATATTACAAAAAGCAGATAGTTATATGCTGTGATCTAAATACAATCAGCGCAAACAGATTATACAAAAAGTACAGTCTAATACATACGCATGCACTCTGGATCCAGATTTCATGCATCAAAGGTGAAGCCTCTGTCAATAGCAAGAAAATGATGACAGATCCAGAGAGCTTGCATATATACCCTTACAGAGATAGGCAATACAATAGATCAAGTTGGCATAATCCCATTGGTTCTTCCTGGTTCTTCTGTTACGATGCAGATCATAGGTCAGTTTGTATTGTAATAGTTCAGCCTCCAACAGCTTCTTTGTGTCCGTTTTCCTGCCGAAGAACAAGTCTAAACTGGCTAATTACATTACATTTACAGAGAATATTTCAATGCCTATCTCTCTATGATCCATAATTTGCAGACGCATGTTGCGATTTCCTCGCTGATGGAACAGGAAATTGCAAATAAACAGTGGTTCAGAATGGCACCAAACATGGTCTGCTTATCATGTACTAAACCTGAGATCTTAAATACAGTCGCTTTATTACATAATTAATTAATAAAACCATGGATATTAACCTTAAATGCTAGGGAACCTTCCTATGTAAGTGTGCAATGTGTAAGTGTAAGGATATTAAGAAAAGATGCTAGTTAGCATTGTGCGACTACATTTTTGTGGAGTACACTGTGGTACGTGTTTTGCAGGGTTCATATTATGTTTTAGTAAATGTATGTATATAATGAGGACTTTCAACATTGTTCTATTGAGTGGGAATCACACGCCGCAAAATAATAGCATCGCCGTATGTACTGATATTGTGGGATTCGCTAAAATGGCGTGCGGCCATTCGCAATATGGCATCGTGTTGCCATTTGGCGTCGTGCAGATTTTCATTTTAACAGATTCTGTCTCAGCCAATTATCCAGTTTCGACAGTCCACCCTTTGATAGCCAATAACATGCTATCACACTCTGATTTTAAAAATGTAATTTAGGCTTACACTATGACATTTTATATAATATTATATTATGGAAAGGCACAAGGTGGTTCTTAAACCATCAATAATGTGTCTCTGGGAGGGATATAAAACTACCCTTATACGCACACTGCGGATCTTGGGAGATCATGGGAAAGATGTGGGGATGCATCTAACCTATAAAGGAAGTCTTAAAGGGTATAGGGACTTACATTATTTAAGATGTTTAAAATAACATTTCATAATATATTTCATGTATGTCTATATTTATACATCATCTGATGGTACATTCTACTTCTGGGTTGTAATGCGGTCCTTCATTTACCTCTGTATTCATATTGTATTCATATTGTTACTTCTAACCACCTTCATAATTTCATTCCTTCGATTTACCTTATCTTTACATTTTCCACATTTCAGCACAGTAGGAACTAATTTGACACATAAGCCAACTACTATGATAACAACCAATATGATGATCAGGAGTTTACATATACTAGCAACCATTTCCTGGACCCACTCTCCTAGACTGGAGAACCATTTCACTGGGTTCAACCATGAAACCCATTCTACCTTCTCTACTTCAGCCACTGAAGCATTAAGGTTCTTCCGAAATTCCCATTTCAGCTGCAGAATTTCGTCCATCTTCCGGTCTATCACCTCCTTGGGGTCACTAGTATTATTTGTAATATATGTGCATCACTTTACACCAAATTGGGTGGCCAAAGTTACACAATACCCTCCAGTGACAGCTGTTAAATAATTGAATACTAATCTGTGTTGCACAAGTTCTTTCTTATAGGCCTGTAACTCATTACCTGTGTACCTAAATGTATCATCATACAGCTCGGTGATATTATCTATTAATTTATCAAGATCTTGGATATATCTGAAATTTAGTGTACCTCGAGCAATCCTGGTGGGATCTAATGCGACTAAAACTTGAAAGTCAGTTTCACTAATCAATTGTGTGGCTTTATGTACATCACGTATCATATTTCTTTTGTGTGTGAAGATATGGCGATGGTGTGTTTTTATGAATACCATGCATTTCATCATGTGTAAGGGTTATAACCTCTGGGAGTACTCTTCCCAGATAACACAAACCTTCAGAACTCGGAGAGAGCCATTTATACGCTTTCCTTCCACATATAATATATACATCGGGGAGAACATAAGGAATAGAATGCATCATGATCATCCAACACATTTCCCTAACAAATTAACCTATCTCAGGTTCTCCCATCTGGCTAATACACATTTCTGGTTGTATAACCCTTGCACAGTACCCTTCTGGTACTCTGTCAACCATTTCTTTGGTGTCACTTAATGTATACCGATACCGGAAGTGTCCCATTTAACCTAATTGTGCGTAACAGTTCAAAATTTATAGGCTCATAATCAGTTCTTATTGAGAAGGTCATCGTCTGGTTATTCCCAGTCACCTCCCAACTTCCTGGTTTATTGGAGTTGGTGATGTTCAAACAAAAGTGATTTATCTACTTGGTAGTGGTGGAGTTTAAAATGAGGTGGTTAGGTCCATCTTTGGTCCAAAGTGAACCTGGTATTTGAGATAACATCTGCTCTACCTGAGATGGATTCTGATCTGAAACAGTAGAGTGAAACATTAACCTTTGGGGAGTGTCCAATATATCCCTCACCTCATGCGCAACTCTCTCTGGGATATCTAAAAATATACCATCAGGGGTACAATAAATGACACATCCCATTTTACATAACAAATCTCTTCCCAGTAGGTTAGTAGGGGCCGCTGCTGCCAGGAGAAAGGAATGCCTGGTATGCAATTAACCGATAGTAACCTTTGCAGATTTGGTTAAAGGATAATGTTGCACTTTACCCATTACACCCATTGCTGGTGTTGTGTTTCAGGTCATCTGTAAATTAGATGGAGATTTTATCACTGATCTAGTTGCCCCTGTGTCTACAAGAAAAGAATGTTTAGTGCCAGCTACATGAACCCTCATTACAGGTTCTTCCCTAGTACCCCCAGTTACTTGCTGTAGACTATAGGTGTGACCTGACCCCTAGAGCTGACTATCTTCTTCCAACAAAGCATTCACTGCTGTGACGTGAGCAGGTGATGGCTGGAATTGTCCTGACTGCTGTGGGTGCCACTTCTGTGGATATCTCGATGTTCCCTGGTTTGGCGTTTCCCACTTTCTGGCCTTACAGAACTTATGTGGCCCTCCTTGTTACATATATAACACCTTCGTGGTTGATGTGTTGTGAAATGTTGTGTGGGTTGGGGAATGAGGAAAGATTGTGGTAGTGTATAGGGATGAGGGTTTGGAGGTTGTATGGGATGAGTGTATTGTGGCTGAGTGTGATAAGAGTGCTGTGGTATTATTTGCATTCCTTCCAGAGCTTGAATACTAACAGCCATTATTTTCTCACTCTGCATTTCTCTCTTCCTAAAGATGTTTTTGTCATGTTCAATTGCAGATTCCCTGAGTGTGTCTACCATAACTCCCCTCCAACCAGGAAGTGAGGTCTGAGCCCTGGCCTTTAGAGTGTCTTTAAGACCATTCATAAGCACTGTGATTGTCATTTCCCTGTGATGAGTGTTGTCTTTTATATCCTCTATGCTTGTGTATTGGGTAATAGTCTGCAGTGCTCTGGTAAAATAATCTGCTCCAGACTCATTCTCTTTCTGTTTAATCGTGATGATTTTACTCCAGTTAACAATGTGAAAAATACAGCCAATTGGGTGACAATGTGGCTTATATTGTCCTGATTACCTTCATCAGTTATGGGACTATCTCCATCCAATACACAGGCCGTGATAAACTTTTTCACATTGGTATTGTGTGGAAAACATGCCCATAATACCACTCACCAATCTTTATTGGTTGGCTCATGAGCATTACCTAAATCCTTTACAAATCTGTGGCACTTTGCTAGTTCTTTCCTAGGGTAGGGGAAATCTGTCATTATGGAATGTAGTTCTGCTCTTGACCATGGACAATGCATCGCTACATTCCTTGTGGCCACTACACCATATGCATCCGGATTCCCATTGGGAACAGTTATTGTCCGGATGGGATGGATGCCTGCCACACTGCTACCTTTGACCTTACTACCTGTTTGATGGTTCAGCCTATTGCTACTACATATGGTATTAGCAATCTCTGCTATTGTTACAGCGGGTGTTAATACTTCCTGCACTGGTGGGGCTACCTCCATTTCTGGTACTAGTGGGGCAGCTACCTGTGCTTGCTGTGGTGGTACATTTAACATTTGTGCAACATGGGAATGAATGGACATCACAACAGGTTCATCTTCTGCATCATAAACATGTTCCTTATAGTTACTTAGGAGATGGTACAAGTTACTTGTTACATTTTTATGATTTTTTAGATCGACTGTACCTTCACCCCCATCCGCATAGGGCGTGGTGGTGCACGTGAGCTACTAACATTACCTCCTGCAATGCTACCTTGCTGTGTGTGCACACTACTTTGAGGCACGCAAGCAATGCTATTTGCATGCGCACTCCCTTGCGTCATGCGCGCAACGCTAGTTTGCGTTGCGTGCACACCACTAAGCCACATGTTCCCCTCGTGCTGCCACAACTTCAAGCAATCATTAAACTTTACCTTTTTCTTCAGAGACTTCACTAAACATATACTGTCTCTGAGATTGTTCAGAACCTCCGAATCAAAGCTACCAATCTTAGGAAAAGGTGTTCTACATTTCTTGGTCATTTTGACCCATATGTCACAGTACGCTGTAGCGTATGCAGCATACTTTCTAAACATAAAATTCCTGGCCAACCCAAGCGGCCCTTAACCAGCAGCACATCATTGACCATTACTAGAGATTGCTTCGCACCCATCTGAGAAAACACTTAGCAATTTCTAGAGAAATTCGATTGGTGAACGATTTTCAGTGAGCTACGTTCACGCACTCCCTCCCGTTATACACAGCAGACCCTCCTGGTGTTACAGTCGGCTTGTATAATGAGGAGCAGAATAACCACCTATTGAAAATGAATCTACTTGCGACGATATTAAAACCCGAGCTTCCGCCGCTCGCTTCTACTTTGAGTTTACTCCCACTGGTAGCATCTAGAAGTTCCAATAACTCCTAACCTTGCCAGCAGTTTCACTCCCACAACAACCCAATTCACAATCACGGTTTATATAACCATGCAGTTCGATCGCATTGCCCAAAGAACCTAACTGATCAATGGACTTTGCGATTAATGGGTGCCGGACCAAGAAACCCCCTGCTTTGTACACTGGCCCAGTAGTTTGTATGGCCCCGTCAGGCACCTACCGAGTTTACACTGAAGTTTAACAGACAGTAACCTCCACTATTTAGGCTTAACAGACAGTAGCCTTCACAATCACACGTTTCAATTTACATACATCTTTTCTGTGCAGAAAATAGAACCTTTTCCCTTAATATAGCAGTATAATACAGAGGTTTAACAAGCAATTACGCTATGCATACAATGACCATTTGAACACGTGGCAGCAATACAGGAAATATGCATATGCTATTGTGCAACTTCCCCTTTTATCACAAAACTTTATCAACAAAGGAAAACAAACTTTTTCCTTCTTTGTCCTTGGATTCTAATCAGTGCTCCTTGAACTCACACAATAATGGATAGCGGTCTCTCAGCATCAACTGGTAGCAGGTTTTCAAAGGCAATGCCTTCTCTCCTGTGTATGGTGCCTCCACCCTTTGATGAGAGACCGATAACTGTGTGTTACCGTCAGGGCCGGCCCTAGCCCAAATTTTTTGGTAAGCGAATATACTTTTTGGCGCCCCCAGGCATATTGTTGCCCATGCCAGAAAAAATTAATGAGCCGTGGTCTCATGGAAAAAGCCATATCCATGAGCCAAACCCCATTTTTGTCACACTGGATGCATGCCCAGCACTCCGGGAGCTACTGGGCATGCCCCCAGATCCCCTCTCCAGTGTATAGATGAGGCGCGCATGCGCACGGCAATTATTCCAAAAGCAGCTACCCGCCTTTTCTTTTTTTTACTGAGGATAGATATGGCTACTATGAAGGTGTATAGAAGTCACCCATTGTCACACACACCAGTCAGACGTTGTCTTACATACCCACAGCAGTCACCCATTGTCTCACACACACATTCACTCATTCTCGCTCACACACAGTCACCCATTCTCTCTCACACACAGTCACCCATTCTCGCTCACACACAGTCACCCATTCTCTCTCTCTCACACAAAGTCACCCATTCTCTCTCTCACACACATAGTCACCCATTCACACAGTCACTCATTCTCTCTCTCACACACACATAGTCACCCATTCACACACACAGTCACCCATTCTCTCTCACACAGTCACCCATTCTCTCTCAGACACAGTCACCCATTCTCTCTCTCTCTCTCAGACACAGTCACCCATTCTCTCTCACACACAGTCACCCATTCTCTCTCTCTCTCACACAAAGTCACCCATTCTTGCTCATACACAGTCACCCATTCTCTCTCTCACACAAAGTCACCCATACTCGCTCATACACAGTCACCCATTCTCTCTCTCACAGTCACCCATTTTCGCTCACACACAGTCACCCATTCTCTCTCTCTCTCACACACAGTCACCCATTCTCTCTCTCACACACACAGTCACCCATTCTCTCTCTCACACAGTCACCCATTCTCTCTCTCACACACAGTCACCCATTCTCTCTCTCACACACATATAGTCACCCATTCACACACAGTCACCCATTCTCTCTCTCACACACAGTCACCCATTCTCTCTCTCACACACAGTCACCCATTCTCTCTCTCACACAGTCACCCATTCGCTCTCACACACACATAGTCACCCATTCACACACACACACAGTCACCCATTCGCTCTCACACACAGTCACCCATACACACACAGTCACCCATTCGCTCTCACACACAGTCACCCATACACACACAGTCACCCATTCGCTCTCACACACACATAGTCACCCATTCACACACACACACAGTCACCCATTCGCTCTCACACACAGTCACCCATACACACACAGTCACCCATTCGCTCTCACACACAGTCACCCATACACACACAGTCACCCATTCGCTCTCACACACAGTCACCCATTCGCTCTCACACACACGTAGTCACCCATTCACACACACACACACAGTCACCCATTCGCTCTCACACACAGTCACCCATACACACACAGTCACCCATTCGCTTTCACACACAGTCACCCATTCGCTCTCACACACAGTCACCCATTCGCTCTCACACACAGTCACCCATTCGCTCTCTCACACACATAGTCACCCATTCACACACACACACAGTCACCCATTCGCTCTCACACACAGTCACCCATTCGCTCTCACACACAGTCACCCATTCGCTCTCACACACAGTCACCCATACACACACAGTCACCCATTCGCTCTCACACACAGTCACCCATACACACACAGTCACCCATTCGCTCTCACACACACATAGTCACCCATTCACACACACACACAGTCACCCATTCGCTCTCACACACAGTCACCCATACACACACAGTCACCCATTCGCTCTCATACACAGTCACCCATACACACACAGTCACCCATTCGCTCTCACACACACATAGTCACCCATTCACACACACACACAGTCACCCATTCGCTCTCACACACAGTCACCCATACACACACAGTCACCCATTCGCTCTCACACACAGTCACCCATACACACACAGTCACCCATTCGCTCTCACACACAGTCACCCATTCGCTCTCACACACACGTAGTCACCCATTCACACACACACACACAGTCACCCATTCGCTCTCACACACAGTCACCCATACACACACAGTCACCCATTCGCTCTCACACACAGTCACCCATTCGCTCTCACACACAGTCACCCATTCGCTCTCACACACAGTCACCCATTCGCTCTCTCACACACATAGTCACCCATTCACACACACACACAGTCACCCATTCGCTCTCACACACAGTCACCCATTCTCTCTCTCTCACACAGTCACCCATTCTTGCTCATACACAGTCACCCATTCTCTCTCTCACACAAAGTCACCCATACTCGCTCATACACAGTCACCCATTCTCTCTCTCACAGTCACCCATTTTCGCTCACACACAGTCACCCATTCTCTCTCTCTCTCACACACAGTCACCTATTCTCTCTCTCACACACACAGTCACCCATTCTCTCTCTCACACAGTCACCCATTCTCTCTCTCACACACAGTCACCCATTCTCTCTCTCACACACATATAGTCACCCATTCACACACAGTCACCCATTCTCTCTCTCACACACAGTCACCCATTCTCTCTCTCACACACAGTCACCCATTCTCTCTCTCACACAGTCACCCATTCGCTCTCACACACACATAGTCACCCATTCACACACACACACAGTCACCCATTCGCTCTCACACACAGTCACCCATACACACACAGTCACCCATTCGCTCTCACACACAGTCACCCATACACACACAGTCACCCATTCGCTCTCACACACACATAGTCACCCATTCACACACACACACAGTCACCCATTCGCTCTCACACACAGTCACCCATACACACACAGTCACCCATTCGCTCTCACACACAGTCACCCATACACACACAGTCACCCATTCGCTCTCACACACAGTCACCCATTCGCTCTCACACACACGTAGTCACCCATTCACACACACACACACAGTCACCCATTCGCTCTCACACACAGTCACCCATACACACACAGTCACCCATTCGCTCTCACACACAGTCACCCATTCGCTCTCACACACAGTCACCCATTCGCTCTCACACACAGTCACCCATTCGCTCTCTCACACACATAGTCACCCATTCACACACACACACAGTCACCCATTCGCTCTCACACACAGTCACCCATTCGCTCTCACACACAGTCACCCATTCGCTCTCACACACAGTCACCCATTCTCTCTCTCACACAAAGTCACCCATACTCGCTCATACACAGTCACCCATTCTCTCTCTCACAGTCACCCATTCTCGCTCACACACACACAGTCACCCATTCTCTCTCTCACACACACAGTCACCCATTCTCTCACACAGTCACCCATTCTCTCTCTCACACACAGTCACCCATTCTCTCTCTCACACACATATAGTCACCCATTCACACACAGTCACCCATTCTCTCTCTCACACACAGTCACCCATTCTCTCTCTCACACACAGTCACCCATTCTCTCTCTCACACAGTCACCCATTCGCTCTCACACACACATAGTCACCCATTCACACACACACACAGTCACCCATTCGCTCTCACACACAGTCACCCATACACACACAGTCACCCATTCGCTCTCACACACAGTCACCCATACACACACAGTCACCCATTCGCTCTCACACACACATAGTCACCCATTCACACACACACACAGTCACCCATTCGCTCTCACACACAGTCACCCATACACACACAGTCACCCATTCGCTCTCACACACAGTCACCCATACACACACAGTCACCCATTCGCTCTCACACACAGTCATCCATTCGCTCTCACACACAGTCACCCATTCGCTCTCACACACAGTCACCCATTCGCTCTCTCACACACATAGTCACCCATTCACACACACACACACACAGTCACCCATTCGCTCTCACACACAGTCACCCATTCGCTCTCACACACAGTCACCCATTCGCTCTCACACACAGTCACCCATTCGCTCTCACACACAGTCACCCATTCACTCTCACACACAGTCAGGGCCGATGCAAGGTTTCTCAGCACCCTAGGTAAAATTCTGCCTACTCCCTCCCCCCCCTCGGGTTAAGATTAGATAGATAGAGACTGATTCAGGGTGAAATGCGGGTACATAGTGACAGGTACAATATGGAGGGGTGTGGACAGTAGTGCAGAGATAGAAGCAGATATTGAGGGCTCAGGGGGGTGGTGCAGAGAGGCAGTGGTGGGCATGGAGGATTCAGGGAGCAGTGCAGATACCTAGTAGTAGGTACAGTATGGAAGGGTCAGGGTGGTAGGGCAGAGAGAGGAGAGTATGAAGGGGCAAGGGGGATAGTGCAGAGAGGTAGAGGTGGGCATGGAGGGGTCAGGGAGATAGTGCAGAGCGGTAGTGGTGGGTATAGAGGTGTCAGGGTGGTGGTGTAGGAGCTTTTAGCTGCATGCAAGTTGTAATATGTAGGATACCCCTCAGCCAGACTGACACTGGTCACAGCCAATCAGTAGCTTTCTGAGTGATGTCATGCAGGTGATCAGGGGAAGTAGGAGTCAGAGTTAGAGTGCATATCAGGAATAGGGCTGAGACTGCAGGGAGAAGGCTCCAGGTACCTGTTGCTGTTCTGCAGGTGGTGACAGGCTGGGAGGAGGGGGTTTGTGTATAATGGAGGTATTCCTGCTAGTGTCTGTGCATGCATGCTGTGCCTCCCCATTCCCCAGTGCATTAGGAGCAGCTAGTGAGACAAGCAAGTTACCAGCAGCTCCTTCCATGCTCCATCCAGGAGAGCATTACATTACTGTTTCAGAAAAGTAGCTTGTGTAGACTAGTGACAGCCAGGCACCTCACGTCTCTGCATGTGCCCAGACCTGGATGGGGGAGGTGAGAATCTGCCTCAGTGTCTCCACTGTTCTGTGTAGCAGCAGTTTAACCCCTGCATTGCTGGAACTAGCCACTGTAGATAATGTAGCAGCAGATTAACCCCTACATTGCTGGAACTGGCCACTGTAGATACATACAGTATCTACAGTGGCCAGTTCCAGCAATGCAGGGGTTAATCTAAATCTGCTGCTACACGGAACAGAGGGAGATTCTCACTTCCCCCATCCAGGACTCGGATCCGGAGCCTGTCTCATATCGAGCAGACAAACGGAGTGTGTGTCCTTCCTTGTATATTTATTTTGTGTTGTAAACCAAACACAATTTGAGCAGTAGGGGGCCGGGTGCATCCTTTACCTGTCTCCCGGCGCCAGGCATGAAGAGAGCAGCTGAAGACTGCCTGCACCCTGCGGCTACTTCCCCTCAATGTGCCCTGCGTAATTAAAGGGCCGACCTGGCTGCACTGCTCCCCCTCCGCGTCACTGGCAGTCCGGACGGGCGGTCTCAGCCTGCCCTGCAGAAGGAACATGATCCTTCTCAAAAACAGGCTACAGCTGTCACTCTCCTCCCGCCAGCCATTTGCGACCTTGCTTGCGGCGTGACATCACTGCACACAAGCCATCAGACGGCCACCCATTGGAACCGCGGTGCAGCTGTGTCACAGTGACACAGTCTGCCCGCGGTCAGCCTCAACGATGCTGGGTGCCGGCTAGTAGTGGTGAAGTCAATTAATTAATCGCAAGGTCGTGGCCGCGGCGCCCTTCACTATGTGGCGCTCTACGCGGCCGCGTACCTTGCGTAATCATAGAACCGGCCCTGGTTACCGTGTAAATTGGCAGCATGATCTCACTCTACGAGCCCCCAACTATACCCTAAAGTCGCTATTTAGCATTGCGTACGCATAAGAAGTGATTGCTTTCCAGATTTTGATTGTGGTTCCAAAGCACAAAAAAGATATTATTCACATAAAAGCATATAGTTAAACGCCTTGATCTATAACACAATTAGCGCAAAGGTTATACAAAATACAAGGTACAGTCGATACATACGCATGCGCGCTGGATCCAGATTTCCCGGCATCAACTATGAAACCTCCACCAACAGAAAAAGAAAGATGACTAACTACCAGATCTAGAGTGCTTGCATATGTACCCTTGCAGAGATAGACAATATAATAGTACGAGTTGGCATAATCCCATTGGTTCTTCCTCCTGGTTCTTCTGTTACGATACAGTTCATAGGCCAGTTTGTATTGTAATAGTTCAGCCCTCCAACAGCTCTTTGTGTGCATTTTCCCGCAGAAGTCTAAACTGGCTAATAAACATTACATTACAGAGTACATTTCAATGCCTATCTCTCTGATCGATAATTCGCAGACTGTTGCGATATCCTTGCCGATGGAACCAGAGATCTGTAAATAAACAGTGGTTTAGAATAGCACCAAACATGTTCTGCTTATCATGTACTAAACCCTAGATATCAAATACCTGCATTTCCCAACATAATTGATAATAAGTAAAACCTCTAATATTAACCTTATGCTAGGGAACCTTTATGTGTAAGTATGCAGTGTGTCGGTGTGGGGATATTAAGAAAAGACGCCAGTATGCGTTGTGCGTCTACGTGTTTACACCATGGTACGTGCTTTGTGTGGTTGTTCATAATATATGTAGTAATAATTGTACGTATTTGTATAATGAGGACTTTAAACCTGGGGCAGTGGCAGATGCACAACGCTAATCATAACAGCGCTGTACACAGGGTATTGTGTAGAGAATGCAAAATGGTGTCGTGTGGATGACGCAAAATGGCGTCGTGCAGATATTATTGTTACAATTTAGGTCTCAGCCAATCATCCGGCTTCAACAGATTCTTCATGGGAAAAACCAGACAGACATGTAAGTGGGTCAAGGGGGGGCAAAGCAAATAGAGTAATACAGACGCAGTCCCACAACTGGTTCCAAAAAAGGTGCACAGCCTGGCACTCCCAAAGGAGGTGCCAGCAAGTCGCCTCAGCTGACCCACATCTACAATATTTGGAATCTGCCCAAATCCCCATATTAAAGAGACTAAACAATGTAAAATATCTGTGAAAAATAAAAAATGTGTCTGCTGGTAGCGAACACAGGCAGTAGCATCCCAAGTGCCACCAAGCATAAGTGTCCACTGTTCGCATGAAAAAGTCCCCAAGTCAGCTTCTCATCTAGGCCTTAGAGACTGCTCGAGGCCATTAGAAGAATGTGCATTTAGAGTAAATTTCAGACACCAGTCTACAGGTACCCAGAGAGAGCAGTCATTTTTTAACAGGAGAATCAAGAATGGAGGGAGAGGTGTCCCCGAACTGGGCACCCAAGGTAACGAAAAAGGGCAGCTAGGCACACAAAATTATTAAATCAATTTCATGTAATTACATGTTTTGATACACGTGTATATTATGTGTATTTCCTTTTCTTTACCCTCCATTTTTACATGTAATCAATCATTTGAAATGATAATTTGAGATAATACACTCCATCCCCTCACACTGTAGTGGCCAAACTCTCCATCCCCTCACACAGTATTGGTTATACTCTCCATCCTCTCTCACTGTGGGCCTGATTCAGAGCCGGATGCTATTTGTGGACGGTCGTTCCAAAAAAGGGGCCGGCTATTTAAATTGAGCACTCGCTCATTGCGGTTTGATGACACCTCTATGTCTGAGCGACCGAACAAAAAATGCACTCGCTATTTTGTAAAGACGCCCCTTTGCTGTTCGCATCACACGTCATCTCCGGTATTTATTTGATTAATCGGGTACATCGAAAGGTATCTGAACTGCTTGCAGTGCTTGTGGTAGGTTATTCCTACTGCAATCACTGCGAGCAGTTCAGGCTAAAAGACAACCAATTGACGTGGATGACGGATGACGCTCCTTTACTAATTATGCACTCCCCTTAAACGCCCTTTTTTCCATTTGGCACGCCTGCGTTCGGATCTCCACTCCCCCGTTTTCAAGCACCTTCCCCTGTTACCACCCACAAACGGTACATTTTGTCAATCAAATTAGCAGCCCCTCGCTGTTTTGCGAGTGCTTGATTTCCAACCGCAATGGCTGGTTTGCGCATGCGCATTATGACCCATACGCATGCGCAGTTGTGCAAACATCGCTCATAGCGAATGAGCGGCCGCTTACGAGCGGCTCTGAATCAGGCCCTGTATCGGCCATACTCTCCATTCCCTCACACAGTATTGGTTATACTCTCCATTCTCTCTTACTGTATCGGCCCTACTCTCCATTCCCTCACACAGTATTGGTTATACTCTCCATCCTCTCTTACTGTATCGGCCATACTCTCCATTCCCTCACACAGTATTGATTATACTCTCCATTCTCTCTTACTGTATCGGCCATACTCTCCATTCCCTCACACTGCATCGGCCATACTCTCCATTCCCTCACACTGTAGCAGCCATACTCTCCATTCCCTCACACAGTATTGGTTATACTCTCCATTCTCTCTTACTGTATCGGCCATACTCTCCATCCTCTCTCACTGTAGCGGCCATACTCTCCATCTTCTCTCACTGTAGCGGCCATACTCTCCATTCCCTCACACTGTAGCAGCCATACTCTCCATCCCCTCACTCTCCATTCCCTCACACAGTATTGGTTATACTCTCCATTCTCTCTTACTGTATCGGCTCTACTCTGCATTCCCTCAGACAGGAATTGGTTATACTCTCCATCCTCTCTTATTGTATCGGCCATACTCTCCATTCCCTCACACAGTATTGGTTATACTCTCCATTCTGTCTTACTGTATCGGCCATACTCTCCATTCCCTCACACTGTAGTGGCCATACTCTCCATTCTCTCCCACAGTATTGGTTATACTCTCCATTCTCTCTTACTGTATCGGCCATACTCTCCATCCTCTCTCACTGTAGCGCCCATACTCTCCATTCCCTCACACTGTAGCGGCCATACTCTCCATCCCCTCACAATGTAGAGGCCATACTCTCCATTCCCTCGCACAGCATTAGTTATACTCTCCATTCCCTCACACAGTATTGGTTATACTCTCCATTCTCTCTCACAGTATTGGTTATACTCTCCATCCTCTCTTACTGTATCGGCCATACTCTCCATCCTCTGTCGAAGCCGGATAATTGGCTAAGACAGAATCGGTTTAAAATTAAATCTGCACAACGCCATTTTGCGAATGGCAACAAGACGCCATTTTGCGACTGGCCGCCTATTGCCATTTTAGCGAATCTCACCCATTATAAGTACATATGGCGATGCTATTATTTAGCATTGTATGATTCCCACGCAATAGAAAGATGTTAAAAGTCCTCATTATATAAATACAGACAGTTGCTAAAACATATAATATGATCAACCCTGCAAAACACGTACCATGGTTTACTCCACAAAACACGTAGTCACACAATGCTAACTAGCGTCTTTTCTCAATACCCCAATACTTACACTCTGCACACTTACATAAAAAGGTTCCCTAGCATTAAGGTTAATATTTAAGGTTTTATTCATTATCAGTAATGTTGTGAAATACATGCTATTTGATATGTAAGATTTATTGCATGATAAGCAGACCGTGTTTGGTGTCATTCTAAACCACTGTGTCTTTGCAGATTTCCGGTTCCATCAGGGAAGAAATCGCAACATGTGTCTGCAAGTTATGGATCATAGAGAGTTAGGCATTGAAATGTATCCTGTAATGCAGCCAGTCTAATTTGTTATGCAGCAGGAAAATGGACACAAAGAGCTGTTGGAGGCTGGAATGTGACCATACGAACTGACCTATGAACTGTACTGTAACAGAAGAACCAGGAAGAAGAACCAATGGACTCATGCCAAACTGTTCTATTGTATTGCCTATCTCTGTAAGAGTATATATGCAGGCTCTCTGAAACTAGATGCTAGTCTTCTTGCTTTGCTGTTGACAGAGGTTTCATCTTTGATGCCGGGATCTGGACCCAGAGCACGTGCGTATGTAACAACTGTACCTTGTGTCTGTATAATTTGTTTGCGCTAATTGTATTTAGATCACAGCGTGTAACTATCTGTTTTTATGGTGAATAATAAAGTTTTGTTCTTTATGACCTCAATCAAAGTCTGAAAGCAATTATTTCTTGTGCGACTCATAATGCTAAACAGCGACAATTTTAGAGTGTATACCGTAGATAGGTAGGAATCCATAGTTGGGGGCTTCGTCGAGTGAGATCATGCTACTACTTACATGATAGACTCACGGTTAACGATCTCTCACCAAAAGGGTGGAAAGGCGCCATAAGCAGGAAAGAATGCTTTGCATTCGAAAACCTGCTACCACTTGGTTGCTGAGCGACCGCTATCCGTATATTGTGTGAGTTCAAGGAGCGCTGATTAGAATCCAGGGACAAGGGAGAACAAAGTTTGTTTTCCTTCGTTGATACCATTCCATGTTAAAAGGGGAAGTCGCACAATAGCATAAGGGTTATAATACGTTTTGTGTAGCAGTCGCATTATTGTGTATGTGACTAGTCGCACAATAGCGTATACGTATTTCCTGTAATGCTGCCATGTGTTTTAAACAAAGCTGTTGAGATTGCATTGTGATATTGATAGATAGCATTGTTGTAAATATCTTAGTCGGTGTTGCCAAAATCTGGGAGAACGTTTATTTTTCTGTGCAGGAAAAGAGTGTGTAACAGTGAACGTGTGTTGGTAGGGGTAACATGTTCCCTATTTAAGGGTATCGTAGGACCCTTAAGTGCTAGGTGCCTGGTGTCGGCCTAGTGGCTCGGTAGTAGATACTGCAGTCTATACACATAAGCAGGTGTAGTTGTTGTCTTTGTTGTAGGTATCGGCTCTCAGTGTGATTGCAGTTTTCAGTGATCAGTTAGGGTTATTGAGCATTGTAAATGAACCGCACAGTTGTGGCAAATTGTGATTGTGAACTGAGCAGAGGGTGGGCGAAATCACTGGAAAGGGTAGGTGTTATTGGAATGCCTAAATGCTAGCAGTGAAAGGTAGTCAAAAAGGGATTAGGTGCGTGGAAGCAGCCTGGTTATTCTTCCATAGGTGTGTGGGCGCATCCTGTTAATATTGTCCACAGGTAAGTGAAAATAGCCTTGACGTTCTTTCACCGGTCTAAATCACTATTGAAAAGTTTGGCGTTATTTTCCCAAAGATGGGAGCCAAACATATGGTAGAGATGTTAGATGGTGTGCTGCTGTTGGAAGCGCCGCTTTGGTTGGCACGGCATATTATGCATACTAGGTACGGTGCTTATGCAACTAGGTACTGTGATGTATGGTTTAAAATGATGAGGGAGAGTGTGAAACCGTTTCCCAGAATTGGCAGCTTTGATAAGGAGGTATTGAACAATGTCCGAGATAGCATTTGTATGGTGCACTCTCGAATGAAAAAGATAAAGCATAATGATTGTTTAAAACTATGGCAGCACGAAGGAGATACGTGGCTTAAGGGTGTGCATGCGATGCAAACCAGCGTCACATGCACGATACAGGGGAGTGCACACGCAGTGGTAAACTGCGGTAAGTGCGCGCCGTGAAATAGCGCGCATGCACAGCAAGGTAGCATTGCGGAAGGTAATGTCAGTGGTTCATGTGCACCACCACCATCCTATGCGGATGGCGGTGGAGGTACAGTCGATGTAACAACTCATAAAAATGTAACAGGTAACTTGTACCCTCTCTTGAGTAATCACAAGGAAAATGTTTCTGATGTGGATGATGAACCTGTTGTTATGTCTGCCATTTCCCATGCTGTACACGTTAGATGCTCCATCACAACAAGCAAGAGTGGTGACCCCATCTTCATCAGTGGTGGTACAGGAAGTGTTAACATCCACTGCACCCGTAGAGGAATTTGTTAATCCTATACGTAGCAGTAATAGGCTAAATCCCCAGCCAGGTAACAAGGTCAAAGGTAACAGTGTGGCTGGCATCCATCCCATCCAGACAATAACTGTTCCAAATGGGAATGTCGATGCGAATGGTGTAGTGCACACAAGGGATGTAGCAATGCATTGTCGTTGGACAAGAGCTGAGCTAAATTCCATAAAGAATGATTTCCCTGACCCTAAGAAGGAATTAGCAAAATGACAAAGATTTTTGAAAAATTTGGATAGTGCTCACAAGCCAACCAATAAGGATTGGCGAGTGATGTTAAGGGCATGTCTTCCACACAATACCGACTTGAAAAAGTTTACCACGGATTGCGTATTGGAGGGAGATGGTCCTTTAACAGACGAGGGTAACCAAGGTAACATTACCCGCATAATAACTCAATTGGGTGTATATTTTCCAGTAGTAGTTACCTGGAGTAAAATTTTCACCATAAAACAAAAAGAGAGTGAATCTGCAGAGGATTAATGTCAGTGGCGGGCTGGGCCGGAGGGCAGGGTGCCATGTGCCCCCCGGACCGCAGCGTCATGCGGGCCCGTGGGCAGTCTGTGTCACTGTGACACAGACTGCACCGTGTGTGTAGCACTGACCGGTCGGAGTTCGGTCAGCACTACACAAGTGACAAACACACAGCCGCCGGCTCCGGCAGCTATGTGTTTGTTGTAAGCAGCAGCCAATGAGAGTCTGTCAGACTCTCATTAGCTGCTGCTGCGCCCACTGCAGGAGCCGCTCCATCTTCCGGCTCCCACAGTGGGCAATGGGAGAGGCGTCATAACGTCATATGACGTCTCTCCCATAATGCCCGGGAAGGACAGACGGAGGAGCGGATGGCGACGGCAGGAGCGGGGATTCAGGTGTTTTTTTTTTTTTTACTACGTGTGTCTACTGGGGGGAGGCTGGCACTACAAGGGGGAGACCACTACTGGGGGCACCACAAGGGGGAACCTCTACTGGAGACACTGCAAGGGGGGGGACTACTACTAATGGGGGCAATACAAGGGGGGGACTACTACTACTGGGGGCACTACAAAGGGGGGGACTACTGGTGGCACTACAAAGGGGGAACCACTACTGGACTGGGGGCACTACAAGAGGGAGGGACTACTACTGGGGGCACTACAAAAGGGAGAACACTACTGGGGGTACTACAAGGGGGAGATCACTACAGGGGGGGCAATACAAGGGGGGATCACTACTGGGGATTATAACTGGGGGCACTTCAGGGGGGGACTACTACTGGGGCACTACAAGGGGGGGACTACTATTACAAGGGTGGACTACTACTACTAGGGGCACTACAAGGGGAGGGGACAACTACTAGGGGCACTGCATAGGGAGGAGGGGACTACTACTAGGGGCACTACATAGGGGGGAGGGGACTACCACTGGGGGCACTGCATTGAGGGACCACTGCTGGGGGCTCCATAAAAAGGGCAATACTCATGGGTACTGCATAGGGGGGAGACTACAACTGGGGCCACCATTTAAGGGGCACTACATAAGGGTTACCACTATTGGGGGCACTGCATGGGGTGTGGACTGCAACTGGGGGCACTATATAAGGAGCACTGCATAGGGGGTACCACTGATGGGGGCACTATATAAGGGGCTTACTACTGGGGGCACAAGGGGCACTGCACAGGGGGGACCACTGCTGGGGGCACTGTATAAGGGGTACTGCATAGGGGGATCACAACTGGAGGCCTGCATAAGGGGATCCTTTCCTGGGGCACAGGGGGGCACTGCATATGGGCACCATGACGGGCTTGTTCCTAATCTTTATTTTTACTTTACATTAATCCCATATGGACCCGCTTCCTCTCTGGAACACTTGAGGGGGGGCGCCGTAGCACGCGTATTCTTCGGGCACCCTGGCTACACGCTACCCCTCTGCCAGGGCCGCCTGCATGCATTTGCCCCCCAGGCTAAAAGTTGCCAGCCAGCCCCTGATTACTGTACCCGAGCTCTGCAGGCTATCACTCAGTACACTGGGATGGAAGATATTAAAGATAGCACTCATCACAGGGAAATGGTCATCATGGTACTTATGGATGGTCTTAAAGACAAGCTAAAGACCCGAGTCCAGACCTCTCTACCTGGCTGGAGAGGAGTTACCATAGACACACTTAGGGAGTCCGCTATTGAGCATGATAAAAACATCCACAAAAAGAGAGAGACCAAGAGCGAGAAGATAATGGCTATTAGTATTCAAGCTCTGAAAGGAATGAATGTAACATCACAGCCACCAGACACACATGCACCTGCACAGCTACATGCCCTCACCAATCCTGCACCACCACAAACACAGCCCTACCCCACTTATCACACACAGTCACAAAACCCATACTAATTTCCCACAATCACCAGCTCCAATTGTGGCCTTAAATGCTGTATTGGAGAGTGAGAGTCAACGCTAAGGGTCAGGTCATACCTGTAGTCTACAGATAGTCAGGTTAACTGGAAGTACTAGGGAAGAACCGGTGATGATGGTTGATGTAGCTGGTACTAAACATCCTTTTCTTGTAGACATGGGGGCGACCAGGTCAGTAATAAAATCTCCAGCTAATTTACAGGTGACCAACGAGACAGTACCAGCAATGGGTGTAACAGGTAAAGTGCAACATTATTCTTTAACCAAATCCACAGAGGTTACTATCGAGCCATTGTATACCAGGCATTCTTTTCTCCTGGCTGCAGCGGCTCCTACTTACCTACTGGGAAGGGATTTGTTATGTGAGATGGGATGTGTCATATATTGTACCCCTGATGGTATAGTCTTAGATATCCCAGAGAGAGTGGCACGATGTGTGGGATATATTGGACACTCCCCAAAGGTTAATGTATAACTCTACCGGTTCAGGTAAAAATCCATTCCAGGTAGATCAAATGTTATCCCAATTCCAGATTCACTTTGGACCAAGGATGGACAGGACACTGCATTAATGGCAAATGTAGCTCCCATAATGGTAAATCTAAAAAGAGGTAGGCAAGCTCCAAAAATTCCCCAGTACCCATTAAAACAGGAGGTAGCGTTAGGGGTTTATCCCATAATTGAGCGGTTATTACAGCAGGGAATTTTAGTCCGTACAGCAAGTGTAGCTAACAGTCCCATCTTCCCTGTGAAGAAAAGTGGTGGGAGGGGTTACAGGCTGGTACAAGACCTTAGAGGGGGTTAATAAGGTAGTAGAGAGCCAGTTTCCTGTAGTGCTGAATCCAGCTGTCATTCTTATGCAGATCCCACCAAATGCAACCCATTTCACTGTCATTGATCTCTGTTCTGCTTTCTTCTCTGTACCTTTTCATCCTGACTGTCAGTACCTATTCGCTTTTACATACAGGGGTGTACAATACACATGGACACGATTGCCCCAGGGCTTCCTAGACAGCCCCAGTATCTTCTCCCAGGCCTTACACGACTGTTTACATTCTTTTCAACCTGCCAATGGATCTGTTCTAATGCAATATGTGGACAATATATTGTTATGTTCTGATTCATTTATGTCATGTTTAAATGATACTAAACTTTTGTTGCTTCATCTCTCAGAAACAGGTCACAAGGTTGCTAAGGACAAAGTATAGCCATGCCAGACCAGGGTTAAATACTTGGGACATTGCCTAACTCAGGGGTTACAACATCTGACAAATGACAGAATCCAAGCCATACAGACCATGACACTGCTGCAGAACCAACAGCAAATACGTACCTTCTTGGGAATGTGTGGATACTGCAGAATGTGGATCCCAGGTTTTTCTATTTTGGCCTTGCCATTACAGGACTTAGTCTCTCCCTCAAAGACGATCGTGTCATACACACAGAGGAAACAGAGCAGGCTTTCCTTAACCTTAAGGATAGTCTGACAAGAGCACCTGCATTGGGAAAAACCTTTTGATTTGTATTGTATGGAAGCTAATGGTTGTGCAGCAGGTGTCCTCACACAAAAACATGGTGATGCCAGTAGGCCCGTAGCATACTACAGTGCACAATTGGACACTGTGGAAAGATCACTCCCAACGTGTTTAAGAAGTGTAGCAGCAACTGCTCTATTGGTCAGTAAGAGTGAGGATGTGGTATTAGGCCATGATATGATTGTCTATACTCCCCATGCTGTTATCTGCTTTGCTAAACTCTACCCAAACCAGACATGTCTTCTCAGCTAGATTCACAAAATGGGAACTAGCCCTAATAGCACCTGCAAACATCACCATCAAAAGGTGCAGTACATTAAATCCAGCAACATATTTACCATATGTGCAACATGATTCACAAAGGGTGGAGAGAGGTGAGTCGCTGGCGAAAGGTGAGTTCTGCAGGTATATTGATGCACATGATTATATGGAATATCTGAATCAAACCTTTACTGCAAGACCTGACATATGGGATAAACCTTTAGAAAATGTAGATGTGACATTTTACATGGATGGGAGTTGTCATAGACAAACTGACACTGGAGAGTTATGTACAGGTTATGCTGTAGTAAATGACGAAGATATCATAGACCTAATTGGGACTATTTTATATTTATATTCATATAAATTGTTTATTATATTCTTGAAGGTTTTTCCATACTTTTATTATCTACGTTGTGCTTGTGAGGTGTTGTGTGACCACCTCAGTGGACTGAAGTGCGGCATCCGCTATATTGAAGCGCAGGTTCCTACCTATGTTTCCTAAATTATAGAGGCCGAACTTTAGGTCTACCTCATTCAGCCCAATGAAGTGGAGCTGGTGGCATTAAGGAGAGTGTGTGAATTAGCAGAAGGTAAATCTGCTAATAACTACACTAACTCTAGGTACGCCTTCGGGGTGGTACATGATTTCGGGGCTCTATGGCATCTGAGAAATTTTATGACAGCAGCAGGCACACCAATCGCACATTCCAGACATATAAAAGGACTACTGACAGCAATCCAATTGCCTAAGACAGTGGCAGTAATTAAGTGTAAAGTCCATACATGAGGATGATCCAGTGTTACTGGGCAACAACAGGGCAAACAAAGCTGCCTATTGGGCGGCAGGGTTAAAAGTGAATGTGCCAATTAACCAAATAATGTTTCAAATGATTGACATGCTGAAATTAATTGAGATGCAAAATTTGTGTTCCATTCAGGAAAAGGCAGTCTGGAAGTCCAAGGGATGTGGGCAAGAGTCCTCTGGACTCTGGAGACATGGACAAGGTAAGCCAGTGGCTCCCAAGGCGCACTACCCAATCCTGGCTGAGGCAGCGCATGGTCTGACTCACTTGGGAAAGCAAGGTATGTGCAAATTGGTGAGAGCATACTGGTATGCACCAGGTTTTTCTTCTCAAGCAGAAAAGAGAGCAATGTCCTGTCTGCCCTGCTTGAGGAAAACCATTGGGAAAATGATCCCTACCAAACCATCCCACATTCTTCCGACCGATGGACCTTTTCAGGTGATATCATTTGATTTAATCCAGTTACCACCCTGCAGGAATCTCAAGTACGTATTAGTGTGCACTGATGTGTTTTCTAATTGGGTTGAGGCATACCCAGCTGCCACAAATACTGCTGCATTTACTGCTAAGAAAATTGTTCAGGAGTTTGTATGCAGATACGGTATCCCTAGAATTATTGAAAGTGATAGGGATACTCATTTCACAGGTGATGTCTTCCAAAACATGTGTAAGTTGATGGGTATTAATAGTAGACTTCACACCCCCTACCGACCACAAGCCAGTGCCAAGGTGGAGAGGATGAACGGTACTGTTAAAAATAAATAAGTAAAATAAGTAAAATCATGGTGGAAACTGGACTGGGTTGGCCAGAAGCACTACCACTTGTCCTTCATAGTATCAGGACAACTCCTAGACCCCTTCTCAATCTGTCCCCATTTGAAATACTGTTTGGTAGACAATCTCATTTGATTATAAGTCCGCAGGAAGATTTGAAAAGTAACAACGAAGTAACTGTAAGGTATCTTATAACAATGAGTAAACAGTTAAACCAGCAACAGCAGAAACTGTTTCAGGCATGTCATGTGACAACAATTTCAAACTGTGATGATGCTGAACCTGGAGAATTTGTTACGATCAGAAATTTATTGCATTCAGGTTGTTTGACAGATCAGTGGGAAGGTCCTTATCAGGTGTTGCTGATGAGTACAACTTCATTGAAGGTGCTGGAGAGAGATACCTGGGTCCATTCCACTCACTGTAAGAAGGTCACTCAACCGGTGGAGACAAGGCGGAATCGAGGCAGATAACGTAGACCTGTCAATTGCAAGCCTGTTCGGGGAGGGTTAAAGGTTACAGTGAGATACCTGAGCTAAAGAAATTTGTAGATCCTTGTTTTCAGCAATGGATTGGTCTGCTGTGGTTATCTTTGTGTTTTCTCCCAGAGTTCTCATTATCTTGGGGTGTTTTGGGATCTCTGGTTTCTGTGATGGAGGACAGAGGGGGGAGCTGATGGTGATATCAATGGAGTGGAGTTGGAAGAAGGAGAGCTAAACCAACCAGGGGAGTATCTGACCAAACTCAGTACAGTAATTGTTAAGAGATCTGCTATTGTAGAAACTCGGAGACAGTGTGAAGGTCTATTGTCTGAAGATTATTGCATGTGCGAGTTTTGTGGGTCCTCAGTTGATGAGAATTGCATCCTGCAGTGCCAACCTAAGGTATAACCAGTATTGGGGTGGGTATCCTTTAGAGGATTATCATACCATGGTGGGCAAAGTTTTAAACTAGACCGACTGTTGGGTGTGCTCCCACGTGCCTCAAGAACAGCATAATGTAGGGTTAGTGCCATTCCCATTAAATTTCTCTGAAATTTTTGAATCGCAAAAAGGGCATGCACTGGATGGAAAATTTCTTAAGTCCAAACCACCTCATTTCAAACTCCACCAGTACCAAGTAGATAAATCACTTTTATGTTTGAACATCACCAACTCCAATGACCCAGGAAGTTTGGAGGTGACGGGGAATAACCAGACGATGACCTTTTCACTAAGAGCTGATCATGAGCCTATGAATTATGAACTGTTACGCACAATTAGGTCGGGTGGAAGACACTTCCGGTATAAATATACACTAAGTAACACCAAAGAAATGATTGGTAGGGTACCAGAAGGGTATTCTGCCAAGATATTACAATGGGAAACTTGTATGAGTCAAATGGGAGAACCTGAAGTAGGATCACTTGCTAGGGAAATGTGTGGGTTACTGATGTTTACTATCCTTTATGTTCTCCCCGATGATGTATAATTTATATGTGGAAGGAAAGCATACAAGTGGCTCTCTCTGAGTTCCGAAGGTTTGTGATACCTGGGAAGAGTAGTCCCAGAGGTTATGACCCTTACACATGATGAAATGCTTGGTATTCATAAAAACACACCATCACCATATCTTCACACACAGTATGAACACAGAGACAAAAGAAATATGATACCTGGTGATGTACATAAAGCCACACAGTTAATTAGTGAAACAACAGGCTTTCAAGTTTTAGTCACATTGGATCCCACCAGGATAGCTCAGGGTACACAAAATTTTAGATATATCCAAGATCTTGCTAAATTAATAGATAATATCACCGAGATGTATGATGACACATTTAGATATACAGGTTGCAAGCTTACAAGAAAGAACTTGTGCAACATAGATTAGTCTTAAATTATTTAACAGCTGTCACTGGAGGGTATTGCGTAACTTTTGCCACCCAATTTGGTGTAAAGTGTTGCACATATATTACAAATAATACTAGTGATCCCAAGGAGACCGGAAGATGGACGAAATTCTGCAGCTGAAATGGGAATTTCGGAAGAACCATAATGCTTCAATGGCTGAAGTAGAGGAGAAAGTAGAGGAATGTGTTTCTTGGTTGAACCCAGTGAAATGGTTCTCCAGTCTAGGAGAGTGGGTTCAGGAAATGGTTGCTAGTATAGGTAAACTCCTGATCCTCATACTGGTTGTCATCATAGTAATTGGCTTATGTGTCAGGTGTGTTCCTACTGTGTTGAAATATGGAAAATGTAAAGATAAGGTAAACCAAAAGAATGAAATTCTGATGGTGGTAACAAGTAACAATGTGAATACTGAGGTAAATGTAGGACTGCATTACAACCCTGAACTAGAAGGTACCATCAGATGATGTATAAGATTTAGACATGCATGCAATGTGTTATTAAAATGTCCCTATTCCCCTTCAAGATTTCCTTTATAGGATTGGTGCATCCCCACATCTTTCCCATGATCTCCCAAGATTCGCGGTGTGCGTATAAGGGTAGTTTTATGTCCCTCCCTAGACACATTATTGATGGTTTAAGAACCACCTTGTGCCATCCCATAATATAACACTAAATGTCATAATGTAAGCCTAAATTAAATTATAAAATCAGAGTGTGATAGCATGTTGTTTGCTATCAAAGGGTGGACTGTCGAAGCTGGATAATTGGCTGAGACAAAATCTGTTTAAAATTAAATCTGCACCACACCATTTTGCAAATGGCAACAAGACGCCATTTTGCGACTGGCCGCCTAGCACCATTTTAGCGAATCTTACCCATTATAAGTACATACGGCGATGGTATTATTTAGCGTTGTGCGATTCCCACGCAATAGAAAGATGTTAAAAGTCCTCATTATATACAGTTACTAAAACATATATGATCAACCCTGCAAAACACGTAGCCGCACAACGCTAACTAGCGTCTTTTGTCAAAACCCCAATACTTACACTGCACACTTACATAAAAAGGTTCCCTAGCATTAAGGTTAATATTTAAGGTTTTATTCATTATCAGTAATGTTGTGAAATACATGTTATTTGATATCTAAGGTTTAGTGCATGATAAGCAGACCGTGTTTGGTGTCATTCTAAACCAATGTGTCTTTGCAGATTTCCGGTTCCATCAGGGAAGAAATCGCAACATGTGTCTGCATGTTATGGATCATAGAGTTAGGCATTGAAATGTATCCTGTAATGCAGCCAGTCTAATTTGTTATGCAGCAGGTAAATGGACACAAAGAGCTGTTAGAGGCTGGAATGTGACCATACGAACTGACCTATGAACTGTACTGTAACAAAAGAACCAGGAAGAACCAATGGACTCATGCCAAACTGTTCTATTGTACTGCCTATCTCTGTAAGAGTATATATACAGGCTCTCTGAAACTAGATGCTAGTCTTGCTTTGCTGTTGACGGAGGTTTCATCTTTGATGCCGGGATCTGGACCCAGAGCGTGTCCATATGTAACAACTGTACTTTGTGTCTGTATAATTTGTTTGTGCTAATTATATTTAGATCACAGCATGTAACTATCTGTTTTTATGGTGAATAATAACTTTCTGTGCTTTGGAACCACAATTAAAGTCTGAAAGCAATTATTTCTTGTGCGACTCATAACGCTAAACAGCGACAATTTTAGAGTGTATAGATAGGTAGGAATCCATACCTCTCTCACTGCAGCAGCCATACTCTCCATCCTCTCTCATTGTACTGCCCATACTCTCCATCCTCTCACTGTACTGGCCATACTTTCCATCCTCTCACTGTAGCAGCCATACTCTCCATATTCTCTCACTGTAGCAGCCATACTCTCCATCCTCTCTCACTGTAGCAGCCATACTCTCCATCCTATCTCACTGTAGTAGCCATACTCTCCATCCTTACTGTAGCGGCCATACTCTCCATCCTCTCTCACAGTAATGGTTATACTCTCCATCCTCTCTCAATGCACCATCTGTACTCTCCATCCTCTCTCACTGTAGCGGCCATACTCTCCATCCTCTCTCACTGTAGCAGCCGTCCTCTCCATCCTCTCTCACTGTAGCGGCCATCCTCTCTCACAAGTAGCGGACATACTCTTCATCCTCTCACTGAAGTGGCTGTCCTCTCCATCCTCTCACTGTAGCAGCCATACTCTCCATCCTCTTGCACTGTACTGGCCATACTCTCCATCCTCTCCCACTGTAGCGGCCATACTCTCCATCCCCTCAATGTAGCGGCTGTCCTCTCCATCCTCTAACTGTAGTGGCCATACTCTCCATCCTCTCACTGTAGTGGACGTCCTCTCCATCCTCTCTCACTGTAGCGGCCATACTCTCCATCCTCTCACTGTAGCGGCCATACTCTATCCTCTCTCACTGTAGCGGCCATACTCTCCATCCTCTCACTGTAGCAGCTATACTCTCCATCATCTCTCACTGTAGCGGCCATACTCTCCATCCTCTCGCACTGTACTGGCTATTCTCTCCATCCTCTCACTGTAGCGGCCTGAAAACGCAGTTTGCAATATATTTATTTATAAACCTTACTTGTTATAAAGGATAATGAAACAATTCACACAAATACAGATTCTAAAATAAATGACAATGTTTTTACTTTTAGACAGCAGTCTCATACATGTATTTTGCCAGTGCAGTTACAACAAAAAAAATAACACTTAGGTTATTTTAGCAGCAGTCTGAATACTTGTAAAATACATTTGTGACACCTAGTGCCAGTCATACCTGTCAGGAAATTTCATACATACCGCACGGCAACCGCGCCCAGCACCACCTTCAGACCCTCGATGTGCTCCCTCTCTCCCTTGTCCTCCGACTGCCCCCCTCCCTTTCTCTCATGAGCTTTATACTATACTTCCAGTTAACCCATAGGGGGAATATTAATGTATTTAAATGATAGACACTAATTGGTTATATGTCTTAACCAAAATATAATGTTATCTTCTTATTTTGTTCCCCTGGAGCTACTAATTCTTGCTTCATATGGGCCAAGGCTATCTTGATTAGCTCTTTTTGTTTATAAGTCTGAGACTTATTGTCTGCTGTTTAGCACACACTAAGAAACTGACAGATTTATACCTACAGTACAAGCATTTCTATGGCTTGAACCATTAAAAAACATGGCGGCCTCATCAGTTCTAACTTATCCATATCTCTGCAGTTAATCACAGCTGCATAGAAATAAACACTAATCTGTATATACTTTTTAATACATTATATAATATACATTTAGATCAAACATTAAACAAAATACTGGTGCGACAGGGACTCATTTATTTACTTTGGAGAGGGGAGGGTGGGCCTCAATCTTTTCCAGGGCTGAGCCCATTTGACAAATGCGACCCAACTGCACCTCACACAACTATACTAAATATCATCCTAAACATTTCTATATATTCTACATTGCAATATAAGGGAAAATAAAGGAACATAAGAATGCATATATTCGTGAATTGCTGAGGAATATGTAAGACCACATATTCCTGTTATCAGTTCCATCCTCATGAACCTTCGTCAAACCAAAGACAGTTCACAGCTCTCATAAATTGCATTGTCTGATTTCTTCTTAATGCATTGGAACATCTTCTTGAAGAATTTCACTAATATATAGAAAATCAACATTATCATGACAAAAAATATTAACCATCCCAATATGTGCATCATATTGCTTAACCAATTTCCAACCCATGCGAACTAGGTACTGGGGTTCAACCAGGGGAACCAACTGTCGGAAATCACACCCTCACATTTATTTGTTCAGCAACGTAATTTTTAACCCGAGTAACTTCATTTAACCTTTATTTTATTTATTCTGCATCAGAAGAATTTGTGAGGTATGTATAACACTTTAACCCATAAACTGTTTGTAATGTGACACAATATCCAAAGTTGCAGCTGTCAGGTAGTGTGTGCTGCATTTTAATTCAGTGTTTTATTGCTTGAAACTCTCTTACCACAATACAAAAATGAGAAGAAGATCAAGGGTGATACATAAAATTATGTAGAAGGTCGTACATCAAAAAAATATTTCAAAGTTCGTGAGGTTTCCAAAAACCAATTAAAATGAAATCTTCCTCTCCTCTCACAAGATGTCCATGGTATGGGAAGTAAATATACAAAATAAAAAACATACAATGTGAAGCACTGATGAAGAAAGTATATATAAAAACGGATATCGCCCCCTGTGTTGATCGTGGAAATGGTGCTTATATAGTTCCCAATACAAAGAGAAAGGGACCTGCCACCGATATCTTCCAAAATTTGCGTACACATTCTTCTCTATTAGATATTGTGTATTTAATAATTTCTAAAAGATCCCCAAACAAGTTTAATTCCGTAAGGTCCTCTTTGTAAAATTGTGTTACAAATACAGGTTCCTAAATAAGTACCTTCAGCCATACTATTTTATTAATACACATGATGTTGTCCTGATCATACCTTGGATACTTTGTTAATTTTAAACATAGGGAACCTGTGACATTATAATGGTGCATACACACGGTCAGATTTTTCCTTCAGATATGAACGATAACGATTTAAAAAATGTTCAGTCGTTCATATCTGAAGGAAAATCTGACATATCTGAACGATGGACGATCAACGATGCGCGTTCCCGTTTGTCAGATAACGATATCTGACATCTGATGTGTTTGCAGTCAGACTTGGACGATTCCATTCATTTTACTGCAGTCAAAAATTGTTCAATCGTTCAAAACTTTAGTAAAATCGTTCATCTGACAAATCTGACCGTGTGTATGCTCCATTAGGTTCAAGTGTGTGAGTTCCACATAGTGAGTGAAGTGTTGTTTGATTTGAGTGCAATGAGATAAACATTAAAACAACATTCCCTGAATAACATAGTGACTACATACCCAACAATCAACTTTATTGTTTTTTCTATCAGCTCATGATAAGTGTTAAGGGAATAAGTATCAGTTTGTATAGAGGTGCTGTCTCTGGACCATTGTATAGCCCTTTTCTCTGAATTTAAACCACAGTATTTACATATACACCTTGGAATTGTGAGACAACCCTTCACACCTTTGCTTTACCGTAATGGCTCTCCTTTTCCGATATTTCACCAGATACATCTTAAACCCAGTACCAGTATAAGTTATTATTTACCTGTATTTTATTACTTTAATGTATTTCTTTTCAAACTTTCTAATTATTTTTACATTTGAGCTATGAAGAATTTTTCACCTTGGTCTTTTGACCATCCTCTGATCCGTACCTATACCTGGGAGTATCAGTAGTAAAATGAGTGTGTGCGTCTTTTATAGCTCTTAATGAGGTTAACACCCTATCCCTTACAATCATGGGTTTCAAAATAGGAGTGGAGTCTACCAATATGACCTCGGCAGTATCCCTAGAATAACTCTCCACACCGTCCTCATCAGTCACCAGTCCTTGTCAGCTATTATTCACTAGAAAAAATAAAAAGTTTAAAAATGCAACAAAAATAACTGCCTCAATCAATGGATACACAGAGGCTTGTTCACACCTAGCCATCTTTCTTTTCTTTGTCCACAATCCACAGAACACTACTAATAATGTCCCCGATTCTGTGGACCTTACCTTGGTCTGAACTGTGGCTTTGATCAGGCCCATCATCAAATAAGTTTATTAGATTTAAATCACAGTCAATGTCTTTATCTGTGTCTTCTCTGGCTTTAACTGACCTCACCGCCGGGTCGGAAACCTTTTTGCAGTGAGATGCATGAATCCAATTGTCCCAGATCGAGGTTGTTAGCAGAACCTGGAACGGGCCTTACCAATGATCTATGAGACAACCAGAACGTAAGAAATTTGTCACCATTACATAGTTTCCAGGCTGGACTCCATGACAAGGCAAGGTTCCTCTGGTAGACTTTTCATAAGCTTTCCTTGCCTTTCTTGTAAAGTCTTCAGATGCTGTGACACTTGTATAACATAGTCCGTAGTTAAATCATATAACAGTGACAAGTCTGTTGCTGGACTTACAATAAGGATAGGCAGTTTTCCAAAAAACAGCTCATAAGGCACAGGTTAAGTGGCTGCTTTGGAGTGGTGCGAATGCTATACAAAACCAGAGGTAAAGGCCCCAGCCAACTCATGGCAGTCACATCTAACTAGCTAACCTTGTACTCAATTTTGTTTTTTATATACTGTGATAAAAGCACTGGAGAAGTGCTGAATGGCTTCTATGTGTGTCCCAGATTCCTGTCCTATGTGTTTTAAGACCCCCAGGAGAAATCTGTTTGTAAAAACAGACTAGAAATGTCAGCTTTGGAGAAAAACCGGAATGGGTCCTGGGGGTGTGGATGTGAGGAGAGTATGAATACCCCAATATTGCTGAACCAAACATGACATGTCTACTAAGTTCTATACCTTACATAGCTAATCATTATGATGTAAAATGTTTATGATAACAAAAGCTCTATTATTATGCTCAATGCTAGGGAACCTTTTATATGTGTACTTGCATAAATGAATGTGAGATATTTACAGGAATTCATCAGTGTGCTATTGTACGTCTTCATATTAAAATAGTTACGCACCTACCCATGAACATACCCTGTAAATATAAGAGCGTCTATGTGTTTGCATTGTGGATATACATGCGATTGTCTATGTGTATGCATGTGTGCGCAAATGTGCATTAGTGTTTGTGTCATGGATTAATAGATATATATATATCTTTATCCAGTAACTTATATTTTTGATATTATATCCGTCTGAACTAAGTTCAACAAATGACAGACAATTAAGTTGTTCTGATCAGAGATGACCAGCAGATAGATACTTGATGGAGTCACAATGTCTGATGGCTAATCAAAGACCTCTTCTGCCTATTTGGAATGTAAACGTTAGTTCCTTTAGGCATACAATGATAGTCAGACTTATGACAATGGTTTCTAATTTTGCATTCGTCTGCACCTCACAGTATGTGTGTGTTTTTCAATTATCTGCCACACACATACACAGAACCTGTCTCCTATACACTGGCTTTAAGTTGCATTTTTCAATAGATATATATATATATACGCATTTGTGCGCATCAGCTTGCTTCCGACGTAGAGTAGCGTCCGATTTTGCTCTTTATCAGCCCATAAACGACTAGATTGTCAGATAATAATTACAAACGATCATAACCAATTATTTGACTTCGACAAGATGGAGGGCTCCATGCACACGCCACCAGGTCTTGGGCCTTTCAGCCTGGTAACAGGCTCATTAGGGCTTGCAGCTGAAAATGGCTAATATAAGCATGGTTTGTTGTGGCTGAGTGTCTTACATCTGGGGAAGTAGGCATGCAGGCTAGCATGTCCAGAGACACTGTATGATTACCCTGTAAGTACTGTGTACGTGCTGTTATTGATGGTGAGGGCAGTAGGCTTTACCGTTCTGGTAGTGAGGGTACCCACTGTTTAGTTAGTGCCCAGACGGGCTAGGGTTTTGTTTATGTTTTATTTATGTGTTTGGTACAATAAAGACTGGCGCCGACCAGTTTGTGCAAGAACCCCAGACTTGTGTCCTGTTTTCTCGGCTGTTGTGTGTGTAAAGAGGGGGTCCATCTACCCCAGGAGAAGGACCCCTATCCCGACTGTGTCGCAATTGGTGGAGAATGCGGGCAATCACACACTGAAATTGCAGCAAGGAAAAAAGTTTTCCTTTAAAATTTAAAGATTCAGCTTCCAACCGACACCTAAAGACAACATGGAGGACATTGTTAAGGCCTTGCTCCAAGCTACGGCAGCTCATCAAGAAGCTACCAGAGCTCAGCAAGAAACTTCCAGAGCTCGGCAGGAAACGAACAAAATTCAGCAAGAAGCTACCAGAGCTCAGCAGGAATCCACCAATGTGCAAATATTGGCTTTGGAGACCGCCCAGAGGCAACAAGTCGCCATAGAGGAAACCCACCAGGCCTTAAGAGAGGTGGTACAGCAGCTAGTAGTCGGGTCTGGAGATGCTTCCCCTGCTCTTCTAACACTCACACCATACGGGCCAGTCACTTTCTGCAAAAGATGACCCTGAATGATGATGTGGAAGCATATCTTATGGCCTTGCAAGAACCGCTGAAAGAGAGAAGTGACCTAAAGAGCAGTGGACAAGTCTTGTGGCACCCTTCCTGTCTGGAGAACCACAAAAAGCATACTATGACTTGTGCCTGACAGATGCAAAAGACTATGATAAACTAAAATGGGAGATCCTAACTCGCTTGGGGGTCACCACATTTGTTCGTGCCCAATGAGTCCACCGCTGGGAGTTCCAAATGGAAATGCCTCCATGCTCACAGATGCATGACCTGGTCAATCTAACCACAAAATGGCTACAGCCCGAGACGCTGACAGGACCACAGATCGTGGAAAGTGTCATGATGGACCGGTATTTGCGATCGCTACCTGCAACTCTGCGCAAGTGGGTGAGCCATGCAGACCCTAAGTCCGCAGACCAGCTAGTTGAACTGGTGGAGAGGTACATGGCGGCTGAGGAGCTGATGAGTGTGCCCCAACGAGCCCCGACGGCACATCGGCGAACTCCCATTGACGCTGGTAACTGTTCCAGGGGAGAACGGTGCTGGGCGGTGGAATGTACTCAAGACTAGGGGTGTGGAACCTGGAGACGGGCCAGCCAAGCGCGGAAGGTTCCTACCCCGTAAAAGACTAGATAATAGTGTGATTCAGTGTTTCTGATGTGGTGGTTTCGGCCGTATTGCGGCTAATTGTTCACTTACCTCTGAGCCTATGCAATGTGATACTGCTCATGTCAAACGCAGGATGTCTTTCTTTGCACAGCCAGTCTGTACTGCTGACCGGCAGGCTGAGACAGAGAAGCACATGTGTGTACTCACTGTAGAAGGCAACAGAGTAGAGGCTGTTAGATTCTGGTAGCTTGGTTACACTTATGAAAGCTGAACTGGTGAACCCCTTGTCAAAGTCAAATAATTGGTTATGATCGTTGTACAATTATTATGATGATATAGTTGTCTATGGTCGGATGACTTGTTACAAGGACGCTACTTTGCGTCGCGCAATCCGATGTGCTAAACTGCGTATTCACAACACACACTGATGCACATAACGCACACACATACAAGTGTATATGTGTATGTATATACATATATATATAGATGCTCATATGCATATGCACACTTACACATGGATGCTGACCTGTATATAGTCAGATACATACGGACATATACTTCCTACTTCAATACATGCACATATGCGAACGCATATGTATAGAATGGTTCCCACACATTATAGTTAATAACCAGAGCTATTAAAGGTATTTGTTAGCTAATAATTATGATGTAATATGTACACGAGATCTACGTTTTAGAATACAGTGGACATGTCATGTTTGGTATCGTACTAAATCCCTGTTTATTTGCACAGATCCATATCTATCGGCACAGAAGTCGCATCATGCGTCCACTAGTTATGGTTGATAGGGAATTATTGGATAGAAATGTTATAACTTGCATGTAGTGTTGTAGCCAGTATTAACCAGTTATTTGGCGGGAAGACCGTTGGAAGACTGAGCCATGCCCCTTATGACACCGTATGAACTAACCAATGACCAGATTATCCAGAAGCAAGAACCAATGGAAACCTGTTAATTAGTACCTTTGTTAACTCAGAAACCTGTAAGGTATATAAGCTGTGTCCCGATCCCAGTGTAAAGGTATCTTCTGTGACCACAGACGTCTGGATTGATGACTGTATACTGGGACCAGTGCGCATGCCTATGTATCGGCTGTTACTTTTTACTATTGCTTTTTACTCTAATTGTTAAATCTTACATTGTGTTTTATACATAACTTTTTGTGCTTTGGATCACACGATTGGACTGGAAAGCAATTCTTACTTAAGCGACTTGCAGTGCTATATAGCGACTAATAGGAATCAATACCCTTGAAGCGTAAGGGGAAAACTGTTGGTGTGACCTGCATACATGGTTATACCCAGTATTATGTTACTGCAGAAGTGAACATAGAAACACCATGTGGTTCTGCAGTAGTCTCTGTGGGTCAGGTACATGGCTTAATGTATGATGCAATATTGGGGAGAGATTTTGTTTCTTCTGGAAGTTGTGGGAAAGCTGATTCTTTACAAAGGTAAATCACCCTGACCCATTTGAGGTTACTGATGTAGTAGCAGAGGAAGCTTCTTCAGGGTCAGACATGTTCCCTTTTTCTAGTATGACTGGCGAACTAGAGAATGCGGGGCGTGATGGTGGCTCAGCAAGTGATGTGTCCCCCACTGAGGTGGGAAGTGTTGAGCCAGTTGATCGTCTGCCTGATTTAGAGGTCAGAGGAGAATGTCAAAGTGATTGATGGTAAACCCATAGACTCCGATAGTCCGTTGTCATATCCTCACATGGCAGTGTGTCAGGATTTCTTGTATCAGGTGACTAAGAAAGGGGAAGATATTGTGGAACAATTAGTAGTTCCCAAAGCATACAGAACAGTGTTAGATCTGGCTCATGGTCATATAACGGCAGGTCACCTAGGGGTAGAGAAAACCACTGAGCGAAGTTTGCAGAGGTTTTTCTGGCCAGGGGTCCATAAAGAGGTATCTGACTATTGTGCATCCTGCCCTGAGGGTCTGTATCATGCTCCAATACCATATTTTAAAATTCCACTAGTCCCATTACCCATTATTGAGGTGCCATTTGAAAGAATAGCTATGGATCTGGTTGGACCCTTAATGAAGTCTGCCCGGGGCCATCAATATATTCTGGCGATAATGGATTACGCTACCAGGTACCCGGAAGTGATACAATTGCTCAATATGTCTACAAACACCATTGCTAGAGAGTTAGTCCATGTCTTTAGCAGGTAGGGAATACCAAAGGAAACACTGACTGACCAAGGTACCCCATTTATGTCAAAAGTCATGAAGAGTTATGCCACCTGTTTAAAATTGAACAGTTAAGAACTTCGGTCTATCACCCCTAAACCGATTTGTTAGTGGAGAGGTTTAACAAGACGTTAAAACATATGCTAAGAAAAGTAGTCGACAAGGATGGTAGAGATTGGGATTACTTGTTGCCTTATTTATTGTTGGCCATAAGAGAGGTTCCCCAATCCTCCACGAGGTTTTCACCTTTCGATTTGTTATATGGGAGACACCCAAGGGAGTTACTTGACATTGTCAAAGAGACATGGGAGGGGCAGTCCAGTCCATATAAAACAGTTATTGAGCATGTTTCCCAAATGCAAGCAAGAATTGCTGCCGTTGTGCCAATAGTAAGAGAGCACTTGGAACATGCCCAACAGAGGGTATACAACCGCAATGCTCAGTTACGCGTCTTTGCTCCTGGGGACAGAGTGTTGGTTCCCACTGTAGAAAGCAAACTTTTGGCTAACTGGCAAGGGCCCTTTGAAATTTTAGAAAAAGTGGGGGAGGTCAATTATAAAGTTCACCAGCCTGGGAAAAGAAAGCCAGAACAGATACACTATGTAAACCTTATAAAACCCTGGAAGGATAGAGCAGCTCTGCCAGCCGTCCGAGCCCCTCCAGTAAAACCAGGTCTCTTGGTTCCCGAAGTGACAGTAGGAAAAATCCTGTCAGCAGTTCAACAGCAGGAAGTTAAGGAATTTCTGATCAGAAATAGGGTGTTGTTTTCTGACATACCAGGAAAAACCACGGTCATTAAACAGGACATAATCACTGACCCAGGGGTTAAGGTTAACCTATAGCCCTATAGGTTACCAGAAGCCCAAAGGGAATCAGTAGCTAAAGAAATGTAAACATTTTTGGAATTGGGTGTAATTGAAGAGTCGCATAGTGAGTGGTCAAGCCCGATTGTGCTTATTCCAAAACCCGACGGGAGAGTGCGTTTCTGCAATGACTTTGGGAAATTGAACAATGTGTCAAAGTTCGATGCCTACTCAATGCCTAGGGTGGATGAACTAATTGAAAGGCTAGGGACATCCAGATATTTAACCACTCTTGACTTAACCAAAGGGTATTGGCAAGTGCCATTAACTGAGAATGCCAAAGAAAAGACAGCTTTTTCTGCACCAGAAGGGTTGTTTCAATACAAGATGTTGCCCTTTGGGTTACACGGGGCACCGGCTACCTTTCAAAGAATGATAGGATTCTAAGGCCCCATAGGCAGTATGCTGCTGCTTATCTAGACAATGTGGTCATCTATAGTCCTGATTGGCAGTCTTACTTGCCCAGAGTACAAGCAGTGTTGGACTCCATTTATAAGGCAGTTTTGACAGCCAACCCCAAAAAAGTGTTGTCTAGGGATGGAAGAAGTAAAGTATCTTGGATACAACATTGGTAGAGGTTTGATAAAGCCACAGCTTAATAAAATTGAGTCAATACAAAACTGGCCACAACCCCTAAATAAGCAGGTGAAAGCCTTCTTAGGGATTACTGGGTATTATAGGAGGTTTATACCCAATTTTGCCACCATTGCCGTCCCACTGACTGACCTTACCAAAGGCAAACAGTAAGTCATGGTGGAATGGAGTCCTGAAGCAGAGAAGGCTTTTCAGGAGTTAAAAATAGCATTGTGTTCCCAACCAGTTCTGAGGACTCCTGATTTTGACAGGGAGTTTGTTGTGCAAACTGATGCACCAGAAGTAGGTATAGGAGCGGTCCTGTCCAGAGCAAGGACCACCCTATTTTTTACCTAAGCAGGAAATTAATGTACATGAAACTATGCTACAGTTGAGAAAGAAGCGTTGGCCATAAAATGGGCATTAGAAACTCTCAGGTACTATTTGGTGGGAAGGAAATTCAGGCTGATCACTGACCATGCCCCTTTGAAGTGGATGTCAGAGAACAAAGAGAGCAATGGGAGAATAACGAAGTGATTCTTGGCTTTGCAAAAGTTTTCGGTAGAACACAGGCCAGGAAGACAGCTGGCCAATGCAGACGCTTTGTCACGCGAGTGGAACAGCTGTAACTGGTGGATACTGTATGACTCTGGCCACCCAAATTGGTGTCAAGTGTTGCACTTACATCACAAATAATACTAGTGATCCCAAAGAGGTGATAGACCGGAAGATGGATGAGATTCTGCAACTGTAATTTCGAAAGAACCATGCCTCATTGACTGAGGTGGAGAAAAAGGTAGAAGAGTGATTCACGTGGTTGAACCCTGTAAAATGGTTCTCCGGTCTAGGAGAGTGGGTCCAGGAACTGGTTGCTATTGTGAGTAAGCTCCTGATCCTCATATTGATTACCATGTTAATAATTGGCTTATGTGTCAGATGTGTTCCTGCTGTGTTGAAGTGTGGAAAATGTAATGCTAAGGTAAACCGAAAGAATTAAATTATGATGGTGGTTAGCAGTAATAGTATGAATACTAAGGTAAATGAACACTGCATTACAATCCTGAACTAGAATGTACCATCAGATGATGTATAGATTTAGCCATGCATGAAATGTATTAAATGTTATTTTAAACATCTTAAATAATGAAGTCAATATCCCCTTCAAGGCTTCCTTTATAGGTTAGGTGCATCCCCACATCTTTCCCATGATCTACAGAGATCCGCGGTGTGCATAAGGGTAGTCTTATGTCCCTCCCAGGGGAGCAATATTGAGGATTTAATGACCGAATAAATGCCATCCCATAATATAACATTGACTAATATTTCATGGTGTATGACTGAATAGATTAAGCCTAGAGTGTGATAGCGTTTTGGTTGCTATCAAATGCTGGACTGTCGAAGCCGGATGATTGGCTGAGACTAAATCTTTTAAATTAATATCTGGCAATGGCATTTTGTGTCGTCCCTGATGACACCATCTTGTGTCGCCCCCGATGACACCATTGTGTACGATGCTATATTTGATTATTAGGGTCGTGTGGCTGCTGCTACCGCATATTGTTGAAAGTCCTACCATAACCTATATGCACATTAAATAATACATATAAAATATACAAGATACACAACGCAGTTGCGCTGTTCAGCAAAGCACAGATAAGCACTAAACACATACTAGCGACTTTATGCAATATCCTTACTTTCACACATGCAATCACTTATAAAAAGGTTCCCAGGCATTAAGCTTAATATTAGAGGTTTTATTAGCGAATACTTATGTTGTGAAATGTAAAGTATATGATGTTTAAGGTATAGAGACTAGGAGACAAGTCATGTTTGGTACCATTCTAAAATCACTGTTTATTTGCAGATCTCCAGTTATATCGGCAAGGAGATCGCATCATGCGTCTGCAAGATATGAATTATAGGAAATTAGTGGTTAGAATGTATCTCTGTATATAGTGTCTTTTATTAGGTTAATCCAGTTCTTCGGCGGGAAAACCACGCAAAGCAACATCTGAGGAACTGGGACATACCCCTAGTGACACTGTATGAACTGTCCAATTACCTGCATCATACCAGAATGTCCAGGAGCAAGACCCAATGGAAATCTGTTAACTAGTCTCTTTGTTCTGTAAGGTATATAGCCTGGGTGCTGGTTATAGTAAACAGCCATTCTTCTTGGATGACCACAGGCTTCTGGAGATGACTGTATACTGGGACCAGTGTGCACACGTATGTATCGGCTTGTACCTTTTGTATTTACTTGCTTTTTGCGATAATTGTATAGATCACAACGTGTTACACTTTTCATTGAATAATATAACTTTTTGTGCTTTGGAACCACAATTGGAATGGAAAGCAATTGTTTCTTATGCGACTTGTAGCGCTAAACAGCAACATTTTGGGTATATAGATTTAGGGGTATCAATATGCTCTTATTGGGCCAGAATCTGAGTTGCATTGAAGTCCAAAAGTGGACGTATGTAAAGATTTTTTTTTTTAGCAAACTGCATGCGCGCATCGATGGAGGGCGCAGGGCCGGTTCTCTATCTATGAAATAGGCATCAACCTTGTGAACGCACCAAAGATCCATTTAGTGGGCCTGTAGCCAGAGTTCCATGCTATTATGAGGTATGACAAAAGGACCCATGTTCCTGGCTGACCTTTTCCACCCAGAATGGGAAAGGTGTAGGTGCTAATATGAATGATGACGGTTGCAGATGGGAAAACCAGTCTGTGTGACTACACTCATGAAGCCAGTGCATATAGCATTAGCATAAAGTGGTAAATCTGGCTGCAGCACCAGTCCGCACTTGCAGCCCCTTTGTGTGTGACTTGTGCTCATCATGTTTTATTATATGTTGTTGTGTAAAAATCATTATTTGGGCTTGAAGAGCTTTAGCCAACTCGCCCTGGTTTATTAAACCCAATAAAATGTTTTCTACCTGTATTTTCATTCTTACGTAGATGGAGCTGTTAAAGATGTTCTCTCTGCTTACCACTAGATTTTAGATTTCCCATGATGGAATCTCACTTATGTTTATGTGGGTTATCATCAATTGGTACATTTTGGAGATTAGGCCTTTAGAAGTCAATCTAGAAAAGGGTAACTTCTGTAGCAGGGAGAATTGTGATGCGGTGCCAGGTGTGTAACTCACAATACAGATGTCCAGTAATAGAAACTTTGGTCAAGTGTTATGAGGGCATCGCACAGTACATGGGCAGCTTCAGTTGTCAAACCCCAAAGGATAAATCATCACAGTTACTCCTGGTTGAACAATGTGATAGTCTGATAACTTTTCACCTGTTCCATATTGCTGCTTTGTTAGATGAGCTGAGGGAGGTTAGGAAAATTTCCACCACTGAAAGGGAACTGGCTGACTCCACTGACCCCAGAGGCTCAAAAAGAATCGATGTCCATAATACATTTAGGGGTCTATTTACTAAGTAGTGATAGGAGAAGTGACAAGTGATAAGATGCCAGCCAATCAGCTCCCACTGTAATTTTTCAAACACAGCCTGTGAGATGGCAGTTAGGAGCCGATTGGCTGGCACCTTATCACTTCTAACACTGCTTAGTAAATAGACCCCTTAGCGTGTACCAGTGCAGTCATTTTATTTAGGGTGAAGAATGCAACCTATCTTCTACTGCTCAGTCAACCACAAGCTGAAGGGAGTCAGAGATTTCTTTTAGGCTTAGATGACATTGTCATCTTTAGAAAGACATGTGAAGGACAGATGTTAAGGAATATTCAGGGAAAAAAGGGCAAAACCGTTAGTCAGACAAAGATAGACAGGGATGACAGAGGTAGAGTACCTAGGGGATCATGTGAGGGGATGACAAGTTAGAGCAGAGAATGTACATTCTAATACGAACCATGATCCAGTGGCAAGTACTAGCATTTTTATAGGTCATGGTTCTGCAGAGGATTTATATCTGACTATATTATTGTGTCCAAGGGGGAGATTTAATAAAAGCTTGGAAAGAGAAAATCGTGAGAGAGATAAAGCTCCGACCAATCAGCTCCTTTTATACGATTGGAAAATGCACAATGAATTAACCACACAGATTATGGTAACGTTTTTTTATTGGATGATTGGTTAATTGTATTACGTTACAATTTAAAGTATAAGGCATGCCACCCCCCTCTACCCCCCAAACAGTGATATATATGAGGTCTGTCTAAAAAGGTTTGGTGAATGGTTTGATATATCTGTATGCAACAAGGTCACTCATGCGCGCTGACATGCATGGACATGCCTGGACCTGCCCCCGGTCGGGGTTTGCCCGAGGCCACCACCGCCCTGCCATTGCTTTCATATCAACAGTGTCCTGAGCAGTGTGCGTCGAGCATTCATTTCAACAGAGTGTCCCACGCAGTGTGAGTCGAACAGCAATGGAGCTAGTCTTCCACCGGTTCCTTGCCACTGCGAAAGCTTGCAAACCAATCGTACACACTTTCTACTCACTGCTTCAAATTGGGTAAATCGGCGACGGAGACGCATGAAATGTTGGTGAAAGTGTACGGGCAGGATGCTGTGAGTAGATTGGTTTGCACGCTTTCGCAGTGGCAAGGAATCGGTGGAAGACTAGCTCCATTGCTGTTCGACGCACACTACTCAGGACACTCTGTTGAAATGAATGCAATGAGAGCGGTGGCGGTCTCGGGCAAACCCCAAGTGGCGGCAGGCCCAGACATGTCCAGGCATGTCAGCGCTTATGAGTGACCTTGTTGCAAGCGTTGCATACAGATATATCAGACCATTCACCGAACTGTTTAGACAGACCTCGTACATTCCATATATATATATATATATATATATATATACACAGCATTACTAATGTTTTCCACCACCTTCCTCTGCATTTTGAAATTTACTATAGACGGGACACATTTAGTACCATAATCTGTATCAGCTGACTACATATCCAGTGAGCACTATACATCATACGCTGTAGTTGTGGCACATGTTTCACACCAAACTCAATAATAGGCATTACAGTATAACAAATCATATGGAAGACAGTCACATTGTGGGAGCGCTTAAAACAATCTAGAGAAAAATGTGGAACGGTTAGTAACAGAAGCACAAGCTGACTGTACTGGAAATCCCACTCCCTCAAGAACATGTTTACTTACAAACCTCTCCTGTTTTGCCAGGAGCCGCCACTTTCACGGTGTGCACAATGTATCCGCCATTTGTATCCCGCTAACGAGGGGCATGAAGTAGATGAATTGTCACAAGGCTAAAATTAAAACAAAATAGAATAGAACCAAAGTTAACATTGCCTGTTTGCTCAGAAATTCATTTCACACAACCACACCAACAACAAGAGACCAAACTTCGTGCATAAATTTTTAGTTTAGCAACATACTCAACTGGCAGAGCCATGGAAAGAGATCGGATGCTCACCTGTGGTGCTATAAATACATAGGGCCGTATTCAATTGCCGGCGAAAAGTTTTTGCCGGTGAAGTCATTTCGCTAGGCGAGAACCTTTCCCCGTATTCAATTCCAAAGACTTTTCACCGGTGCGTAAAGTCTGCGCCATGTAACCAGTGGGAAAGCTTTGCCTCTGAAAGGTGGAAAAAAGTGCAGAATTTGGGGTGCAAAGTTCCAGGAACAACCATGCAGGCTTGGTAAAGTCCCCCAAAGATAAACTGCTGCAAAGAAAAATAAAATGGGAAAAATTGTTTAGAACACCCCAAAAAAGTACTTTAGTTTGGGGGCGAAAAAATTCATAGTTGGGGGACAAAGTTAAAATCTAGCAAAATAGACTCCAAGGGGGTCCCCCAAGTGTTTTTTTGATTGCGGGTGGATGCTGAAGGTGCATTTTTTAAAAACGCACTTTAGCGATTTTTAACTATGCTTGCAACCATTTTCATGTACCCCAAATGTTAAAGGACTATTCTTTACCACTTCTGTAAAGATGGTAAATAGCACCAATTGAGAGCATTTAAGCACCCCAAATACCTCCAGCAGGGCTATTCATGGGTATCCACAGTGATCCCCCATGTCAGTGTATCTTTTGGGAGGTGTCAGGCTGATTTCCCCAAATCTGACAGGACTTTTCGGTGATTTGAGTTTCGCCAGGATGAGTTTTCGCGTCCTTTGGAATTGAATAGGGCGAATCGCTGTGACGAGGCGCGACACTTTTCCAGAGGCAACACTAACGATGACGGAGAAAACTCTAGGACTTTTCGCCGGCAATTGAATACGGGTCATAGATGCAGTTTTGAAAAAGATAGAAAACCCCGTAGAGTGAGTACCTAACACAGACAACCAATCACCTGCACTCTAAATTTGATCAGTTCAGGACCAGTTGCCTGGTATACATTACTTCTACTCCACATACTGTGAATGACAGGTGTGTGCCAGGGCAGTCCACTGCACAATGTGCAATAATCTGGAGACAAGGGGCCTGATCTAGAGGTGGAAGCAGTTGCAGCAGTGACTGCGTAAATTGCCACAGGGCGACTGCGTCTGTGTTATATTAATGCCATCTAGTCGCTATAAAAGAAATTGCTTTCCAATCGCATTTGTGGTTCCAAAGCACAAAAAAAAGTTAATTTTATATGAAAAGGGGTAACAAAAAGTAGTTTAACAATTAAGATAAAATAACATCGAAAAATACATAGTACAGCCCATACATACGCTAGCGCACTGGATCCAGCATGCAGTCATTCAGTCCTGAAGCCTGCGGTCACAAGATGAAGATGACTGAGGTATACTTACAATTTAATTTACATTGGAAACAAAGGAGACAGTTGGCAGGTTTTCATTGGTCCCGGCTTCAAGTCAGTCTGGTACTATGCAGGTCATTGGTCAGTTCATACGGTGTCATCAGGGTATGGGTCAGTTCTTCAACAGTCTCTATTGTGCGTTTTCCCGACGAAGAACGAGTTTTAAACGGGCTACAACACTACATACAGAAAATGGCATTCTAAACAATAACGTTCGCATGTAATTGTGTTAAATTCCCACCAGCACACAGTAGCGTGCCAGTCACATGCTATTAGACAAGGGACAATAGTGTTGACAGATAATTGTAAAAACGATCCCATCCAATCATCTGACTTTGACAGTTAATGCCGCAGCCAATGGGCTTCCTACTGAGACGGCCACTGGCTGAGGCACTAATCCACTGCTGTGTGCACAAAGACACACCAACGGGCATTACACCATCCCTATGGAGAAGCAGATTGTCCATATGAACATGGCCACTGGGTACAGTGCAGTGCAATTTCGATCTGCATCTCGGAGCGGCCACCATTGGCATGCATACGCAGAACAAAATCATCGAATCCCGTTCCCTGTGGCCACCTCTGAATCAGGCTCAAACTGTTCCAGTGATGTGCGGTGAGGTCAATGGCTGGGGAGGCACACATGTATAAAAACAGTTTTTATATCAAAACTCTGGAGCATGCCAGGGAGTATGGCTCTGCCTCCCCTGACCACATGACCCTGGTGTGATCTCATTTGACTCCTCTGATAGGATGGCACGGTTTCAAAACACCAACAATGAGAAGTGCAGGGAGAACATGAAAAGTATAAGATAAAAAAACTATATAGGAGGGGGGTTTAAAGAGCGTACAGAAGAGAAATTTAGAGGACATATAAAGTGTACTGTTGTAGAGCATCCTCAGACCCACAAGAGGTGTTAATGGTCTTACAATGTATTTATGTAAAAGCAACACTTAGGTGCAGATTTGTTCCACAGAGGTGCAATCAAAAATAAGTTTGGTTTTACCTGCCGCAATGCCTGGAAATGCAGCCATGTGGCATGGGATCTTGTTAGGTCATTGAACTGCCTAATTATTTCCGTAAGATAATTCCACTACAATAAGATCTGTTGCAGCCTAGGGTTTTTTTTAGTTGCTTTGTTCAGAGCCCCCACCCCTCTACAAACAGCAGAGATATACTGGTTTACTTGACATCTGACATAAATTAGACAGAGTATATAACACACGTGTTACAGAACAGAGTGCAAGATCACACTTGTGCATATTCGCTGCACAATATGTGGGAGCTATATAAAGATTAACAAACTGGTATTTTGGACCAGTCCTTGGCCAGGTCTCTAGCGGTTGTGCAAATTTACCAACCTTAGCGGATTTCCTCCAGACCTCACTACCATCGACACCGCACAGTGACTTTCCCAGCTGCCAGGTCGTTTGAAAGAGTCCCAAGTCCATACTCTCCTTCTAGACCCACCTGCTTTCACACACTCTCACTAGCAGAGTGAACTTGCAGACCTCTACAGGGGCTCCTGGGCCTGATTCAGCAAGGATCGCCATTGCAAAGCTGCACGCAGGCTATAGATATGATGTATGCACACAGGCAGCTTTGCAATGGCGATCCTTGCAGATATGGTAATACAGCAGGAGGCATCACGCTTCCTGTGCATTACTTATCCGAGCTGTGTTGTCGAATGCAGCATCGGATACTCAAGCAAGCCGGCCGCCACAGAGGCGAGAAAGAGGCCTGGAAATCTCAGTCAGCAGCCAAAGATCCTGATCAAAACAGCGGAGATACACCTCTAATTCGGTATACGGGCCGTCACCCCCCCTACCTGCCCACAAATGGCAGCAGGCTGCCATTCTGCGTGAGGGATCGCAGATCCGTTCTGAACATGTGCAGAACAGGTCAGGCCCAGCCATTTTCTGCCATATAAAATTAAATAATTTGTGAGATACTATATAAAAATGGCCACTTCTGAAGTTTTTTTTTTTTTTCTTATGCTGCCTTTATAAGCTGTGTAATTACGCAAACCGGGTTCACCGACCTAGGAGTAAATGTTCTACATTGACAGCCAAACTCAAGTTCCACACTCTGGGCCTGATGCATAGCGCTCGCAAGCGGGTCGATGGTGGGGTACTGCGCACGTGCGGCATGTGCAAGCCCCGTAGCGAGAGAGAATTTCTCTCGCTCCGGGGCTCACTACAAAAGGGGCAGCTGTCGATCAACATCGTTTTCTAGGCGGAGGGGGGGGGGGGGGGTGGCTACACAAACTGAGGCGTCCCCAAAGGAACGCCTACCGTTTGTGGGAGGCACCACTGACATCACCAGTGATGTCAGTGGAAAGCTTCCTGCTCTGTTAGAGCAGGAAGCTCTCAGGGGCTTGCGACGGACGAGACCCTACCACAAGGGTCTCGTCACAAGCCCCGATGGTCGCAACCATTACCTGGTCGCTTGCAAAAGGTGTGGGTAGTCACCCACAGCTTAGCGAGCGGCCAGGAGGCAGCAACAAAAAAAAACGCCCTGATTCAGAGCGAGCGCTCTTCAACAGCGTCCGGCTCTGAATCAGGCACTCTGCTCCAGACCCTCCTGCAGCATGGATTGATGATAGCCTGCCTAGGAGTAAACATACAGCATTAACAACATACACATAAAAAGGTCCCCACTACATGACAAGTTCTTCTAGAAACCCCTGAGGTAGAAACAACAACCTTTAAGAGTGTAAAAAACAAAACAAAATCACATTACATATGAAAGTAATAACAGAACAAATGATAGTCATTTGCGGGCGATTACCAAGTGATGGAGCGATAATGACCGTTGTTATCGCTCCATCGCTAGGTTTAATCGCCTAGTGGATGGGCAGCATTATGCTTCTACCTTTTGGGATAAGGTGCCACTTTTTAGTGCCATGAAATATGTGGCGTTACCCATTACCACTGACTGAAACACCACATGAATACAGCGTGTGAAAATTACACTCATTTACATTCAGTTGCAAATTATGATCAGACAAAGTAGTGTCCTCATGGTTTCCAGATGAGGTCAAACCAAGTTGCCTTATTATTGTGCTGCAATAATGAGAAATACCAGAAAAATAGTCCGAGTTACATACATTTAATACCAGGAACTCAGCCGTTGTGAATTAAATGCAGAGTTTAATCTGCCTGTGAGTGGTATTAAACTGCTAAGGCTAGTCTGGCTGCCTCCTCCGGGCCAGGTTATTTTGGTACTCAAGTACCACCAACAGGTCATGTTTTGTGGACATCTTTAATCATGCACAGGTGAGGTCATCTGGGTCAGTAATTATCCCACCTGCTTCTACAGACCTGTTGGGAAAACTTGAGGGTTGGTGCTGAGAACCACTGCTCTACATATCTATTATATTTACATCAATATTTGTAATATGTAGCAGGTATAGGAAGGCATACCCCAATTGGGGTACAAACCTATGCAGGGGATGAAGCATGGTAAACATCTGGACTCCCTCCCTATAACATCTCATGTGTTCTACAGCAGTGACTCAAATTCAATTCGCATGTACTCCCCGACAGGTTATGTTTTCAGGAATTCTTTCTGTGGGATTATTACTGATCATAAAAAAAACAAAATAAACTAATCTGTGCATGATTAATCCTAAAACCATGACCATGTTGATGGTACTTGGTGACTGAAGTAAAGAACCAGTGATCTACAGTATCACTTCTCTGCAGCAATGACCCAGCACCCAGGGCAGGACTAACACTCTCCATCCTTTCACACACAATTAACAGACATTTATAGGAACACACTATTCAGTGCGAGGGAGTGAGATGGTGTTGTACCTTCGTAGAAAGGCCGATAACAGCACAAGTCGCCCCCCTTTCCTCTCTCAACCCGGCGCCCCGCTAAGAGAGCATGCGGGTCCTGTCTTCACCCGTGGGTCAGTGTCACGCGGGTGGTCAAAACGGCGGCGCAGCTGTCACTGCCGGTGAATGGATGCCGCACTATGACCGCAGTTCTTGGGGGCTGCCGCGCATTTCCGTAAGTGCCGGGCATGCCCAGGAGTGACAAAAAAGACACCCCCCTTTTCTTTGGCCACATGCGCAGAAGTGCCCTAGCTCTAGGTCCGGCGCCCTGCCTGCTGCCAGACCTAGAGTGAACTTTTTCGATCTCGCCCCAGACTCGTAGACTTTTGTAAGGAGCCATATGGGGATGTGAACAAACATCAGTTTGACCAGAAGTAACGCAAGTACGGCATATAGCCGCATTTACTCACACACAATGGGCTACGCGTAAATATTTGGCTTAACACCTGACGGAGTGTTTAAGGAGCCGATGAGCTGATTTGCAGACTATTTTATTTACTAAACTGCAGAATGGTCGAGTGCACACAGCATGACATAACAGGACTTCATTCAAAACCACTTCATACAATCACTTGTTTTTCCTCAGAGCGCACTAATCTAGCCGCTAACTCTTCTCCGATAAAGATAGTTTGTACTTAAAAGAAAAATGTGGTGTTTGATGCCGAAGTTGCGGAACATTACAGATTATGTCATTCCGAGTTCTGACTTCGCCGCAGTCAGCGAGACTGAGCTGTAAGAGAGTGATGCCGATCTCCGCTTAACTTTGTCCTTTTAAATGATCTGATGTTGTCACATACACAAATCACGTACATTTCATATTCCTCTAGATTGATTGAAGCATTTGTACAGAATCATGGGCAAAAAAAAAAGTTGATGCATCTATAAATGTACACTGAGGTGCGAGACTACGACATTGTCTGTTGTTGGTTCCTGTTTATACCATCAATCTTACACAAGCACAAATATTCCAATGCACATGTTTTATGTACACGTCGGAATACCAACCACAATAAAGGGGGGGGGGGGGGGGGGGGGCAAGTATTAACTATTTATGATCACCTTTTATTGAAATGTAATTTTTAGCATACACTGCACAGATATTTTTAAGAAAAAAAACAAACAAAACAATGTATTTCAAGAGGTGGAAAGGTATTACAGCCACAGAACATGTGTGCCCATTATACAGTGTTCGTCTCAGTATTCTTAACATGCAGCTGAACTGCGCTGGGTGATTGCATGCATTTACTTCATTTCTCTCCGAAAGGCAGTAACAACGTCTAAGACATCCATGGTTGGGTCTGCAGTCTCTCAGACATCAACTCGACAATTAGTTTTCTGCAGGATACCACAATGCCCGAGGAACAATTATACAATGACACCAGTATGAACTCAGCCCCCAAAAAAACTAAAAACAAAAAAAAAAATTATAAACCAGGGGTAGGCAATAATTAGCCCTCCAGCTGCTGCAGAACTACACATCCCAGAATGCTCTGCCAGTTTTGCTATTTGACCATGTTTAAACTGTCGCAGGGCATGCTGGGCTGTGTAGTTCTACAGCAGCTAGAGGGCTGCTTATTGCCCACTGCTGATCTAAACACAGGTATGCATATGAACATAGAATGGTGATCCTAAAACAAATATTTACAGAACCGCAATACAGCAGATGTGAAGAAAAAAAAAAAAAAAGAAAGGTAAGTGTGCCCCACGTAGAGCCGTTACTTACACACATCTCTGGTCCCAGGACATACCTAGCACGTTGATGATGAACAGAAGTTTAATTTGAACAGATTCCAAACTTCTGAAAAGGAAAACACGCCCTTCCTAAACAATAAGTATTTACAAACCAAAAGGATTATTGCTTGAACACCAAGAATTCGATGCACAATCCAACATTTAAAATCAAATTTTGTAAGGTTACAATTGAAAAGTTGAAGTACATTTAAATGTTGAAAGCAGTTTCCTAACATATTACAACCTGTGGATTTATGGTTTTAAACACAAACAAGTAATTTTGCTGGAAGCAGAGGTAGGACTAGCAGGGATGGAACCTTCCTAATATTTATAGTCAATTGCGTTACATTGAATTTTACTGTTCGTCTTAGCGGTGAGCGCGTGTTTAGTCAGAATCACATGTGGTTAGTACTGACAAGTCGTCCATGGAATAATCCGATACAGGTGGGGTCTTCTCTTGTATGGTCTTTGAATAATCCTTATCCACAAGAGATTTTCCATATGAAATATTCACAGGCTGCTTGGTTGCAGACAAATCGAATTGTGATGACTCGTAACCAGATGACATTAAGCTCAGACTAAAGCGTGTGCGCTTGGAAGCAGCAATAGCACTCATGGAGACATCGGGGACTTCACAAGCCATATCGGAGTCATCCAGATCTTCAAAAGATTCCACTGGGATTATAGGCTTAATTGGTGTCTTCGTATGAGGCTGTGCGTGCTCTAGTTTTATGTTCTTTCTTGGATTTTCCACTTTCATTTGCACAGTAGCACTGGCGGCAACTGGTTGATCTTCCATTTCTTGATCCTCAGAAGTTGTTAAATCTTCAGGATCGTCTTCTGTAGCCATTAGCTTGTAATAGGAGTCCAGTTCATGCTGCAGATCTTTAGTGGGACTCGTTTTAATAGTCACCTTGTTCTGCTCATGGGGCTGTTGACCTGCTGCATAATTATCTGCTTTAGTGGACTTCTGGGCTCCTGCAGATGATGATGATATTTTAATATACCCTATGTCTGGTGTTTGGCCAAACAAAGAAGATGGCAGAGACAGAGGTGCCCTTTTAAATTTTTGGTTTAGTTTGGTAGTAGCACTGTAAATGGGATTTAGCTTCACAGCAGGCACTGAAGTTGGCTTCACACTTGGAGCAATAGTTATAACAGGCTTCTTTTCCAATGGTTTTGGGACAATGGTTTCCTTGTTGGTCTTTGTTTCTTGCAAAGGTATATATTCCAGTTTACCTGTCACTGGATTCATTGAAAGAGAGGTGAATTGGGTAGGAATTTCTTTTGGTTTACTAGGTGCGTTGGTATCTGAAGGCTTTTGCACACTGGTGTTTATTCCTTTCTCTTCTTGTGAATGGGTGTATCCTGGCTTACTAGCCAATGGAGTAATGGAAGCTTTGATGTTCTTGCCTGTTTCAACTTGGGATGTACTTTTTGTTGAACTATTTGGAATGGTCACTGCTTTAGGCGGCTCCATTTTGCCAGGTGCTGTGTTAATTGGAGGCTGACATGTTTTGACAGGTGCCACGTGGCTAGCACTTTGAGTAGAAGACTTCGTCACCTGCACGTGCTGGACCTTTACAGTACCTGTTTTTTTTGTTAGATCACTGGGATTACTAGTAACTTTATGTGAAGGGTTGGAGGAAGAGGCAGCATTACTTGGGCTGGAATTAACACTACTTTTCTTAGAGCTAGAATCCACCAGTTTTGTGGGTGCTGCAGTCTCTCTTCCTTTTTTAGCCTCAGTATTATGATCAACACTATTTGTCTTTTTATTGAAAATCATATCATATAGCTCTTTTTTTCTTTTCTCCAATAACTCATTATTGGCCACTTCCTTAGTGATTTGGGAAACTGTCTTTTCATGGTTTGGTTTCACACCGCTAGAGGTCTCGTTGGTCGGTTTGACTGTGGAAACCGGTTCTGGTTTCGATACGGACTCTTTAGTTTCTTTCAGACTCACCAATTGTACTCCAAAAGCTTTGGAATCCAAATCTTCCGAAAATACCTCTGCGGGCTTACCTTTCAATATAGGGATAGCTTTGGATGATGTGCTTGAAGATTTTATAGACAAGAATGTATTGAGAGGAGCCGGCTTGCTTATTGGAGCCACGGAGGGAGTTCTTCGATGGGTCGTAGGAGCTGGCAGATCGGGTCGAACTTTAGTTTGTGTTGTGAAAGTTGAAGTAGTAGTATTAGAGGAACTGGTGGTGGATGTGGAGACTGTTGACGTGGTAGATTCAGTGGAGGAGGAAGAGGTTGAATTTCGAGGGCTTTCCTGTGTATTACTGGGCTTACACAATAATTTAATTTCAATTCCCTTTGCCTTCACAGCATGACCCTTAAACTCATCGTCTTGATCTTTTTTAGCTGCAGCCTCAACTTTTGGTGTGCTGCTAACGGTACGGCTTTTAGACTCCGATGTCTTCCAGGCATACTTCCCGACCGCAGTGGATTTAACTGCCCCCTTATCTGGAATAGTATTCCGTTCCTGGTCAGACTTGGCTGGTGAAAGAGAGGATTTGCGTTTGACATTTCTTTCTCTCTCCTCTTTCTCTCTTTTCATCTTCTTAGCTTTGCTCTGCTCAATTTGCTCGATTCTGTGCTCGTTAGCCTTGCGTTTTTGCTCTGACTGTCTGCGAGCTGCCTCCTGAGCAGCTATCAAGCCAGCTTTCTTCTTCTCGAGATGCAGTTTTTCGTAATTGATGTTAACAGCAAGGTATTTCTGGAGGATGCAAAAAAAAAAAAAATATATATAATACATTTCAAATAAAATGTATAAACCAGGTAAGAAATTGTAGCATTGCAAGTTTTAGATTTATGAGAAAGGGGTTAGTCTTTACTAGGAAACTAGTACTTTCTTTATTTTAACAATGTCTGTGGTATATAGGCATCTCGCTGCTTAAGACAAGAACATCTTAAAGCCTGCAGAAGTTCTTTTTAGCGGACTCATACAATGTAAGCCGTCTGCGGGTCTTTAAAAATGTGAAAAAAAGTCAGCACTGCATTTCCATAAAACGCACAATTTGAAAAGTTCAGGATTTATGTGGGAAGAGTTTAAGTAGTCAAGTCTCCTATAAAACTGTAAGAGGAGGGTTCATCACAGATAAGCCCCCTAGACAGACATTGACTACATCCGTACCCAGGGCTGCTCATGAACCATAGCAAAAGACTTACCACTGCCCTAAATCTCAAATAAAGCATCTGGTTTAAAGACTTCATTTTGGAAAGACATACCTCGTACTTTTCATTGTGTGGATAAGCTTTCACATGCTCTACAGCAACCTTGTGATCTGCAAAGAGTTCTTCACATAGTCTACAGTAGTATCCAGAAGTTGGGACCATGAACTCAGAACCTGCAACGTTTGACAGTAGAGCAGGCAAGTAAGAGAACATTCAAGATGTCGTCCCCCCCTCACCCCTCCTTTCCCCATTTCCAAGCCACTATATGGAGCAAAGTCTCACCTCTCAGAGTAACATTCACTTTCTTTTTTCTAACACTATTTTCAGGTTTCTCTTTAACCCAAGGCATTTGCGGCTCTCTCAATTTCTATTTGAATAGAAAGGGGAATGAACATTTCAGATGATCACACGTCTACTCATACAGTATAGAGGTAAAAATATAAATATATATTTAAAAAACTACTAGTTGTACACAAATGCCCAAAACACCCAATTTCTCAGTGATGAGTAACATTACAAGCACCCATAATCATTCAGTCATACAATAAACAGATACCGATTTTTAATGTCATACCTGACTGTGTTGTTTATCATGCAAGTGCAGGAGGAACTCCAGCAAAGTCATGAAGAGGAGATTGCAGCTCTCACACCAATGTGCACCAGAATCACAATATTCAAATATTTGAGTCATATCAAAGGGTGCAGGCTCCTCGTGGTTAGGGGATGTCTTGGAAGGCGGGGCGCTGGACCTTGGGCTTTTTGATCTCGACTTGTCTCTAGATATTAAACTATCCTCTGTCTTGGATAAACAAGACGAGCTGGGCTCTGATGGCACTTTCAAGTCAGAGTTTGATTTTGGTGGGCTGGTTCTATGCTTGGAATCGTCTGACTTCACAATACTGCTGGATAAGTCCGATGAACTGGCAGATGAGTTGACATCCCCTAATTTATTGTCAGAACCAGGTTTTGTGCCACTCTTGAGTTTGTCAATCTTTGGCACTGGGTCACTGCTGCTCTTCAAGTTAGTCTTCGTCTTGGAGTCACTACTGGCTTTTGACTCACTGTCAAAGCCCTGCGTAAGAAAAAAAAAAACATGTTTTAGTAGAAAATGAACATGGAACACTCGGAGGAGGAAAACGGGTAAGATGAATCTTAAGAAATGTATAAATGGCAGATATTTCATCGGCGAACACTAAATGGAGCTACTGGCCAAAGAGTGGCACCATTTGTGCTACTGATTAATCAATTCAATTTGGGCTCATGATAAAGAACTACTTACTGCAATTTCACTACTAAAACTTAGACAATTCTCATATGAGACACGAAAAGGAATGAGATGACCTCTGTGAAACTCTCACCCTTGAGGACACAGGAGAGCCAGGGCTCCGTTCCCGTTTCTTAGACGTTTCTTTCAATTCAGCTAACTCGGTAGGGCTGACTCCTAGGATCTCTGCCACCTTAATGAGCTTCTGCTTCTTCTCCTTTGTATCTTCAAGTTCTTGACACAGGGAGGTAAGCTGCTTCCGGGCAGATGACAAAACGGTATTCAGTTCCTCTAGAAGGGGATCCTTATGGCCAGCCTTCTCCCTTCGTTTCTTCCGCAGCAGAAGACCTGGGAGAAACAAAGCAAGTCATCATGTGCAGTCGATGGGTGGGTGGGTGTGTTATGGTGATAAGAGATTTAGAAGTACACATTTGCCAAACTCCTATTGCATTCCCTTCTCATAAAATGTTATAATGGGCAGACGGTTGACCATAATCAGACACTACGTCATTGTCCTCAGTGTAAACTAGGTGTGGTAACACTCACCTTGATGGATATTTAGCTGCTCCACCTTTGTACTGAGTGTTTTCAAATTCTCGGTCTTGGCTTGATGCACTTTCTTAAGTTCATTCAGCTCCTCCATAACCTTCAATAAATGAAAGGGTCTTTTTTTTTTCCCCCATGTCAAATGTGCATATATCTTTACATATTACATACCTAGATATGGCCCAATGGCCAGTGTGAGGAACGACGCCAGACAGCTCCGAAGCTCGGTAAGGACGTACATAGAATTGTTTAACTTCAGTCTTACTTAAAACTTTGCATGACAGTTGGGTTCGCAACCTTTTCAGTGAGTACCACCACAGTAAATCGCAGACATCACTGGAATGCAGAACTAATCAAACATGATCTAGGTAGCTTAAAACCAATGTAACAGCCAAAACAAAAATCATGATGATTAGAAACATGGAGACTGCTGATAGGGTTTAACAATGACTTACAATGAACATCATTGGGGCGAACGTATTCTCCTCGGAGAGCCTCCGAAACGTCTGTGAAGGCACTACAGTGATGTTCTTACGCTTATTTTCCCTCACACCCCTTTACAGGTGCACAGGAAAGAGTGCAGAAATTCTTTATCGAAACAAGTGGTAATGATCAGCGGGCAAAATTATGGAGAATTGATTCCCCCCCTCAAAGTGCTTAATCTGGGTGTACTCTGCAGGGTTGGAGATTCTATTCCGTTCTACCTCCTTAAAGAACACGCACAGGAAAGGGGTTTTCACACTACATGGCAAAGTATTTTGGGGAACGAAGGGAATTTGATTAAAAGAAGAAAAAAAAAAAAGAGTGATGGGGGGGGGGATGGGGGGACGGAAGTGGTGGCAAAGGTAATAGTTAAACATCTCAGGAGAAACTGCCGACAACTAGACATGCTTCTAAGTGTAGGGAGGCCAGCAGTGTGCAACAGTGTAACATCATATCAGTCTAACTGAATGTGCGGTCAACAGCTTCCCACCCATATAGGTGGAATACATTAGTCCATTATTTCCTGTCTCTCACTGATGACCGCACAGCGGTCTCCTGGGGAACGTATGGTATAAGCATAAGCAGAGACCATACGGAGAGCTGATCCCTCAAAGAGAAGCTGACCCCCCCGCAGTGATTAAGACAGAAGTACGTGGGTATCCAGATATTATCTTTAACACCTGAGGACAAATCAGCACTACAAGTGAAGTGCGTTTTAGAAGTTTTCTCACTTACCTATATCAATTATATTAGTAAATCTATTTTACACTTTTCCTTTGTACCAGTCATATTTTTTGATTCATATTACGATCAGTTTAAATACAGATTGACCAGTGTTGAGCGCATCTCTATTCCTTTCTCTCCTAATTCAGCGTTCTACCCTGATAAAATTGCCAGCTGGAGGGCATCAAGAAGTAGCTGGGTAGGGGCATTTGGAATAATGAAGTGTTAAATTCCTGACCTCATATTGATTTAAACTCAAGATTAAACATTTTATATTTTAATTCTTCTCTTCTTAAGGTGGGTACACACCTGACAAATATATCTGCAGATGATGGTCGTTCATACACACTGAACGACCATCATCTGCATGCTGCAGCGGGTCCTGGCAGCCGGGGGGGGGCGGCGTCAGGTAGGGGGCGTGGCCTAATCGCGTAAGGCGTGGCACGCCCCCTTTGAGGGAAAAAAACAAAAACATTTGCAGCGCTGGGGAGAGGGGTGCTGTGTGCCCCTCAGCCCGGCGCACAACCAATGGGGGATGCAATCAGGGTGATCGCTCCCCCATTTGGCATAGGACACTGCTCGGTCTGCTGCTTTAGCAGTCTTGAACAGTCTCCCAGTGCAGCCCAGCACACAGCAGCGTGTGCTGAGCTGCTGTGGATGGGGAGCTCTGCACCCTTGTGTACGGGCGATTGGCTGATCGCTCGTACACACTTGCTGATGGACAGATATGTCTGCAGACATATCTGTTCATCGGCTGTGCAGCACAGACAATGCGATATGTCTGAACGACGTTGTTCACAGACATGTCGTCTGTATACACTGGCCGACGGGGCACAATATATTGGCCGATCAATTGATCGGCCAATATATATCGGCAAGTGTGTACCCAGCATAAGGGTCCAGTCGTCTGCAGCTTTTTCATAATCAAAGTCTGTAGCATCTGGTTCCTCTAGTGAAATCATCATCAGCTTTTATTAGTGGGCTCTACTTCATGTTATTCTTTACACAGGGTCTATTTTTTTTTTTTGTAGAAAATCCTTAGAGCGGCCCTGATACTGCCCACTTGCTTTTTAGAAACACATTTTCTAACAGCGGCCCATGTACTGTCCCACTTGCAGGCTGGTCACAGATGGCAGCACTGCCCAGATACTGTCCTACTTGCTATCTGGACTGATAGCCAGCCCAGATACTGCCGCTACACAGAAGTCCCAGTAACTAACAACATACTTACTGGACAGCTGGCAGTGCTGCCCAGATAATGCCCCACTTGCTGGCTACACAGAAGGCCCACCCCCAGTAATAGACACACAGCCACTGAAATGCAGAGATTGGACACTGGCAACCACACGCCCCTTCCTTTTACACTAAGGGGATAGATGTTCTGCACTCTAGTCTGACGCGATAAGTCGCGCTGCGGTCTCTACAGTAAACGCCAGTGCAACACAACTTTTTTGCCCCCATCAAAGAGCCGGGCAACAGCTGACTCTTGCTGACCAGACTACCCAAAAAATAAAAGCATGGGGAGAACACTGCAATTTAATGTTACACTACTATACACCAGCTGGTATTGAGATGATCTGTGATTGCTATTTACTGCTGTCTCACTATTTATTCTTCTGTGCATTCCAGAGACAGCAGCTATTGCTCAGAAAGCATGTGCTTCACGATCTTTAATCACTCCAGGGTAGTGAAAAAAATAAAAATCAGATGCCCAATTGGTTTCTTAGTGTACCATGTAGCGGAAAAGGCTCTATGCAAACTGCAGATTGGAGGTACTGGAACAGCAAGTATAACTGACATGCTAGGCTTTATTATTTTAGCTTGCTGCCTATAATAGATCTACTTTGTACACGGTCTAACAGCTGAGACAGGGATTTTGAAATTCTGTTTTTAGCTGAGCTACAGTGAATCATCAGGGTAGAAAACAAACAATGCATCTCATCACTTGAGACATACAAAGTTAAAAAAATAAAGTGCCCTTTAATATTCAAGAAGAGACTTACTTTAATTTTCTCAGTTTCGCTTCTGCGGTCGGCTTCCTGTTTGGATATTAGTTCATCCTCAACAGCAGATGATGGTCTGACCTCACTTTTGACAGACTCTTTAGTGGTTTCAATGACCCGTAAATTACTACGGGGGTTGTAGATTATGGGAGGAGCCACAGGGGCAGGCATGTGAACCTGATGGACCGGTGGATACATGGGCCAGTTGGATGGGGGATACGTCGGATAGGGAGAGTAGGGATTAAAGTTTGGTGGCGGCATGGAATATGTCTGCACTATTGGTGTGGGACTGTATGGCGGATAAAGGGGAACTTGGGGAGCGGGAGAGATTGGCTCCTGCACATGGCTAATCGTGGGTGGCTGCATGGGTATTTCTACATTGTGTGAGGGAATGGCCTGCTCTTTGGGAACTGGCTTCTGTATTAGTGGAGGCGTTTTCTCTCTGGTGGTAGGTTTTGAGGGCTGGGGTATTGGTGGAGTCTGCTCTTTAACCGGCTGAACTGGCTTTGCGGCTTTCTCTATCTCTGCTGGTGGTTCAGTGAGGTCTTTTTCCTTCTTTTCTGTTGTAACAGGGGGCTGAGCAGTCTGAAGTTTGGGGACAACAGGACTGGTTTTGGCCACACCCTGTGGTTGCTCTGCTAGAGCCTGTGGAATCTTCTGTATATATTTCTTTCCATGAAGCCGTTCATGAGTTCTGTCAGCGAGTTGTCCGATTTCTGCTAAGCCAATATCCAACCCAATAGTCTTCAGCAGATCATGGATCTTTTCAAACTTTTGGTTATTGGGAGTCTCAGCAGGTGCAGGTACAGAGAGTGTTTGGCTAGATGACACTTTCTCAGAATCAGTGTTATTATCCTCATCACCATACAAGAATCTTTCCTCATCTTCAATTTCCGAGGTACTTCTTTGATTCTGATTCGGAGTGCTGCTAGAAATATTTTCTTTTGCCACGGGAGGAGATAATTTGCACTCAATATCCTTTGCATGTTCGTGTGGTAACAAAAAACGGTGCAGATTATCAACATCTGGTGTTTTAACTTCTTCCTTACGTTCCAAAAAGGGTCTGGTGGAATTGAAAGGAACTCCTTGAGCTTCACAGGCACTCTTGTTAAACATATGCAGGAAGTCTCCCATAGAGCCATTCTGGCTACTCTTACGGACATTTGCTGTAGGCAATTTGTTCTCAGAAATGTCATGTTGAGGTGTCTTGACCACATTGTCTGCATTGGCTAGTGTGCCACCCTGTTTTGCTGTGGTCAAGGTTCTACCCATTGGTGTTGCTGGAGATGGGTTACTTCCAGTTACAAGTGGAGAGTTAGTTTTCATTCCAGCTAAGGGAGGGTTGGAAATGCTACTCATCTTGTGTGCTGGAAGGATAGGACTGGGCTTCTGGTTTACTGGTGTCTTATGACTGGTTGTGATTTGTGGCAAGTTAGTCTTGCTGGGGCCCTTAGCAGCAATTTCAGAGCCTACTTCACTGGTTCTCACTGGAGCTGGGGAGGACTTCAAATCTGTTAGATCTTTGTTACTTGAATTATCAACCTGTTTTTAGAAGGAAATAAAAACAAAATTAAACTGTGAATAGAACCATGAATGTCCATGTGCAATACACCAATGCTGGCCGACAAAGGACTCCATTGCTGGTGTCAAGGATTTCTCAGGACATTTCTAAGAATACTTTTACAGCAGAGATGGAGTTATTTTCCAACACCGTAAAACAAAAAATGATTCCGCACATTTGTAGTTTAACCAAGTTCCAGTGACACATAGGAGGAAGCACTTACTAGTGAGAGGCTGCTGATCCTAGAATTCGCTCTATCAGGTCAGGAAATAAATTCCATTTGATGTGGGAAGTTGCACACAGATAAACAGATTCTTAACAACATGAGTAGTGGGGGTACAGTTATAGAGGAAGATGCATGGGACTGAGGACATACCCGAGGGGACTGGTCATTGCGCATGGCCTCTGGTTCAGTACGTTTCTTTAAAATGGACTTTTTTGGCATAGGCAGTGGTTCACCTGGTCTTCTATCCTGGAGGCTTGGATAGTTATAGGGGAACCCAGAGATTGGACGTGAGTCACTAGAACTCTTGTAGATACTGGACGTCGCCTCATGGCCAGATGCAGATCTGAAACAATAAAGAATAGGACTAAGAACTCCAACAACTACATGGCAACAATACCATGCAACCTGACATGTCTAAGATTGAGCTGATCATCTTCCCTCCTATCCAGGTCCCCTCTGCTTCCTCGATTTCACCATCCATCAACCACATCACCATCTCATCTATCCAGCAAGTCTGTCATTATTTCCTTAAATAAAGCACATTCAGTCCCTATCCCTGTCTTGTTTCTTCAACCTTTGCAATATCTCCAGGATCAGACCCTCTCACCCTAGAGTAGGGGTGGACAAACGGCTCCCCAGCTGTTAGCAAAATTGGCAAGGCATGCTGGGATGTGTAGTTTTATATTTGGCCATGTTCTAACTGTTGCAAGGCATAATGGGATGTGTAGTTCAACAACAGCTGGAGGGCAGCTTATTGCCCACCCCTGCCCTAGAGGAAGCAAAGACCCTCATCCACTCACTGGTCATCTCTAGACTAGACTACTGTAACCTCCTCTTATCTGGTCTCCTTGGAACCCATTTCTCTCCATTTCAATCTGTCCTCAATTCTTCGGCTCAGCTCATCCACCTCACCAAACATAATGCTTCTGCCTCCCCCCTTCAATTGGTCCCCTTTCCTTTCAGAATACAATTTAAACATTTCACACTAACCTATAAAGTCCTCATCCAATTCACCCACCCTACATTTCCAACCTCATCTCCCTTCACACTCCTGGGCACCCACTTTACAAACCTCCTTTTCTTCCTAGGAGACCAATTATATAGGGTCTACTCCAGAAACAAATTCTTTCAATATCTCCTCTTTTAAGTATATCCATCCAATAACTTCATTTATATGTTAAACGATTTTAAGAACCACCCTCAAACTAGATGGTTTACCTGTGAAAACTACAACTCCCAGAGCACCATCTTGATAAAGAGTTTATTAACTCGAAACGCGTTGGGTCGGAGGACCTACTACCTGATGGAACGGTTTTTAGACACACTACTGGAGTAAAGGTATGACCATTTAACTTTTGTTATATAAATCCCGGGACTTTTTTTTATACATTTCTCGTTACTTAGTCTGCCTCTCCGTAAGTGTTGCCTACCCCTTCAGTCTAAATATAACTTTTTATTAATTATTTTAGTGGGGATTTTTTTATCTTTGTGTGAATAAAACATCGCTCTTTTTGTAATATTGGAGTATATTCTGGAAATCATCATTTTTAAAGATACTGCTACATGCTTTCTACCACCACGATAACTTGTGAATAGCGGTACGCATTATTATGAATGACCTAAAACGATACCTTTGCAAGCTTTGCTACCTGCATATTAGTGTAAGTGAAGTACGCCACCTCTCTGAAATACACTAGATATCAACAACTATACTTCACAAGTCAGAGATACTACTAATCTGTAGGAGCTTTAATTCTCGTCCTAATAAAAGATACCTTTATGGGAAAATCACCTCCCTTTACTCAGTGAGAGGGGGTACGCTTGAATTTATCTCGCATAGATGCATAAATTATGTTGAGAAAGACTTTCATTGTATGTTTTTCTTCAGTTTTTACATTATTTTCATTTATTTATTTGCATAAACCCTTGGTGAATCCAACCCACATTGAGGACGTGCCAAACAGTATACAGAAACCTTGTCTATATTGAAAAGAGAAGTATAAGTATATATCTAATACATACATTCACTCCAAGGTGACTACAATTTTAGTGCCCTGACTCACATCATATCTATTTTTTCACCCACTTTACTCAGACTGCCATCTCTTGTCGCAACAGAGTACCTCCTCCCACTTCCAAGATTTTGCCCGTTCTGCTCCCCATCACTGGAACTCCCTCCCTATACCAAATACACTCTCCACTTCAATTCAAAGCTTTAAAAGAGCTCCCCAAACACTTCAATAATAAGCCTTCTAGATCTCACCCCTTCATGCGTCTCACCTTTGTCTCCTATCTAGGCTGTAAGCTCTCACAAGCAGGGCCCTCTTCCCTCTTGTGCTCCTCTTCTACCCACATTGGCTCTAAAACTTTAGGCATCACTACCATTGTGGGTACTGTGAGTGCATATGCAACAATGTATATGCAGCTTGTATCCCATGCCCTGCATTGGAATTTTTGGCGCTTTTTTTTTTCTTGCGTTCGGTTAGTACCGTTGAGGCATACGTACTGCGGAACCCTTGTGACACCATATAAATTACACAATTTACTAATGTAATATAATACAAATAGAGTTGTGTGTGTATGCAAGTAAGAGACAGCACTGAATACAAAATAAAAATTAATCACATGTAACCATGGTGCAAGATCCATAAAACAATCATACTTCACCTATCTGATATACAGATAGGAAGGTCCAGCAATAGTGAAGAAAGTAGTTAAAAAGTAGGGATGTGCAGGCTCGGATTAGTTCGGATTTCCTGCCAAATTTGGATTCTTCCCGCCAAAAATCGGGTCTCAGAAAGAGGCAAAACATAATCTTTCATGGACTTTTGTCCAGGAATGATGAGGTTTGTCCATGAAAGATGACGTTTTGCCTCTTTCTGAGACCCGATTTTTGGCTGGAAAAATCCGAACTAATCCAAGCCTGCACATCCCTATTAAAAAGTAGTTACATTTATTTAAAACTGTCCAGCATTGATAAAAGCCCAATGTATGTTTCAATCATATAGATGCTCCTGATGAAAAGGTACAAGATTGAAACATATACAGTAATACACTTAATCTGTGAAATACAGAAAGAAACGAAGGACCGGTACTCACTGTTGTGATGAAAATAAGAGAAATCTTTTAATCCAGCATACAGATGTATAATGCCAGGGGCGTGGCCTAGGTATATACCTTCATAATTAGTTCTTTAGGGGTCATCTATTACTCACTAGTGCTCCCCCCTTCCATATCCCGCGAGAACTCAAAACTACATTGGAACTTAATTACCCTTTCAGTGGCATCACCGTCAGATGAAATATCTGGGAGTTATGCCGGCCATACACAATGCAATATGCACCGTGACGGGGTATCCGACATATCGGGCGGTCCCCACACCCGATGCGATCAGGTGGCCGACCACCCGATATGCCGGCACCTCCCTCCCCCACTCGCATAGCGCTGCATGGGATCGCACATCGCATCCCCAGATCGACAACCTGCAGTAAGATCTGGGGGTGTGATGTATGACCCCATGGGTGCGGACACTATTCGATATCATGCCCATACACGCGATATAGCAGCCAAATCGTACCAATCCGTCGGATCGGCCGTTTTATCGCACCGTATATGGGCCGCTGTACTCTCACTAGAAACCATCAGTTATTTCAGGCTAACTACCCCAAGCTGTTGGCACAACTCAAGACATATATTGACAGCTGGAGTGGCAGTTATATTTCATGGACTGGCTGGGTCAATGCTGTTAAGATTAATTTATTGCCTCAACTGTTGTACTTCTTTCAGGCCCTACCAGTAAGAGTCCCTCCATATGGCTTTAAGAACTTACATCATATCACTTCACAATGCATATGGACGAAATAACGCGAGTGCGACTTGAAATATTACAGAAACACGCATCAAATTTCAAAGGCTACTACATAGTAGCCAGACATGCTCAAGGTGTCTTATGGAACCAGACTAAAGCTGCCCACACACATAGCGATATTTTACCCGATTGGGTCGATTCCGACACATTGGAACGACAGATCGTGTAAAATATGGCCAAATCTTGAGTAAATTGTGAGTCCCCAGTCATGACCACGATGCGATGCGCATCCCTGCTGGTCGCACATCGCATCGTCAGATCTGCCGTGCAGTAGGACAGATCTGACAATCTAGGACGCGATGCACTGTAAAAAGTCTGGATGCAGGAGAGATCGTATGAAGATTGGACACCAAATCGTGTGCAAATCGTGTGCAGAGCTGCCGGGGAGAGTTTCAAGGGCAATCGTACACAACGGCTGATCGTGAGCACATCGCTATGTCTGTGGGCACCATAAATCAGAAAGTATCAATTGAAGCTTGAATGCTCAGAGTAGATTTGTTTCCTCTCTGCCGTGCCTCACTCGACTGGTATAACCTAGATCCTCATTGCATCATCCAGTTATATTGCACACCTTAGCTACAGACGTGCCCACATAAATCCTTCTTGTGCGTTAAACAGCCCTTCTAGTCGCGCCATGCAGTGAATCTGTAACACCGTGTGTCTTTACATGAGAATAGGACACACAAGCAGCTTCTGCTGATTAAAATGAGTGTCACAGCCGCTGATACTGTAACGTAGCATCTTGCATGTAGATACAGCCGCAATCGCACACAGAATATAAGCATGCCAATATCATTTTAATCAGCAAAAGCTGTTTGTGCGTCCAAGACGCATTTGAAGGTAGAAAGTCGCACTAGAAGACGCTCAGTGCTACAGTCACAGCACGGCATGGCGTGACTAGAAGGGCTGTTCAACACGGAAGGAACATGTATGTGGACACATCTGTAGGATTAAATATACCTTTTAACCCTAAATACTTTCTTTTGCCACAAAACATCCCTGATGCCATTAGTCATCAACATAAACTGATAAGCCGCACGGCCCAGCAGCAGCAGCTTGGAAAAAAGAAAGATTCCAACTGCAAGAGAGCATAGCCAAAGCTATGGAATAGATGACTAGCATTCTCTATGGTTCCTCCAACAGTTTTACCAAAACATGGGAACCATGGACTTCACACTTTCATGTCGCTCCATGACCCCCGGTCATATAGATCAGAGAGGAGACAAAAAGGACTCCATATGTGGGGTACACTCCTATAGAATTAACAAGCTATAAAAAATACATTTTATTGGTATTCAAAAAAAAAAAAAAAAAAAAAAAAAAGGAGGAAAAGAGAAAAAAATGGCCAAAAACACCTATCAGGTTTGAACAATACAAACAAACAATTCTCCAATCGTAGGAAATACACTGCAATATGTAAATATATACCTATGGGAAAAATATATGTTCATATCTGTCAAAAACCACAAGGCAGGACTTTTGGTATTAAGATATACAATTTGGATGTAATCGGCAATCACAATTGTTTCCTGTGTATATTGAAAAAAAAAATAAAATATATATATATTATATATATATATATATATACATATATATACATACATATATACATATACATACATATACACACACAAAGTCTCCAGGTCCGGCACTCCAGATAATCAACCAAATCCTGCAGGGGTGCCCTCACATAGGGATAAATAGAAGCATGAAGGTGCAGCACTCTCCTCTCAATAAATCAAGCAGAGACCAAAGGATCAATAGAACGTTTCAGTACTATGGTTGAAGATGGTGCTAAAAGTACTGAAACGTTCTATTGATCCTTTGGTCTCTGCTTGATTTATTGAGAGGGGAGTGCTGCACCATATATATATAGCGCATTTAACAATGCAGGTATTCAGGATTTCCTGAGCAGATTTCGGCTATGCATCCATTCTCAATAGCGGAGTAAGCAGAGAGTCTTCCTTGGTGCGGTAGCAGCAATAAAACACATGCATATTAGAGTGAAATAAGCATACATACATATATGTATATATGCACATACACATAGCACTTAGCAATGCAAGTATTCAAGATTGCCTCTAAGCAGATTCTTGCTATGCAATCATCTCAATTTGTGATGTATAGTCAGTGCCTATTGAATAAATATATATATCTTGTTCATATCTTTCAAAACCCACAAGGCAGGACATTTGGTATCGAAATATACAATTTTGAATGTAAATCGGCAATCACAATTGTTTCCTATGTGTATTGAAATATATATAACAATAATTGGTAATCACAGTTGTCTCTCCTCCACCAAAGAAAAAAAAAAGGATGTTTAATGCCCGCCCGACAGCATCCTTAATCTAGGCTTCTATCATCAAGCTCCCCCATGTGATGATAGCCTAGATTAAGGCTGAAAGACGCCATTGGGCGGACATTATGCATCTTTATGCTGGTTTCAACGTTTCCTCTGAGTGTCTGTCCTTCATTTCTTTCTGTAGTTCACAGATTGGGGCGAGTGTATTATATTATTTTTAATAGACATTTTATGGAGAGAGAGAAAAAAACGCTTGTCTTCAGAGGAGTAGGCTGCTGGTACCAGGAAACAGCAGAGTCTCTGTTACAGACAGAGATGTGTCCGGAGCCCCTGCTCGGAGCAGACCCCGGGGCTGTCTCAATACCAGGTCCCCCATGCGTTGCGCTATTACTGGTCTCGGGCCAGCCTGGAGGAGGGTAAGAGCTGCGCTCAACAATAAGTTAGTGAGCAGATCAGCGCTGACTAACCAATCAGCATGGCACTCCTTAAAAGGGCACAATGCTTTTTCACCATCACAAATCTGGCAGTGTGCGGTGCCCTGCTAAAACACCCTAGTGCAGACTTTACCAAACTCTGCCATTACAGTCCAGATTTTAAAGGATATCCATGCTCGAGTCCAGTTGGCTAAAGGAAATTGACCGAGGTACTAAGTCACCTGTGCTCAAGCATGGAAATTGTAAAACCTGGACTGTAATGGCGGAGTTTGGGAACCTCTGCCATAGCATGAACACTAAGTATCCTGGAGAAAAGCATTTATACTCCATGGGGGCTTGTGGTGGCATCAGGTCTTGTGGATTTCTATATTCATGAGGTAATCATTCTGCTGGATCAGTTATCCCACCTGCCTCCATAGTCAGAAATCCTCATGACCTGTTGGGGATACCTGATTTTTGGCATTGAGAACAACAGTTATTTCTGAAGGTTCTATAGATTGTAAGCTAGCAAGCAGGGCCTTCCAACCTCTGTCTGTTATTACCCAGTTTTATTCTATTAATGTTTCCTGTGAAGCACAACAAATATGTTGCGCTATACAGTGATCGCGCCTGACCATTTCTAGGTCACATCATAATTTATGCTTTAGAGCTCCACACATCCCGACATACCCCTAGATTCTCCCAACAGCATCAGACCTCCCCACATGCCCCTTAAATGCATGTTTAACGCCTTCATGAGCCTACATGTGCTAGGACTTGTCTGTACACAAAACACATAGTGAATAAAAATATGAGATATGGTAAGAACTTACCTTTGTTATCTCTATTTCTACGAAGTCCATAGGGTTCCACAGGATACCTTGGGGTATAGGCGATGGCGGCAGACATCCAGGCACCACAGAGTTAAAAACTTCTCCATCCTCCCAGGATGCACTGGGGTCCCTCTCCTATACCCCGCCTCCAAGCCTCAGGCACTCAGTTTAGTCACAAGCCATAGGCCGGAGGAGGATCAAGAGAGAGAGAAGAAAGTCTGGAACACACAAGAATCCCAGTCTCACCAGAGGGTGACCAGAACCACAGCCCATCTGCAGTACAGGTGCGACAGGGTGGGAGTCCTGTGGAACCCTATGGACTTCATAGAAATAGAGATAACAAAGGTAAGTTCTTACCATATCTCATATTTTCTACATCAGGGTCCATAGGGTATCCACAGGATACCTTGGGGATGTCCCAAAGCAGTATCCTTCAAGGGTGGGGACGCTCCTGTGCTGAGAGGAGAATCCGTCGCCCGAAGGAAGCATCCTGAGAGGCGTAGGTATCAAAAGCATAATACCGTACGAAAGTATGGACAGATGACCACGTGGCCGCCTCGCAAAGCTGAACAGCTGAGGCGCCACATCGAGCTGCCCATGAAGGACACACAGACCTAGTGGAATGAGCCTTAACAGAAGATGGAACAGGAAGGTCCTCGTGAGCAAAAGCGTCAGAGGTAGCCAGTCGAATCCATCCTGCCAATGTTTGTTTAGTGGCAGGCCAACCTCTTTTATGGAAGCCATAAAGGACAAACAAAGAGTCTGACTTCCTACAGACAGAAGTGCGGTCCACATAGATTTTCAAGGCCCGCACCACATCCAAGGTGGCCTCACCAACCGAAAGGTCCGGTGAAGTAAACTATGGTACAATAATTTCCTCGTTGATATGGAAACTAGATACCACTTTTGGAAGAAACCCAGGACGAGTGCGCAGCACAACCCTGTTTCTATGAAAAATTAGAAATGGAGGTCTACACGAGAGAGCTCCCAATTCTGAAACCCTTCTGGCCGAAGCAATAACCAGAAGGAATACAGTCTTAATGGTTAGCCATTTCAAATCCACTGAGCCCAGTGGTGCAAAGGGCAGTCCTTGAAGAGTCTTCAAGACCACAGCCAGATCCCATGGTGCCACAGGTGGAACAAAGAGAGGCTGAATAAGAAGCACCCTTTGCATGAAAGTGCGGACATCAGGAAGCATAGCAATCCTACGATGAAACCACCCTGAAAGTGCAGACACCTGTACCTTCAGGGAAGCTAGGCGAAGACCCTGGTCTAAACCCGCCTGTAGGAAGGCCAGAACCCTGGACAATCTGAACATCTGAGGAGCATACCCTCTAGTGCGACACCACTGGAAGAAAGCCCGCCACACTCTATGGTAGATGTTGGCAGATGAAGGCTTCCGAGCTCTCAGCATGGTGTTGACCACCGAGCTGGAGAAACCTCTGGACTCAATAGGGCAGTCTCAATAGCCACGCCGTCAAAGACAGCCGACTCAGGTCCGGATGAAGGCAAGGACCCCGAGACAGCAGGTCCTGACGTTGAGGCAACAACAGCGGAGTGTCCAGTGAGAGACTCTGAAGATCCGTGTACCAGTGAAGCCTGGGCCACTCTGGATCAATCAGCAGTAGCATGCCGCCTTCTTGCTTGAATTTGCGTATCATTCGAGGAAGAAGGGAGAACGGAGGGAAGAGGTATGCATACTGGAAAGTAAACTTGACCGCCAGAGCGTCCACTAGACAAGCCTTTGCGTCTCTTGTTCCTGACCCGAACATCGGCAGTTCGTTGTCGTGTCGTGAGGCCATCAGATCTATCTCTGGAAGGCCCCACTTGTTCAACAGTAGCTGACACCTCCTGGTGAAGAGACCAATCTCCTGGATGCACGTCTTGACTGCTGAGAAAGTCTGCTTCCCAGTGGAGAACTCCTGGTATGAACACTGCTGAAATTGCAGTGAGATGCTTTTCCACCCATACTAGAATGCGGGACACCTCTATCAGAGCCGTCTGACTGCGAGTCCCTCCTTGGCGGTTTATGTATGCCACCGTGGTGGCGTTGTCCAGCTGTACCTGCACAGGTTTTCCCTGCAGGACCTGTCGTGCTTGCTGGAGAGAGCCTTGAATACTGCCCGCAGTTCCACTATGTGTATTGGAAGAGCAGCTTCTACCGATGTCCACCTTCCCTGAAAGAAGTGTGAACCCATCACCGCTCCCCAGCCCCGGAGACTGGCATCCGTCGTCAGAAGGGCCCAGTCTGCGATCCAAAAGGGGCGCCCCTTGTTCAGGTGAGCCATCTATAGCCACCAGGCCAGAGATAATCGCACCTCCGGGGAAAGCACCATAGTCTGTGTCTATCCTTTGGGGCGACCCATTCCATCTGGAGAGGATCAGCTTCTGCAAAGGTCTCGAGTAATGGAGCATACACACGGTCAGACTTGTCAGATGAACGATTTGAACGATTTTACCAAAGTTTTGAACGATTTTTGACTGCATTAAAATGAATGGAATCGTCCAAGTCTGACTGCAAACACATCAGATGTCAGATATCGTTATCTGACAAACGGGAACGCGCATTGTAGATCGTCCATCGTTCAGGCATGTCAGATATGTCAGATTTTCCTTCAGATATGAACGACTGAACGATTTTTAAATCGTTATCGTTCATATCTGAAGGAAAAATCTGACCGTGTGTATGCACCATAAAACTGGGCAAACTCCACCATGTCGAACATGGATACCATGGATGCCAGTAACCTCATTGCCGAGTGAATATACACCCGGCGACTCTGCAGGCAAAGATGGACCTTTGCTTGTAACGCAGAGATGTTTCCTCCCGTCACCAAGATCCTCTGATGTTGGGAATCCAACAGAGCTCCTAGATGGAGCATCCTCTGTGATGGTACCAGGGAGGACTTCTTCCAATTTATCAGGCAGCCGAAAGACTGCAATACAGAGACTGTTAGTTGCAGATGTCGCTGAAGTTTCTCTGAGGACTCCACCAGTAACAGGAGATCGTCCAGATAAGGTAACAGACGGACTCCCTGCAACCGCAGGTGGGATGCCATGATGGCCATAACCTTGCTGAACACCCGAGGTGCTGTAGCCAAACCGAAGGGCAGAGCCTGAAACTGGAAGTGGTCCTTGACCACTGCAAATCTGAGGAAGCACTGGTGTGCTGGGACAATAGGGATATGCAGGTAAGCACCCTGAATATCCAGCGACACCATGAAATCCCCAGGTTCCATTGCTAAAATAATGGAACGCAGGGTCTCCATCCTGAACCGAGGAACCCTCAGAAATTTGTTGAGGGATTTGAGTTTGAGTATCGGCCGGTAGGACCCATTGGGTTTCTGCACCAGAAAAAGATTGGAGTAATACCCCAATCCCTTCTGAGACAAAAGGAACTGGCACTATAACTCCATTCTGGAGCATCGAGTGCATTACCTTCTTGAGTTCCCGGGCCTTGTCCCGATTGAACGGAATGCCAGTGGTGAAAAACCGGCTGGGAGGCCTCCTGCGGAAGGAGAGGGTGTACCCCTGAGAGACCACTTCTCTGACCCATGTGTCTGAAGTGGTCAGACACCAGCTCTGGGCGAATTTCAGAAGTCGGCCTCCCACTTTGAGGTCCCTCAAAGAGAGGCCCGTCCCGTCAGGCCGAAGGTTTGTCATCGGACTTGGGAGTGGGACGTCTGGTACTCCAGGCCTGAGTCCTGGGCTTTGCAGGTTTCTTGGCGGCAGTCCTCCCAGGAAAGGACTGTACCCTGGGTCTGTTCTGCGTTCTGTAGGGCCGAAAGGACGAAGAACCCGCTCCTGATGGGACAGTAGTGGAAGACAGACACGCAGACTTAGCTGCTGCCGAAGTAGCCACAATTTTGTCTAGATCAGGGCCAAACAGCACTTCTCCATTGAAGGGTAACCCCTCCAAACCCTTTTTGGAATCAGCATCCGCCTTCCAAGAACACAGCTACAGGATACGACGAGCCACCACTGCTGCCGAGGAGATCTTGGACGCCATGAGGCCCATATCTAAAGCTGCCTCATTAATGTAGGTAGGTGAGTCCCTTAAATTACGCACCAACTCCACCTGTTCAGGTGACGAGTCTGGGTCCAGGGATGCCTCCAAGGTATCAGCCCAGTGCTCCATAGCTCTTGCCAGCCAGCACACGGCCAAAGCCGGTCTGGACATAAATCATTTTCAAACATATTTCTACCCTGCGATCCGTTGGATCCTTTAAGGAGGACATAGAGGGCATAGGCAACGTAGCACTCTTTACTAGACGTGTGAATCCACTTGTGGTGGGTTATCCCATTTTGCTAAATAATTAACTGCAAAAGGGTATGCCACCGCAAACGCTTACCCAGCTTTTTCCACGCCTCCTCTAAATGATCCACTAGCTGATCAGATAGGGGAAACACCGTAGCATCACTTTTAATATCCTTGAAAAAGGCATATTTTGATTTAGCTACAGGAGGAGTGCCATCCTCAATAACCAAGGCCGTGCGCACCGCATGTATGAGCCATCATCTGTCGTCACAGCATCCTGATCTTGATGAGGTTGTAGCCAACGCTTCTGCGCCCATACACAGACGACTCACCCTGTAACACCTCTGACAGCCGTTGTACTGAGGTAGACAGTGAATTAGCCCACGCAGGTTCAAGGATGACCTGAGGGGGCGACAACGGGAAACTCTGAGGCACGATTAACTGTTTAGGAAACCCCTGCATAGGGGTGCTGTGAGACCCCCATCTGGGGAACCACAGGCACGCCTTACATAATCCATCAGAGTTACCATCACCCTCTGCCAATGGTACCTTGCATACAGTACACTTAGGCGGAATGGGGAAATCGTGCTCACTGTCAGACATACTGAGTGTGTGACCCGAAGCTGTATGTGACCACCGCACTTCACAACAAGTTGTATAGTGAGGTATAAATCCCCCTTGCAACACCGCACCGCAAGGGCTTGTTAGCAGAGAAGAAGAAAGGGATAGGGAAAATAGCTGACAGTATGTGAAAGTAACAGACAGCAGGGCTAGCACAAAGTCACATACAATGCAGAATATTGAAAACCCTGCAGTATCTGCACTTCATCAACTAACCAGACCTCAGCCTGGTAGGAAACAGCGCTGCATACACTGACCTTGCACCGGAGGAGAGGTATGCAGGGGGACCCAGTCCACGATGCCCGCGTTATCAGCTTTCAGCAGCGCTTGCCACATGTATTAAAATGGCCACCGAGGAGCAGAGGGAGGGCTGGTCCGGGGGCAGAGCGCATGCAGATGCCTAACCACCTTGTGGAGAGGCCGTGTGCAGCGGGGGAGGTGCCGGCTGCTTAGCTGGGAAAGCGCACTCCCCTGGCATGCATTTAACCCCTGGGACGCTGGACATTTACTGTTTCTGTCCAGTCCTCAGTCCCGGATCAGTACCGGCGTTCTGGTACCAGCGGGGTGAAGGAGCAACGACATGGACATCAGTACAGACTGTCCATGTTGTCTGCTCGTTAGATGTGCAGCCACAGCTGCATTGAAGAACTTCAGGGGCCTGCAGACTCCCACTCTGTACGGTGCATCCGACTTCGGCCAGGCACCGACGAAGACCGAGTGCCTCAGGCTTGGGGGCGGGGTATAGGAGAGGGACCCCAGTGCATCCTGGGAGGATGGAGAAGTTTTTAACTCTGTGGTGCCTGGATGTCTGCCGCCATCGCCTATACCCCAAGGTATCCTGTGGATACCCTATGGACCCTGATGTAGAAACATTAGGTAATAAAAGGCATATTTATCAAAGAATGTGTGTAGTATAAAAGGGATGTGGACATTTAGAAGACTGGCAGCCGCAAACTCAGATTGGACTGCGACCGGCGCCTGGTTGAATGACAGGAGCGCGGTCTCTCTCTGCATGTCAGCTGGGTCGTGTCCCCGGGGAAGCGCTGTGCTGCGGCCAATCCCTTAAAGCCTGTCAGGCATTGGCAGCAGTACAGCGCGCCCCGGACCTTTTTTAAAAGCGAGTCCCCGGTCCCCTAGATCAGGTAAAATACCCGCTATTAGCGTTCCCACTAGGCTGTTTTAGTGGGGCGCCCCGATGCTATTTCTTAAGGGCAAAAAGCACCCTGCCCTCTGGCGTGAAGCTGCACTGAAACAGCCTGCAAGTGCCGTCCCCACCCGCGGGTCGCAATGTCATTCGGGTGGAGAAAACTGCAGTGCAGCGGTCACCGCCGGTGAATAAATGCCAGACGCATGTGCCCAGCATCCATTCACACTGACAGCAGCGCTTGGGGCAGTTCAGCATGTCCGTAAGTGCCCGACACAGCGCCAAGAGTGACGAAAAGGGGACGCATCTTAAAAGACACTGCCTTTTCATTGGCCACGTCCCATTTCTCTAGGTCTGGCGCCAGACCTAGAGTGAACACTATACAGGGTATTTGTGATCACTGCTATACAAGAAACTGTTACTAATTAAAATGACTGATATTTTCTTTGCCATTCTGGCCACAACTTTGATCAACATCCCACATAGCTCTAAAGTCCATTTTTAAAAAGCTAAAGCGTGCATAAACATTTGGAGAGTTCCTCTTTGATAATGGTTTCTTTCACAACTGAACACACTCGCGAGGAACCCTTGGACTTTCTTAAGCTGTCCTGAAAGACAGTGACACATACCTATTATTTAGGTGTTTGAAACCAATATTTTTTATTGAAAAATAATTACTCCACCTTCTGCAGCCTCTACCCCCTACTGTAGTAATTTTCTACATTATGTACGATTATCTGCTGCTATCTCGTGTGCCAAACAAAGGAGACGGGGAGCACGTTCAATGAGCATGTCTGAGAGGAGAGGGCTAACAGTGGTGGGTAAGCTAAGATGATGGAATAGTATGTACCACACTGAAATTATATATTCAAAATGGCGTTACACAACAGAGGGCATTCAGCAGAAAGAAGGAAAGAGCATATTTTTAGAGACAAGATAGTCACATATAACACAGGGAGGTTTGGTTTAGAAGCGAGTGCCTCAATGACCGTTCATCTTGAAGCAATAGGCTTATGGATTTGAGCTTTGCCTTCAAAATCCATCCTTCACAACTTCAATTCCATCTCCATTTATGTTTCAGTACCAGGCGAATAAGACTTCTGCTCGAGTACCAGCGTTCTTGCTGTTTTAGAGGGATACAGTCAGTATCCCAGTGGCGCGATGCCGCCACCGGAATCCTGATGCCTCTCAGTAACGATGCAGGCATTCCGGGTTAGGAACTTACTGGAGGGTTAGGCACTAGAAGGAACAGTTAGGGTCTGGCACCTACCCCGACGGTTTGGGTTAGGCACCAAGGGGAGGGTTAGGAAAACAAACAAACCAAAAAAAACAAAACAGGTGTTGACCTTTTGCTTATTTAACATCTGGTGTCTAGATTGTCTACCTTTTTACCGTAGATCTTTCAATCCATAACAGTTTTAGATTACTCTTCAGGAAGGTAAAATCTTTGTCCAGGACAGTTCCAGCTTAGGCCAGCCCAACAATTTTTGTACATGAGGGATGTGGGCTTCAACTGAGCAGAGGTCTAGGTCACATTGGCAGATTGAAACCCAGTGAGCTAGAGTGTAAAGAACACTTGCCCCAGTGTCCTCAAAAAGTAAGAAGGGCGGTAAATCTTACCTGCAGGCAACGGTTGACCAGAGAGCACTTGGCTCATTAACTAATGCAAGGCATATAATGTCAAATGTATACAAATCCATAGCGCTTGCGAGATTTTTGCATCATAGAGTAGGACAAAGTTTAAGTCGGATCGCTGCCCCCACACCATTGCAGGAGGCCCTAGTCAAAAACAAGTTGGTGACTGAGACAGAATGGCCGCCAAGCTGAGGACGTCCACCATAACAGAATAAGACCATGACCTGAACGAACATTGCGTTTTGAAATGCATTCACCTAAAAGGTGTTCTAAACAGGGGCCACCTAGATGGCGGACTCCAAAATATTATCTACAGCCAATCATGCCATTTAGCTCTTTCGCTACCATGGGATTTTCTAAATGTTGTACCTTTGATACTATAGTCACCTTACTGCTGCAGTGCTGAAGCATTGGGAGGTGTAAGCACAAATCCTAATGTACTTCAAGAAGTCAACTAAACACTTGTCAGAACCTTTTTCCTACAGCTGCATTAGGGAAATGGCACAGGGTTTGCACACACAATAAAACAATAATTTCCTCTGCAGGATGTGTTATGAAACCCATTATAAGTACAATAACTACACAGAAAACAAAAGAGGACACGGGGGGGTATTTGCAGACACTAGGCTCAATTCAAATAGCCGAGCGGATTCGATGCTAATTGGATTGAGACCTAGGAATAAAATTTGCTTAATCATTTTTTCCTAAACTGTTGTCGATGTTTGTTAAATACTGGTTGCTAGGGGTGACAGGATCTTTTTGCATAGTTTATAGCACGCCAGTTTCATAAAGTCTCCAGTACAATTAAAAGGATAGCACTACTCGAAATAAATGTTACCTAATTAAAATCACTATGCTGACTTCTATTTATTTGACCTCCACCTGAAATTTCCTGTTAAAAGCTAAAGAAGCAAACGGATGCCACCGTCTGACCAATATGCTGGGAATAACTGACCTTCCGTAACATGCACCAACATTTCCCTTCTGCAACAGTTTTTAATATTCAGGTGGTGTAGGGGAGTGTACCTGTCAGCACTGGGACTGGCCAGAGGGTGATCAGGAGAGCGGTTACGGTAACTGGGTGAGTAGCGATCCTGCGGAGGAAAAAGTCAGAGTTAATATCTGATGATACACAAACAAAACAGGAGGCTGTACTGTAGGAGAGGGTGAGCCCAAGACAGGAGCAAGAGGCTGTAGGAGAGGGTGAGCCCAAGACAGGAGCAAGAGGCGGTAGGAGAGGGTGGGCCCGTGACAGGAGCAAGCGGCGTTAGGAGAGGGCGGGCCCGTGACAGGAGCAAGAGGCGGTAGGAGAGGGCGGGCCCGTGACAGGAGCAAGAGGCGGTAGGAGAGGGCGGGCCCATGACAGGAGCAAGAGGCGGTAGGAGAGGGCGGGCCCGTGACAGGAGCAAGCGGCGGTAGGAGAGGACGGGCCCGTGACAGGAGCAAGAGGCGGTAGGAGAGGGCGGGCCCGTGACAGAAGCAAGAGGCGGTAGGAGAGGGCGGGCCCGTGACAGGAGCAAGAGGCGGTAGGAGAGGGCGGGCCCGTGACAGGAGCAAGAGGCGGTAGGAGAGGGCGGGCCCGTGACAGGAGCAAGAGGCGGTAGGAGAGGGCGGGCCCGTGACAGGAGCAAGAGGCGGTAGGAGAGGGCGGGCCCGTGACAGGAGCAAGAGGCGGTAGGAGAGGGCGGGCCCGTGACAGGAGCAAGAGGCGGTAGGAGAGGGCGGGCCAGTGACAGGAGCAAGCGGCGGTAGGAGAGGGCGGGCCCGTGACAGGAGCAAGAGGCGGTAGGAGAGAGGACAACGGTCCAGTGGCAGGGCAGTACATAATTCAGACTGAAGGACAGGTGATGGAGTGGATATGTGACTATGGGAGAGGGCAGAACAAGACAAGCCTGTGATTACAGAATGGGTTGGTAATGGGTCAGGCGACAGATCAATGCTTTATTTATAGCACATGGAGGTGATGAGACATGCTCGCGACTTGGGGTGGGGTGTCACAGGATAGGTACGTGACTATTGGAGGGGTTTAGGTGACAGGGAGTCACATGACTATGGGACAGGGATGTGATGGAGCATGGCAAAAAGGAGAGAGGGAGCAGGAAACATGTACGGAGAGGGTAGTTAATAAGACCAGCAGGTAATAACTGGTGGGGAACTAAAAGGTGTCAAATGTGAGGTGACAAGGCAAAAGGCTCTAACAAGTCCATATGGGCATGGTGACAGCGCCGCAGGGGCGGGACACTCACCTGCTCTCTGCTGCGGCCCTCATAAGTCTTAGCTTTCGGTGGGGAGCGGTTCCGGTCTGTGTACCGGGGTGAAGGGGATCGGCGATAAGTCGTAGAGTGGCGTCGTGGTGATGGGGAGCGGCGGCGTGGTGGAGGGGAGCGGCCCGGCCTGGAGCGTGAGCGTCCGGAACGGGACTTGGAGCGGTGCTGGGCTGCGTGTCTGGAGCGGGAGCGGCCCTGGGATCTGGAGCGGGAGCGCCGGGCAGGGGAGCGGCCCCGGGAACGAGAGCGGCCGCGTCTGGTCGGAGAGCGGTACGGCCTAGTCGGAGAACGCCCCCGGGACCAGCTCCGTGAGCTACTGCGGGACCTATCGCTGTTCAGCAGGGGTGGGGTGTCCGGGGACAGCCCGCGCCGCATCGGTGTCTGGTACATGTCCAACACCGAGTCACAGCAGGCCGCGGCGACGAACGATACAAAACCCTGTGCTCTAGCTTTGCAGCTCGCGTATCTGACGCTGCCACGTCATGACGTCATCGGTGCTGCACTCGCCATCTTTCTACACCCATCATTACAGCTAATATCAATGTATAGCGCCATCTTACTACTCTCGTCTACCCTCCTTCCTCATTATAGCTAAGGCTGTGCATTGTGCAAGAACAGCCAATCAGAGCCGATGAAAGAGTCCGGGCGGACGACATGTCTATATGGTGCTGAATGCTAGGGATGGTAGAGACATAGCTATTTCACAGGGGCGTCTTAAGAGAGGAGTTGGCCCGTGTGCACTTCCTGTGTGGGGCCCCCTTCTCTCTCCCCGGTGGCCAAGCAGCCGACTGACGTACTATGCATGCGCAGAACACCGGAAAAACGACTGCGGCGGCCATTTTCCGGTGTTCTGAGCAGCGCAGACACCCGACGTAGGACCATGGACAGGTAAGTCTAAAATAAAATGGGTGCAGTGTGTGCGGTGCGGGGCTCCCCTGGACCCGGGGGGCCCGTGTGCCCCACACACACTGCATCCATTATAGATATGCCACTGCTATTTCACACGCGCCGGTTTTCACCAGCCTGGCAGGGGAGCGGCCCCAGGAACAAGAATGGCCGTGTCTGACCGGAGAGCGGTGTAGTAAATTTAATTAAGTATGTAAATGGCTGGGTCCTTTCAGACGGCACAGATACGGTACGGTTGCCGTGTAACAGCCGGAAATATCCACTGACAAGGACGGCTACCCTGCCGTCAATGCAAGTCAGTCAGGGCCGGATTAAGGTTTTATGGGGGCCCCTGGACAACAAACATGTGAGGGCCCCTATTAGTATGGCCAAAATGGGGGTATGCGCAATGGGGACTGTATCGTTCGTAAGTTGTACATTGACAAGCAGCGATAAGTTAAGCTCAGCGCTGTTTGTTAAATACTGAAAGGGGGGGCGTGGCCTGGATGGGCTGGATGTAGGAGGCTGATATAGTAGCTCCCAGGCCCTAATATCCTAATATATCCATCCTGACCTGTACCCGGTCCCTGAAACTGGTATACCCCTCATTATTTACCACTCCTGGCTCCTGGAGTCCTTGGGTCGATCTGGGTGAGCTGGCTGCTGTGCTGTGGGAGTTGAGTTCTCTCCCTGCAGCGTCTCCTGGTCGCTGGAGTGCCATTTTGGATTCGGCCCCCGGTGTTTGTGGCGACTCCTGGCTCCAGCGTTTTTCTGCAGTCCGGAGGGTGCCCTGGGGGGCTGGGGAGGTGAGGGACACTCTCTGCTCACTATCCTGAGTGCTGCTGCGGACCTGCGATTCCCGATCGCGGCCGCCATCTTGGATCCGGATCCAACTGCATCAGGGGCTCCTGTCCTCAGTGCTGGGCACAAAACACTGTGGTTTGGAATCCTGGGAGGCTGGGGAGGTGGCAGATCCTCTCCCTGGATATATGAGGACATTCTGAAACTCCAGGGAAACTTTGCCTGGTGTGGCTGCAAGCTTGGATTTGAACTCTGTTGCACTTATATATTTCTGATAATTTTCCTGCCTGCACAGTCCCTCTCCTTGTGAACCCAGTAGCTGGCTACCACCCTGCTGATCTCTGAATTTGTTCCTGCGATTTAGAAGTAATGGGAAAAAACTCCCAGCAGTCACCCGCTGCGCGGCTGGAGAAGTTTTCCCATACTGGAACTGGTGGGGCTACGGGATCAAGTGCTTTGGGGACCCAGTGTCATTCCTCTCAGCCCTCCTCTCCACCTGCTTCTGAGGACCCTCCTGTGGAGCCTGAGATCACTATGCATAATTTATTGCAGGCAATCGCCTCTTCAGAGAAAACGCTGTCCGGCAAGATTTCTGAAGTTCATGTGGAGCTTTCCCTTATCCGTCATGATATGCAGACGATGCGAGAACGGGTTGGTGAGGCTGAGACTCTTATCTCTACATTAGAGGATATCACTGCTCCGGTTGCGGGATGGCTTTCGGCCTTGGAGTCTCAGATGGTGGCCTGTCGCACTAAAATCTCCGATATTGAGGGCCGACTTCGTAGAAATAACATCCGTTTTGTTGGTCTACCCAAGAAATCGGAAGGTTCTCAACCGGAGTCGTTTCTGGAAAAATGGTTGGTAGACACCTTTGACCGCGATGATTTCACTGCTCACTTTGTGGTAGAAAGGGCGCACCGTATCCCTGGTAGAACTCTGCCTCCTGGCGCTCCCCCGCGCACATTCATTGCGAAGATCCTGCATTTCAAGGACAGAGATTCGATCCTTTGATTGGCTCGTCTACGTGGTCCTTTGGAATATAATGGAAATCGGGTTGCAGTGTTCCCAGATTTTTCTATGGATGTCCAGAAGTCTAGGTCCCAATTTATATAGATTAAACGTCGCTTGCGTGATCTGGGCATGTCCTAAGCTATGTTATTTCCTGCTTGTCTGTGTGTGGTGGCTGATGGACGATCTCATTTCTTTGATTCTCCACGTGAGGCTTCATCGTGGCTGGATCTTAGGGGCCGTGGTGACGATGCTCCTCCGGACTGACTTGGACTTGTTATTCCGTGAGCTATGCCTGTTTCTTAGTTAATCTGATGATGATTCGCTCTTAGTTGCTCTTTAAGTGGTAATATTGTTGTGGTACTCGTTTCATACTGTAATTTTATGTGCTGGGTACCGGGGAGGGCAATTCTGCTCTGCGCCTGGCCGACAATCCACCTTACGGCTGAGGTAAGAATTGCTCCCCCCCCTCTTTCTTACTCTTTATTCTTTAAAAAGATAAAATAAAGGGTTTATTGGGTATTTTGTTTAAGGGTTAGTAGTCGGTAAGTTAGAGATTTAGGTATATCTGGTTGGGGTGGATATACAGGGTGGGTTGTGGGTTTTTCTTTTTTTTCAGGGTTATTGTATGGGATTTTATTTTTTGTTTTTATTTTACGCCATTACAATGTTTTATTCTAAACTATTATGCTCTTATTTATTATATTTTCAGTTTTTATTGTGTTTTTTATTATGTAGTGATGCCATGTCTCGCTGGGTGCCCCCCGCTATGTTGTCTCAGATGTCCGTATCTCCTCTCCCCTCTGGTGTGTGGCTAACCCCATGATGTCTACTAGCTTAGGTTCCACTCTACAAATTCTCTCCTGGAATGTCCGGGGCCTCAATGACTGGGTCAAGCGCTCCTTAGTTTGACGCAGATTAAAAAGGCTCAGGCTGATATTATTTGATGGAAACACATTTAGTGGGCGGGAAAGTGTTGGCGTTGCGTAAACCTTGGATAGGCTGGGCTTATCACTCCACACATTCCTCGTATTTCAGAGGTGTGTCAGTTCTTGTACGTAGATCCCTAGGTTTTGTGCTGGATGAAGTTAAAATTGACCCCTGGGGTAGATATGTCTTTATACGTGCATCTATTCACTCCTCCCCATTCCATATTCTTGTGGTTTATATCCCCCCTCCTTGTACTAGTGAGGTCCTGAAAAAGTCTGCTGAATTTATTTCCTTATCCCCTAATACTCCAGTTATTTGTGTAGGGGATTTTAATAATGTGCTACACCCTGCCCTGGATAGGTGGCGTGAAAGTTCGACTGTGTCTGGTTCCTCCCCTAATTCTTTTGCCAATTTAGTGGATGAGCTTGGGTTGGTGGATATTTGGCGGATTCGGCACCCTCGCCTGGCTCGGTACTCTTGCTTTTCGGCCTCTCATCATTCCTTTTCTAGGATTGATCTTGCTTTAATATCAGGGAACCTGGTCCCGCAGGTTGTGGAGTATCGATCCCGTGGTGTGTCGGATCATGCCCCTTTACTACTGACTATTGATGTTGCTGCTCCACGAGGTCACTCTTTTTGGAAGTTTAATCCTTTCTGGCTTACATTAATGGGCGCTGGTTCGGAATTGGAATCCCAATGGAGTGATTTTTTCGCTGAGAATAGTGGTTCTGCTTCTTATGATATTTTGTGGGATGCCTTTAAGGCTGTTCTTCTTGGTTCTTTAATTGGTAGGGTGATAAGTATTAAAACTTTCCATAAGAAAAAAGAAGCGGAGTTGGAAAAACATTGTAATGTGCTTGAACAGCAATATCTGTCCTCTGGTTCCATTACTGCTAGATCCTCATATATAGAGGCCGCTAAACTTTTATATGATTTCCTTTTAGATAAGTCCAGAAGACGTCTGCTTTTTGTTAAGCATAGTTATTATTTAGATTCAGATAAATCTGAGGCTTTCCTGGCTTATTTGTCTAGTGAGGTCCGACCTGTCACGGTCGTAGCTTAAATTCGGGACTCCTTGGGTAATTTGCACTCCTCTACACCTGCTATTACGAATGTGTTCTATGAGTATTTTGCTAGTCTTTATTGTTCCCAGGCCCACTATGCTTTAGATGTATTATTTGAATATTTGGGACATATATCCCTTCCATGCATTTCCCAGGACAGTAGAGCATTCCTTGATTCTCCATTTACTGTAGAGGAAATTGGGGTGGCTGTTTCTTCATTTCCGGGAGGTAAAGCCCCAGGGGTGGATGGGATTCCTATTGAGATTTATAAGAGACATGCCCTTTTCTTTTTCCCCAGACTTCTTGACCTTTTTAATGAACTGTGTGACCTGGGTGCTCTTCCCCGTTCTATGTCAGAGGCCATTATTGTTGTGATTCCCAAATATGGCAAAGATCCCCTTGATCCTGCTCTTATCGCCCGATCTCCCTCCTTTCCACGGATATTAAACTATTGGCTAAAGTGCTTGCACTTAGGCTTAATAAGGTATTTGGGGAGGTGGTGCATCCTGACCAGACTGGTTTTATGCCAGGAAAGTCTACTTCCCAAAATCTTAGTAGATTATATTCAATTTTGCAGCTGGCGAACTCTGTGGACGACGGGGCAGTGGTGGTATCCTTGGATGCCGCCAGGGCATTTGATTCTGTAGAGTGGCACTATCTCTGGGAGATCCTGCTTCGTTTTGGGATGGGACCTAGATTTATAGCTTGCGTCAAATTACTATATTCTTCCCCTTTAGGGCGGGTCTGTATTAATGGCTATGTTTCTCCTCCTTTTCGCCTCTCTAGGGGTACTAGACAGGGCTGTCCTCTTTCTCCGTCTCTTTTTGCCCTGGCCATCGAGCCTTTGGCATGTCTTATCAGAAGTAACCCCAGAATATGGGGAATTCAGATACAGCAAAGGGTCGACAAGGTGGCTCTCTATGCGGATGACATGCTGTTATTCTTGTCTGTTGCATAGGAGTCTTTGATCACCCTTCTTTCAGTGGTGGATTCTTTTGGACGGTTTTCTGGGCTGCGCATTAACTGGAACAAACCTTCCATTCTTCCTGTTCATGGTCCTTCTACTCCGGTTGGTGCTGTGAACACCCCCTTAGAATGGACCTCCAGGTTTAAATATTTGGGTAACATCATCTATGTCGGACTTTGTCCCGCTTAATGTCCAGCCACAAGTTGACTACCTGAGATCCAAGCTGCACGTCTGGAATAAACTTCCCTTGACCGTTATAGGTCGGGTGAATTTGGTAAAAATGATAGTTCTCCCAAAATTTTTGTATGTTTTCAGCAGGCCCCTGTATATATCTCTCCTTGTATATTTCGATTGATAGATAGTTATATCTCATTAGTCTGGGCAGAAAAACGTCCTCGAATAAAACTTAAAACCCTATGTAGACCTAGAGTGTTGGGTGGCCTAGCATTGCCGAATTTTCGCCTTTATTATTTGGCCTCTGAATTAGTTCATCTACGGGGATGGGTTTTGGGTGAGGAGAGCCAGGATCTGCCTACTTTCTTGGTACATACTGTTTCTAGTAGACATTCCCCTTTACAACTCCTACTTGATGACAGCTGTCCTACGGGGGGAGCTCCATTGGTCACACAGGCTCATATATTGTAGAAACAGGCCCGTGCTTTAGTGGGGGTGGAAGGTATTGATCCTGATTTGCCTTTATGGCATTCATCCACTCTTGGAGAGCTGGACCTGTTCGATTGTAGCTTTTTGTGGTCCAGGAGGGGGGTTTTCTCCCTCGGACAGTTGTATAGTGATGGGGTCTTCAAAACTTTTGACACTGTTAGGACTGAATTTGGGGTCCCGAATTCTATGTTTTTTCGCTATTTACAGCTTCGACATGCCCTATCTGTCCAGTTTTCTTCTGGCCCTCCGCAATTTACTCCTGATCCTGTTAGGGGCTATGCTGCAAGCGACTAGTGGTGAGAGATTGATTTCTCGAATATATTCCTACCTCCTAACCGTTAACTCTGATAATGTCCTAGCACCACTTAGACTTAAATGGGTGGATGATTTGGGTCCATTAGATGATGAAGAGTGGTCTCTAATGTTGAATAGTCCTGTGTCTGCCACCTCTGTAGTGCGATTTCAACAGATAACAATTTTTTTTATTACACAGAGTGTATCTCACCCCCTTATTATTGAGTAGATTTGGAACAGGAGCTTCTGATAGGTGTCCTAAATGCTCTACTCCCCAGTGCTCATTTTGGCATCTCCCCTGGGAGTGTTCTGTCCGGATGTTTTAAACCCAGGTCATCAACTGTGTCACAAACACGGAACGTGGTATCCCCCTTTTGTCCCCTAAAATGTGTATTTTTGGATTGGGTCTCTTGGACTGGGCCAATCGTTTAACGGTCCAATATGTGATTAATGCAATGACTCTGGCAAAGGTTTGTATTGCCCGCACTTGGATGGCATCTAGGGGCCCTACTTGCTGAGTGGTGTGGGTTGATGAATGAAGTGGTGGGCCATGAATGATTTTTCTATACTAAGCGTGACCGTATTCACGTTTAGTAGGTGGGGAGGTCTCAGACGCTGAAGGGCTGGCAACCGGCGAGACGGCATAATGATGTTTTGATATTCTGAGTTTTTCTTTATGATTTTTCTGCTAAATTGAATGGCTGAGATTTTTTTTGTGCAGATATTTGATCTGTATTACTTATATACCGAATTTGATTGGTTATTTGTATTAATAAGAGTATATGTTAATGGCTGATTATTATTATAGTTTGTGGGGGGGGTTTAGTTTTTTTTGGGTGGGGGGATTCTGTTTTTTTTTTCTGTATTGTGTTTTGAAAACAAAAATGTCCTATAAATAAACGTAATTTAAAAAAAAAATACTGAAAGGAGGACATAACCTCTTCAGTGAGTGCTTAAGGGGCTATGGGCCTGATTCAGAGCCACTCGTAACTGGCAGCTCGTTCGCTCCGAGCGATGTTTGCCCAACTGCGCATGCGTACGGATCGTTATACGCATGCGCGAACCAGTCAGTGCGGCCGAAATTCATGTGCTCGCAAAATAGCGAATGCCTGCTAATTTGAGTGACAGGATGAGGCGTATGTGGGTGGTAACAGGGGAAGGTGCTTGAAAACGGGGAGTGGAGAGCCGATCGCAGGCGTGCTTAAAGGTCAAAACGGGCGTTTTATGGGTGTGCATATTTAAAACAGCAGCGTCATTGACCACGTCACTGGGTTATTTTATAGCCAGAACTGCTCGCAAAATTGTGGTAGCAAAAACCAACCACAAGAATAGCGAGCAGCTCATACCCTGTTCAATGTACTCGATTAATCTAATAAATAGCGGACATGACGTAGGATGCGAGCGGACAGGGGGCATAGTTTCCCAAAAAACGACCGCAAGTTTTGTTCGCTCGTTCAGACCTAGAGGCGTGAACAGACCACAAACAGCGAACGGTTCATTTGAATAGCCACCCCTATTTTCTGGACGAGTGAGCGCAAATAGCGACCGGCTCTGAATCAGGCCCTATGTCTCATTGTGAAATGGGGCCCATGAGCTCCACATGAAAAAAAATCATTATACATCAACAGGCAGGGCCGGATTCAGGGGGGGTGACAGGGGCGGTACACACAGGGTCCCCAGGGGGGCCCCCACACAGGGTCGATTTGACCCTGCCGAGAACAGGTGACCTGCGGCACCTGTTCCCAGGTAGAGGCTCTGGTGCCGCGCTGTTCAACAGACTGCATGCATCAGCTAAGGGAGAGAGAGGGCCAGCTTCACTAGTGCGTAAATCCCCTGTGACCCCCGCCAATGCCAGTGTGTATGTATGTGACAGGGGCGTACCTATAATGGGTGCAGGGTGTGCGGGGAACACAGGCCCATGGGTCCAGGTGGGCCCCGCACCGTACACCCTGCACCCATAATATTACCTCTCCGGAGTCCCACGTCCGCGCAGGGGTCTGGCGCTGTAAAACGACTGGAAAATGGCCACGGCGGCCATTTTCCCGTCGTTTTCGCATGCGCAGTACAGGGAAAATGGCCACTGCAGCCATTTTCCCGGTGTCCTGTGTAGACACTATAGACTCTGGGCAGACTCTAGTTCCCAGAGTCTATAACTCCGGCGCTGGCCATGCACAGCTCAGTGCGCTGCCAGGCAGAGAGGAGGGGGCAGGTGTCGGAGACTGCACACGGACCCCCTCCTCTCTAGAAACACCCCTGGTATGTGATATTGTGCATATGTGTTATGGTGCATACACACAGTACGACTTTTGTGAGTGATTTGAACGATATCGTTATCGTTCACTTTTTGGCAGTCACCGACCTGACAACTTCCAACGATGCGTTTTCCCGCAGGAACGATAACGATATCTATGGTCATTCATGCATGCAGGCCAACTTGGACGATTTTGTAAAGATCTGATTGTAAAAAGACAGATATCTATGATAGATATTTCAGTGAAGCTATCAGTGTGTACAACTGATAAGACAGAATTATGTGGATGTACATGTTTCTTCAGCAATTCACGAATATATGCATGCTTGTTTATCTCATTATTACTTTTATTACACTTAAGAGTGTATAGAAATGTTTGAGATTATATTCAGTACACACACAGTGGGACCCCCACACAGGGTCGATTTGACCCTGCAGAGAACAGGTGACCAGCGCATGTAAATAAGTGCGTGTCTGAGACAACAGCCATTTTGTTTAATATTCTAGTTAAAGGTATGTTATTAAACATGTATTAAAAAGTATATAGAGATCAGTGTTTATTTCTATGCAGGTGTGATTAACTGCGGAGATATGTATAGGTTAGAACTGTGATAGCCATTTTGCTCTTGCAGAAAGAGTCATGGGTTTAAAGTGTGTCAATTTTAGCGTGAGCAGACTAGCGAACAGCAAGTCTCAGTAATTATAAACAAATGATCTAACTGAGATAGCCTTTGTCTGCAATAGAGGTGAAAGCTAGATGAGCAATTATGACATGAGAACAGAAAGATAACAACGAATAGTGTCAATATTTTGGTAACCAATTAAGGTCTAGCATGTACGGATATTAAATAAATTAATATTCCCCATTGGGTTAATTGGAAGTATAGCCAGGTTAAGTCTAAAAACTCCCCAGAGAGGGAGGGGGGAACAGTCGGGGAGCACTAGGAGGAGGGAGCACACAACGAGGGTGCCGTTGCCGTATGTATGTATGAAATTGGCTGATGCTGCACTGTGTGTCACTAATTTATTTTACAAGTATTCCCTGCTAATATAACCTAAGTGTTTTTGTTGTAACTCTGCATTGGCAAAATACATGTATAATTATGCTGTCTTTAAGTAAAAGCACTGTCATTTATTTTCGAATCTGTATTGGTGTGAATTTTTTCATTCCTTATAACAAGTAAGGTTTATAAATAAATCTAGAACACATCGCGTTATCAATTATGTAGCCCAGCAGCGAGATACACCAGTTGACGCCTACTGTGGGTTGGTGAGGGAGAGAGAGAGTCTGCATGGGCAGTTGTTTTACTCATAAATTTATTAAACGTGCAGTATTGTTTTTTTCTTCCCCTTCCTCCCTTGGTCTCTGATTTAGGCCCGTATTCAATTTGAGCTCAGCCGCAATACTTTTTCGCCTCCCGGACTTTTCGCCTACTTCACTTGTTTTGCAGGCGGAAAAGTATTGCACGCGTATCGCCGTATTCAATTTGAAAATAGGCGAAAACGGGACCGAGGAAACATAAACAAGCAGAAAGTCATGTAAGATTTGGGGAAATCAGTCTGATATCCCCAAAAGATGCTCTGACATGGGGGTTCACTATGGTACCCCCTGATTTGGCTTGCTGAAGGTATTTGGTGTTTTTAAATGGGCTAAATAGCATTTTTGTATATGTGGTGAAGAATAGTATTCTGGGGATTTTTTTGCACAAAATAACTTTAAGTAAAAGCACAGCAAATTTGGGGTACTTGAAAATGGGGGTCAGCATATTTTAAAGTTGCTAAAGTGAAGTTGAAAAAATGAAAAATCCACCTTCCGCAAGCACCTGCAATGAAAAAAACACCTGGGGCATATTTGGGGACCCACCCCAGAGTCAAGTTCGCTAGTTTGTAACTTTGTACCCCAACATTTTTTTTTTTCGCCCCCAATTTCAAAGTGATTTTTTTGGGGGTGTCCTTAAGTTTTTTTTTTTAAATTGACACAGTTTACCTTTAGGGGACTGTCTGAAGGCTGCATGGGGGTTCCTGCAACGTTGCACCCCAAAACCCCAATTCTGCACTTTTTCCTGCCTGCTATTCATAGGCGAAACTTTTTCGCCTATTGCATTGCATTGACTTTCCGCCTAGGCGTAAAGTCTTTCAAATTGAATACGGAGTAAAACCAAAACAGGCAAAAATTACATCATCTGTGAAAAGTTTTCGCCAAAAACACGCAAAAACAGCTTTTCGCTCCAAATTGAATACGGCCCTGTGTGGTAAGTTAACTGTGCTGTATTAAATGAGTGTTTTGGATTTATTTATTCTTGTTAGAAGTTTTTTCCCCATTATTTTAATAGTATGATAATAAGATTCTCCCCTCCTTCACAGTCTGGGCAGTGTGCCTGTTTTGTTTTTTCTTTCTTTCCACTGAAATATTAGGTGTAAGATATTGATGGTCTTTAAATTTGCAAATTGAGTGATTATCTTTGCATTATTCTCTTTATTGGTACGGGATTTCTGAAATTTTTACTGGATTGGATAGACTGTTATGCTATAATAATTTCTCGAGAATAGAATGTCTTGAACTTGAAGAAAAATACATTTAAGATTGTTCCAAAATTGATCTTATATTTAAACAGGTTTCACAGGATGATTTTCTGTTATTGCTAAATGAACTGGGTATATCTGTTAACAGTTTATATGTTTGGAATAGATAGGAATTGGTTATATATTGACATACATGTATGATGTATACTAACATCTCTTTCTAGTTCCCTGGAACATCAGAAAACAGGTCAAAGTGTATTTAGAATTTCCTAGATTAGGGATAATTATTTGGAGATTTTCACCAAAAATGAGAAAGGCATTATAGGATCATTGACTGCCACCTTGTGGAGAAAACCAGGTAAAGTTGAGTATGTAACACTCGTCAATGTTAATGAGTTGTGTTTTTTGGAAACTCCAATATGGAGCTGACAAAATTCAAAATTGTCACAGTGGGAAGGGGGGGGACCACTAACGCTCGAAGATGTCAGATTGGGTAGGAAAGATGGAAACATTCTAGAGGACTGATATCTCAAATTTCCTAATCTAGATGCTGACAAGGCCCAGCTGTGGACAGATGATATTCCTGGTAGATGACGAAGATAACCGGATGAGACACAGATTGGAAGAATCGGGATCCAGATCATCCAGAAGCGTGCCCTCACCCCATAGGGCGAAGATAACATAATAAGAACAATCATAAGTTTTTTGATTTTTAGAACTATGAAAATTATATTGTTATGATTCTCTCCAAATTGAATTTTCTCTTACACCACCTATATGGTCAACATACATAACACATGCGCTAATATGGTGAAGGATTATATTTCAATTTTGAAATAGAATGTGCAATGAGATTATGAAATTTGGATGGGTTTGCTCATGCATGGATGTATTGTAAATGTTATTTTAAACTTCCTAGATAATGTAGTCTCAATCACGTTTCAGGAGCTTAACTCCCTTCCTCAAGGCTATGTCACATAGCCTTGAAGGGAGTTAAGCTCCTGAAACGCGTTGGTACATGTGACAGGACTACTTACAGAAAGCCGCCTGAAAGGATTTGAGAGGAGGTGATCCGGAGACCACCATCGATATCACTACAGGCCCATATGCTAAGGACTTCTGGTAATTCCCCATTATCTTTCACTGGAAACGAAGGGGCAACAGCCCATGTATATGAATTTATATTTTATGATTTTTATTTTGTGTCATATACACGGCCTAGGATACATCTCTTGGATGCACATGATTAAGTGCGTTGTGAGGAACATACCAATTTGAATTTTTTTAGAGTATTGATGTTCAATAAATATATTTTTACAATATCACACTATGTTTGATATATTTATGTCTTTCATGTAAATGTGAATACTATCAACTGCAGATCATCGTTTACTGGACTCCCATATGCAGAATTGGGAAGTATTATAATAATTTTTGTTTATTCACCTACAGCACCGTGCGCACTTGTGTTATCATAAATCACCATTATAGAAGTCTTATGACTGGCTGAGACCAAATCTTACAAATTAATAGCTAGTGACGCTATTGTGAGACTCCTAATAGCGGAAGTCCGACATGCTACTGCATGCGGGTGCGGATAAGCACAACGCACATTAGCGAATACAAAACACATACATGCACAACGCACATTATCGGTTTAAACATACCAGCACAATCCATATTTGCATTGTACACATTCATACGACATGTACACTGTCGAAGCCAGATGATTGGCTGAGACCATATCTTAAAATTAATATTGAGTGACGCCACTTTAGGTTGCACTTGACGACGCCATCGTGCGTCATCAGCATGAAACCATTGTGTGTGATGCTAATATGCTATTAGCATCGTGCAATCGCATTGCCACCGCATACTGTTTCAAATCCTATCATACCCCATACGCACGAATACACATATAAATATATATATTTAAAGACTTCATATATTCAGGGATGATAGACATGTCTTGTGGACATGTTTGTGACAAATAAGAATACACAAGGATACTGTGTTTGCTCTGCATATAGATACAGTGTGTCTGACAATTGAAGTATAACACAGACACTGATATGCTGAATGTGGATTTGGAAACAATGGTCAGACATTTAGCTATCATTTAACAATTGTAGGCCTTGTATCCAATGCTGATGTGGTTAAGTAGAACTAACAGTTGTATTCTGGATAAACATAGGAGAGCTTTTTGTTAAAATTATCAGACTGTTTGCCAAAGCTTGCTTCATCTATGAACAGGACAAACTCCATTGTCTGTCATTCTTTTAGTTCAGACAGAAGTAATATTAATAATAACCAGTTTGAAGCTCTGTACATAAATATATATATATATATATTAGGGATGTGCAGGCTCGGTTCTACTCCGTTCCGTTCGTTTTTTTTTACCGAATCTTATTGGGTTTCAGCTGTCACGAGTTTTGGATAGCCAATAAGATTCGGTAAAAAAAACCGAACGGAACCGAGTAGAACCGAGCCTGCACATCCCTAATATATATATATATGTGTATATATACACTTGAACAATCACATGGGTATCCACAATGTGTACACACATATATTTACAGTTGCATTTGTAAATAGAAACAAACAGCGCACCTTTTATGCTGCATGTAGACACACAACACATACTTACATATAATCATAAATATACACGCACTCATAAAAGGTTCCTGCACATTATGCTTTATATTACAGTTATTAATTATGTAAAATGCATGTATTTGATATTAATGGTATACAACATGATAGACATGGCATGTTTGGTACTAAACTGATACACTGTTTATTTCCAGATATCTGAACCTATCAGAGAGGGAGTCGCATCTTGCGTTCGATGGTTATGGAATTTAGGAAATTATTGGTTAGAATGTATACACTGTAATGTAGTGTCTCTATCTAGCTTAAATCAATTAAAGAAAGACAATGTAATCTGGAGAATTGGGACATACCCCTAGTGAACTGTCCTATGAACTACAGCGTACTACAAAAAGACCAAGAGCAAGAACCAATGGAATTATGTTTGTCTGTCTACATTGTTGTTATCATGATCTGTTAGGGTATATAGCCTGTGTCCCGGTCCCAGTCAACAGTCATTCTCCCTTACTGGATGACCACAGGCTTCTGGACTGATGATAGTAACTGGGACCAGTGCGCCTGCGTATGTATCGACTGTACCTTGTTTATGTATAATTTTTTGCGCTAATTGTATTTAGATCACAGTGTGTAGCTAAATGCTTTTTATGTGAATAATAACTTTTTGTGCTTTGGAACCACACTCAAAGTCTGGAGAGCAATTATTTCTTGCGCGACTTACAACCCTAAATAGCGATATTTAGGGTGTATAGATTATTAGGTATTCATAGTTGGGGGCTCGCAGTGAGGTCACGCTACCTAATTACTCGGTAACACACGATCTCTCTCCAAAGGGTGGACGGCGCCATACGCAGGAAAGTACGCACTGTGTCCGAAAACCTGCTACCACTTGATGTTGAGAGACTGATATGTTATTGTGTGAGTTCAAGGAGCGCTCATTAGAATCCAGGGACAAGGAAGGAAAAGTTTGTTTTCTTTCATTGTTAAAGTTTGTTTTAGGGGGTAAGTCGCACAATAGCGTACGCATGTTTCCCGTATTGCTGCCACATGTTCAACCAGTCATTGTATTCATAGCATGATTGCTTGCTAAACCCTCTGAAGTATACTGCTATATTTAGGGAGAAGGTTTTATTTTTTTCTGCGCAGAAAAGGTGTATGTAATTGAAACGTGTGATTGTAAAGAGGAGGCTACTGTCTGGTTAAGCCTAAGTGGAAGTGGAGGCTACTGTCTGTTAAGCCTAATTGAAACTCGGTAGGTGCCCGACGGGGCCGTACAAACTACGGGGCCAGTGTACAAAGCAAGTACATTGTGGTTATTGAGAAACTAAGGGGTTTATTGGTCCAGCACCCATTAATCGCAAAGTCCATTGAAAAGTTAGGTTCTTTGAGCAATGCGATCGAACCACATAGTTATATAAACTGTGATTGTGAAGTGGGTTGTTGTGGGAGTGAAACTGCTGGCAAGGTTAGGAGTTATTGGAACTCCTAGATGCTACCAGCTGGGAGTAAACTCAAAGTAGGAAGCGAGTGGTGAAGCTTGGAGTTAAATTCATCACAAGTAAAATAATTCGCTAGGCGGTTATTTTACTCCTCGTTTATGCACAATGGACCATATCGCCTAGCGGGGGAAGTGGTGCATAGCGGGAAGAAGCGAGCGGCTGAAGCTTGGTTTGAATTTGCCGCAGGTAGAATAATTTACAATAGATGGTTATTCTGCTCCTCATTGTGCAAGCCAACTTTAATGCCCGGCGGGCCGACTGTGCATAATGGGAGGGAGTGCATGAACGTAACTCTCTGAAAATCGTTCAACAATCGAAATTCTCTAGAAATTGCTAAGCGTTTTCTCAGATGGGTGCTAGGCAATCTCTAGTAATGGTCGATGATGTGCTGCTAATGGAAGGGCCGCTTGGGTCGGCCAGGTATGTTATGTTTAAAAAGTATGGTGTGTACACTACAGCGTACTGCGACATATGGGTCAAGATGGCCAAGAAATGTAGAACACCTTTTCCTAAGATTGGTAACTTTGATTTGGAGGTTCTGAATAATGTTAGAGAGAGTCTATGTTTAGTGAAATTTCTAAAGAAAAGGATAAAGTTTAATGACTGTTTAAAGTTGTGGCAGCACGAGGGAAACGTGTGCTTAGCGGTGTGCACGTGACGGTAACTAGCGTCACGCCCACGATGCAAGGGAGCACATATGCAATGCTAAAAAAGAGTGCGCACACACAGCAATGTAGCATTGCGTAAGGTATTGTTAGTAGCACATGCACACCACCTCGGTCCTATGCAGATGGGGGTCAAGGTACAGTCGATCGCAAAATCATAAAAATTTAACAAGTAACTTGTACCCTCTCCTAAGCAACTATAAGGAACATGTTTTTGATGCAGATGATGAACCTGTTGTAATGTCAGCTCTCTCCCATGTTGTCCAAATGTTAGATGTACCATCACAGCAAGCAGAGGTAGCTGCCCCGCTAGTACCAGAAATGGAGGTAGCCCCACCAGTGCAGGAAGTATTAACACCCGCTGTAACAGTAGCGGAGGTTGTTAATACCATACATAGTAGTAGTAGTAGTAGGCTGAACCCTCAACCAGGTTATCAGGCCAAAGGTAGCAGTGTGGCAGGCATCCATCCCGTCGGGCAATAACTGTTCCCAATGGGAATCCGGACGCACATGGTTTAGTGGTCACAAGGAATGTAACAATGCATTGTCCATGGACAAGAGCAGAACTACATTCCATAATGACAGATTTCCCTGACCCTAGGAAAGAACTGGCAAAGTGCCGGAGATTTGTAAAGGATTTAGGTAATGCTCATGAGCCAACCAACAAAGATTGGCGAGTGGTATTACGGGCATGTCTTCCACACAATATCGACGTGAAAAAGTTTATCACGGCCTGTGTATTGGATGGAGATAGTTCCATAACTGATGAAGGTAATCAGGACAATATAGCCCGCATTGTCACCCATTGGAAGTATATTCCCCAGTAGTAGTTAACTGGAGTATGTAAAATGGGATGTGTCATTTATTGTACCCCTGATGGTATATTTTTAGATATCCCAGAGAGAGTTGCGCATGACGTGAGGGATATATTGGACACTCCCCAAAGGTTAATGTTTCACTCTACTGTTTCAGATAACATCTGCTCTACCTGAGATGGATTTTTATCTCAAATACCAGGTTCACTTTGGACCCAAGATGGACAGGACACTGAATTGATGGCAAACGTAGCTCCCGTTTTGGTAAATCTAAAAAGTGGTAGGCAAGCTCCAAAAATTCCCCAGTACCCGTTAAAATCAGAAGTAGAGATAGGGTTTTTTCCCATAATTGAGCGGTTACTACAACAGGGAATTTTAGTCCGTACAACAAGTGTAGCCAATAGTCCTATTTTTCTAGTGAAGAAGGCTGGGGGGAGGGGCTATAGGTTAGTACAGAACCTTAGAGGGGTTAATAAGGTAGTTGAGAGACAATTTCCCATAGTGCCAAACCCAGCTGTCATTCTCATGCAGATCCCACCAACTGCAACCCATTTTACTGTCATTGACCTCTGTTCTGTCTTATTCTCTGTCCCTCTTCATCCTGACTGTCAGTACCTATTTGCATTTACATACAGGGGGGTACAATACACATGGACATTATTGCCCAAGGGCTTCATAGACAGCCTCAGTATCTTCTCCCAGGCCTTACACGACTGTTTACAATCTTTTCAACCTGCCAATGGATCTGTTCTAATACAATATGTAGACAATTTATTGTTCTGTTTTGATTCGTTTATGTCATGTTTAAATGATACTAAACTACTGTTGCTTCTTCTCTCACAGACAGGACACAAGGTTGCTAAGGACAAATTACAGCCATGCCAGACCAGGGTTAAATACTTGGAACACTGCCTAACCCAGGGGTTACGACATCTGACTAATGGCAGGATACAGGCCATACAGACCATGACACTGCCACAGAACCAACAGCAAATCTGTACCTTCTTGGGCATGCGTGGATACTGCAGATCATGGATCCCAAGTTTTTCTATTTTGGCTTTACCATTGCAGGACTTAGGACCTCATTCAGACCCGGTCGCAAGCGCTGAGCACTCGCAACTGGGTTGATGTTAAGGCCCTGTGCACGCGCAGCAGCCGCACTGCGCTCCGGAGCTCACTACAAAAGGGGTGGCTGTTGATGGTGATCGACAGCTCGACCCATTTTGTAGGCGGGGTGGGGGGGTGGATACACAAACGGAGGTGTTTCCAAGTGAACGCCTGCCGTTTTGTGGGTGGGCCGCACTGACATCAGCAGTAATGTCAGTGGGGAGCTTCCTGCTCGATCCCTGGGGCTTGCGGTTGCCGAGACCCAACCTTAGGATCTCGTCACAAGCCCCGTTGGTCGCGATGGTCTTGACCATCGTGACCATAACCCTGGTCGGCCGCTAAGCTCTGAGTGGTAACCCACAGCTTAGCTAGCGACTAGGAGGCCGCACTAAAAAAAAAAGAAGCGGCTGCCCTCATTCAGAGAGAGCGATCGCTTCTTGCGACCACCTCTGAATGAGGGCCTTAATTTCTTCCTCAAAGCCCGATCGTGTCATACACACAGAGGAAAGAGAGCAGGCTTTTCTTGACCTTAAGGACAGTCTGACAAGAGCACCTGCATTGGGAATACCAGATTATAAAAAACCTTTTGACTTATACTGTACAGAAGCTAATGGTTACGCAGCAGGTGTCCTCACACAAAAACACACAAAAACATGGTGATGCCAGTAGGCCCGTAGAATACTACAGTGCACAATTGGACACTGTGGCAAGATCACTCCCAACGTGTTTAAGAAATGTATCAGCGACTGCACTATTGGTCAGTAAGAGTGAGGATGTAGTATTAGGCGATGATATGACTGTTTATACACCCCATGCTGTATCTGCATTGCTGAATTCTGCCCAAACCAGACATGTTTCCTCAGCTAGGTTCAGGAAATGGGAACTAGCCTTAATAGCACCTGCAAACATTACCATTAAACAGTGCTGTACGTTAAACCCAGCAACGTATTTACCATATGTGCCTCAGGATGCACAAAGGGTGGAGAGAGGTGAGTTGCTGGTGGAAGGTGAGTTCTGCAGGTATATTAAAGCACATTATTGTAGGGAATATTTGAAACAAACCTTTACTGCAAGACCTGACATACGTGATACACCTTTAGAAAATGTAGATGTGACATTTTACACGGATGGGAGTTGTCATAGACAAACTGACACTGGAGAGTTATGTACAGGTTATGCTGTGGTAAATGAAGAGAACGTTATAGAAGCTGAACCCCTTGGTCCACCTAACTCGGCCCAAGTGGCTGAACTGGTGGCATTGAGGAGAGCGTGTGAACTGGCAGAAGGTGTCAGCTAATATCTACAGTGACTCTAGGTATGCCTTTGGGGTAGTGCATGATCTGAGAAATTTTATGACAGCAGCAGGCACACCAGTCGCACATTCAAAACATATAAAAGGACTATTGACAGCGATCCAAAAACTAAAGGCAGTGGCCGTCATTAAGTGTAAAGCCCATACATGTGAGGATGATCCGGTGTCACTGGGCAATAACAGGGCAGACGAAGCTGCCAAATGGGCAGCAGGTTTAAGAGTGAACATGCCAATTAACCAAATGATGATGTTTGAAAGATTGATATGCAGAAACTAATTGAGATGCAAAATTTGCGTTCCATTTAGGAAAAGGCAGTCTGGAGATCTAAGGGATGTAGGGAGAGATGGACAAGGTAAGCCGGTGGCACCCAAGGCATACTACCCAAGTTTGGCTGAGGCAGCGCACGGTCTGACTCACCTGGGAAAGCAAGGTATGTGCAAGTTGGTCAGGGCGTACTGGTGTGCACCAGGTTTCTCTTCCCAAGCAGAAAATAGGGCAATGTCCTGTTTGACATGCTTGAGGAAGAACATTGGAAAAACAATACCAGCTGAGCCATCCCACATTCCTCCGACAGACGGACCCTTTCAGGTAATACAAATTGATTTAATCCAATTACCACCCTGCAGGTACCTCAAGTATGTATTAGTTTGTACAGATGTATTTTCTAACTGGGTAGAGGCATACCCAGCTGCCACTAATACTGCTGCTTTCACTGCTAAAAAGATTGTACAGGAGTTTGTATGCAGATACGGTATCCCTAAAATTATTGAAAGTGATAGGGGTACTCATTTCACAGGTGATGTCTTCCAGAATATGTATAAGTTGATGGGTATTAATAGTAAACTTCACACCCCCTACTGACCCAGACCAGTGCCAAGGTGGAGAGGGTAAACGGTGCTATTAAGAAACAGTGCAGAAACTGGACTGGGATGGCCAGAAGCATTACCGCTAGTCCTTCATATCATCAGGACAACTCCTAGACCCCATCCTAATCTGTCCCCCTTTTAGATACTGTTTGGTAGACAACCTCATTTGATTGTAAGTCCACAGGAAGATTTGAAGAGTACTAATGAGGTTACTGTGAAGTATCTTATAACAATGAGTAAACAGTTGAAACACCAGCAGCAGAAACTGAAATTGTTGTCACCTGATATGCCAGAAACAAACTGTCATGATGTCAAACCTGGAGAATTTGTTATGATCAGAAATGTCTTACATTCAGGGTGTCTGACAGATCGGTGGGAAGCTCCGTATCAAGTGTTGCTGACGAGTACAACTTCCTTGAAAGTAGCAGAGAGAGATACCTGGGTCCATTCCACTCACTGCAGAAATGTCAACCAACCGGTGGAGTTACAAGGCGGAGTCGAGGCAGATAACGTAGACCTGTCAATCACGAGCTTGTTCCAGGAGAGTTAAAGATTGCTGTGAGATAACCTGAGCTAGGGAAATTTGCAGCCCACTGTTCCAGCATTGGAGTGGCAGGCTGGGTTTTCTTCCACAGTTCTCATGATCCTTGTTTGGTTCGGGAGGTCCTGTTTCTGTAACGGTGGGCAGATGATCTAGTGAGAGGTAGATGGTGATATTGATGGAGTGGAGTTGGGAAAAGGAGTGTTAAAGCAATCGATCTGACCAAACCCAGTACAGTAATTGCTAAGAGATCTGTTATTTTGTAAACTCGGAGACAGTGTGAAGGTCTATTGTCTGAGGACTATTGTATTTGTGAGTTTTGTGGGTTCCTAGTCAATGAGAGATGCATCCAGCGGTGTCAGCTTAAGTATAACCCATATTGGGGTGGGTATCCTTTAGAGGATTATCATACCATGGTAGGCAAATAGGATCACTTGCTAGGGAAATGTGTTTGACGATTATGATGCATTCTATTCCTTACGTTCTCCCTGATGATGTGTATTTTATATGTGGAAGGAAAGCGTATAAGTGGCTCTCTCCGAGTTCAGAAGGTTTATGCTACCTAGGAAGAGTAGTTCCAGAAGTTATGATCCTTACACATGGTGAAATGCTTGGTATCCATAAAAACACACCATCTCCATATCTTCATATGCATTACACCGTGACAAGAGAAACATAGTAACTGGTGACATACATGCAACTACACAGTTGATTAGTGAAACAACTAGCTTTTAAGTTTTAGTAGCATTGGATCCCACCAGGATTGCTCGGGGTACTCTAAATTTCAGATATATTCAAGACCTTGCTAAATTAATAGATAATATCACCGAGATGTATGATGACACATTCAGGTATACAGTTAGGCAGTTACAAGCTTATAAGAATTAACTTGTGCAACATAGGCTAGTGTTAAATTATTTAACAGCTGTCACTGGGGGGTACTGTGTAACTTTGGCCACTCAATTTGGTATCAAGTGCTGCACATATATCACTGATAACACTAGTGACCAGGGAGGTGATAGACCGGAAGATGGATGAAATTCTGCAGTTAAAATGGGAATTTCGGAAGAACTATAATGCTTCAGTGGCTGAAGTAGACGAAAAGGTAGAAGAGTGGTTCACTTGGTTGAACCCTGTGAAATGGTTCTCCGGTCTAGGAGAATGGGTCCAGGAACTGGTTGCTACTGTGGGTAAGCTCCTGATCCTTATACTGATTGTCAACTTAGTAATTGGCTTATGTGTCAGGTGTGTTCTTAATGTATTGAAGTGTGGAAAATGTACAAGGGCGAACTGAGAAACCGAGATGATGGTGGTGAGCAATGACATTATGATATATTATGATATAAGGTCAAGGACTGTATTACAATCCTGAACTTGAATGTACCACCAGATGATGTATAGACTTAGTCATGCATAAAATGTATTATTAAATGTTATTTTAAATATTCTAAATAATGTAAGTCCCTATCCCCTTCAAGACTTCCTTTATAGGGTAGATGCATCCCCACATCTTTCCCATGATCTTCCAAGATCTGTGGTGTGAGTATAAGGGTAGTTTTACGTCCCTACCAGAGACACATTATTGATGGTTTAATGACCACATTGTGCCATCCCATAATATAACATTAAATAATATCCCATAGAGTAAGACTAAAAATAAAAAATAAGACCCGAGTGTGATAGCATGTTTGCTAACAAAGGGTGAACTGTCGAAGCCGGATGATTGGCTGAGACCAGATCTTAAAATTAATATCGAGTGACGCTATTTTAGGTTGCCCCTGACGATGCCATCTTGCGTCGTCAGCATGAAACCATTGTGTGTGATGCTAATATGCTATTATTAGCATCGTGCGATTGCATTGCCACCGCATACTGTTTAAAATCCTATCATACCCCATACGCACGAATACACATAAATATATATATTTAAAGACTTCATATATTCAGTGATGACAGACATGTCCTGTGGACATGTTTGTGACAAATAATTAAGAATACACAAGGATACTGTGAGTGTTTGCTCTGCATATAGATACAGTGTGTCTGTGACAATTGAAGTATAACACAGACACTGATATGCTGAATATGGATTTGGAAACAATGGTCAGATGTTTAGCTATCGTTTAACAGTTGTAGGCCTTGTATCCAATGCTGATGTGGTTATGTAGAACTAACAGTTGTATTCTGGATAAACATAGGAGAGCCTTTTGTTAAAATTATCAGACTGTTTGCCAACGCTTGCTCCATCTAGGAACAGGACAAATTACATTGTCTGTCATTTTTTAGTTCAGACAGAAGTAATATTGATAGTAGCCAGTGACTGTTTGAAACTGTGTGTGTATATATATATATATATATATATTTTAATATATATGTATATGTACACTTAAACGATTGCATATGTATCCACAATGCGTGCACACATATATACAGTTGCAATTATAAATAGAAACACACAGCGCACCTTTTACACTGCATGTAGACACACAACGCATACTTACATATAACCATGAGCATCTTGCGTTCGATGGTTATGGAATATAGGAAATTATTGGTTAGAATGTATACACTGTAATGTAGTGTCTCTATCTAGTTTAAATCAATTAAAGAAAGACAATGTAATCTGCAGAATTGGGACATACCCCTAGTGAACTGTCCTATGAACTACAGCGTACTACAAAGACCAGAAGCAAGAACCAATGGAATTATGTTTGTCTGTCTACATTGTTGTTATCATGATCTGTTAGGGTGTATAGCCTGTGTCCCAGTCCCAGTTAGTAGCCATTCTCTCGAATGCCCACAGACCTCTGGATTGATGACTGTAACTGGGACCGGTGCGCCTGCGTATGTATCGACTGTACCTTGTTTATGTATAATCTTTTGCACTAATTGTATTTAGATCACAGCGTGTAACTAAATGCTTTTTATGTGAATAATAACTTTTTGTGCTTTGGAACCACACTGAAAGTCTGGAAAGCAATTATTTCTTGTGCGACTTACAACGCTAAATAGCAACGTTTAGGGTGTATAGATTATTAGGTATTTATAGGGGTAAGCCAGTTTGCTATAACATCTCTGTTTTTTTTATATCAGGTTGACACTGGTATGCCTGTGAATGAGCTGGCATTGTGTGTTAGATACTGCTGCTGCTGAAGATGATGCACCCACCCAGTGGGCTGTCCCAGTCATGCACTGTAATATTTTGTTTGACCAGTACCACTTATCTGTGGTTAAGTGGATCGTGGGTACAATTTTCTTTGCCAAGAACTCTTTTTTTTTTTAAAGTCCCAGTACATGCGATGAATTGCTGTTTTTGGAAAATGGAATTGAGATGGAATTTGGTAGCGGGAACACTGGGTCTCATTCAGACCCGCTCGTGAGCGCAGGATGCTCGCAAGCGGGTCGATGGTCCCCAAATGCGCATGCGCACGACGGAGGGAGCTCCGTCATGCGCATGCGCGAGACCCGCATAGTGACAGCCAAGCTGTCGCTCCGGGTCTCGCACCAAAGGGGGTGTGCTGTCGATGGTGACTGACAGCACTCCCCCTTTGGTGGGCGTGCCGGGGGCGTGGCTGCCAGACGGAGGCGTTCCCATGGGAATGCCTACCGTCTGGGTCCGGCCCCACTGACATCACTAGTGATGTCAGTGGGAGTGATTTTGGCTCTGATAGAGCCAAAATCACTCCAGGGCTTGCGGCAGCGAGACCCTACCGCAGGGTCTCATCGCAAGCCCGATGGTCGGGATGGTCTTGACCATCGCGACCATCATCATGGACGCTTGCATAAGCTGTGGGTGGTAACCCACAGCTCTGCGAGTGTCCAAAAGGCCGCTCCAAATCTAAATAGGACGGCCCTGATTCAGAGCGAGCGCTCTGGTCCGAGCGTCCGGCTCTGAATCAGGGCCACAGGACCTCAATTAACTGTCTAAAACCACATGCATTGATGACGGATGTAGATCTAATTGTCAGGACTGGGGACTCTGGACACCCCGGGAGAGACCTAGATACCTGCTCTCTGGTAGCTCGGGAGGTTTGGAATAGGGAAGGATGTTTGTAGCTCTTTCTCATAGATGTAATAGGTAATTAATGTTATGCAGCAGGGCAGTACTAGGAGGAGGTGCACTGGGAATTGACACTGGGACTTGAAACGTGGTGTAGCACAAACTGGGACCAGATTGGAACTGGACAATACACAAACTGGAGCTGGATTGGAACTGAAACGTAGCACAAACTGGTGCCAGACTAGGACCGGACAGTAACACAGACTAAGCCATACTGGGATCGGACTGTTTGACACACCGAGCCAGATTGGTACTGGAGTCTAGCATAAACTGGAGCTGGACCGGGACCAGACTTTAGCATACACTGGAGCCAAATTGGGACCGGACTGTAGTACAAACTGGAGCCAGACCGGGACCACACTATAGCACAAACTGAAGCAGAACTGGAGCCTGAATGTAGCACAAACTGGAGCTGGACTGTAGCACAAACTGGAGCCGGACTGGGACGAGGCTGTGGCACAAGCTGGAGATGGAGTGGAGCCAGAGTGGAACTGGACTGTGGCACAAACTGGAGCCAGAGTGGGACCGGATTATAGCACAACTGGAGCAGGAATGGGACTGGAGTATAGCACTAGCTGGAGCAAGAGAATAGCATGAACTGGAGCCAGAGTGGGACCACCACTGGAATAGACAAGTGAACCATAGACAGGTAGCCAGGGAGCTGAAGCCTTGGATGTCAAACCGTGACGAAGCACAGGCATGGATAGCTGTCAGTGAGGGGTCACAAGATGATTGGCCAGTGCAGTCAGGTGAACATTAGCCTGACTGCCATTGGGGGGTATGCGAGCAGCTGATCGGGACCAATTTGGTGGTGTCCATTGTCCGGATACAGCGGGAATGCTGCCGGAGTTCTGGGCTCCTGAGACCACCACCATGGTGGGAGACCATCAACAGCGCACTCTCCTCAGAGACTCCAGGCTGAGACCCCACCAGGACATAGCAGAGCGGCACTGGCAACAAGGGTAAGGGTGATTCCTGACACTAATGCTAGCATAGCCATCATGGCTTTAGTGATCCGCTGTGCAACTGGATGGCTGCTTTCATACTTGCTTACTCTTGCAAAGGATTGTTTCAATGTCAATTGTTGTTTGAAACTAGTCTTCTTGTTCCCCTTCTAGGATGAAAATTCACCCCCAGCAACAGCAGCAGCCCTAGCATGCAAGGATTCTTCTGGTGAACACTGGATAGGGGATAAGTCAGTTAGCTTTTGCAAATTGGATGCAGGAAAACTACTTCTGGTCATTAATGAGGAAATTAATGATGAAGGTGTTAGCAGTGAAGATTGCATGTGCCGGGATCTATCTATGCTGCTGACAGCTGATTGTGGACTGCTTGTAGTTATTATTTTACATGATTTTTGAGATTTTCCAAAATAATTTACTTGAACTTGCTGCAAAAGACGTAAAATGGCAGAGGTTCCTAGATGGTTAATGGCTTGAAAAATGTTTACAGGATTTGGGTTAAAATAATTTCTCATGAAAGACGTTTGTTGGTCTTGGGTCGAGGCATGGCAATGGCCTTCTTATAATGGCCAACAACTGCTGCCACTAGTGACTGACTTTTACACAAACGACATCCTCATCAACATCTTAATTACTGTCAGATGCATCCTGTTGCACTTCCACAGTAGGACCTTCAAATAATAAGTCACCATCTTTACTTTTACTGCTGCTTATCCACAATTTGCAGAGGGTGTGGAAATGGTGGAAGGAGGCTTCACTAAAAGTACAATGTAAAAAATGTCAGACTCACACTGTCACAACTCTCGGGTTGATAATGGATGCAACCCGTATTTTGGGGATTGGGAGACCTATTTCTGGGGTGTGGAGTTTAATGTGCCTGGCGGTGTTCACCAGGGACCCTCACAAGAAGGTATGGACTTGGCTGTGTCAGAATAGGTTCCCCTATACAAGTGTTGGTGAAACTCTGGATGGGGCAGAGAAGACTTTCAGTTTATTCAACAGGCCAAGTCGGAACCAAACAGACAAGACGGTACCAGGGATCAGGCGTTTGCAGGTCACGGAGGATAGCCAAGGTCAGAACCAGATTACCAAACACAGTACCAGGGATCAGATGAAAAATGGGTCAGGAACAAAGCCAAGGTCAGGAACGGATAGCAAGTATACACAGAAATGCTGGCGTAAGGTAATGGAGCCTATACTCTTGCAATTGGCTATTGCCAGAGACTCCCTCTTATAGGGAGGAGTTCAAATATTGCACCAAACATGACTTCACATTTGGCACGTGTGTTCCTTTAAATTTCTCTGCAGGTCGGTGCCCGTGCTCCTAGGGGAGCCGTGGCTGCCGGCACCTGCAGCCACACAGCGAGGGGGACCAGGAGTGAATGCCTCAGTAGCGGGAGCTGGGCACTCCTTGCCCACTGCCGACCAGGAGTCCAGTGCTGCCGGACCCGGTAAGTAATAGCCAGTGTCCGGCGCACTGTGACACACACATACCACTAGTGGATACACTCAGGGGTAAATTTACTAAAGTGAGAGTTTTTAGAGGGGGAGATGTTGCCCATAGCAACCAATCCGATTCTAGCAATTATCTTTTAGAAGGTGCTAGTTAAATATAAAGTCAAATATGATTAGTTGCTATGGGCACACTTCTAAAAACTCTCACTTTAGTAAATATATACCCATTAGAGTAAGAAGGTATTGCATTTGAGGTTTCAGAAAATGTTTAACTATTTTTGACACCGGCTTCCACAATAGGCATTCTAGTGCATGAAACAGCAGTAGCAGGACCACCACTCAAAAAGAAAGGTCATAGCTTGAGCTTTTTCTTGCCACTGCATGTGGTGTATGGAATGTTGGCAATTATACGCTTTTTGACAGTAGATTTTTCCTTTATTATTAGAGGTGATGTTTTCTTTAACATTGTGACATACTGGGCCTGATTCAGACCCGCTCACGAGTGCAGGACGCTCGCAAGCGGGTCGATGGTGCCCTACTGCGCATGCGCATGATGGAGGGAGCTCTGTCGTGCGCATGCGCAAGACCCGGCTAGCGACGGGCTCTCCATCGCTCCGGGTCTCGAACCAAAGGGGGCGTGCTGTTGATGGTGACTGACAGCACGCCCCCTTTGGTGGGTGTGCCGGGGGCGTGGCTGCCACACGGAGGCGTTCCCATGGGAACGCCTACCGCCTGGGTCCGGCCCAACTGACATCACTAGTGATGTCAGTGGGAGTGATTTTGGCTCTGATAGAGCCAAAATCACTCCTGGGCTTGCGGCCACGAGAACCTACCGCAGGGTCTCGTTGCAAGCCCGATGGTCGCGATGGTCTTGACCATCGCGACAATCGTCATGGACGCTCGCATAAGCTGTGGGTTATTGAACTGTGGGTTATTGCCTTTATTGAACATGTCAAAAGATAAAGGGAAACAGGATGGGGAGGCCCCTCTGCTGGCTTCATGTAAATCATTTAAGGCCTGTTTGTCCCCCTTTTTATAACAGAGAACACACAAACCATGCTTTACATCCGTAAAGCATGGTTTGTGTGTTCTCTGTTATAAAAAGCCACCTCACCAGTCCAGTTTACCTGTCTCTGGACCAGAGCCATCTTCGGTATCCTCTTTGTCCCAGGTAATGAAGCAGTTTGTGGATTGTATGGCTGCTTCCACAATGCCTCCTTGGATGGGGTGTCCACAGCATGCCATGTTTGCACCTCCTATGCATCCTTCCTGGAAGGATGTTTATGGCCATTCTAGTCAGAGTATGGCACCATCTAATGTTGATAGCAGACCGGCAGTTACTAAGGCGCCTAAGTGCAAGTTATCTTTTTATCAGTCTGCCCAACATATAGATTCAGACGCATCATCAGAGGAATCAGATGATGCGCAGGGTTCCTCTCCAGGGTCTGGCTCGGGGGAGGAGGACCATCTGTCCACAGTGGATATTCCTTTTTTGGTGAGGGCGGTTAAATCAATCCTAGATATTCAGGATGATGAACCAGATCATAGTAAGAAGGCTCCAGTGTTTAATCACCACCAGAAGTTGGCCAAAATGGAGTTTCCTATATCTGAACAGTTCACTGAGCTTATGGATGAGGCATGGGGTAACCCGGACAAACGGTTTTATGTGAATAAAAGAATAACATCATTGTATCCTTTCCCAGCTTCTGTATGTACTAAATGGGAGGTACCTCCTACTGTGGATGCTCATGTGCTGTATTTAATTAGAAATGCTACATTGCCTATTCTGTCAGCATCTTCTCTGAAGGATTCCACAAATAGAAACATTGAAGCATATCTTAAGGCAATATTTTCATCATCTGGAGCTGTTATTCGTCCAGCTATGGCTGGAGCCTGGGTAGCCAAAGCGGTTGAAGAATGGATGGGGGCATTGGAAGACTCTCTACCAGATGCTACCAGAGAACAGATGATGTATATCTCCCACATACGAGAAGCAGCTTCCAATCTGGGAGGAGCTGCTGTAGATGCTGGAATTTTAGCAGCTTCAATAGTCTCATGCAGGACCAATTGTTTAAGATCCTGGAAAGCTGATACAGGATCAAAGAAGGTGCTGGAAGTCTTACCTTTCTATGGAAAGGTACTTTTTGGAGCAGAGTTGGATAAGATAATAGCTACTCTGGTGGCTTCAAAGTCAGCAGGTCAGCCTGCTACGGCAACTATAAAGTCTATGCAGGTTTCTTTTTGGTCCTTCCATCCTCAGAGACAAGCAAGGGAACTGGCTTCCTCTAAGTTGACTAGTTTTTGCAAGACAAGAAAGCGACAAACTAAGAGGTCTGGCCCGGCAAGACGTCCAGCTTCTAAACCAGACGACAAACCGTCGGTCTGATGGGGCTGGCCTCCTCCTGGGGGATCCCAGGGAGGGAGGCTGACTTCAGTTTGCGGATTATTGGCGTCAAACAACAACAGATGCCTGGGTCTGAGAAGTGGTCTCTCGGGTATGCCCTCACTTTCAGGATGCATCCTCCCCAGTAGTTTTTTTGCACAGATCCTCCATCAGATGCGGTCAAGGCCTTGGCCATTCAGGAAGCCATTCATTCCCTACTGCAGGTGAGGGTAATAGTTTCAGTTACTGTGTCGCAACAGGGAAGGGCTTCAGAACCGAATGAGGCTCATTACCCTATACTAAATCTAAAAACATTTTGTATGGAAACTCTCCGGTCAATTATTTTGGCAATGGAGCTGGGGGATTACATGGTTTCCCTGGTCATCTAGGATGCATATCTGCATGTTCCTATTATACCATCCCTTCAACAATTTTTACGGTTTGCTGTTCTTAAGCAACATTACCAATTTCAGGCTCTACCCTTTGCCCTATCTACGGCTCCCCAGGTATTTACCAAAGTAATGACAGTCATGAGGGCCTATCTCAGGTGTCAGGCAGTCAGAATACTGCCATATCTGGGCGACCTTCTGATATTGGCGCAGACTCCGATTGTTTTACAAAGCCATCTTCAACTGACCATGGCCTGCCTACAGAAGCACGGCTGGATCATCAATTGGAAGAAATCATCTCTTTTTCCATCACAGCAGATGGTACATCTGGGAGCTCTTCTGGATTCTCGGGCACAAATGGTGTTTCTGTCAGAGGACAAGATTGTGGCTCTATCATTGTGAATACACAAGCTGCTACGCAAGCAAAGGGTATCCATTCTGTTAGCAATGCAGGTCCTGGGGTCAATGGTATCCACCTTTGACATGGTGGGGTATGCTCAGTTCCATTCCAGGCCTCTGCAAACTTTGATTTTTTTCTAAGTGGAATGGACAGTATCATCTAATAAGGTCCCAGAGGATCATTCTCACTCATTCCAAATTGTGTGCGTCTCACCACAGACGCCAGTCTTCGCGGATGGGGGGCAGTGACAGGTCATCACACCTTTCAGGGAAAATGGAAAAACCAGGAAAGTCATCTACCAATAACCATTCTGGAACTGCGAGCAGTGGCCCTGATTCAGAGCCGGATGCTCTGACAGAGCTATAGCGAGCGGCCAGGAAGATGGTCACGATGGTCAAGACCAATGCGACCATCGGGCTTGCGATGAGACCCTTGTGTTAGGGTCTCATTGCCGCAAGCCCCAGAGAGATATAGGCTCAAACAGCCGAAATCTCTCCCACTGACATCACTCGTGATGTCAGTGGGGCCGGCCCCAGATGGTAGGCGTTCCCATGGGAACGCCTCCGTCTAGGCAGCCATGCCCCCCACCCACCCAGCAAAGGGGGTGTGCTGTCACTCAACATCGACAGCACGCCCCCTTTGGTACGAGACCCGGAGCTACGGTTTGCCCGTCGCTATCCAGGTCTCGCTCATGCGCACGACGGAGCTGGCTCCGTCGTGCGCATGCACACGATGGAGCTGGCTCCATCGTGCGCATGCACACTGGGCCTCCATCAACCCGCTTGCGAGCGCATAGCGCTCGCGAGCGGGTCTGAATCAGGCCCAGTATACAAAGCACTTATCATAGCACAGGACCTGCTCCAGAGCAAGCCGGTCCAGATCCAGTCTGACAATGCGACTACAGTGGCCTACCTCAATCACCAGGGAGGCACGAGAAGTTATGCAGCCATGAAAGAAGTGACAAAGGTTCTGATTTGGGCAGAACATTATCTTCCGGCCATATCAGCAATATTCATATGAGAGTACTCATTTGGGAAGCAGACTTTTTAAGTAATCAGGACATACACGCTGGAGAGTGGGCTCTCCATCCAGGAGAGTTTTAGCTTGCGGTAAATAAATGGGATCTACTAGAAATAGATCTCATGGCGTCGCATCACAACCACAAGGTCCCCAGGTACGGGTCCAGGTCCATACACCCATCAGCAGCCTTTGTGGACACTGGCAGTAAGATGGGACTTCAAGCAGGCATATTTCTTTTCTCCAATTTCCCTCCTCCCAAGAGTTCTCAGGAAATTCAAGCAAGAAGGCGCAACAGTAATACTGGTGGCTCCAGTTTGGCCTAGACTTCATTGGTTCACCGACATACAGAATCTATCAATAGACAATCCGTATCCTCTTTCTCTATGGCAGTATCTGCTAACGCAGACTTACCTCGTCTGGCTTTGACGGCATGGCTCTTGAATCCTCCATCCTAAGAGCAAAAGGTTTTTCCAGTTCTGTAATTCAAGCGATGCTTAGGGCACAAAAGCCTGCCTCTGCCCTCATCCATTACAGAGTTTTGCATTTTTTTTGGGTCAAGTAAGGTGTTCAGGATTTCCAGGGTACTGGCTTTTCTCCAGGTGGGTTTAGACCATGGTCTCCGCCTGGCCACTTTGGGAGTGCAGGTTTCTGCACTTTCAGTCTGGTTCCAGAGGAAGATTGCCTCATTACCAGATGTAAGAATTTTTTTTCAAAGCATTCTGCGAGTTCAGCCTCCTTTTGTTCCACCTGTAGCAAAAGCTCCCCTATTTGAACCTCTGGGCTCTGTAGATTTGAAATGGTTGACAGCGAATAAACTTTTTTTCCTCGCTATCTCTTCTGTACACAGAGAGCCTGATTCAGAGACGGATGCTCTGAAAGAGCGCTCGCTCTGAATCAGGGCATTTTTTTTTTTTAAGTGGCCTCCTGGCCGCTCGCATAGCTGTGGGTGCGAGTGACTAGGTTGATGATCGCGATGCTCAAAACCATCTCGACCATCGGGCTTGCGACGAGACCCTTGTGGTAGGGTCTCGTGGCCGCAAGCCCCAGAGAGCTTCTGGCTCTAATAGAGATGGCTACGTATGACTATCTCAGGTGTACACACAGGCTGATCTCCCTGTTCCAAGCACGGTGACAGCACATTCTACTAGGTCTGTAGGGCCATCGTGGGCATTTAGTCGTGGTGCCTCTGCTGAACAGTTGTGTAAGGCAGCCACATGTTTTTCTGTCTACATTTTTCTTAGGTTTTATGCCTTTGATACTTTTGCCTCTCAGGATGCTTCCTTTGGGCGACGAGTTCTATTTTCTGCCCAGGAGTGTCCCCCACCATAGGGGAGCTGCTTTAGGACATCCCCATGGTATCGCTGTGGATCCCTATGGACCCTGAAGAAAAAAAATTAGAGTTATGGTAGACTTACCTAGAGAACTCCTTTTGTTCAAGGTCCATAGGGTCCACAGGGCTCCCACCCTGACGCACCTGGCTGCATGGGTAATTTTTTCTTTCAGTCACAGATTCCCTCATTTTGTATAAGAGCGTTTCTGGTGTACAATTGCTCTTCCTTCTCCTCTTTCCTTCTCCTACCTTGAGGCTTGTTAACAAAACTGAAGGCCTGTAGCTAGGGGTGTGGTATATATGGAGGATGACCCGAGGCATCCTGGTAGCTGAAGTTTTAACTGTTTCATGCCTGGATCTCTCCAACCACATTATCCCCATGGTATCCCTGTGGGCCTTATAGACCTCGAAGAAAAGGAGTTATCTGGTAAGTCTACCATAACTCTAATTTTTTAACACACAAGTTATATTAAAACTTTTTAAGTGCCTCAAGGCCCTGAACACACAACAATCTACCTCAGCATTCCTAGTATAATGGTGTCCCAGTATGCTTTCATGTTAGTATCAAACACAGTGCTGCAGTCCACTCCTATGGAGATTTTTGTGCCTCACAGTGCAGCAGCAGCACACTATGATTCTACAGTTCCCGTTAACACAGTGCTCACAGAGTGCTGCAGCCAGCCCACAGTACACAGTGCCCCTGCCTTAACAGTGCTCCTAATCATTTTTTTATATATATATAAACTGCCCCTACACCCACACACTTACCTCTGGTCTCCAGTGTCAAGTGGCGCCTGATCACGAGGGAAGGACTATAAAATGTAATCCAAAACACGTCAGATCCGATGTCTAAAAAATGACGTTTTGACACATTTTGGAATCTGAGCTTGACGGGACAACCTGGAGCCAAGGCTCGGTTTGACTCTGAACACCTAAGTTCAGGTATCTTTGGTTTCCATGGAAACCGAACCGCACATCTCTAGTTTAATTGTATTTTTCTTAAGGTTGGCATATAAAACAGCTGTAATTTCAAAGTGAACAGCTGCATACTTCCCAACATTCTGTAGTTTGTAATCTGGATCTCTGTGCGCCTTATATGCATGTGCCCGAAAAAGGGGGTGTGGCCTCGCTCTAACAGGGGGCATGGTCTCGCTGAAAGGGTTGTAGGCTTGCGGCATGCCCCGGTTTTCATCACTCTGCGGGCGAGCCCAGCACTCCCAAAGATGCTGGGCTGCCCCCAGGCTCTCTTTGCACAGTGAAGAGATGCCGTGCGCATGCTATGAAAGTGATTTCCCCCAACTTACACCCACTGCAGGACACTGCAGTCCACTGGTGGGATGACATGACAGTCCCTGAATAGTGGGACTGGCTCGCCAAAAGCGGGAGAGTTGGGAGGTATGTAGTTGTCATTCAGCATTGTGTGACAAGTATAGTGGGGTGCAGGTGCAGGGAGTGCTATTTTTCAGCAGGAACTCAGTTCTTGAACCTCTCATTAACTATGATGTAATGTCCTGGGCCTAAATGTAGTTTTACATAAGATAAGTTTTATTTTAAACGCCCCCCTTGAGTGCCTACTTTTCTAAATACTATATATACTGTATGTATAAGAAGGAACTATTATTTACTCCGTTTATTTGATGATTGACTGTACTCACCCTTTCCAATCCATCTTTTAGTGAAAAATGCCATTAATAAGTTGAATAGGGTGATCTATTTTCATGATTATTATTTGGCTCACTACGATATCATATGTCTAGATCGTTCTTTACTTAAATTACTTGCAAAGTTCTCCATATTTTCTATTGGCTATATATTATTGTTGTTCTAGCTATTCCAACAGCTATATATTTATCATAATTCCATGTATGTGTATATACAAGTATATTGTTGTTATTCGTTTTGTTTCGATATATTTGTTGTTTGTTTAGGAAAAAGTGTTTTCTATATAATATGTATAGGCATTTGCATGGTATAATTATGTGATGATTAGTATTGGGTAACATATTCGATACTATAGTAATCTATCAACAATTGATATTAATATTGTTGCTAAAATTAACACAGAGTATCCAGTTTTGAATAATTATGAGTGTGTTTACTTAATAGTAAGGTTAGATAACTATATATAACCCATTCTAATATATAATATTTTTTATCATAGGGGATGTTATTATTGTTTTTCATTGTTCAAATGTGGATCTATGGGTGTTGTTTGTGTACATGCGGTTGCCATGGCCACATGGTAAACTCCCCATTGTGTATGCCTGGTCACTCCCCCTTCTCCCGTGTCAGGCAGTGCTGCGCTCTGTCTGACCGGCTGTTGATAGTGGTGGTCCCATTGCATATCTTCTGGCACAGCGGAACACTTAGTGAGACCTCCGGGAACACGGGTGAGATTACAGATTCCCCTTGGGTGAGGATATCCGGTGATGGCGTCTGACAGCTGCACGTGCTCAGACAGGTGGGTGTAAGTTTTGCTAATCACTTTTAGTATATAAAGCCTCATTATACTATTAATCATTAAGGCTGACACTTGAAAAAGGCTAAATGTATGCTGAAACGGCCCGTCGGGATGGCCAGTTATTATCTTCATTCTGCTGCTAAAGTCTCCTGATTAGGATGGGTACCAACTACTTTTTGCACATGATGGCTTTTTATGTCTTCTTTTGACAGTACATTAAATATGATCTTTTTGGAAATTCTATATATGGTGGTGTGCTGGTTCCTTAAGTTTACCCATGTTGGATAACTTTTGGTATTGTTGCTATATATATATATATATATATATATATATAGAATAAATGTGATGACTATAGTGCCGACCAACAACAGTAAATAAATATAAAACTGAATAGTTCAGACTGTAGTGAACAAATAAGGTGAAAGGAATATATATAGCAGGACGCACTACCTAAAGGTGTCAGCTGAATACAAATAGGAAGGATTGGGGCAAATCCCAAATGATAAATGTGGAAATAATGAATGATACAGCGACAGGCGTCACTCAAAAAGTGCACAGTGCAATAAATATATAAAGAAATTTAATCAAAAATTCATAAGGACATACTAACATGAATACATATAATAAAAACGCACAAAAATGTCAAGCTGATAATTACTAGATAAATGAGCAGGGATGATGTTACATAATGGCTTAGAAAAGCATATCAACAAATCTCAACACCACAGTGTTGGAATAAAGTGCAAATGCATAATGGTAAATATTGCACAAGCCCAATAATATATACTAAAAAACAAATGAACTGAGAATACGGTTTTAAAAACAGCAATGAGTTCAAAGATGCTTATCTTAATAGATCAAAGGCAAGAGTGCAGCTTTCCCAACGCGTTTCATCCAATGGGACTTTTTCAAGGGATATTAGCTAGCAAGCATGAGTCCATATTTATACCAAACTAAAACTGAACCAATTAGTCATCCTCATTACAATTCGTGACCTCATATCCAGTCTGTCGGAGTGATTTAACAAAGGAGACTTTCAAAACACTCCTATAAGTGAAATAAATTATTTATAACATGAATGGAATTCCAATAATGTCCAGATCTTTCTAATATTATATAAAACTTAGCGTAATACTGAGCGGTACTTCCGCCCAAAGATTCCAAATCTTCGCCCTCAATGGCAACGTCCGCCCTCTTCCGGGTCTGGACGGAGGCAGATGGTTATAGGATCAGCATCTACGTAACATCTGTGACTTCCGCACTCACTTCTGGCTCCATGTGGCATCCGTCCTTCAGTATCCGGTGATGGTATCGCGGGTGTCCATGTGACTTCCGCCCTGATTCCAATGTTCGTCATCTCACAAGCATCCGCCCATAGACGACATCATCGACATCCCACTCAGGTTTAGCGCTTCTTGCTCCTATCATATTCCAGGAATGGGCACTACCATAAGTCTGCGGAAGCAGAAAAACTCAGTAATTTTTGGAAACTTAAGAGCGCCATTTTAAGACAGGGTAATTTTGCCCAAAGTGTTAACATTAATAGACACACCACTTGGATAGGCATAGAATGATGGTGACATTATAGGACAATAAGCCGAGATATAGCAGCATAGTTTTTTAAAACAACATCGAGTTCCAAATAACAAATTAACTAATGAAGTATCACTAAAGGATATGATATAAAATATGATAAAAATGACAACGAGGCACAACTGGTTAAGAAAAATAAATAAATAAATAGTAATGAATTAATAAATAGGAAAAATATATATATGAAGACATAAGAAAACACTGGCTAATAAATGTAGTAGTAGGCAAGCAAGAGTCTTTATAAAAATTTCCGAATAATTATCTTAAAGGATGAATTATTTATGAATAAATAAATAAGCTAATTAATTATTTAGAAACAGAGGAGGGGGGTGGTTGATAAAATTCATGAGTAGCCATGGAACAAGGGTAGAGAGTTAAAGCCATTCAGAGACCCAGTGGCTATCTCGCGCCCTGTTGTAAGTATGTATGAACACTACAACACCTGGTATTCCCAGGAGGTCTCCCATCCCAGTACTGGCCAAGCCCATACATGCTTAGCTTCCAAGAGCATTGAGCATAATAAAGGAATCAATGCATGTAGAATAGTCATTGAGAAGGACAAATCCATCAGTCCCCTTCATCGAGAATTCTTATGTGATTTAATGTCTTTTATTCTTACAACTATTTTAAATTCTTGGATGTTTTTTACCAACAGATATGTGGCACGGCTATGGGTACTATTTTTGCCCCTAGCTTTGCGAACATTTTCATGGGGCACTGGGAAGACAACCACATTTACAGAAATAACCCATTTCATAAAAATATACTATACAAGAGGTACATTGATGACATTTTAATCATTTGGGAAGGTTCTGAGGAACTTTTTAATCATTTTTAAAAATATATTGCAATCGATGATTTTAATTTGAAGTTCACGTCCCATTTTAGCAGTATATCGGTGGAATTTTTAGATTTGGTTTTATCACATGATAATGATGAGATCATTACAAATAACTATATAAAAAAGGTCGACACTAATAGTTATTTACATTTTAAAAGTGGACATCTTAAAAGATGGAAAACTAATATCCCCTACTCTCAGTTTTATAGAATTAAGCAGAATTGTACGAGAGAACAAGATTGTGAGGAACAGATTCAAGTTTATACTGAGAGATTTTTAAGCAAAGGTTATCCTAACAAACTATTGTCACAGGCAGCAGAGAAAACTAAAGACTTGCCAAGGGATGACTTGTTAGAATACAAGAATAAAGATCGGGGAAAGAAAAACTGTGTGACTTTTGTAACCACCTATAATGGACACGAGAATAAAATCAGGAGTTCTATTAATGTTAACACTTTGGGCAAAATTACCCTGTCTTAAAATGGCGCTCTTAAGTTTCCAAAAATTACTGAGTTTTTCTGCTTCCGCAGACTTATGGCAGTGCCCATTCCTGGAATATGATAGGAGCAAGAAGCGCTAAACCTGAGTGGGATGTCGATGATGTCGTCTATGGGCGGATGCTTGTGAGATGACGAACATTGGAATCAGGGTGGAAGTCACATGGACACCCGCGATACCATCACCGGATACTGAAGGACGGATGCCACGTGGAGCCAGAAGTGAGGGCGGAAGTCACAGATGTTACGTAGACGCTGATCCTATAACCATCTGCCTCCATCCAGACCCGGAAGAGGGTTTGGACGTTGCCATTGAGGGCGGAGATTTGGAATCTTTGGGCGGAAGTACCGCTCAGTATTACGCTAAGTTTTATATAATATTAGAAAGATCTGGACATTATTGGAATTCCATTCACGTTATAAATAATTTATTTCACTTATAGGAGTGTTTTGAAAGTCTCCTTTGTTAAATCACTCCGATAGACCGGATATGAGGTCACGAATTGTAATGAGGATGACTAATTGGTTCAGTTTTAGTTTGGTATAAATATGGACTCATGCTTACTAGCTAATATCCCTTGAAAAAGTCCCATTGGATGAAACGCATTGGGCAAGCTGCACTCTTGCCTTTGATCTATTAAGATAAGCATCTTTGAACTCATTGCTGTTTTTAAAACCGTATTCTCAGTTCATCTGTTTTTTAGTATATATTATTGGGCTTGTGCAATATTTACCATTATGCATTTGCACTTTATTCCAACACTGTGGTGTTGAGATTTGTTGATATGCTTTTCTAAGCCATTATGTAACATCATCCCTGCTCATTTATCTAGTAATTATCAGCTTGACATTTTTGTGCGTTTTTATTATATGTATTCATGTTAGTATGTCCTTATGAATTTTTGATTAAATTTCTTTATATATTTATTGCACTGTGCACTTTTTGAGTGACGCCTGTCGCTGTATCATTCATTATTTCCACACATATATATATATATATATGTATAGGATGTGTAGAATGGCGCTCTGGTTCAAGTCACAGGTGATTTTGCACTGTAGTGCAAAAATGTATATAAAGTCCGGTTGGTGCTAACAGGTGTAACACTTTAATCCCTCTGGTGAAGGTGGCAGCAGTCTTCCCGTGTTCCCAAGTGGCAATCAGGGTAAATGTGATCTGGAAATGAGGTTTGGAAAGAACATGCGCCTGATAGTGTAGTAATTCAAAATGGTTTTAGCACATGCTCAAATATAAATGTGCGTACCAGAAAATAAAACTTTAACGCTTATCTGTGGTTCTTTTGCTGGGACCTCATATGGTGGGGTACACTCAAAACTTCAGGGTAACCAGGAACCTTAAATAAGATTGGCTCACACTGAACCAAAATAAACATATATAGTGTAGTATTTTACGTCCAAATTTATTGGTATAATATGAAAACAAGAATGCGTACCAGAATGTCACTTGAATCACTGCATAAAGTACTAAGTGTCTTGGGGACCACTTCAGCATCCCATAATAGCCCCAATGGTTCGTATATAGATGGAGTAGGTCAGCTTTAAAAAAGCAGAAAATGACCCTTACTCAGAGAAACTTCATCAACAAGGGGTTTTTTAATGACACTGAGTACATAGGGATACAGGGTACACAAAAGGTTAAAAACATATATAAGATAATGGAGTGCTTATCTGTGAATACTCAGCAGTATGGAGAGGGGCTGGAACAGGGGTCCCAACGTGTTTTGTCTGGATAGACTTCCTCAGGGGTACTGGTAGACCACTTGGGTTGCCCTTTATATAATGTGCTAAATAGCGCCAAAAACTGCGTCTAGCGCCGTTCTGCGCATGCGCAGTTGCCCGCGGCCATCTTGTGTGACATGTGTAGTGTACTACAAATCCCAAGATGCCACGTGGCATATCTCACGCATGCGCAGATCGCTGCGGCCAATAGATAGTGCCTGCCACGATCGCGCTAGCACACTGGTGATAAGGATGTATTTTATGCAGGGAAGGAACTCTGCATAGTGGGGCATATGACAATTATTACCGCCGTCAATGCACACACAGACGGCGGTGGCTATTTCATGTGAATAGAATGATCGGTGGCCATTTTGTTGGTGGCAAATAGCCCCATAATGAGATATAAGGCGGCCATTTTGTTGTTTTATCATTCTGTATCTGAGAGCCAACATATGCAGCATCAGCTGGTCTTTTATTTGTCTTGTATTTCATAACACAGCTGATGCTGCATATGTTGGTTTTCAGATACAGAATGAGAAACCAACAAAATGGCCGCCTTATGTCTCATTATGGGGCTATTTGCCACCAACAAAATGGCCGCCGATCATTCTATTCACATGAAATAGCCACCGCCGTCTGTGTGTGCATCTACGGCGGTAATAATTGTCATATGCCCCGCTATGCAGAGTTCCTTCCCTGCATAAAAAACATCCTTATCACCTTAGTGTGATAGCGCAATCGACCCCCTTTCACATGATGGGAAAAATTTACTAAGCGGCAGGTTCTAAACCCCGGCGGTTTGGTGGTGGTTTGGCTATCTGCAGATTTACTAAGGCCAAAACCACTTGCAAAACCGCCGTCAAATCACATTTTAGAATGGAACAGGGCTGTCATTTAGAAACCGCTGCAAAACCGCCACCAAACCCCCGGGGTTTAGAACAGAATAGAACCTGCCCTCAAACCGCTGGGGTTTAGAACCCACCGCTTAGTAAATTTTTCCCTACATCTGAGACCTGGGAAATTCCTGGGTCAACCCCATTAGGTCATAAGCCTGTCTTCAATGATTAGAATAATTATAATTGTTACATATATATTTCTTTGGTGAGACATTAGAAACTTTTAATTATTAAATGAATAAAGGTTATTTTTTAAATATAATTAACAGTGCGCCAAACAAAATACATTCTTTTTCTCTTACAGTATATTTACTCATTGTCTTTTGACAGCACCCCCACTTAAAGAAGTACATAAGCTCATTACATAGAAATGGGCTTTATTTTGATGGAAATATAAATAAAAGTATATCTATCTGATTTGACTAGTGCAGAAGTTCCTTTCCCCTTACTGTTTCATAAGCCTCACAAAGTTGAAAGAAAAGAGAAATGAAATGCCTAAAGTGGTGCACACATTAAATTTAAAATATAACTTTTATTGATTAATTAATTATAATACTGTCTGATGAGACAGGTAGAGCAGCGAAAGATTTAACATGATTAAACAGTGAAAAAAGTAATGAAAATAGTGATTTAAAATATGTATGCAACGATCCTGTGTTACCACATATATATGTATTAAAGCCTCTTTATTAAATGTGTTGTGTATTCCACTTATTTTGTGTTCAACATATCACATATATACTGTCTATTGTTTGCTGTTTATCAGCATACCATCATATATCCTTGTTATTTTGTAATAAATGGCAATAGACACCAATCATAAATAAATAATTGTCGTAGTTACTATTACACCATCTGAATGTATTTTTAACATGGGTGTATCTAAAATTTGGGAAGTAATCTTTAGTAATTGCTTATATGCTTATAGTGAAAATCACTTTTTGTTAAATAAACAGTTATATATCTCTCCTGTGTTGTTTTTATTCCATATTAATCAACAAATAAATCTCCAACTGGTCGCTTTCAATATAATATAGATTTTGATATATATTCTTAGCTTCAACTTACAGAAGAGTACTATGTGAAATATATATGTACATTTTTACAGTATAATTTCTGGTCTATCTGCTTCCCACAGGAACTTACTGATAGAAGTTACTTACTGGGAACTTACTGATAGACAAACTAAATTAGAAAATGGTATGGACCTATTATTGAATAATGAAACAATGAATATTGATAGAACACAAGGGGATTGGACACACAATTTATACCAATTAAAACAATTATTGATCAAACAATCCAAAACATTTTGGAACAAGACAACATTTGAAACCTATTTAAAACAGATGATCACACCAAGGGGCTTACGACCACGCGTGTTTCCATCTTTTGAATTAGCCTCGGAAAGTTTGAAGACAGAATGGGAAAAAACCCTTACAACCTGCTCTTTAAATTTAATAAACTTTTTGATAAAACATGATGAAATACTTCTAAATCAATATTCACAAGAAATCTCTCTTTTGGGTAACAAATTGAAGGATTTTGAAAAAGTGGATAAATTCCAAAAAACATATGACAAATACAAACAAGAGGTGGAGAGAATATAACATGAAATTATAAATAGGAAAAAAGGAAAATTACAAAGGGACAAAAATGATTTTGCATCCAATACAGTCTATAAATGGAGTCATGTGAAAAAAAGAACATCGGACAGCCGATTTAATTACACAACATCAGACATAGACTCTTCTGAAAATGAATCCGCATGCGACCAAACCTCTTCTTTTTTAGGACAACAGAGAAATTTTTTAGGGGGTACCATAAGAAATATCAGAGATACCCCAGGATTAAACCCAAGAGGGTCAGAAGGGGAAAAAAGAAGAAAAAGAGAGTCGAGAGGATGGAGGGAAGAACTGAGGGATCGGCGACAATACAGGAAGTAGATCAGATAGATTCCTTAAGAATTATAAATCTGACTAATAGGATTTTAACAACACCACAAATTGAAATTCTTAATAAAGGATTATCCTTTTCACCCACATCATCTTTCGATAGATTTGAATATGAGAAAGACATAAACCTTTTTGCTCGCAAACTATTGTTAAAAAAATTCTTCACTCAAAAAGAAGACAACATTAATAGTCAAGAAGGCTTTTCCCCTGAAGATAGGACAGTAATATCTATACTGGAAGAGCTAAGGGAAATACCAACACAACAGGGTGATTCAGATTTAATTTCTAATAAATCAGAATCCACAAAAATTCAATGTACCCCACTCAAAAAGAAATCCGCATTTATACCGGATTTTTCAATCTGCCCACAAGTTAAGATCTATGTGGATCTGGTGAGTAAAGATCTAAATCAACTATATGAGAATAAGAAAAGAATACAAGAACATGAATATAATCTCAATAGAGATGAAAGAGAAGCACTTAATGAAATGCAAAAAATGGGATGACACAATCTTTAAACCATCGGATAAAGAAGGTAATGTAGTTCTGTGGCCTCGCAACAAATATATTGATGAATTAAATCGACAATTGGATGATAAAGCTTGCTACAAAAAATTGACATTTAACCCTACTAAAGATTTTTTGGAGATATATGATAAAATCATTGGCGAAGCTTGGAATAATGGAGTGATATCCAAGAAAGATTTTGAATTTTTACAAACAGATAATCCAAAGATTCCTACTCTGTATTTGTTGCCTAAAATCCATAAGAGTGAGACTAATCCACCCGGAAGACTGATTGTCTCCGGAATGGACTGTCTCACAGAGAATATGAGTAAATTCCTGGATTTCCATTTGAGAAGTTTTGTTCAACAATTACCATCATATGTAAGGGACACTTCAGATGTATTGATTAAGATCCAGGATATCGTCTTAAATGATAATACCTGGCTGATAACATGCGATGTGGAAAGTTTTTATATATGAGCATTTCCCATGACTATGGATTCAGAGCAGTCAAATATTTCTTGAGTATGGATCGCAATAATGATCATAACACCTTCCTCATCTCCCTGTTGAGATTTGTACTTACCAAAAATTATTTTGTCTGTAATAACAACTTTTATCTCCAGGTACGAGGGACAGCTATGGGAACCACGTGTGCCCCCACATATGCTGGCCTCTACCTAGGATGGTGGGAGAGGAAGTGAGTATTTAATGAGAACAATGATCCTTGTACAAACCACATTCTTTTATGGCTGAGATATATCGACGATCTGATAATCTGGGAAGGGGAAATTGAGCTCTTTGAAGAATTCTTGATGAAACTTAATGCGAATGAATTTAATTTGAAGTTATCCCATGAAGCCAGCCAGGAAAGAATACATTTTCTGGTTATCAAACTGAAAATTGAAAAAGATGGACATATCTCATCCGGTCTGTTCTGTAAAAAAACCTCTACCAACAGCATTTTGCATAACAAAAGCTCACATTTTCTGCCAGTATTGAAAGGACTACCAAAGGGAGAATTCTTCCGTATGAAATGGAATTGCTCAGAGGAACATACATTTCAATTATGGTCCAAACAGCTAAGCACGAGTTCAAAATCCAGAGGATACAGTGGTAGAGCCATTAAGAAAGCTTACAAATATACTAGAGAGTATACTAGAGATCAGCTTTTATTACCTAAAAAGAAAGAAAAAGAACAAGACCGAGTAAGATTTGTGGGAACATTTTGTCATGAATGGGAGAGGGTCCAAGAAATCCTACACAAACATCTGGATGTTCTACGCACAGACCAGGATCTAGCTAAGATTGTGGGAGATACAATAAAAAATGAGCTGGAGAACATCATAAAACTTGAGAGATATTATGGTAAAAAGTCATCTGGAATCCCCTAAAAACTAGAAAATGCAGAAAATGTAAAGCATGCCCAACTATGATCACAACTAACACCTTCAGTGATAGATATAATAAGATCTGGCATATTAAGGAGCACATTAACTGTGATACAACAGGGGTCATTTACAATCTTTAGTGCCCCTGTAAGAAAATGTATATTGGAAAAACTAAAAGAACTTTTACAACAAGAGTTTTAGAACATATAGGGAGTATAAGAAATGCAGAGCAAGATAAACAGAAATTTAGACCCCTGACCCCCTATAGCAAGACACTTTTTGAAGTATCATAATGGAAACTCTAAAGGATTAAAAGCCTTCGGATTAAAAATAATTAATATGAACATCAGAGGGGGAGATGTGGAAGCAGGAATCTAGATTTATCTTCCTGTTAGACACACTGACACCCAAAGGCCTACATGAGGAAAACGGCTACTCAGCCTTCTTAAAATAATCTTAAATATTGGTGGATAATGACTATATTATGTCACAAATATTGATAATTGACTCTCTTATATAAGAACTTTTAGATATAACTTTGGTCAGATAATATTCATCTTTTTCTGACCAAATAAAATTCTCTCTGGAACAATCAGATAAGAACCTTTGATAATTTACTACATAAAATTTACTCATCAATATTATTGTATTACTCATATAAAAATTATTTTATATATTTTTATTGTTATTTATTTGCACCAATATTAAAGTAATTATTAATGTATTTCAATAATACTCTAGGAATATATATACAGAATTAGAATGATATTCACTCACATTTATTTGTTCACATTTTACAACATTTAGTTTAATAATGTTTTTCATCACTGTTTGGGCACATTTATATATTCTTTTTGACTAAGTATATGGGTGTGTATATGTATGTGCATACACACTTTAATATTAATATTAAATTTCAATTATAACCAGTAAGGTTTTTTAGTTATAGCTAATGTTGGTCACATTAATATATCTTTTATGAGATACATTTTACACAATTATATAGGTTTATTACACTGTTTACACCTATTGTCACATGGATACTATTCACAGACACATATAAATATTGTTATTATTAATTACACATTCTATGATGGTTTATTCCAAATAGGGTAATTAATATTTGTGAGAATAATATGTCATAATGAATTCATATATGAATGATGAATAACTTAATTAATTCCTTATCATTAAATCAATAATATGAGAGATACATTTATTCCAGGGATAATAGATTAAGGACATCAGGAATTTTACAATCATTTATCGATTGGATAGATCTGAATAGAATATATTAGTTAACATTACAGGACAATCACGTGACCTGTATTGAATACCACTAATTTTTATGGATAGGCACATAATTAATAGATAATCTTACCACTAATATGAATTTTGTAATCTAATAGAAACTGTGGTTATTAGGAATGTTTTCTGAATAACTCTGTTTTCCTATATTAAGATATATAGGAACATCGCTCTCTGCGATAGATTACTTTAGCTTGATAGCTATTGAATAGATCCATGAGCGATTGAGAATCCTTAGTATACTACGTCACTAACCCTGACGTCGTTTGGAGCCAAAAGGGGCGGTATGCCACACGCAGCTAAACATGATAGGTGATATGGGATTGATTGACATCCTGCTTCTCAAATCACACGCATGCAGGTATTTAAGGCAGTTCCGGTAAGCGGCTCGGCTTACCTTGACAAAGCTTCTAAGAGAAATGCCGCATCGGTCCGCGATGTATCCTGAGACCACTAACTATGATTTAAAAAGCCAATATCTCTAATGCTGTCTGTGAAAACCCAAGAGGGTTTGTCAATAAACATAAACGCTTATATGGAGATTACAATAATGTATATTCTATAGTTGATCTGCAGTTGCACATTGGGAGTTATTATCCTCCTGTCACTTAATATCTGGGAGGGCTGACTCATGTTCCCGTGGGAAGCAGATAGACCAGAAATTATACTGTAAAAATTTACATATATATTTCACATAGTACTCTTCTGAAAGTTGAAGATAAGAATATATATCAAAATCTATATTATATTGAAAGCGACCAGCTGGAGATTTATTTGTTGATTAATATGGAATAAAAACAACACAGGAGAGATATATAACTGTTTATTTAACAAAAAGTGATTTTCACTATAAGCATATAAACAATTACTAAAGATTACTTCCCAAATATTAGATACACCCATATGTTAAAAATAGATTCAGATGGTGTAATAGCAACTACGACAATTATTTATGATTGATGTCTATTGCCATTTATTACAAAATAACAAGGATATATGATGGTATGCTGATAAACAGCAAACAATAGACAGTATATATGTGATATGTTGAACACAAAATAAGTGGAATACACAACATATTTAATAAAGTGGCTTTAATACATATATATGTGGTAACACAGGATCGTTGCATACATATTTTAAATCACTATTTTCATTACTTTTTTTCACTGTTTAATCATTTTAAATCTTTCGCTGCTCTACCTGTCTCATCAGACAGTATTATAATTAATGAATCAATAAAAGTTATATTTTAAATTTAATGTGTGCATCACTTTAGGCATTTAATTTCTCTTTTCTTTCAACTTTGTGATTCTATACTTACTGCCTGTGGTAGCACCCCCCAACAGATTATAATTGATATCGGGGGTTACCATTGTTCCTTATTGAGGGGTACTACCATTGTTCCTTATTGAGGGGTACAATGTGGATCTGGTGCGACTAGACAACTTGTATTTCTGTTTCATAAGCCTGTCTGCCCTGGTATTATAACAGTCAGGGCTGCCAGGCTACTCTCATGTCACACTCATACACACACGTACATATCATGCACACACAAGCACACATGTCACACTCCTACACATTCATGCAATCACACACCCCTTCTCCAGCCACCAGACCTCACAACAACAGGCACACCCCTACTCCAGCCACCAGACCTCACAACGGGCAGTGTCTCTGTGGCTAGTGTGCGCCAGCTGCTTCTACACACTGCAGCATGGACCGGACAGCTCTTTAGAATGTAATGGATACTTGGTCTTCTGCCCTTATTATAAGGGCTGTCAAAACATTAACTTCTCTCCCCAGATCCAGCACTGACATTTTTTCTCCTATTGTAGGAGGATGCCCGTCCTCCTCCAGGCAGCCCCAAACGGCTAATAAGAGGCCTCTAGATGCGACCAGCGAGTAAAATCCCGGGTCGCATCATTCAGACTTAACAGGGGTTGTCTACCCTGGACTTAAGTCCCAGAAAAAACCCTGGTCAATAGCAGGGGCACCAAACCAGGAACATGTTCCTGGGTTGGTGCCTTTCATACCCCTTTTCCACTGCTGAATTAACCCAAGTTATTGCTGTGTCTTCCCGGGTTGCAGCTCAGTGGAAAGGGGTCCCCAAAAATAACCCGGGTTCAGAGACCCAGGAATCCAACCCAGGTAGCGACCAGGGTTGGACACGGGAAGGACCCAGTTTAAGGGGCAGTGTAAGTGGTGTGACAAGGTCACTGACATCATAATGGAAGGCAGGTATATTTGCCCTAGATTCCTGACCTATGTCTTTTGAAACCTCAGGAAGGTATTTGTGTTAGGAGCTTTTTTGGGTTATTAGCTTCACAGGAGGCTAATTAGGGTGTTCAGCTGTGTGGCTATTTTTTAGTGCTATGAGGCTGATCATTACAGGGAGACACTGCCTGGGGAAAGGACAGACTTTCGTGTCTCTGTGTGAGAATCAGGTTGATGGAAGCAGGTAAACTAAACCTGAAAACCCCTTCCAATACTTTGTTTATTAGTGAGCTAGGATCACTTCTGTATAGTTAGTGCCAGATGGCAAAGTGTTTATTTCTGATTATTCTGTTTGTTTGCCTACTAAAACTGGCGGAGACCAGTTGCACCAGACCAGTGGACTTTGTGTGATTTCTCAGCTGCTGTGCAGTGCCATCTACCCCAGGAGATGATACCAGTTCCCCGACCTTGCTACATGTGGTGGAGGATGTGGGCATTAATGGTCTGCACATAAGTAAGGACAGCAGCAGCTTTGAGAGTTCTGCAGAAAGCAGATCAGTGTCTGTCTGGACTGAAATTAAATGTGGCACAGAGTAAAACTGCAGGTGTGATACTCTGCAGAGGCTTTTGCACAGTGGGACATGCTGGGAGCTGTGGTGCCTCACACATAGAAGCAAGTCCAGGTGGTGCTTTGCCTACAGAGTTGTGGAATCTGGTGCAGTTAAAGGGCCAGACATACCTTTTTTTGCTAGAAACCAGTACTGATACATGTCCTGGGTGAAAGAGACTACAAAGTTGCTGGAAAAACCCAACAATATGGAGGATACTGTCAAGGCCTTGCTACAAGCGACATCAGTACAGCAAGAAGCCTCTAGGGTACAGCAAGAAGCTACCAGGCAACATCAACTGGAGATTGAGGAGATAGGGCGGCAATATCAACTGGAGGTTGAAGAGGCATGGCGGCAACATCAACTGGAGGTTGAGGAGGTGCAGCGGCAACATCCCCTAGAGATTGAGGAAACCCAGTGGCAACAGCACGAGGACCATGAGGTCTTAAAAGAGGTGGTGCAGCATCCTGCAGCATGGCCTGGAAATGCTTTCCCAAATGTTCAAAACGGCTCCATAAGGGCAAGCCATTTCCTTAAAAAATTGACAGAGACTGATGATGTGGAGGCGTACTTGACTGCCTTTGAGAGGACAGCTGAGTGGGAGAGTTGGCCTAATGATCAGTGGGCTGGATTGCTGGCCCCCTTTCTCTCCGGCGAGCCTCAAAAAGCATACATTGACTTAAGCACGGCGGATGCTGTGAACTATGAAAAGCTAAATGCAGAATTTCTGACTCGCCTGGGAGTTACCTTGTCAGTCCAAGCACAACGTGTGAATCGCTGAGTGTACTACATGGACAAATCTCCCCGCTCACAAATGCATGATCTAATTCACCTGACCAAAAAATAATTACAACCAGAGACATTAATTGGACCCCAGATGGTTGAAAGAGTTGTCATGGACCAATACTTGAGGTCCCTGCCTGTGGCTTTACACAAGTGGGTGAGCCACTGGGATCCTAAGACCGCTGACCAGATAGTGGAGATGGACGAAAGGTATCTGGTAGCAGAGGAACTGTAGGCTACATCTCAGCAGCTCCCAGCTCTACGACAGCGCACTTCAGTGAAACCTGGTAAGACTGTTCCATGGGAAAAGGGTCCTGTGCGGTTAAGTGAACTTAAAACTGAAGAGACTGTGAGTGCTCGGTTCAAAGATGGTTCAGTGGGGCCAGAAAGGTCTCACATGCCTAAAAGACTTGACAAGTATGTGATTAAATGTTTTAGGTGTGGTATGCCAGGACATATTGTTGCTAATTTCCCAGTTGTTCAAGAACCTATGCAATGTGATGCTGTCTTTGAACATAGCAGAATGTCTTTCTTTGCCAGGTTAGCCTGTACTGTTACACCTTCAACTGAGTCAGAAAAACAAATGTGTGAGGTTGTTATGGGAGGTAACCAGGTAAAGGCATTGTTGGACTCAGGAAGTGTAATCACCCTGGTGAAAGATGGGTTGGTAAATGCCTTAAAGGGCCAGCGAACAACTGTTGGTGTAACTTGCATACATGGTGACACCCGTTATTATAATACTGCTGAAGTGAATGTTGACACTTCTTTTGGCTCAGCTGTGATTAAAGTGGGAATGGTCCCTTCCTTGGTACAAGATGTTATAATAGGGAAAGACTTTTCCCAATTTTGGAAATTGTGGAAGTCCTGCGTGGTCACAGTGGTGAACAGTATAGAGCCAGTAGACCATTCTGGTGATATGCTGGCCACAGGTGTGACCCCAGAACCCTCAGACCCTTGCCCTGTTGCTAGTATGGCTGGGGAAGTGGTAGATGATAACAAAGTGAGGTATCTCCTCCAAAGGAGGCAGAGGTGATAGACAGGGCGGAAAGTATACCTCCCCTTGAAGTGAGAAAGGATTGGTTTGCTTCTGAACAGTTAAAGGACTCCATCTTGATAAGAGGAAGGTGTTTGTGTTAGGAGCTTTTTGGGTTATTAGCTTCACAAGAGGCTAATTAGGGTGTTCAGCTATGTGGCTGTTCTTTAGTGCTGTGAGGTTGATCATTACAGGGAGACACTGCCTGGGGAAAGGACAGACTTTCGTGTCTCTGTGAGAATCAGGTTGATGGAAGCAGGTAAACTAAGGGCCGTATTCAATTTGAGGCGTTAAGTCCGGATTCGCGGTAATTTACCACCGATGATGTCATTATCGCCTGTTTTAGTTTTACCCCATATTCAATTTGATAGACTTTCCGCCTAGGCGTTAAGTCAATGCAATGTAATAGGCGGTAAAGTATCGCCTATGAATGGCAGGCGTTAAAAAGTGCAGAATTGGGGTTTTGGGGTGCAACGTTTCGGGAACCCCCCTGCAGCCTTCAGACAGTCCCCCAAAGGTAATCTGTGTAAAAAAAAAAAAAAAAATTAAGGACAGTTACACTGTCACGGTGTGTGTGTTTTGTCTTTTTTTAACTATTTATTTTACAGTGAAGTTACAGGTGCCGCATGTCTGCTGGCACTTGTTCCACAAGTGCAAAATGGCAAGCATGCTGGCACTTGTAGTTCCACTGTAAAACACAATAGTTTTACATTATTTGGCCCCCCCATTACCTCCATACCCACCAAGCCAGGGGTATGGGGAAGAGCCCCGGGCTTTAGCGTAAGCCTGTGGTGCTCGGGAGGGAGGGGGGGCCCTTCTTTGGGGGGTCCCTGACTCCCCCGAGATCACCGGCTTGCGCTGACCAATTTGGGATGCTAATGCTTTGGACCTGGAGCCCCAGTGATTGGGTCTCCGGGCTGTGGCATTACACCCCGGTAGGTTGGTGCTGGTCTTAAATATAGGGGGATCCCCACGGTTTTTTTTACCCGTATATTTAAAAAAAGAACTGGTCCCTGTAGCCTTGGATTGGTTTCTAAAATACGGTGGAACACTACACTTTTTGTTCCCTATATATATATAGAAACCACCACTGGCTGGCAAGCCTGGGGCTGGTTTGGCTTTTGGGGGGGGGGACCTTATGTAATTTTGTTTGTAAATTCTTACTTCTTTTTTTTACAGGTACAACACAATGGGAATTTCGGAAAATATTCTAGGGACCCCCCTAAAGATGTGTAAACATGGGGGATCACTATTTTTAACTATTGAAGGAAGTCGGGGTTTCAAATAGCCATGGCAGGTGCATTTTTGCAGAATTTAAAAAAAAATGCGTTTTGGGACTTAAATATATGCTAGTACCCATTTTCATGTACCCCAAATTTGATGGGACCAGTTTTAAAAATGAAAAAAAAAGCCAAATGCTCTTCTGCATCACTTCTTCAAAGTCAGGGAAAAAAAACACCTGCCGCGGCTATTTAAAAACCGACTTTCTTTTGCAGCTAAAAATGGGGGTACCCATAGTGATCCCCCATGTCTGGACATCTTTAGGGGGGTCCTAGGATTATTTCCCGAAAATTCCCATTTTTTTACCGCTGATCCAAGTATCGCCGGGTCCCGTTTTTGCCTACTTTCAAATTGAATATGGAGATACGCGGGCACATGCGCGATACTTTAACGCCTGGGAAACAGGCGAAGTCGACGTTAAGTCCGGTCCGCGTTAAGTTAACGCGGCTCGGCTCAAATTGAATATGGGCCTAAACCTGAAAACACCTTCTAATACTTTGTTTATTAGTGAGCTAGTATCACTTCGGTATAGTTAGTGCCAGACAGCAAGGTGTTTATTTCTATTTATTTTATTTGCCTAATAAAACTGGCGGAGACCAGTTGCACCAGGCCAGTGGACTTTTGTGTGATTTCTCAGCTGCTGTGCAGTGCTATCTACCTCAGGAGATGGTACCAGTTCCCCGACCTTGGTACAGCGGGGAACCTAGGTCGGATGACCCGGGTTACATTTACAACATGGGGAGATATGGATTTCCAGGAGCTGGGAGATTATGGGGTCTATTTAATAAACCTTGGATGGAGATAACTTGGTTGCAGATAAAGTACAAGCCAACCAGCTCCTAACTGTCATTTTTCAAACACAGCCTGTGACATGACAGTTAGGAGCTGGTTGGTTGGTACTTTATCTCTGTTCACTTTATCTCCATCCAAGGCTTAGTAAATAGACCCCTATGTCATCTCCAACCACCGGCAGAAGACTTCCACTGCAGTGTGAATGGCGCCGACTCGAGAATAACCTGGGTCAGCAACTCTGTGTGAAAGGGGTCTGTCCTGGGTCTAACCTGGTTTGAAAGCGTTTTCCAAATCCTGGGTTGGACCTGGGATTTTCGTGGAAAAGGTGTATCAGACATAAGCAAGACCCAGGAAGTTTGGCCAAGCCCTGGCAAAAACCTGGGAATCTCGATATGGACCTCATTCACAGTCTCTCGCTAGGGCGCAATCACTCACTACGAGCGATATTTTCACATCTGCGCATGCATATAATTCGCAGTGCGCGTGCGCAAGTCAGTCTTTGCGAGCTGATTTTGGTTGCTCGTAAGCCACTATCAGGTCGCTGCTCTGAGTGACAGATGGTACCGTTTATGGGTGGTAACAGGGGAAGGTGTTTGTGAACGGGGGAGTGGTGCTGTGAACGCAGGCGTGTCTGACCGTCAAAACAGCGTTTTAAGGGCGTGCATAATTTAAAGTGCGCATCATAGCAGACATATTGCATCCATTACGATGGAACTTCTCGCAGTGCTTGTGGTAGCCCAGGGTCTACCACAAGCACTGCATGTGCATGCGATGGTTTCTGCCTCTGCCGATGTTTGCAGTCAATTAATAGAGTAACAGGTGTTACTCATTGCATTGTTTAATACCAAAGTGGTTGCGCAAATTAGCATTTTTTTTTTTTTTTAAGAATTCTTTTCAATAATTAATTCCAATACAATAGTCCCTGTGTCTTTAAAATGATCAAATCCTTTTTTTTTTTTTTAAAGTTTTTAAAGTGATAGTGCTTTTTGTTCGTGGTCCTGCACATCCCAGCATGCTATTCCAGAGTAAATTATATGTTTTTTTGTTTTAAAGTTTTTAAAGTAATAGTGCTTTTTTGATTGTGGTACTGCACATCTCAGCATGCCATTGCAGAGTAAATACATGTTTTTTGGCCAATACTGTTGCAGGCAATGGCCGGATTTGTTCAACCATACTATTTTCATAATCATAATTTATGTTGGAAGAAGAAACAAGAAAAATTTTGTCAATGTATTTTTTTTTTTATATAGTTTTTTAGATAATTACCCAAAGCATCATTTTTGGGGGGGATTTGATTTTAAACAAAAGCATAATTTGAATATTTTTGCCAAAACATATAATAAATGAACTATTTAATTCATTAAAAATACATGAATTTCTGGATGAATTTGGTTTTGGATTACCATCAGAAAATGAAGTAGTGGACACACTTGCAGATGTGGGTGATGAAAGTGTGCCTGGGCCGCCACCAGATGATCCTCCTGCACCTCCTACAAACTCATCACCTCAAAACGTGGCAGGCACATCACATGGAACAATACAAAATCAAAATAGTCCTTGTGGGCCTTCCAGGGGCACTAACCAGATTCACTTTTTGGACATAATTTTTGCAAGTTCTGGGTGAAATTCACTAAAGATCATCAATTGGATTTTGTCTTCTTTGCAGCCGACTCCGGTAAGCTGAAATTACGGATCCGGGTGGACCGTCATGGACCCTGCTGGGTGCTCAGTCCAGCCACAGCAGGGCACTGGTCCATCCCACCTTCTATTGGGCCAGTCAGATGTTCTTTAATCTCCCTGACATTTTGGCTTATGGACCTTAGATAGGAGGTTTGCTCCAACATTATGGCCTGGACAGCCTCCATGGCTGCTGCTTGCCTTAACACTGCCACCCTAAGCCCATCCATGACTTCGGTAAGGGGCGGCAGTGGAGGATGGGGGAGGCACAATTGATGAAGGTTGGCTTTCAGCCATGTTAGTGCCTAAAAAATGGGTAATTAAAAAACAATTAATACAAAGTAAAATAAATGAATTCAGATACAGAGCCAGATGCATGCAAATAATTACCAGACTCAGCATGTGGGTCATCTTGTGGAGGCTCCTGATGGTATACTTGTGCCTCCACCGCTATCCTCCTATCTAAGGCCCCCAAAAGTCGATGTTGGCTTTTGGTCAACGCCAAGATGTCAGGGAGGGGACCTCCTGGCCCATTAAAGTGTTGGATCCGCAATTTCAGCTTTGACTTGAGTCGACTGCAAAGGTCACTCCACCTTTTGAAAAAGTGCGCCAGAATTATTTTTAAGGCAAAACATTTTTGTAGGGGTGAGGTAATTTCACAAATATTTAACAGTTTTACTACTTCTTTGTTTGGTTAACTAGAGAAAAACTTTTAAAACTGTGTACAGTAACCAAAAATTTACAATTTAAGCAATAAACTTACTTATTTTGCAGAAAAGAGGTCTGTAAATGAGTGGAGTGCTTCCGATTGATGATCTTTGTAAATTTCACCCAGATTTTTTTACGATCAATCAAAGGAATATTATGCCCAAAAGTGAATCTGGTTAGTGCCAACTGGAAAGTATCTGAAACCCGACAAGGTTTAACTTGACCTTGTATCATTCCATGTGATGAGCCAGCCACATTTGAAGGTGATGTGTTTGTAGGTGCTGGAAGAGGATCATCTGGTGTGGGATCAGGCACACTTTTTTCAGCTTCATCTGGAAGTGTATCCACTACTTCAATTTCTGAAGCAACTCCTAAACAAAATTCGTCCAGAAATTCATGTATATTAAGCATGCAGTCCTCATTGGCCTCCTCAGAATCCATGACTGCAAATGTTTTAAAATCGGGCGTTGCTATTTATAGCAATCTGCGTATGTGCCTGCTACTGTGCGCCACTCCCACGCAGTGCACTATATAATGCACAAGCGACTAACACACCCTTTAAAAGCACCCCTCACAATTCCAAACACTTTCCCAAGGAGCTGCATAGTGTTGGGAGTGCCCTAAAGGCCGCACAGGCATATCCTATCTGTGGAATGAGGTGAGTCACATGATGTCTGATAGGTGTTGTGTTGTTATAGATGTATTAAATCAACAAATGTCCTGTGTTTATCCACCATTGTAGAATGGCCAACCAATCAGACTGCACCATAGTTTATATAAAGTTTGCACACTGTAATATTTGTCGTTGCCATCATGAGATCTTCCAGCTTTTGCAGGTGGGAGCTCCGCATCTTGACAGAGATCATGGACCGTCACCTGGGACCCTGTGCCAAACCGCATCAAGATGCGGGCTTATGCGGAGGTCCGAGAGAGGCTGCGGCACCTTGTATTCCGCCGGTCAGTGGTCCAATTAGAGCATCGGTGGTTGGATCTCCAGAGGCAGACCCCAGTCCTCCTGGAGCAACTGCATACGGGCAGCCGCCAAAGTAAGTAATGCGTATATGCATTGCGTCGTTTATGCTATGTGTTGTGTATGCCTTTCTGCGTGTGTATGTGTGTGGGTGTGTGTGTTTATGCTTTATTTTCTGCTTTTGAAGGGCTGTTTGTTTTCCACATTTTAAGGTGTGCCAAATTATATTCAAACACAAAATGGCTGCCAACAAGTTGCAACCCATAATTTCAATACTGTCGTTTAAAATTAAGCACAACTGTTGTAGTCATTTGGTGTGTGTGTGTGTGAGTTTGTGTGTGTGAGTGTGTTTATTTGGAAAACCACATGGCTTATGACATATGTGTTTAAATGCAGAAGATGTATGACAATTTGAGTGTCAGGCTACAATTTATGCTGTGTCTGTGGATTCTTGTCACATGGGTGACACAGGTTCCTTTATTTATTCCCTTTTTTTAAAACAATTACTTAAAAAAAAACATGCCTTAGCTCTGCTAAACCAGGGAGATCTGGATATGTTGTTGTTTGGCCATTGTCATTTTTTAAAACAAATTTCTAAATTCATAGGATTACATCAAAGAAGACAAAGAAGGAGGCAAGCTGAGGCCCCACATACCCCAGAAGATGGCTCCCCCACCCACTCCTCCCCACCCATCCCAGAAGATGGCTCTCCCACCCACTCCTCCCCACCCATCCCAGAAGATGGCTCCCCCACCCACTCCTCCTCACCCATCCCAGAAGATGGCTCCCCCACCCACTCCTCCTCACCCATCACCGAATATGGCTCCCCCACCCACTTCTCCCCACCAACACCAGAAGAGCTTTCACCCACCCACTTCGCGGGAAGTGGTAATTGGGCTCCATCAGCCCAAGAAGTGCTGGGCCAAGGACCTGAAGGTACATATGTTACAGATGTCATTATGCAATGTATATGTAATGTAGGAACCAGAAAAGAATGCAATGTGGCAAAGGGATACACACCAATTATTCAGGCCTATGGTGGGTGGTTGTTATTAAAAACTGTTTTGCATTAATAACAAATACTTAATAATTCTTAATCAATTTACTTTACATTTCAGTTGAAGTAGAGGAGCCACTGCAGGACCTACTTAGGAGGGAGGGGACCATAATTGGAGAATGTGTCCTCCACATTTATAAGGCCATTAGGAGGATACATAATGCTCTATAATTTTTTTTTGTCCTCCAAAAAATAGAAAAAATAAAAAAAGTTGGACCAGAAAAATGAGTGTTGTTTTTATTAAATGGCAAAAAATGTATAAAAACAGATCTTAATAAAGTTGAACTATAGGAATAAATGTTTGGGTAGACATGTAAATTTTTAAGGTGTTTAAATAATTTAAAAAATAAATAAAAAAATAAAAATAATAATATATATAGATGTATATAATATCGTAAGTCCGCACTCAAAGCTTCAAATATAAGTCACATATATATATATATATATAAAGGCGGTGCTCCTTAGATATCCAGCAGAATCCAAAAATACAAAAATAGAAAAAAGGCACTCACCAGGTAGAAAATGAAGATAAAATCACATCTTTAATAGAATTATCTTTAAAAACATCACCATATTGTCGACGTTTCGATCTTCACAGGGACCGTCATCAGGACAATCCAAGCCAGTGTGAACAGAACACCACAAAGCATACTGAGTAACCACTGTCCCTTGCCTCTGATATACCTGCTGCAGGTCCTATAGCTCCACCCACCAATAAACTCATGGTAAATGCTAAAATCACATATAGGTTAAAGACTACCACTCTGAAATAACACTAAGTGTAGATAGCATAGCGATTTGGCTCCTGAGAAAGTGTGGGCCATATATCTTAAAGGCATAACAATTAAAACAACTGTAAATTTTTTTTTTTTTATGAAAAACAAAATGGCGCCCGCAACTATGCGTGTCACCTGTATAGCCCATGCGTTCCACAGGGGAAACAATACCAGCTGAACCAGGAAATGTCTTAATCTGGTCACATGTGTAAACAAACCTCCAGCTGATCAGCAACACTAGCTGATATCATCAAAAACAGACTGTAATGACTGTGCTAAGTTCAGCACACGAATTCTGCATATAACTAACCCTCCAGCTGGTGAAAAACATTAGCAATTCATGTCAGGGAAAAGCATATTGGCTCTGATGGATTTAGGACCCACAGCAAAATTGTATTATACCACGAAAAAATGAAACAAAAACTAAACACTATAATGACCAAAGGACAATGTCAGAAAGAAAAAACAAACAACTAATGAAAAAAATCCCCAAATTAAAGTAATAAAATTAAAAACACATTAAAAAACATAGAAAGCAGAAAAGTATAAAGTAATCATATATTCATGTAATGATATAATAATGCACTAAATAGTGCAGATCGGTCCTGTGAAAAAACCCAATCAATGCAAAAATATATTTAAAGGATTTGCCTCATTAAGTCCTCTTGGGGCCACAGTGTCCAGCTCAAAAATCCATCTTGCTTCGCGTTTTCTTAACAACATCTCGCGATCCCCACCGTGTGTCAATTTGGGAATGTGGTCGATGAGCATACACTTGAGACTGGAGATGGAATGTTTATGAATGTCAAAATGCCGCGCTACAGGTTTGTCAGAATCATGGTTCAATAAAGCGCTCCGAATAGAGGAGCGATGATTTGCCATGCACTCTCGGAAATTGCGCGTGGTTATCCCGACGTAGTAGTAGCCACACGGGCAAATAATCAAATAAATAACATGATCGCTTGTGCAGTGTAACCTGTGGCGTATCTTGATCTTTTTGCCACTATGAGGGTGTGAAAAATGTGTACCAACCTGCATTGAACGGCACGTAGTGCAGTCTGCACATCTGTAGCATCCTGTTTTGGGCAATGGTAACCAGGATTGTGTTGTAGTCCTAGGCTGCTTCGTGGGTTTCATCAGTAGCTGTTTAAGGTTGGCACCTTGCCGGTAAGAACACATCGGTGGTTTCTTGTTCACTTTTGAAAAACTTGAATCGGTAGTGATAATTGGCCAAAACTTCTTGTAAGCCTGTTCTGTCTGATGAGACCTAACATCAAATGTGGTTGTTACAATCATACGTCGCTGATCAATAGGCTGATTATCGCGTTGTACTACCTGTGAGTGCCTAGATCTCGCTTTACAAAGGCATCTGGCCAAAGTGGTCCTAGTGTACCCTCTCGCCAAAAAACGATCTTCCATCTCAACAATCTGTTGTTCCATGATCTCAGGAACAGTGTTATTTCTCAGTACCCGCATAAATTGAGATATAGGTAGACTCTCTTTCAGACTCACAGGGTGGTGGCTTCTTGCATGTAGCAGAGTGTTGCGGTCAGTCTCTTTTCGATAAAGAGCCGATCCCAACAACCCATCCTCAAGTGTAATGGTAACATCCAAAAAATGCAAAATCCTCTTATCTATCTGATAAGTGAAGCATATAGGGCTATCTAAGGTGTTCAATTCATTGACCATATCATCAAATTCCAACTTGGTGCCATTCCAAAGGATAAATAGGTCATCAATATAACGTCCATAGTAAAATAGTTTCTCACTAAATCTGGAAAAAATGTGTGTTGTCTCATAGTGACACATGTAAAGGTTCGCATATAAAGGGGCAAGGTTGGAACCCATTGCAGTGCCCATGCGTTGAATGTAGAACTCACTGCGGTACATAAAATGATTTTTGGTCAAAACCAATCTTGCCAGCTCCAAAAGCAACTCAATGGGTGGACCCACATGAGGCCCTACCGTCAAAGCTAGGCGTAAAGCATCGATGCCCTCAATGTGTGGGATCACCGTATAAAGCAAGTTAACATCCATAGATGCTAGCCATACCGTGTCAGGAACAATACCTAAGTTGAAAATTTTATCCAAGAAATCTGATGTATCGCGGAGGTAACCCCGCATCCTACACACATGGGGTTGTAAGAAACTATCCAAAAACAAGGCCAATGGTTGCAATAGTGATCCATGTGCAGAGATAATCGGTCGACCTGGCGGATCAACAAGGCTTTTATGTATCTTAGGGAGTGTATAGATGATAGGACATATAGGATGCTCAACCTTAATAAACTTAGCGATGCCCTCCTCAAGCCAGCCATGTTGAACCGCCAATAATGTGATCTACCTCATGTTTTATCTCATGCATAGGATTTGTCCTAAGTTTCTCGTATACATTAACATCAGATAACTGTCGTGATATTTCAGCATCGTAGGTGCTCCAGTCCTGAACAACCACAGCGCCGCCCTTGTCGGCTTGACGAATGACAATTTCATCATTGTGCATCAGACTGTTAAGGGCCAGCCTCTGTGCTTTCGACAGATTATCAAAATGAACGGATTTGTCAGGGGTGGACATCTCCAATTCAGTGAGTCTCAAAAAGGTCTCAATACTGGCATTGGACGACGTGGGAACAAATATACTCGGTGCAGTAAACCTAGTAATGCTAGGATCAAATGTGTTCTGCTCATCTGAAAAAAATTCCCTCAGCCTTAGTTTCCTTCCAAATTTAAAGTGATCAACTGCCCACCTGAACTTGTCATGTTGCACTGTTGGAACAAAAGATAAACCCAAATTGAGAAGACTCTTCTCGGCATCAGAGAGGGGATAATGAGACAGATTGAAAACCGAGGCTACAGCCTCCTGCCCCTCCCTCTTCTTCTTGTACCCGCTCCTCCTCGTTGGGTATCTATGTTTGGATTTCGTGCGAGTTCGACCTGTGCTCGCGTGCTGCATCCTAAAAAAGATGCAGCAACACCACTGGGCGGCCTGCTATCAGTTGCCTCACTGTCAGAATTGGATTGTGAGGAGGCTGTGTCTAATTGCTGGATCCTGGGTCTAAAGGTATCAGGATTTCTCCGAGTGAATGGCCTACGTGAATCGCCCCGCAACCATCTATAAACCTGATTATTTGTATAATCAGCATTCACAGTAATAAGTTTTTTACGCTTAAATGTTATGAGTTCACGCTGGTAATTGGTCAGCTGATCTTTTAATTTATCTAACCAGTTGTCTGTTTTGGCACTAGAAAGTGTGGTTAAACTAGAGGCATTAAATGAGGCTATATCCCCATGTATTTTCTGAAGTTCTACCCCGACCTCCTCAATGACCAATAAGATGAGGTCGAAGGAGCATTTATTGAGCACTCCGCACCATTTAGTGCAGAAGGCCAAATTATTCCTCCCAATTGTAGGGGTATTGTTAACACGGAAACCCCTAGGAATCTTTTTATTTCTAAAGTAGTCAGATAAAAACTGACCATGCAGTGTTAAATCGACCTCCCTTTTCTTAAGTCTCAATAGACGATGATAGAGATCAAGGGAAGTTTCATCAGGCAATTTGGAAATTTCAACATGGTCAAACAACACTTTTTCCGCATCATCATCAGTTAACGAAATCAGAGAACTATGTGCAATCTGAAATGTAGCATCATCAGGTATATGTGAAAACTCAGTGGACATGGCAACCAAGGAATCAGCCCCCCCCCCAAAAAAAAGAACCAATTAGACTAACTAGCAAAAACAAAAAGCAAAAAACAAAAAAAGGTCAATGTTACAACACCTTAGACATCAACAGGACCGATCAAAATATAAAAAAATTACATATAGAGCAAATATTATACAGTCAATTCTATGTACCAGTATACTGAGCCTGTGGTACTGTCAAAAAAATATCTTTGTTGAATAAATATCAAAATAATCTAAATGTCCAAAGGTAAAAATGTTGTAGAATCCAAAGGTTATGCAGGTGCCGAACAATGGACCTCCAAAGCTGTATAAAGATCCAAAACACAATATCGTAAGTCCGCACTCAAAGCTTCAAATATAAGTCACATATATATATATATATATAAAGGCGGTGCTCCTTAGAGATCCAGCAGAATCCAAAAATACAAAAATAGAAAAAAGGCACTCACCAGGTAGAAAATGAAGATAAAATCACATCTTTAATAGAATCATCTTTAAAAACATCACCATATTGTCAACGTTTCGATCCTCACAGGGACCCTCATCAGGACAATCCAAGCCAGTGTGAACAGAACAACACCACAAAGCATACTGAGTAACCACTGTCCCTTGCCTCTGATATACCTGCTGCAGGTCCTATAGCTCCACCCACCAATAAACTCATGGTAAATGCTAAAATCACATATAGGTTAAAGACTACCACTCTGAAATAACACTAAGTGTAGATAGCATAGCGATTTGGCTCCTGAGAAAGTGTGTATATATATATACACATATATATATATATATATATATACACACATCTATATATATATATATATAGATGTATATAGATATATTTTGCAAATTAAAAATAAACAATATGTGCAGATATTATAAAGAAACACATCTAGATATATGTATATACATATATGTTTATTTACAAATTAAAATATATATTTGTCTGGAAATATATCTAGATCTATCTCTATATTTCTATATATATATTTGTATATATATATATATATATATATATATATATATATATATATATAATCAATATCTATATATATTGCGAGCAACAATATTTAATTTGTCTAACAAAGGTGGGGGAAGTCCAATTTGCTTACAACAGCCTATATAAATTAGATGATGAAAACAAAAACAAAAAAAACAAGGGCCCTCATTCAGAGCCGTTCGCTATTTGCGGTCGTTGGTTTAAAAACAAGGGGTGGCTATTCAAATGATCCGTACGCACATTGCAGTCTGTTCACACCTCTAAGTCTGAACGAGCGAGCAAAACATACGCTCGTTTATTTGTTCAAAACGCCCCCTGGCCGCTCGCATCCTACGTCATGTCCGCTATTTATTAGATTAATCGAGTACATCGACCAGCGTATGAACTGCTCGCTATTCTTGTGGTTGGTGTTTGCTACCACAAATTTGCGAGCAGTTCTGGCTATAAAATAACCCAGTGACGTGGTCAATGACGCTGCTGTTTTAAATATACACACCCATAAAACGCCCGTTTTGACCTTTAAGCACGCCTGCGTTCGGATCTCCACTCCCCATTTTCAAGCACCTTCCCCTGTTACCACCCACATACGCCTCATTCTGTCACTCAAAATAGCAGGCCCTCGCTATATTGCGTACCAACGATTTTCGGCCGCACTGACTGGTTCGCGCATGCGTACTAAAAACCGTACGCATGCGCAGATGTGCAAACATCGCTCGGAACGAGCGTACTGCCGCTAACGAGCGGCTCTGAATGAGGGCCAAGGTGCGAATTAACGCTGATTGCAATCGCATCGAAACTAAATAAAAGGTTCATGGAAAGTGCAGATGAGAAAACAAGACTCTGCAAAGATATCACGATAGTCACGTAGGTTGACGGATGCGTCCGACAGATTACTACGACTGTAGTCCTCGCTCGCCCTGTTACGTGGTCCGGGAGGTGTGCTTTCATTGTGGTGGGTGTTTACCCACTCGCTTTGCATTTTCTTGCTCACTGCTGATGCGAGCGATTGTATCCTAGTGAGAGACTCTGAATGAGGTCCTATGTCTGAAAGAGGTATTTCGCACACGCCGGTTTCACCGGCTGGCAAAAAAAACCTGTCCAAAACCGGCTATTTTTTTGCCGGCAATCAGTTCCTTTCACAGGCAACTGCTTTGAGATGTTTTAATGTTGTGGTTCATTATTTTAATTTAGTAGGCATGCGCAGCAGAAGATGCAGTTGTGGGCGGGTACAAGCTCTGAAGAGCCGGTGTGTGTGAAAGGAAACTATGTAAATTGTGCTTTGACTTCAGGGCCAGATTAATGGAGGCACGACAGGGGTGATCGTCCCGGGGCCCCCACACCCACCAGGGGTAAAGTGGGCCGGAACAAAAGACGGAATAATTTCCGACTCCTCTGGCCCACCTAACCCCAGAGCCTCAGTGAGGCTCCATTTGCCGGGCGCCCGCTGAAATTTTGTTATCAGCGAAAGCCCGGCTCCCCACCCCGCTGCGCCAGTGTCAGCCGAAGGCTGGAGCTCACACCTGAGCTACGGCTTCTGGCTCCCACAGTGTACAGTGCACTATGGGAGAGACATCATGACGTCTCTCCCATAGTTCTGGGGAGCGGCCAGCCAGACGGACGAGGGAGCAAGGCTTAAGGTAAGTATTGTTTTTTTTTCCATGTAAGTGGCTTCACTACAGGAGGCAATGCTACAGGGGTCAGAATACTGGTGCACTACTACAGGGGGCATTATTTCTGGGCACCTTTTTGGTGCCCAGTGCCAGAGAGAGCATTGGTGCCCCCCCTTTTTTTTCAAATAGGGACATAAGATAGTGCACCTGAAAAAGGGCCATGGCCTCATGGGGAATGGCCAGGGAAGAGCTAGGGGAGGCCAGAAGGTGCGACACGCCCCCCTGCTGAGGATGCCCGACAGCTCCCTCCCAGAAGGAGGGAGCTAAAAGTCAGCAACTGTGCTACTACTGGGGGCATTACTGCTGGGGCACTACTACAGGGAGCATAACTATTGGGGGTACTACTACAGGGTGTAAAACTACTGGGGGCATTACTGCTGGGGTATTACTATTGGGGGCACTACCACAGGGGACATCACTACTGGTGTCACTACTAATGGGGGTTTGCATAGGGGGTACTGCATAAGGGGCACCTCTCCTGGGGGCACTACTATTGGGGGTGCTACTAATGGGGGCACTGCATAAGAGGCACCTCTCCTGGGGGCACTACTGCTGGTGGCACTGCATAAAGGGCACCACTACTATGGACTCTGCATAATGGGCACTACTACTGTGGGCACTGCATAAGGGGCACCACTACTGGGGGCACTGCATAAGGGGCACCAATACTGGGGGTAGTGCATAAGGGGCACCACTACTAAGGGCACTGCATAAGGGCTTCCACTACTGGGGGCACTGCATAAAGGCCTCCACTACTGCGGGCACTGCATAAGGGGCACCAATACTGGGGGTACTGCATAAGGGGCACCACTACTAGGGGCACTGCATAAGGGCCTCCACTAATGGGGGCACTGCATAAGGGGCACCACTACTGGGGCCATTGCATAAGGGGCACTACTGCTGTGGGCATTGTATAAGAGGCACTACTACTGCATGCCTCCCAATATTTGTCCCAGAAGAATCGGGACTTCCGCATGCCTCAGGCGCATGGCCTGCTAGTAAACTGGGCATGACCTGATGGCACACCCCCATTAACATCACTAAGGAGGTGTTCCCAGCATCTCTAGGAAAAATGGGACTGTCCCGCTGAATGCGGGACAGTTGGGAGGTATGCTACTGTTGGCATTATGTGTGTTTGGGCCACTACTAATGTGGGCATTGGAGCTCATTCAAACCTGGATGCTAAGCTGTGCTCTCACGCAGCTAAAAGGGGCCGGGTATGCAAATGCCATGATCGCACTATCTGGTGTTTGGACGCCTTCTATGTCTTAGAGAGCGACGGCAGAGCGAATGCACACCGGTATAAAGATGCCCACTTTTCTCTCTTAACACATATCATCTCCAGGAAGTGTAGGAACCATCGAGAGCCATCGGAGCTGCACGCAGCGCTTGAGGTAGACCTTACCCCGCCGCAAGCACTGCGATCACTACAGGCTGAAAAACAGCCAAGTGACGTGTACAATTATGCATCTTTGCTAATTATGCACATCCATAAAACTCCGTTATGATGGCCAGACACGCCTGCGCTCGCAGCACCACTCCCCCGTTCACAAGCACCTTCCCGTTACCACCCACAAATGGCGCTGTCACTCAAAATAGCGTCCAGTCTGTGTACTACGAGCGCACGATTCACGATCACACTGAGTGACACACGCATGCACATATTGACGCATACGCATGTGCAAATGGGTGGCTATCACCCAAACCATGCATCCGCGGCTTAGCGAGCGGGTCTGAATCAGGCCCATTGTGTATAAGGGGCACTACTATGGGCATTATGTAAAAGGGGGTCTGTTGTGTCTCATAACATGAATAAAGGACGCTACTATATGGTGTAATGTGTATCAGGGGCAGTATGTGTGGTGTCATTTGGATAAGATTTCGCAACTGGTGAGTAATATTTCATGTGGGTGCCTATGTTTTTTTTTTCCTGTGGGCAGGGCCGGATTAAGGCTTGTGGGGGCCTCAGGGCAATTTTGCTGTGGGGGACCCCTTCAAGACACACAGAGCTGAGCCTTGTCCCCCCTCCCCCTCCAAAATCCCCACACAAAGCCACCACTCACACATACACATAAACAGTATGCCGACACTAATGGTGCATACATAAGGGAAGGCCTTATCCCTTCTAGGCCTGAGGCCATTCGACAAATGCAATCTTCGGCAACTCACACAACTAATTTTAGTACTGAATATAATCTCAAACATTTCTATACTCTCTTAATTGCAATAAAAGTAATAATGAGATAAACAAGCATGCATATATTCGTGAATTGCTGAAGAAACATGTACATCCACATAATTCTGTGTTATCAGTCCATCCTCTGAACATTCTGAATATAACTCCGAAGAAAGTTCATATCTCTCATAAATTGCATCGTCTGATTTCTTCTTAATGCACTGGAAAATCTTCTTGAAGCACTTCACTAGTATATAGAAAATAACAACATTATCATGACAAAAAAATATTAATCTTCCCAATATGTGCATCATATTGCTTAAAAATGTTCAACTCATGCAAACCAGGTACTGGGGTTCAATCAGGTGCACCAACTGTCGGGAATCGCACCCTCACATTTATTTGTTCAGCAAATTAATTTTTATTAAATCTCCCAATTAATTTAAGTCAACCTTTCTTTTATTATTTAGTATCAGAAGAATGTGTGTTGTATATATGACACTTTAACCCATATACTGTTTGTAATGTGACACAATATCCTGAAGTTGCAGCTGTGAGATAGTGTGTGCTGCATTTAATTCAGTATTTTATTGCTTGAAACTCTCTTACCACAATGTCTGTGATATTGTTTATTAATTTTCTTCATTCCTGTATCATTCTTTGATTTATAGTAATTCTCCATAAACCAAATGTTATTATGTTACCAAATCCCAAACCAACCTTATAATTTTGGGACAGTGTAAAGAGGTGTTTGTACTTTTTCATATGCTATTTGTATCTCTATTTACCATTCTTATACAGTAATTATTTCATATGTTTCTTTTAGACCTTTATGTTGTATTGCCACAGTATCGGGTAGTATTGTTCTTATATAACCCATTCCAAAAGAATTGATCCTTAATCATTTATAAGCCCTATGTCCATATTTATTATAACCCCTGTGGTAGTGTCATGGTTTATTAGACAATGTGTTAGAAAAGCATTATAAGGAACATTACAATGGGCACTCTTTTCATCCACGCTTTCTTCTTGTTTGTCACATTCTGCAATGCGATGACTGTATGTTTTATTGTACTCCTACATTCCTTCTGTCATTGCACAGTTTATTACTGCACTCACGCATTCTTCATTATTAGATTTTGTGTATGTAATCATTTCTAAAAGATCCCCAAACAAGTTTAATTCTCAAAAGGTCCTCTTTGCAAAATTGTGTTACAAATACTTGTTCCCAAATAAGTACCTTCAGCTTTTGTTAATACACATGATGTTGTCCTGATCATACCTTGGATACCTTGTTAATTCCGAACATAGGGAACCTGTGACATTATAAGGTTCAAGCGTGTGAGTTCCACATAGTGAGTGAAGTGGTGTTTGATTTGAGTGCAATGAAATAAACATTAGCACAACATTCCCTGAATAACATGGTGACTACATACCCAACAATCAACTTTATTGTTCTTCCTATCAGCTCATGATAAGTGTTAAGGGAAGAAGTGTCAGTTTATATAGAGGTGCTGTCTTTGCACCATTGTATATACCTCTTTTCTGAATTTAAACCACAGTATTCACATATACACCTTGGAATTGTGAGGCAAACCTTCCACACCTTTTCCTCACCGTAATGACTCTTCTTTTCGAATATTTCACTAGATGTATCTTATACCTAGTACCAGTATGAGTCCTTATTTACCTGTATTTTGTTACTTTTCTATATTCTTTTTTAAACTTTCTAATTATTTTTACATATGGGCTTTTAAGAATTTTTTTCCTTGGTCTTTTGACCATCCTCTGATCCGTACCTATACCTTGGAGTAACAGTAGTAAAATGAGTGTGTGCATCTTTTTAACTGCTTCAATCAATGGGTACACAGAGACTTGATCACCAATAGCCATCTCTCCTTTTCTTTGTCCACAATCCGCAGAACACTACTAATAATGTCCCGATTCTGTGGACCTATCTTGGTCTGAACTGTGGCTCTGATCAGGCCCATCATCAAATAAGTTTATTAGATTTAAATCATAGTCAATGTCTTTATCTGCATCTTCTCTGGCTTAAACTGACATCGCCAGGTCGGAAACCTTCTTGCAGTGAGATGCATGAATCCAATTGTCCTTTTCAGCCACATCGAGGTTGTTAGCAGAACCTGGAATGGGCCTTGCCATCGATCTATGAGACAACCAGAACATAAGATATTTCTCACCATTACATAATCTCCAGGCTGGACTCCATGACAATGCAAGGTCCCTCTGGGAGTCTTTTCATAAGCTTTCTTTGCCTTTCTTGTAACGTGTTCAGATGCTGTGACACTTGTATAACATAGTCCGTAGTTAAATCATATAACAGTGACAAGTCTGTTGCTTGACTTACAATAAGGATAGGCAGTTTTCCAAAAAATAGCTCATAAGGCACAGGTTAAGTGGCTGCTTTGGAGTGGTGCGAATGCTATACAAAACCAGAGGTAAAGGCCCCAGCCAACTCATGGCAGTCACCACACCTAGCTAGTTAACCTTGTACTCAATTTTGTTTTTTATATACTGTGATAGAAGCACTGTAGAAGTGCTGAATGGCTTCTATGTGTGTCCCAGATTGCTGTTCTATGTTTTAAGACCCCCAGGAGAAATCTGTTTGTAAAAACAGACTAGAAATGTTGGCTTTGGAGAAAAACCAGAATGGGACCTGGGGTTGTGGATGTGAGGAGAGTATGAATACCCCAATATTGCTGAACATTAAATAATTGCTTTCCAGACTTGGATTGTGGTTCCAAAGCAAAAAAAGTTCTTATTGCATAAAAAGAAATTTAAACGCTTTGATCTATCACAATTAGCACAAAGACAATTAAATACAAAAGGTACAGCCAATACATATGCAAGAACTCTGAATCCAGATTCCCAGCATCAAACATGAAGCCTCCGTCATAAGAAAGAAAGAAGATGACTGACTACAGAACTGAGAGCGCTTGAATATATAGTGGACAACACAATAGGAACGGGCTGGCATAATTCGATGCAGGTCATAGGACAGTTCATATGGTGACAACAGTGATATGGTCCATCCCTCCAGATGAGATAACACTACATACAAAGTACATATTCTAACCAATAATTCCCTATAATCCATAACCACCGAATGCAAGATGCGACTCCTTCGCCGATAGATTCAGATATCTGGAATTAAGCAGGGTGTCAGTATGATACCAAACATGACATGTCTACTAAGTTCTATACCTTACATATCATATATGTACATTTTACACTATAATGATTAGCTAACAAAAACCTCTATTATTACGCTCAATGCTAGGGAACCTTTTATATGTGTGCTTGCATAAATGAATGTGAGATATTTACAGAAATTCATCAGTGTGCATTGTACGTCAGTGGCAAACGCAGGATTTCTAGAGGGGGTTTTCCAAATGCTTGATTTTAGAGTGAGAGTGGCCTGTCCATGAAGAGGGCATAATTAGCACTTATCCAGCTTTAAAATATTAAATACAAAGTATATTGTGTTGCATAATTTCAGCATATACAGGACCAGCGATCACAGTAAGCCATTAGATGTGGCAGTAGTTCCATCCTGTCTGAGTAGAATGTTTTTTTCAGATGTGGGCACCATTCCTGAGCATTGGAGCAAGTCCAGGAGTCTGAGGGAGCAGCAGAAGAACTTAGCACTGCCCTGGACATATAAGTACATATCGGTCTCCTTATGTACTGGATAGTGCATTATTATGCAGTATTAATTATTAACCCTATTGATGGTCTATAGCAGTGCACCCCTAACAGTGCATGTTTTCCACATCTCCTAGTTGGTGTACAGGTTTATTTATTACTGGCTGACACATTTTTAAAGATCCACAGTTGGTGCTAATCATTTCATTTGTGATACTGAGAAGAACATGCAGCATTAGTAACATTCTATTATATTACTATTTCTATTGTGGTCATGGTGTGTCCTGGGGAGGGGGTTTCCAGGCAGACTGAAACCCCCTCTGCGTTTGCCTATGTATGTCTTCATATTAAAATAGTTACAGGGTATGTTCGTGGGTAGGTGTGTAAGCATAAGAGCATCTATGTGTTCGCATTGTGGATACACATGCGATTGTCTATGTGTATGCATGTGTGTGCAAATGTGCATTAGTGTTTGTGTCATGGATTAATATATATATATATATCAACTCTGCAAATAGGCGGCACTCGGAGACTTATAATCCAGTGAAAACAATGGTGTTTATTTCAACGTTTCGGGGAACGTATCCCCGTCTTCAGGATACACATATTATCTATTAAATTAGCAAGATCTTGTATGTACCTAATATTTAAAGTACCCAGAGTGATCCTGTTGGGATCTAGTGCTACCAAAATTTGGAAACCAGTTGTTTCACTAATCAACTGTGTAGCTGCATGTATGTCACCAGGTATCATGTTTCTTTTGTCACGGTGTTCATAATGCATATGAAGATATGGAGATGGTGTGTTTTTATGGATACCAAGCATTTCATCATGTGTAAGGGACATAACCACTGGAAGTACCCTTCCCAGATAACATAAGCCGTGTTTGGTATTATACTGATCTGCACTTTCTCAACAGCTTTCCGGTATCATCGGTGTGAAGATCGCAACATGCATTCTCAACTTATGGACCGTAGAGATAGTTTCACAAAATACATTTTGGTGCTTTATAACAGCTTAGATTTGCATGCAGGGGGAATAGAGGAGACAATAGGCTGTTGGAGGCTGACCTGTGTCCATTTGAATCAACCTGTTAAATATCCTGTAACAGATGCACCCATACTGGGAACCAATGGGATCAGCAACAAACCTCTCTATTGTGTTGTCTGTTTCTGTAAGGGAATAAATGTGTGTGTTGTGACCCCAGTCTGGAGTCTTCTTGCTGATTGACGGAGGTTTCTTGCTGATGTCGGTATCTGGTCCAGAGCGCGTGCGTATGTATAACTGTATCTTGGGTCTGTATAAGTCTTTGCGCTAAATTGTACTTCGATCACAGCGTGTAACTGACTGTACTTTACTTGACTAATACTTTGTGCTTTGGAAACACATGTTCAAGGTCTAAAGTCTTTATTTTACTGTATGACTGCGTACGCAAATAGCTTCAATTTTAAAGGTTTATAGGCAGGTTTTAGAAGGTATAGGTAGGAGCGTATAGAGGTTCAAATTCAGTATCCTTAACCATCTACTGGTTCATTATCAGCTCTGTGTGAAAAGGTCATTGTCTGATTGCTCCCGGACACCTCCCAATTTCCTGGTTTATTGGAATTGGTGATGTTTACACATAACAGGGATCTATCCACCTGGTACTGATGGAGCTTAAAATTTGGAGGCTTGGACATAATACATTTTCGGTCCCCTTATGTAATTCAAGGACCTCAGAGACATTTAACGGGGGTGGTACTAGTCCGACATTATGTTGTCCCTGAGGCACGTGAGAGCATACCCAACAATCAGTCTGATTTAAGACTTTGCCCACCAAGGCATGATAATCCTCTAAAGGATACCCACCCCAATACTGGTTATACTTGGGCTGGCGCTGTTGGAGACATCTCTCATTGATTAGGGACCCACAATACTCACAAATACAGTATTCCTCAGACAATAACCCCTCACACTGTCTCCGAGTTTCTGGGATAACAGATCTCTTAGCAATTACTGTACTGAGGCCCTGATTCAGAGACGGTTGTTCTGACAGAGTGCTCACTCTGAATCAGGGCCGGTCTTTTTTTAAATTAGAACGGCCTCCTGGCCACTCGCATAGCTGTGGGTGACCACCCACAGCTATAGCAAGCAGCCATGATGATGGTCACGATGGTCAAGACCATCAGGCTTGCAACGACACCCTTGTGGTAGGGTCTTGTTGCCGCAAGCCCCAGAGAGATTTCGGCTCTAACAGAGCCGGAATCTCTCCACTGACATCACTTGTGATGTCAATGGGGCTGGCCCCAAATGGTAGGCATTCTCATGGGAGCGCCTTCATTCGGGCATCCACCCCCCCGGCCCACCCACCAAAGGGGGTGTGCTGTCACTCAACATCGACAGCACACCCCCTTTGGTGCGAGACCCGGAGCAACAGATTGTCCGTTGCTATCCGGGTCTCGCGCATGCACACAACGGAGCCAGCTCCATCGTGCACATGTGCTCTGGGCCACCATCGACCTGGTTGTGAGCGCTCAGCGCTTGCGACCGGGTCTGAATCAGGCCCTGAGTTTGGTCAGATACCACCCTTGTGATTGTATGGCTCCTTCTCCCGACTCCAGTCCATCGATATCACCATTGACCTCTCCCTCCATCATCTGCCCACCATTACAGAAATGGGACATCCCGAGCCAAACAAGGATGAGGAGAATTCTGGAAGAATGTAGGAACGTAAACCCAGCCCGCCATTCCATTGCTGGAATAGTGGACTGCACATTTCCCTAGCTCAGGTATCTCACTGCAGTCTTTAACTCTCCCGGAACAAGCTCGCAATTGACAGGTCTGCGTTATTTGCCTCGACTCCGCCTTGTATCTCCATCGGTTGGTTGACCTTTCTGCAGTGAGTGGAATGGACCCAGGTAACTCTCTCTGCCACGTTCAAGGATGTCGTACTTATCAGCAACACTTGATATGGACCTTCCCACCGATCTGTCAGAAAACCTGAATGTAAGAAATTACTGATCATAACAAATTCTCCAGGTTCAACATCATGACAGTTTGTTTCTGGCATATCAGGTGACAACAATTTAAATTTCTGCTGCTGCTGTTTCAACTGTTTACTCATTGTTATAAGATACTTTACAGTAACCTCGTTGTTACTCTTCAAGTCTGCCTGTGGACTTACAATCAGATGAGGTTGTGTCCCAAACAGTATCTCAAAGGGGGACAAATTAAGAGGGGGTCTAGGAGTTGTCCTGATGCTATGAAGGACTAGCGGTAAGGCTTTTGGCCAACCTAATCCAATTTCAGCCATGATCTTACTCAGTTTGTTCTTAATAGTACAGTTTACCCTCTCCACCTTGGCACTGGCTTGTGGTCGATAGGGGGTATGAAGTTTACTATTAATACCCATCAACTTACACATGTTCTGAAAGACATCACCTGTGAAATGAGTAACCCTATCACTTTCTATGATTCTAGGGATACCATACCTGCATACAAATTCCTGAACAATCTTTTTAGCAGTAAACGCAGCAGTATTAGTGGCAGCTGGATATGCCTCAACCCAATTAGAAAACACATCTGTGCAAACTAATACATACCTGAGATTCCTGCAGGGTGGTAATTGGATGAAATCAATTTGTATTACCTGAAAAGGTCCATCTATCGGAGGGATGTGGTATGGCTCGGTTGGTATTGTTTTTCCAATGTTTTTCCTCAAGCAAGTCAAGCAGCTTGGGAAGAGAAGCCTAGTGCACACCAACATGCTCTGACCAACTTGCACATACCTTGCTTTCCCAGGTGAGTCAGACCATGCGCTGTTTCAGCCAAGCTTGGGTAGTATGCCTTGGGTGCCACTGGCTTACCTTCTCCATCTCTCCAGAGTCCAGAGGACTCCTGTCCACATCCCTTTGACCATAATTTTATTAACTGGCATGTTAATTCTTAACCCTGCTGCCCATTTGGCAGCTTCATCAGCCCTGCTATTGCCCAGTGACACCGGGTCTTCTTCACATGTTTGGGCTTTACATTTGATGACAGCTACTGCCTTTTGTAACTTAGCATACATAAGTTTTATCACTGCAGGATTTATTAAACAGAAAAAAATGGAACAGAATAAAAATGGAATGATATACCATGAATGTATGTGTGTGAAGTGTACATTTGTGTGTATGGGGGGAAGGGAATTTTTTTTTTAAATTCACCTGCACTTCCAGCCCGACAAATCGTCTATAGATAAATTGTGGAAAACAATCTATCAAAGAAAATAATTATTGGTGCATGTATGTGCGTGGGTGTGTGTGGTCTCATGGTAATGTAGCCATGACGGTATTAAGAGATTGTTCTTCATCATTTACAACAACATAATCCTGTTCACCTGTTCATATTCTCCTGTGTCAGTTTGTCTATGACAACTCCCATCCATGTCACATATGTCAGGTCTTGCAGTAAAGGTCTGATTCAAATACTCCATACAATCCTGTGTATCAGTATACCTGCAAAACTCACCTTCAACCAGCGACTCCCCTCTCTCCACCATTTGTGCATTTTGAGGCACCCATGGACCTGGCTGAAGAGACGTGTCTGGTTTGGGCAAAATTCAGCAAAGCAGACACAGCATGTGGTGAACAAACAATCATGTCATGACCTAATACTACATTCTTGCTCTTGTTTACCAGAAGAGCAGTTGCTGCTACACTTCTTAAACACATTGGGAGTGATCTTGCCACAGTGTCCAATTGTGCACTGTAGTATGCTACAGGTCTGCTAGCATCACCATGTTTTTGTGTGAGGACACCTGCTGTGCAGCCATCAGCTTCTGTATAATACAACTCAAAAGGTTTTTTCATAATCTGGCATTCCCAGGGCAGGTGCTCTTGTCAGACTATCCTTAAGGTAAAGGAAAGCCTGCTCTGTTTCCTCAGTATGTGTGATGCGGTCGGGTTTTGAGGATGACACCAATTCCTGCAATGGTAATGCCAAAATAGAAAAAAAAAACCTGGGATCCATGATTTTCAGTATCCACACATGCCCAAGAAGATATGGATTTTCTGCTAGTTTTGCAGTAGTGTCATGGTCTGTATGTCCTGTATTCTGTCAGTGGTCAAGTGTCATAGCTCCTGGGTTAGACAGTGTGTCGAAACTAGATTATTGGCTGAGACAAGATCAGTTTAAAATTGAATCGCAGCGACACCATCTTGCGACTGGCCGCAAGACGCCATTTTGTGAGATGGCCGCCTAAGCGCCATTTTAGATAAACTCACACTTTAGTACATGTGGCGATAATACTATTAGCAAGTTACGGCGATTCACCAGAAGCCTATTTCATGACTTTACGTATTATAAAGGATATATTTCAGAAATGACTTTACAGTATGGCAAAATTGATTGCATTAGCTGAATAAAGCAAATGACTACGTGACAACTAGCTTGTGTAGATAAGCTTCCTGGACAGTGTCTGCCCTCACTACAGGTGGTCTGGCTAGAATACACACCTACATTAGCAGTCTTCCTGCAATGACATCATTTCAAAGACTAGAGTGTCATCTTAGGTCTGTCTCTTGTAGCTGGGCTATTTGCATTTCACACAAGAGACTGGGACAATAAAGAGTTTTTCTTTTGAAGCCTGGGACAGGTGGGGGGGACTGCTGGCAGAGTGGGCATGTGGAACTATCTGGCTCAGCATGTCACACTGTTAAGATATTCACTTAGTGAGAGTTAAGGGCACCCTTCCTCATACACACATTAATACGTCTTTATATCAAACCCCGAATACTCACACATTAAAGATTATTAAACCTTATGTGTGAATATGTAAAGTGTATAATTTAAGTTGGTTCAGTTAGTTTAAATGCTGAGAAATAAAGATATTTGATAACTAAGGTATTATACATGCTAAACAAGTCGTGTTTGGTTTTGTACTGATGCATAATCTTTTTACAGGATTCCGGTGTTATTGGTGGGGAGATCGCATCATGCATTCTCGAGTTATGGATCGCAGAGCCTACAAGCAACAAAATGTATATTTCGTGAACAACTGTTAGGATGTTGCAGGGGCGGGAAGGGAAAGATCCCCAGCTGTTAGAGGCAGGGAGAGTCTATTGGAACCAGCCTGTTAAATGCCCTGTAACAGATGCTTCTCCCTTGGGAACCAATGGCATAAGCAAGAAACTTCTCTATTGTCCTGTCTATTCTGGGGGGGTATAAATATGTGTGCTCAAACGCTAGGTTCTTAGTCTTCATGCTGAATGCTGTATGACGAGGGGTCTCTTGCTGATGCCTATCTTCGGGTCCGGAAGTGCTGCATATGTATACTGTACTTGGGTCTGTATAATTTTCTTTTGCGCCTAAATTGTGTCTTGATCAATTGCGTGTAACTGTCTTAACTTTTACTTGAATAACACTTGTGCTTTGGAACCACAGATTCCAGGTCTAAGTCTTTATTTACTGTATGACTGCGTACGCAAATTAGCGTCATCCTTAGAGGTTTATAGGAAGGATTTTAGAAGGTACAGGCAGGGAAATATATAGGTTCTGATCCAGTATCGTTAAGTGTCTCAAGTATTTAACCTCAGTCTGACATAGCTGTAATTTGTCCTTTGCAACCTTGTGTCCTGTTTGTGAGAGATGAAGCAACAATAGTTTAGTATCATTCAAACATGACATAAACGAATTAGAGTACAACACATATTCAGCAAACCCTCAAATCATAAACTGCAATATTATATGTGGTTTACATGCAATCTAATACACAGATAATACAGTATAATACACCACCTGTTACCTTACTAAGAAGTGAATTCCTTAACTACTGTATTGCAAGGATTTTTCAGAAGTACATACACATGCGCACATACAAAACTCCAGACAGAAAATTCTCATATGCAGCATGTACAAACTTATACATAGAGAACCTTCATATTTGGGTTTGCTGATTAATTATGCATGCAAATGTTTCACTGCAGATTGCCTAGACTTTCAAGGAGATCGAGGAAAAATTAACACATATAGTAGCTATTCTGGCCTCAGTTCTCAATCTCAATATTTACTGTAAACAAAGACACCTGATTTTTTTTTCCTAGAGGTGCAATGACTAAGGCTTGTACACACTTAGAATTCCTAGAGGTGATTTAAAACACATTTTCTTTTTTTTTTTCAGTTAGATTTTCTTTAAAGTTACTTGTTACGATTTTTATAATTTTTGTGGCATTGGCTGCACCATTGCCTGCAGTCGCATAAGGCGGCAGAGGCGAGCATGTGTTAATAGCAGTACCTTGGGCAACGCTACTGTGCGGTGCGTGCACATTCCCTGGTTGCATGCACCCGACGCAAACTGGCGTTGCAAGCGCGCTCCCTGGTGGTGCCTGAGCAATGCTGTTTTGCATTGCGTGCACTCTTTTGCGTCGTTCTCGTGGCGCTACTTAGCGGCACGAGCACGCCACTCAACCATGTGTTCCCTTCATGCTGCCACAATTTTAAACAATCATTATACTTTACTCGTTTCTTTAGAGATTTCACCATACAAATACCATCTCTAACATTATTCAACACCTCCACATCAAAACTGAAAATTTTAGGAAAAGGTTTCACACATTCCTCGGTCATCTTAACCCATACATTGCAGTACGCAGTTGCATGCGCACCATATTTTGTATACATTATATGCCTTGCCGAACCTGTCGGCCCTTCTAAAAGCAGCACATCATCCACCATACCCAGTGTCAGCCTGGCACCCATCTGGGAAAATGCTAAGCACTTTTCGCTAGTATGTGGACTGGTGAACGATTCAATAAAGCTACGTTTACGCACTCCTATCCCAATGTGCACAGCCGGCCCGCTGACCGTTATGGATGGCTTGCACAATCAGGGTACAGAATAACGTCTTATACGATTAGACTGTCTTTCCAGACACCTTTCAGCCCTTGTCCGGTAGCTTACCCTTTTTGAGTACTCTCCCCTGTTAGAATTTAAGTGTTCCAATAACACTTACCCATTCCAGTGATTTCCTCCACTATCCCCAAGCTACAATCACGGTCTGCCCAACCGTGCGGTCTAGTCGCAGTGTCCAGAGAACCTAACTGATCAATGGGCCCTGCGACTCCTATTGGGAGCTGCTTTTCGAAACCCCCTTGTTTTTTTCAATGTACAAAATCTCTGTCCTTGCTGCAATACACCTGCTATGTGTACATGCTCAGTAGCTTTCAGCCTCGTCAGACACCTACTGAGTCTTTTAGGCCCAACATATGGTACCTCATCTATAGGTTCCAACACAGTCCCTAGCTTTCACTTTACAAGCACACGTTTGCTCACACACACACTTTTAGTTTTCTGCGCAGAAAATAAACTTTTCACTAGTGTGGCAGTATGATACAGAGGTTTTAAACAATGTAATCAGTATCAATATGACAATACTATCAAAATGATTGTTTGAACACGTGGCAGCAATACAGGAAACACGCATGTTATTGTGCGACTCACACTCTAGCGCCAAGACAGACAATGAAAGAACCAAAGTTTTCTCTCGTGCCCCAGGTCCTAGTCAGTACTCCTTGAAATCACATAACAACGGATATCGGTTTCACAACACCAGATGGTGCAGGTTTTGAACACAGTGCGTTCTTTCCTGCATATGGCACCTTATTCCACCCTTTGTTGCGAAATCGAGATCCGTACATTATCGTGCGACTTACCCCAATATCGCTAAACATGAAATAATTGCTTTCCAGACTTGGATTGTGGTTCCAAAGCAAAAAAGTTCTTATTGCATAAAAAGAAATTTAAACGCTTTGATCTATCACAATTAGCACAAACATAATTAAATACAAAAAGTACAGCCAATACATACGCAAGCGTTCTGAATCCAGATTCCCGGCCTCAAACGTGAAACCTCCGTCATAAGAAAGAAGATGACTGACTACAGAACTGAGAGTGCTTGAATATATAGTGGATAACACAATAGGAACGAGCTAGCAAAATTCGATTTGGTTCTTGTCATTCTGGTACAATGCAGGTCATATGGTGACAACAGGGATATGGTCCATCCCTCCAGACGAGATAACATTACATACAAAGCAGGGGCGTATCTTCCTATTGGCCTGGATGGCCCTCACCAGGGGCGCTGTTGCCACCCGACATCATTAACAAATGATTACTGGTCTCCTGTTTGCTCTGCGCAGTGTGCTGCAGACACCTGTCATTAGTAAATAATCCCTGGTGTCCTTCTGTCTCCTCTGCTCTTATCAGTGTCCTCCATTGACTGTTAAGGTGTATCAGGCTTCTTATATGTCCCTTTATATCAGAAACATTTAAAATTAGAGAGACTAATTTTCTTTTTTTTTTTTTTCTAATATATCTCTTCTCCCACAATACCCACCACATACTAATCACCACTCACTAATTCCCATATGTCAACCTTGCAGGAAAAGAGTGTAAGCACCACATCAACCACAATGCTCTATTCGCAAGATAATTTGCATATATGCAAATTATCTTGCCCACAATGCACCTTGTTTGTTATTGATGCCCTCTTTTCCTGTGTTGTTGACATATAGAAATTAATAAACAGTGCTTGCATGTAGTAAGTGTTATAACTGAAAAAATATAAAAATATATATATTAAAAAAAGTATATATATATAGTCTCCCTATTTCTACAGGCGTGTAAGTTGAACTACCCCCAGTGTAAGTACTAATAAATTTATCTTTTCCACAGTATGGGGAATTGACCATGATCTTTATAGATTGTGGATACTCAGGTGTCAGGTTTCAGATATAATCTATATGGGCTGTTTTTATTATTGTGTGTGAGATAGCAATACACCCATGTGGGCGGTTTTACCAGTGAATTATATGGCAGTTAAAAAAGCATATTGCAGTGTACAGTCTGATTTGAATATATGTAAATTATTTTACCCATGATACATGTTTGTTTTTGAAGCTATGTTTTCAAGCTTTTCCTGTGTATTTTGGCATTAGTAAATAGTGGTTTGCAATAGAGTAAGTCCTGTAAAAGATATATATATTAAAAAGAGAAAAAAAAATATTCTCCCTATTTCTACAGGTGTCTGAATTAAACTACCCCCAGTGTGTGTTATTTTATTTTTTCAAGTAGAAGCAGTCATTGGAGGGGGGCGCTTGGACCCCAAGATACATCCCTGATACAGAGTACATATTCTAACCAATAATTCCCTATAATCCATAACCACCGAATTCAAGATGCGACTCCTTTGCTGATAGATTCAGATATCTGGAATTAAACAGGGTGTCAGTATGATACCAAACATGACATGTCTACTAAGTTCTATACCTTACATATCATAAATGTACATTTTACACCATAATGATTAGCTAACAAAAACCTATATTATTACACTCAATGCTAGGGAACCTTTTATATGTGTGCTTGCATAAATGAATGTGAGATATTTACAGGAATTCATCAGTGTGCGTTGTACGTCTTCATATTAAAATACTTACAGGGTATGTTCATGGGTAGGTGCGTAAGCATAAGAGCGTCTATGTGTTCGCATTGTGGAAACACATGCAATTGTCTATGTGTATGCAAATGTGCATTAGTGTTTGTCTCATGGATATATATATATATATATATATATATATATCTTTATCCAGTAACTGGTATTTTTGATATTATATCCGTCTGAACTAAGTTCAACAAATGACAGACAATTAAGTTGTTCTGATCAGAGATGACCAGCAGATAGATACTTGATGGAGTCACAATGTCTGATGGCTAATCAAAGGCCTCTTCTACCTATTTGGAATGTAAACGTTAGTTCCTAGTTTAGGCATACAATGATAGTCAGACTTATGACAATGGTTTCTAATTTTGCATTTAAAACACTCGTCTGCACCTCACAGTATGTGTGTTTTTTAATTATCTGCCATAGACATACACAGAACTTGTCTCCTATACACTGGCTAAAAGTTGCATTTTTAAATATATATATATGCATTTGTGCACATCGGCTTGCTTCCTGCGCAGAGTAGTGTCCGATTTTACTCTTTATCAGTCCATAAACGACTAGATCATCATATAATAATTACAAACGATCATAACCAATTATTTGACTACAAGAAGAGGGAGGGCTCCGTGCACAGGCAACTCCAGGTCTTGGGCCTTTCAGCCTGGTAACAGGCTCATTAGGACTTGCAGCTGGAAATGGCTAATATAAGCATGGCTTTTTGTGGCTGAGTGCCTCACATCTGGGGAAGTAGGCATGCAGGCTAGCATGTATAGAGACACTGTATGATTACCCTGTAAGTACTGTGCACATGCTGTTATTGATGGTGAGGGCAGTAGGCCCTACCATTCTGGTAGTGAGGGTACCCACTGTTTAGTTAGTGCCCAGACGGGCTAGGGTTTTGATTATGTTTTATTTTGTTTATGCGTTTGGTACAATAAAGACTGGCGCTGACCAGTTTGTAGAAGAACCCCAGACTTGTGTCCTGTTTCCTCGGCTGCTGTGTGTGTAAAGAGGGAGTCCATCTACCCCGGGAGAGGGACCCCTATCCCGACTGTGTCGCAATTGGTGGAGAATGCGGGCAATCACACACTGAAATTGCAGCAAGGAAAAAAGTTTTTCTTTAAAATTTAAAGGTGGCATCAGCAGATGCTTAGAGAAGCTAGTTTCAGCTTCCAACTGGCACCTAAAGACAACATGGAGGACATTGTTAAGGCCTTGCTCCAAGCTACGGCAGTTCAGCAAGAAGCTACTAGAGCTCAGCAAGAAACTTCCAGAGCTCAGCAGGAAACGCACAAAATTCAGCAAGAAGCTACCAGGGCTCAGCAGGAAGCTAACAGAGATCAGCAGGAATCCACCAATGTGCAAATATTGGCTTTGGAGACCGCCCAGAGGCAACAACAAGTCGCCATAGAGGAAACCTGCCAGGCCTTAAGAGAGGTGGTACAACAGCTAGTAGTCCGGTCTGGAGATGCTTCCCCTGCTATTCTAACTAACACTCACACCATATGGGCCAGTCACTTTCTGCAAAAGATGACTCCTAATGATGATGTTGAAGCATATCTTATGGCCTTGCAAGAACCGCTGAAAGAGATAAGTGACCTAAAGAGCAGTGGGCAAGTCTTGTGGCACCCTTCCTGTCTGGAGAACCACAAAAGCATACTATGACTTGTGCCTGACGGATGCAAAAGACTATGATAAACTAAAACGGGAGATCCTAACTCGCTTGGGGATCACCACATTTGTTAGTGCCCAATTAGTCCACCGCTGGGAGTTCCAAATGGAAATGCCTCCATGCTCACAGATGCATGACCTCGTCCACCTAACCATAAAATGGCTACAGCCTGAGACGCTGACAGGATCACAGATCGTGGAAAGTGTCGTGATGGACAGTTATTTGTGATCGCTACCTGCAACTCTGTGCAAGTGGGTGAGCCATGCAGACCCTAATTCTGCAGACCAGCTAGTTGAACAGGTGAAGAGGTACAAAGCGGCTGAGGAGCTGATGAGTGTGCCCCAACGAGCCCCGATGGCGCATCAGTGAACTCCCATTGACACTGGTAACTGTTCAAGGGGAAAAGGGTGCTGGGTGGTGGAATGTACTCAAGACTGGAGGTGTAGAACCTGGAGATGGGCCAGCCAAGCCAAGAAGGTTCCTACCCCATAAAAGACTAGATAATAGTGTGATTCAGTGTTTCCGATGTGGTGGTTTTAGTCATATTGCAGCTAATTGTTCACTTACCTCTGAGCCTATGCAATGTGATACTGCTCATGTCAACCGCAGGATGTCTTTCTTTGCACAGCCAGCCTGTACTGCTGACCGGCAGGCTGAGACAGATAAGCACATGTGTGTACTCACCGTAGAAGGAAACCAAGTAGAGGCTCTGTTAGATTCTGGTAGCCTGGTTACACTAATGAAAGCTGAACTGGTGAACCCTTGTCAAAGTCAAATAATTGGTTATGATCGTTGTACAATTATTATCTGACAATATAGTCATCTATGGTCAGATGACTTGTTACAGGGACGCTACTTTGCATTGCGCAATCATATACGCTAAACTGCGTATTCACAACACACATACACTGATGCACATAACGAACACACATACAAGTGTATATGTGTATGTATGTACGGACGCTCATATGCATATGCACACTTACACATGGACGCTGATCTGTATATAGTCAGATACATACAGACACATATTTCCTACTTCAATACACACACATATGCAAACGCATATGTATACAATGGTTCCCACACATTATAGTTAATAACCAGAGCTATTAAAGGTATTTGTTAGCTTATAATTATGATGTAATATGTACATGAGATCTAAGGTTTAGAATAGAGTGGACATATCATGTTTGGTATCATACTAAATCCCTGTTTATTTGCAGACATCCGTATCTATCGGCACAGAAGTCGCATCATGCGTCCACTAGTTATGGATGATAGGGAGTTATTGGGCAGAAATGTTATAACATGCATGTAGTGTTGTAGCCAGAATTAACCAGTTGTTCGGCGGGAAGCTGCACAAAGAGACCGTTGGAAGACTGAGCCATGCCCCTGATGACACCGTATGAACTAACCAATGACCAGATTATCCAGAACAAGAACCAATGGAAACCTGTAAATTAGTCCCTTTGTTAACTCAGAAACCTGTAAGGTATATAAGCTGTGTCCTGATCCCAGTGTAAAAGTATCTGCTTGCGACCACAGATGTCTGGATTGATGACTGTATACTGGGACCAGTGCGCATGCGTATGTATCAGCTGTTACTTTTTATTATTGCTTTTTACTCTAATTGTTAAATCTTACATCGTATTACCCTTTTATACATAAATAACTTTTTGTGCTTTTGAACCACACGATTGGACTGGAAAGCAATTCTTTCTTAAGTGACTTGCAGCGCTACATAGCGACTAGCGACTAATAGGAATCAATACCCTTGAAGTGTAAGGGGAAAACTGTTGGTGTGACCTGCATACATGGTTATACCCGGGATTATGTTACAGCAGAAGTGAACACAGAAACACCATGTGGTTCCGCGGTAGTCTCTGTGGGTCAGGTACATGGCTTAATGTATGATGCAATATTGGGAAGAGATTTTGCTTACTTCTGGAAGTTGTGGGAAAGCTGATTCTTTACAGAGGTAAATCACCCTGACCCATTTGAGAAGGTTACTGATGTAGTAGCAGAGGAAGCTTCTTCAGGGTCGGAGATGTTCCCTTTTTCTAGTATGATTGGTGAACTAGAGAATGCGGAGCATCATGGTGGCTCACCAAGTGATGTGTCTCCCACTGAGCTGGGAAGTGTTATTGAGCCAGTTGATCATCTGCCCGATTTAGAGGTCATAGGAGAGGTCTTTGCCGTGGAGCAGAAAAATGACCACTGCCGAAACTAGATTATTGGCTGAGACAAGATCAGTTTAAAATTGAATCGCAGACTAGAGTGTCATCTTAGGTCTGTCTCTTGTAGCTGGGCTATTTGCATTTCACACAAGAGACTGGGAGAATAAAGAGTTTTTCTTTTGAAGCCTGGGACAGGTGGGGGGGACTGCTGGCAGAGTGGGCATGTGGAACTATCTGGCTTAGCATGTCACACTGGTAAGATGTTCACTTAGTGAGAGTTAAGGGCACCCTTCCTCATACACACATTAATACGTCTTTATATCAAACCCCGAATACTCACACATTACATATTCACACATAAGGTTTAATAAGCCTTAAAATATATGATTTAAGTTGGTTCAGTTAGTTTAAATGCTGAGAAATAAAGATATTTGATAACTAAGGTTTTATACATTTTAAGACAGCCGTGTTTGGTTTTGTATTGATGCATACTCTTTCCACAGTATTCCGGTGTTATCGGTAGGGAGATCGCATCATGCATTCTCAAGTTATGGATCGCAGAGACTTCAAACAACAAAATGTATATTTTATGAACAACTGTTAGGATGACTGTTAGGGGGCGGGTGGGCAGAAACCCCTATTTGTTGGAGGCTGGGTTGAGTCTATTTGAAGCAGCCTGTTAAACGCTCTGTAACAGATGGTTCCCCCATGGGAACCAATGGCATAAGCAAGAAACTTCTCTATTGTCCTGTCTATTCTGGGGGGTTATAAACATGTGTGCTCAAACACTGGGTCTTTAGTCTTCTTGCTGAATGCTGATAGATGGAGGTTTTCTTTCTGAATGCCGGGATCTGGTCCAGAGCGCATGCGTATATATACTGTACTTGTGGTCTGTATAATTCCTTTGCACTAAATTGTACACAGATCATAGCGTGTAACTGACTGTACTTTTACTTGAATAATACTTTGTGCTTCGGAACCACATGTTCTGAGTCTCTATTTATTGTATGACTGCATACACAAATTAGCGCCATCCTTAGAGGTTTATAGGAAGGATTTTAGAAGGTACAGGCAGGGGTATATAGAGGTTCATTTTAATATCGTCAGATGGGGGCTCATCGAGTGAAGTCACTTACCTACTCACACGGCACATACGGCTATCGATATCTCAGCAAAGGGTGGAGTGGCCACATGCAGGGTTTTCCTGCAACCGCTTTGTGCTGAAAAATCGCTATCCGTTTTCGTGTGAGCAAAGGAAGCTGACTAGAATCCAGGGACAAGAAAGGAAAAAGTTTGTTTTCCTTTGTTGATAGAACCTAACGTTTAAAAGGGGTGCTGCAGTATTGAATACGCGGCTGAGTCGCAGCTTTGCGCACAGCAAAGACGCACTTTTGCGTACGCAGTTAAAAAGTCATTATACAGTTGTGTGGTAGTCGCATTATTGTGTATGCGGCTGGTAGCACAATAGTGTATACGTACTTCCGGTTCGACTGCCACGTGTTTAAACAAAGCTGTCGAGGTTTACCTTTTTCAATTGTTATCAATATCTGGGTTAACGTTTATTTTTCTGCGCAGGAAAGTGTGTAACAGTGAGTATGTGTTGGATAGTTAAGGGTATCGTATGATCCTTAAAGGCTAGGAGCAAGGGTTAGTCTAGCCGCTTGGTAAGCAGCTTACCGTTCAATACACAGAGCAGGTGTATGGTTTGTTATTTTTGTTAGGGACCGGCTCACAGTGTGACTGCAATGTTCAATAATATTTGAGCATTGTAGTTGAGCCGCACTAGGTGTGATTGTGAGCTGAGAGAGAATAGGTGAGCGGAGGCATCTAGAATTTCTTCCGTAGGTGAGCAGGGGCATCTAGAATTTCTTCCGTAGGTGAGCGGGGGCATCTAGAATTTCTTCCGCAGGTGAGCGGGGGCATCTAGAAATTTCTTCCGTAGGTAAGTGAGAGTATCTAGATTGTCTTTCACCAGTTTAAATATTTATTGAAAAGCGTAGGAGTTGTCTCAGAATGGGGGCCGCACAAACAGTGGAGATGTTAGACAATGATGTGCTGCTAATGGAGGCGCCGATCGGATATGCCCGTCGTATTATGCATACTAAGTACGGTACTTATGCAATAAGGTATTGTGATTTATGGTTTAATATGATGAGGAAGAGTGTTAGACCATTTCCCAGAATTGGTAGTTTTGATAAAAATGTGTTAGATAATGTCCGGGATCACATCAGTTTGATGCGCTCCTGAGAGAATAGGTTAAATATCATGAATGTTTAAAACTGTGGCAGCATGAAGGGGATGCGTGGCTTAAGAATGTGCAAACGATGCAAACTAGCATTGTGAGCACAGTGTCAGAAAATACATCGGCAACGCTGAATTGCAATACGGGTGAGCCGCAAAATGGCGCGCCCGTGCGGCAAGGTAGCGTCATGGAGAGTATTGACAGCAGTTCACACTCTCCTACCCCACCTTATTTGGATGGAGGTGCAAGTACAGTTACCAAAAATACCCATAAAAATGTAACAAGCAACTTGTACCCTCTCTTAAGCAACTATAAAGAAAATGTTCATGATGTGGATGATGAGCCTATTGTAATGTCTGCCATTTCCCATGCTGTACAAATGATAGATGCTGCATCACCACAATCATGGGTGGTGCCGCCATCTCCATCGGTAACAGCAAGAGAAGTGTTAACACACTCTGCACCAGTAGAGGAAGTTGTTAATACCATACGTAGCAGCATCAGATTAAACCCCCAGCTAGGTAACCAGGTCAGAGGTAGCAACGCTATCGGTCTGCATCCTATTTGGACGATAACTGTTCCGAATGGAAACGCAGATGCGAACAGTGTAGTGCCCATGAGGGAAGTAGTAATGCATTGTCCCTGGACAAGAGCAGAACTAAATTCCATCATAAATGATTTCCCTGATCCCGAAAAGGAACTAGCCAAATGTCAAAGATTTTTGAGAAATTTGGGTAGTTCACATGAGCCAACTAATAAAGATTGGTGGGTGGTGTTAAGGACCTGTCTGCCATGCAATACCGATGTGACAAAATTTATCACGGATTGTGTATTGGATGGTGACGTTCCCTTAACAGACCAAGTAAACCAAGGTAACATTTCCCGCATTGTAACTCAATTGGGTATATATTTTCCAGTAGTAAACTGAAACAAAATTTTCACAATCAAGCAAAAGGAGAGTGAAACTGCAGAAGACTATTGCGACTGGGCTCTGCAGGCTATCACCCAGTACACTGGGATAGAAGATATTAAAGATAGCATTCACCACAGGGGAATGATAGTCACGGTACTCATGAACGGGCTGAAAGATGACTTAAAGACTCGGATTCAGACCTCACAACTTGGCTGGAGGGGAATCACAATAGATAACCTCATAGAGTCTGCCATAGAACATGATAAAAATATCACAAAAAAGAGAGAGACCCAGAGCGAAAAACTAATGGCTGTCAGTATCCAAGCTCTGGAAGGAATGACAATAACATCACAGCCAACCTACACACCTGCACCCACACACACACCTGCACCTGAACAATTACACGTCCTCACCAATCCCACTGTCACGATCCTGTCTAGTTGTCACCTTTTTGCCTTGAGACTTACCTCTGTCAGCTGCTCCATGGATCTGTGTTTGCAATTCTCCTGGGACATCTGCTCTGGCTGAATCATGCTGGCTGTGATATCTGTGTGTGCAGACTGCTCTCCTAGCCAAACTGATTAACCACCTGGACCCTGCTCTGTCTGTGAGCATTGCTAGTCTTAATTGGAATCACAGGTGTGGTCCTGACTCTCAGAGCTGCAGAGATGAATACTCCTTTTGCATGCTGTGTCTTGCTCCACTCTGAATGCCACTGCCAGACCACCTGTCTGCATCCACCAATCGCTGCCAGACTCTTGGTATATAGATCCTCCTCTAATAGCACTCAGGGCTTGAACATCTCGTTACGTTCCGTGGTGTACAACTTGTGCTGTAGCTGTACCTGAGTTCCAGTGTGTCCCAGGCTCCTGCTGGTTCCTAGACCAGTGCTATCTGTAAAGCCTGCTACGTTCAGTTACCCACATGGCTCCCAGGCCGCTCCAAGTGACTATCCACGCTACCCACTTCTCCACACGGCTCGCAGGCCGCACAAAGTAGCTTCCACGCTACCACTTCTCGCCTACGGCTCCCAGGCCGCTCCAAGGGACTATCCACGTTACCCGCTTCTCCACACGGCTCCCAGGCCGCACAAAGTAGCTTCCACGCTACCACTTCTCGCCTACGGCTCCCAGGCCGCTCCAAGTAGCTTCCACGCTACCAGCTTCTCCAAGTGACTATCCACGCTACCCGCTTCTCCACACGGCTCCCAGGCCGCACCAAGTAGCTTCCACGCTACCACTTCTCGCCTACGGCTCCCAGGCCGCTCCAAGTAGCTTCCACGCTACCAGCTTCTCCAAGTGGCTATCCAGCTACCAGCTTCTCCACACGGCTCCCAGGCCGCACCAAGTAGCTTCCACGCTACCACCTCTCGCCCACGGCTCCCAGGCCGCTCCAAGTAGTTCCCAGCTACCAACGTCTACCCACGGCTTCCCAAGCCACAACAAGTAGCTTCCACACTACCATCTGTCTGCAAGCTCATCTACTGGTACCCCGACCAGCTCAGTCTGCCTACCTGCCGGTCCCAGTCCGGTCACTCCAAAGTCCTTCTGGTCTCATTCCAAACCTCTCAAGTTTCCAGTTCCAGTCACTCATCACCCAAGGCAGTTCTCACTGCTACCCACTTCTTTTATTAAAAGAGCTATTCATGTTCCCCATGGTTCCAGTCCAGCCGGCCTCCAGTGATTCCAGTCCATCACCTGATACAGGTAACCCTCGAGCACCAATTGTGACAGTATGTTCAAGCCTAACAATGGTGGCGGATCAAGCACCTAATCCTGGATCAAGTGCTTTCCGTAACCTAATCACTTGTTTGGATTCACAGGAGGCGGTACAGCATCAAGTACTACAACTTCTGCAAATTCTGACTAACCGGCTAGATGATAACCAAATCTTACCTGAACCCCTAACTACTTTCCATCAACTGCTGGAACAGCTACAGGCTCTACTCAGCAAAATCTTTCAGCTCATTCCTGAATTTCTTAGAGCTACCTCTGTCTCAACTAAAATCTCTGTCTTGGAATCTCTAAGAACCAAAGATTCTTCCATGCCAAGTGAAGTGAGACATCGAAGTTACCCGCGCTCCAAGCTCTCTGTGGCTGAACACCAGCGGCGTAAAGATTTACATCTCTGTCGTTATTGTGGAGCTTCTGATCACTTTATCAAGGACTGTTCACTTTGCAATTCCAGCAGTGGTTCCAGGTGTCAACGTCTCAGTGCCTGTTCTGGTCCCGTCCCGGATTCTGCCTGTTCTGGTCCCGTCCCGGATTCTGCCTGTTCCGGTCCCGTCCTGGATTCTGCCTGTTCCGGTCCCGTCCCGGATTCTGCCTGTTCCGGTCCCGTCCCGGATTCTGCCTGTTCCGGTAGGGAACTCCAGTTGGCAACCCCAGGAGGGGTCTCCAGAGTCTCAACCCCAGGAGGGTCCTTAAGTCTCGTAACCCAAGAAGGAGTTTTGAGTCACTCACCCCAGGAGGAAGTCTCTGTCCGCGCATCCCAAAAAGGGGGTTCATGTAACATACCCCAAGAGGAAAAGTCGAGTCAGCTTCCCCAGAAGGGGATTTTGGGTCCCATACTCCAACAGGGAGTGTCAAGCTCTGTACTCAAGGAGGGGACCTTAAGTCTCTCACCCCGGGAGAGGGTTACAAGAATTATGCCCCAGGAGGGGGTCCCAAGTCTCGCACCCCAGGAGGGGGTCCCAAGTTTCGCACCCCAGGAGGGGGTCCCAAGTCTCGCACCCCAGGAGGGGGTCCCAAGTCTCGCACCCCAGGAGGGGGTCCCAAGTCTCGCACCCCAGGAGGGGGTCCCAAGTCTCGCACCCCAGGAGGGGGTCCCAAGTCTCGCACCCCAGGAGGGGGTCCCAAGTCTCGCACCCCAGGAGGGGGTCCCAAGTCTCGCACCCCAGGAGGGGGTCCCAAGTCTCGCACCCCAGGAGGGGGTCCCAAGTCTCGCACCCCAGGAGGGGGTCCCAAGTCTCGCACCCCAGGAGGGGGTCCCAAGTCTCGCACCCCAGGAGGGGGTCCCAAGTCTCATGCCCCAAGAGGGGGTTTCAAGTCCCGTTCCCCAGGAGCAGATTTCAAGTACCACACTCTTGGTGGAAGTTTCTACTGTCCTGTCTAAGAAAGAACATCAATCAACTTTGGCTGAATCATCCAATCATTGCGTTAAAGAATCTTTAAGTGGTTCCTTCTCAGTTCCTGAAAAGAATGCTGTAAATCAGGATGATATAGTGTCCATGACCTTCGATGATGATGTGTCCCAGTACACCATATTGCTTAAGCATTATGATGCCCTAATGAGAACCAATCCAGCTTGTGGTATTACTCCCACCAACATCGTCATGTTTCTTTTTATGCACTTTAAAGGAAAAGCCTTGGAGTGGGCCAACCCACTCATTGAGTCCAAGGATCCAATTCTAGAAGACATAATAGCCTTCAGTACAGCTCTGCTTAAAGAATTTGCTCCTATGTGTCCGTCTCCAGATACCTGTTCTGATAAATATTCTAGAGTTATTTCAGCACCTTCAGATATTAAACTCGCATACACCGCTGTACTCCCTTCTCAAAATCATATGGTACAGGATCAATCAGTCCGAGAGAAGAAGACTCAAAGAACTTTTAGAGACCAACAACATGATACCATGAGAGTTGGTTGTGTTTCCCTCTGCCCATCTCCGGAGTCCTCTAGGTTTTCAAGTCATGTTAACTCCTCTGATCTTCCTTTGGACATGGATTCTGATTCTGAGTTCGATCCTGTGCATGACAATACTCCTTTCCTCGACAACCATTTGGTATCAGACCATGTTCTTACTAGTCATACGTTCTCCCAAGAATTACCAATAAAAACTACTTTGCTGAAAAAGGAAAATTCTTCTGCTACTCTTCTTAACACTATGCAAATTCCTCTAGGAACAGAGAGATGCTTGAAGGGATTAACCTTTGTGATCGTGGGATATTTGGAGTCCATAGAAAAGGAGGAAGCCAAGTTGTTAATTGAGAGTTATGGAGGCAAAGTTTCCGAGAAGATATGCAGTAAAATCGATTATCTCGTTATGGGTCGTTTTGGTGGAAAAACCAAGCGAGAGAAAGCAAAGAGTCTTGGGGTCAAGGTTATTAAGGAAGATGGCTTGTTTAAGTTGATTGACATTATGCTCTCCAAGGAAAGATTTTTTGAGCAAATTACCTCAGGAAACAATATTCCAAACACCTTCTAGAGTTCTCAAAACTTCAAGTTCTTGAAGATATCGGACAGGCTCAGCCAAGTTTTTAGAAGTTTTTGTTTTGGTGTCCGGAGTCCGCCCATAAGAGGGGGGTACTGTCACGATCCTGTCTAGTTGTCACCTTTTTGCCTTGAGACTTACCTCTGTCAGCTGCTCCATGGATCTGTGTTTGCAATTCTCCTGGGACATCTGCTCTGGCTGAATCATGCTGGCTGTGATATCTGTGTGTGCAGAATGCTCTCCTAGCCAAACTGATTAACCACCTGGACCCTGCTCTGTCTTTGAGCATTGCTAGTCTTAATTGGAATCACAGGTGTGGTCCTGACTCTCAGAGCTGCAGAGATGAATACTCCTTTTGCATGCTGTGTCTTGCTCCACTCTGAATGCCACTGCCAGACCACCTGTCTGCATCCACCAATCGCTGCCAGACTCTTGGTATATAGATCCTCCTCTAATAGCACTCAGGGCTTGAACATCTCATTACGTTCCGTGGTGTACAACTTGTGCTGTAGCTGTACCTGAGTTCCAGTGTGTCCCAGGCTCCTGCTGGTTCCTAGACCAGTGCTATCTGTAAAGCCTGCTACGTTCAGTTACCCACACGGCTCCCTTGCCGCTCCAAGTGACTATCCACGCTACCCACTTCTCCACACGGCTCCCAGGCGCACAAAGTAGCTTCCACGCTACCACTTCTCGCCTACGGCTCCCAGGCCGCTCCAAGTGACTATCCACGTTACCTGCTTCTCCACACGGCTCCCAGGCCGCACAAAGTAGCTTCCACGCTACCACTTCTCGCCTACGGCTCCCAGGCCGCTCCAAGTAGCTTCCACGCTACCAGCTTCTCCAAGTGGCTATCCAGCTACCAGCTTCTCCACACGGCTCCCAGGCCGCACCAAGTAGCTTCCACGCTACCACTTCTCCAAGTGACTATCCACGCTACCCGCTTCTCCACACGGCTCCCAGGCCGCACCAAGTAGCTTCCACGCTACCACTTCTCGCCTACGGCTCCCAGGCCGCTCCAAGTAGCTTCCACGCTACCAGCTTCTCCAAGTGGCTATCCAGCTACCAGCTTCTCCACACGGCTCCCAGGCCGCACCAAGTAGCTTCCACGCTACCACCTCTCGCCCACGGCTCCCAGGCCGCTCCAAGTAGCTCCCAGCTACCAACGTCTACCCACGGCTTCCCAAGCCACAACAAGTAGCGTCCACACTACCATCTGTCTGCAAGCTCATCTACTGGTACCCCGACCAGCTCAGTCTGCCTACCTGCCGGTCCCAGTCCGGTCCCTCCAAGTTCCTTCTGGTCTCATTCCAAACCTCTCAAGTTTCCAGTTCCAGTCACTCATCACCCAAGGCAGTTCTCACTGCTACCCACTTCTTTTATTAAAAGAGCTATTCATGTTCCCCATGGTTCCAGTCCAGCCGGCCTCCAGTGATTCCAGTCCATCACCTGATACAGGTAACCCTCGAGCACCAATTGTGACACCCACACCACAGCAAACACATCCTTACCCCACGTATCATACACAACCACAGGTCTCATACTACCCACAAACTTCATACCTCCCACAATACCCTTATCCTTCACATCCTTACCCATACCCACCACCCTTCCCTCTTGCTCAAAACCCACAACAATCTTTTCATCCACCCTGCTCAAAAACATGTTTTAATTGCAACCAAGCGGGACACATAAGTACTGAAAAGTAAAGAACATCACACATGAACACAGGTTTCCCATGGGTTCATAGGTAACCCCAGTATCTTCTCCCAGGCCTTATATGACTGTTTACAATCTTTTCAACCTATCGATGGATCTGTTCTAGTGTAGAATGTGGACGATTTATTGTTGTATTTAGGTCATGTTTAAATGATATTAAACTGTTGTGCTTTGTCTCCCACTCACAGGACACAAGATTGCTAAGGATAAACGGCAGCCATGCCAGGCTAAGGTCGAATACTCGGAATATTATCCAACCCAGTGGCCCAGACGTTATTTAGAGCAGTAGCTATTAATAACAATTTAATTGCAGGAACCTGTATGCAGATACTATATCCCTAGAATTATTAAAAATGATGGGGGGACTTATTTTACAGGTGACGTTTCCAAGAACATGTGTAAGGTGATGGGTAACAACACTAAGATTATCCCAGACTGTCTTTTCCTTTATTTGCCCCCCTTGGAGATACTGGGGGTCATTCAGATAAGCTCGTGAGCAAAGGACGCTCGCTAGCGGGTCGATGTTACCCCACTGCGCATGCGCACGACAGAGGGACCTCCATCGTGTGCATGCGCGAGACCCAGCGAGCGATGAGAAATACGTCGCTCGGGGTCTCGCACCAAAGGGGGCATGCTGTCGATGGTGACTGACAGCACACCCCCTTTGGTGGGCGTGCCGGCCAGATGGAGGCGTTCCCATGGGAACACCTACCGTCTGAGTCCGGCTCCACTGACATCAGTAATGATGTCAGTGGGAGTGACTTTGGCTCTGATAGAGCCAAAATCACTCCTGGGCTTGCGGCAGCGAGACCCTACCGCAGGGTCTCATCGCAAGCCCGATGGTCACGATCGTCTTTGACCATCGCGACCATCATCATGGACGCTCGCTATAGCAGTGGGTGGTAACCCACAGCTATGCAAGCGTCCATGAGGACGCTCCAAAAAAAGGTAGGAGGGCCCTGATTCAGAGCGAGCGCTCTGGTCAGAGCGTTCAGCTCTGAATCAGGCCCACTGTTCAAACAGGCAGCCTCATGTGAAAATATGATAATGAGGTTACTGTACAGGGTCTCACGAAGATGAATGTGAATAACAGAAATTGAAAGTGTTATTAACTAACATATTTAATGCAAACTGTCATGATGTCAAATCTGGAGAATTTGTTATGATCCAAATTTTTTTTAGCTCAGGTTGTTTGACTGATCGGTGGAAAGGTCCGTATCTGACGATACTACATCCACAAAGGGTGGCTGAGGAAGATACGCGGGTCCATTCCACTCACGATAGGGAGGTTAACCAACCGGTGGAGATACAAGGCGGAGACAAGGCCGATAACGTGGACCTGTCGATTGCGAGCTTGTGCCGGAAGGATAAAAAAGGTGACGGTGAGATATCTGAGCTAAAGAAATGTGTAGATCAGTGCTTCCAGCAATGGAGTGGTCTGCTGTGGTCATCATATTTCTTTCTTCCAGAAGTTTCTGTCATGATGATCTGTTTGGAGATACCCAGTTTCTGTGATGGGGGACCGATAAAGGAAATGGGAGCTGATGGCAGAGCTGATGGAGTGGAGTCAGGAGGAGGAGTGCAATGCCAATCAGGGGAGTGTCTGACCAATTTTAGTATTGTAATTGTTATGTTATTTGGGAAGAATACTTCCAGAAGTTATGACCCTCACACATGTTGAAATGCTTGGTATACATAAAAACACACCATCACCATATCTTCACACGCAATATGAACACAGAGGCAAGAGAAATAGGATACCTAGTGATGTGCATAAAGCCGCACAGTTAATTAGTGAGACAACTGGCTTTCAAGTTTTAGTCGCACTGGATCCCACCAGAATTGCTCGGGGTACATTCAATTTTAGATATATCCAGGAACTTGCTAAATTGATAGATAATATCACCGAGATGTATGATGACACATTCAGGTATACAGGGAGAGAATTGCAAGCGTACAAGAAATAACTGGTGCAACACAGGCTAGAGTTGAATTATTTAACTGCTGTTACTGGAGGGTATTGTGTAACGTTAGCCACCCAATTTGGAGTAAAATGTTGCACCTATATCACCAATGATACCAGCGACCCTAAGGAGGTTATAGACCAGAGGATGGATGAAATTCTGCAGCTAAAATGGGAATTTCGTAAGAACCATAATGCTTCAGTGGCTGAAGTAGGGGAGAAGATGGAAGGATGGGTTTCATGGCTGAACCCAGTGAAATGGTTCTCAGGCCTAGGGGAATGGGTCCAGGAAGTGATCGCCAGCATAGGCAAATTCTTAATCCTTATACTGATTGTCATCATAATAATTGGCATATGCATCCGGTGTGTTCCTATTGTGTTGAAGTGTGGAAAATGTAAAAATAGAGTAAAACGAAAGAATTAAATTATGATAGTGGGCAGTATGAATACCGAGGTAAATACAGAACTGCATTACAACCCTGACCTAGGAAATACCATCATTTAATGTATTATATTTAGCCATGCACAGAATGTATTATTGAAATGGTATTTAAAAAAAAAAACACCTCAGATAATGTAAAGTCTAAATTCCCCTTCAAGACTGCTTTTATAAGACTGGTGCATCCCCACACCTTTCACATGATCTTCCAAGATCCGCGGTGTGCGTATAATAGTAGTTTTATGTCCCCACTAAGAGACACATTATCGATGGATTAAGAACCACCTTGTGCCATCCCATAATACCACTAAATAATATTTAAATGTAAGCCTAAATTAAATTTTAAGATCAGATTGTGATAGCATGTTGTTCGCTATCAAAGGGTGGACTGTCGAAACTAGATTATTGGCTGAGACAAGATCAGTTTAAAATTGAATCGCAGCGACGCCATCTTGCGACTGGCCGCAAGATGCCATTTTGCAAAATGGCCGCCTAAGCGCCATTTTAGATAAACTCACACTTTAGTACATGTGGCGATAATACTATTAGCAAGTTACGGCGATTCACCAGAAGCCTATTTCATGACTTTACCTATTATAAAGGATATATTTCAGAAATGACTTTACAGTATGCCAAAATTGATTGCATTAGCTGAATAAAGCAAATGACTACGTGACAACTAGCTTGTGTAGATAAGCTTCCTGGACAGTGTCTGCCCTCACTACAGGTGGTCTGGCTAGAATACACACCTACATTAGCAGTCTTCCTGCAATGACTTGACTTCAAAGACTAGAGTGTCATCTTAGGTCTGTCTCTTGTAGCTGGGCTATTTGCATTTCACACAAGAGACTGGGAGAATAAAGAGTTTTTCTTTTGAAGCCTGGGACAGGTGGGGGGGACTGCTGGCAGAGTGGGCATGTGGAACTATCTGGCTCAGCATGTCACACTGGTAAGATGTTCACTTAGTGAGAGTTTAGGGCACCCTTCCTCATACACACATTAATACGTCTTTATATGAAACCCCGAATACTCACACATTACATATTCACACATAAGGTTTAATAAGCCTTAAAGTATATGATTTAAGTTGGTTCAGTTAGTTTAAATGCTGAGAAATAAAGATATTTGATAACTAAGGTTTTATACACGTTAAGACAGCCGTGTTTGGTTTTGTATTGATGCATACTCTTTCCACAGTATTCCAGTGTAATCAGTGGGGAGATCGCATCATGCATTCTCGAGTTATGGATCGCAGAGACTTCAAACAACAAAATTTATATTTTATGAACAACTGTTGGGATGACTGTTAGGGGGCGGGTGGGCAGAGACCCCTAGTTGTTGGAGGCTGGGTTGAGTCTATTTGAAGCAGCCTGTTAAACACTCTGTAACAGATGGTTCCCCCATGGGAACCAATGGCATATGCAAGAAACTTCTCTATCGTCCTGTCTATTCTGGGGGGGTATAAACATGTGTGCTCAAACACTGGGTCTTTAGTCTTCTTGCTGAATGCTGATAGATGGAGGTTTTCTTTCTGAATGCCGGGATCTGGTCCAGAGCGCATGCGTATGTATACTGTACTTGTGGTCTGTATAATTCCTTTGCGCTAAATTGTACACAGATCATAGCGTGTAACTGACTGTACTTTTACTTGAATAATACTTTGTGCTTCGGAACCACATGTTCTGAGTCTGGAGTCTCTATTTATTGTATGACTGCATACGCAAATTAGCGTCATCCTTAGAGGTTTATAGGAAGGATTTTAGAAGGTACAGGCAGGGCTATATAGAGGTTCATTTTAATATCGTCAGATGGGGGCTCATCGAGAGAAGTCACTTACCTACTCACATGGCACATACGGCTATCGATATCTCAGCAAAGGGTGGAGTGGCCACATGCAGGGTTTTCCTGCAACCGCTTTGTGCTGAAAAATCGCTATCCATTTTCGTCTGAGCAATAGGAAGCTGACTAGAATCCAGGGACAAGAAAGGAAAAAGTTTGTTTTCCTTTGTTGATAGAACCTAATGTTTAAAAGGGGTGCCGCAGTATTGAATACGCGGCTGAGTCGCAGCTTTGCGCACAGCAAAGACGCACTTTTGCGTACGCAGTTAAAAAGTCATTATACAGTTGTGTGGTAGTCGCATTAATGTGTATGCGGCTGGTCGCACAATAGTGTATACGTACTTCCGGTTCTACTGCCACGTGTTTAAACAAAGCCGTCGAGGTTTACCTTTTTCATTTGTTATCAATATCTGGGTTAACGTTTATTTTTCTGTGCAGGAAAAAGTGTGTAACAGTGAGTATGTGTTGGACAGTTAAGGGTATCATATGATCCTTAAAGGCTAGGAGCAAGGGTTAGTCTAGCTGCTCGGTAAGCAGCTTACCGTTCAATACACAGAGCAGGTGTATGGTTTGTTATTTTTGTTAGGGACCGGCTCTCAGTGTGACTGCAATGTTCAATAATATTTGAGCATTGTAGTTGAGCCGCACTAGGTGTGGTTGTGAGCTGAGAGAGAATAGGTGAGCGGAGGCATCTAGAATTTCTTCTGTAGGTGAGCAGGGGCATCTAGAATTTCTTCCGTAGGTGAGCGGGGGCATCTAGAATTTCTTCCGTAGGTGAGCGGGGGCATCTAGAAATTTCTTCCGTAGGTAAGTGAGAGTATCTAGATTGTCTTTCACCGGTTTAAATATTTATTGAAAAGCGTAGGAGTTGTCTCAGAATGGGGGCCGCACAAACAGTGGAGATGTTAGACAATGATGTGCTGCTAATGGAGGCGCCGATCGTATATGCCCGTCGTATTATGCATACTAAGTACGGTACTTAAGCAATAAGGTATTGTGATGTATGGTTTAATATGATGAGGAAGAGGTTAGACCATTTCCCAGAATTGGTAGTTTTGATAAAAATGTGTTAGATAATGTCCAGGATCACATCAGTATGGTGCGATCCAGAGAGAAAAAGATTAAATATCATGAATGTTTAAAACTGTGGCAGCATGAAGGGGATGCGTGGCTTAAGAATGTGCAAACGATGCAAACTAGCGTTGTGAGCACATTGCCAGAAAATACATCGGCGACGCAGAATTGCAATACGGGCGAGCCGCAAAATGGCGCGCCCGTGTGGCAAGGTAGCGTCGTGGAGAGTATTGACAGCAGTTCACGCTCACCTCCCCCACCTTATGTGGATGGAGGTGCAAGTACAGTTACCAAAAATACCCATAAAAATGTAACAAGCAACTTGTACCCTCTCTTAAGCAACTATAAAGAAAATGTTCATGATGTGGATGATGAGCCTATTGTAATGTCTGCCATTTCCCATGCTGTACAAATGATAGATGCTGCATCACCACAATCACAGGTGGTGCCGCCATCTCCATCGGTAACAGCAAGGGAAGTGTTAACACACTCTGCACCCGTAGAGGAAGTTGTTAATACCATACGTAGCAGCAGCAGCAGATTAAACCCCCAGCTAAGTAACCAGGTCAGAGGTAGCAACGCTACCGGTCTGCATCCCATTTGGACGATAACTGTTCCGAATGGAAACGCAGATGCGAACGGTGTAGTGCCCATGAGGGACGTAGTAATGCATTGTCACTGGACAAGAGCAGAACTAAATTCCATCATAAATGATTTCCCCGATCCCAAAAAGGAACTAGCCAAATGTCAAAGATTTTTGAGAAATTTGGGTAGTTCACGTGAGCCAACTAATAAAGATTGGCGGGTGGTGTTAAGGGCCTGTCTGCCACGCAATACAGACGTGACAACATTTATCACGGATTGTGTATTGGATGGTGACGTTCCCTTAACAGGCCAAGTAAACCAAGGTAACATTTCCCGCATTGTAACTCAATTGGGTATATATTTTCCAGTAGTAAACTGAAACAAAATTTTCACAATCAAGCAAAAGGAGAGTGAAACTGCAGAAGACTATTGCGACTGGGCTCTGCAGGCTATCACCCAGTACACTGGGATAGAAGATATTAAAGATAGCATTCACCACAGGGGAATGATAGTCACGGTACTCATGAACGGGCTGAAAGATGACTTAAAGACTCGGATTCAGACCTCACAACCTGGCTGGAGGGGAATCACAATAGATAACCTCATAGAGTCTATAATAAAAATATCACAAAAAAGAGAGAGACCCAGAGCGAAAAACTAATGGCTCTCAGTATCCAAGCTCTGGAAGGAATGACAATAACATCACAGCCAACCTACACACCTACACCTGAACAATTACACGTCCTCACCAATCCCACACCACAGCAAACACATCCTTACCCCACATATCATACACAACCACAGGTCTCATACTACCCACAAACTTCATACCTCCCACAATACCCTTATCCTTCACATCCTTACCCATACCCACCACCCTTCCCTCTTGCTCAAAACCCACAACAATCTTTTCATCCTCCCTGCTCACAAACATGTTTTAATTGCAACCAAGCGGGACACATAAGTACTGCAAAGTAAAGAACACCACACATGAACACGGGTTTCCCATGGGTTCATAGGTAACCCCAGTATCTTCTCCCAGGCCTTATGTGACTGTTTACAATCTTTTCAATGGATCTGTTCTAGTGTAGAATGTGGATGATTTATTGTTGTATTTAGGTCATGTTTAAATGATATTAAACTGTTGTGCTTTGTCTCCCACTCACAGGACACAAGGTTGCTAAGGATAAACGGCAGCCATGCCAGGCTAAGGTCGAATACTCGGAATATTATCCAACCCAGTGGCCCAGACGTTATTTAGAGCAGTAGCTATTAATAGCAAGATTTAATTGCAGGAACCTGTATGCAGATACTATGGCCCTCATTCAGACCCACTCGCAAGTGGGCGTACGCACGTTCGCCGTACGTAAAAAAATATTTAAATTCAAGCACTCGCTCGTTTTTTCCTACGCAGCTAAAAATCCGCCCCAAACTCAGGCGACCCCTCCTCTGACTAACGAGCGTGCCAAATAGCGAGCATACATCCCCGAAATGGCTTGAAGGGAACGCACGCACAAGTACAAACCGGAAGTGGGACTGTCAGATTCCGATTACCTGCTCGTTTTTTCGGCCTACCTCCCTCAATCGTATCATGCCAATCAATGTATCAATTAGCTTAATTGTTTGTTTGTTTTCAACACAATACAATAAACTTTAATCTTGTCCGTGTTTGTATTTGCTCGCAGAATACGTACGGCTGAAACCTTCGCTTTTATTGTTCCAAAGACATGTTAGCCCCAATTAAACAATTGTTCTATTTGTTTGTCTCCCCACAATTTTTCTGTGGTTCATTTCTTTATTTAAATTTGCTTACGCATGTCACTGCATCAAGCCAATCATAACTCTCAAGAGATTTGTGGCCCTGTCGAACACATGACTCATACACTAACCAATAGAATTTGTCCTGTTAATTTCCCAAATACATTAGCCAATCAAATTTTTTTGTGGTGCTTTATTAAAAATATTTTGTAAAAAAAACACCATTGCCATCATGAGATCCACCGAATTCACCAGGCGCGAACTGCTGGTGCTGACGGAGGTGATGGACAGGAGGATCACCAGTCAGCCTCCACCCATCTCCAACAGGCGCAAGCGTTCCGCATATGCGGAGGTACGCCGACGCCTGCGCTCCTTCGGCTCACGCCGACATATTGGCCAGCTGGAGCGCAGGTGGTCGGACCTGCACCGGCGGACGCCCCGCTTGCTGGCATGCTTTCGCATGCAGATTGCGGAAAGTAAGTGTTCTGGACTGTGGTTTTCAAGTTTATCTTGTGGGCCCTAACTGCGTGTGCATGTTTTCATGTCTGTCCTATTGAGTCATTGTAGTCATATCTGCATGTGCATGTTTTCATGTCTGTCCTATTGAGTCATTGTAGTCATATCTGCATGTGCATGTTTTCATGTCTGTCCTATTGAGTCATTGTAGTCATATCTGCATGTGCATGTTTTCATGTCTGTCCTATTGAGTCATTGTAGTCATATCTGCATGTGCATGTTTTCATGTCTGTCCTATTGAGTCATTGTAGTCATATCTGCATGTGCATGTTTTCATGTCTGTCCTATTCAGTCATTGTAGTCATATCTGCATGTGCATGTTTTCATGTCTGTCCTATTTTTTTTTTTTTGGTTTCCTGTTGAAACTAACAACAATTTTTTGGTCATTTTTTACGGGCACAGCAAACACTACGGCGGCATTGCCACACAAGACGCCGGTCCCGGCCCCTCTCTCCAACCCCCAATTCCTCTATTCCCCCCTCCTCCCCAGACCCTGTGGCCGAAATTTCTGGCCTACTTCCCCTCCAGCCCAATTCCCCCTCTCCTCCATCCGTCCCTCCTACAAATACCCCCTCCCAGGATGGCGAAAACACCTTGCCCCTCGGGTTGGGGAATGTAGCCACCTCCGAGGTGGTCCAGGGAGTGGCTTCTGGCTCTCTCGTTTTGGAGAACGGTATGTTTTTAAAGTTTATTTTGGACACCACAAACTGTTTGTATGTAATCATGTGTCGTCCCCATTTTTTTTTTTTTTTTCGCCTTAGGGTATTTTTGGGGGTTGTCTTTACCTGTTCCTGCTGATGTCACCATACACATATCACACCTGTGTGCCTTTTTTTAGGGCCCTTGTATTTTTGGCATACGACATTTTGGGGTTCTGGGTTTTATCCGTGTAATTTATTTTTGGCCCACAAGCTTGTAAGTTTGTGTTTGCTTGTTTTTTGTTTTTTTACAATGTTGCTTCATTATCGATTTATTAATCCCCAAACTTTTGTCACCCACAGAGGAACAGAGGCATCGGGAACAGATTGAGAATTGTGTGGGCCGTATGCGGGAGCAGGTCACCGGGCTAATGCAGGGCCTTGACCATCTGTTGGTCCTCCTTCGGAATTAATTTTTTTTTTTTTTTTTTTAATTGTTTCTTAATAAATCTGTTTAAAATCAAGCTCTGTCTCATGCGTTTGGAGTAAATCCAAGATTCTTTACACTGACATAAGTAGACTCTTCAAGCAAGGTTTGCCCCAGAAACTCACTACAGATTGTGTGTTGTATTTTGAATGCAAACAGGCACAAGAAACACCTCCCAGTACCAATGTCATTTTCCTTTTTTGTGGTGGTCAACATGATAGTTTACACCATTTTTCAGGTTCCTATTTGGTGGCCAAACTGCTTAGGACAATCTTACGAAGGCAACTGATTGTACACGATTCCTTGTTGTGTTGGTTAGTACCCCGAAAACATATTACATTTTAGCTCCACTTGCTTCATTACTGGGTTACCCCTTAGGTAAAATTAACGTTTGGGATTTTGTTTACACTTGCTTCTAACGTGCCCAAAAAGGAAACAAATTACACTCTCCAAATATTTATTCACAACAGAAATCAAAATACAAAGTGGTCACTCACAAACAAAACACACAGTGATAATCAGAAAAACTCCACATACCAAAAACACTAAACAAACACACAACAAATCAAGAACTGGTTGACGAATGTCCATGCCCACATGATTTCACAAATATGGCGTTGCAATATTGGTGTCAGAATATATTCCCGAAGTTTCCACAGAAAGGTTTTTGAAGGGTAGCATAAAGTAGTCATCGTGGGAGTGTCAAAGATTATGCAAACAAACAGAAGATGGTGCAAGAATTAATATAAAAAAATGAACGTTAAAAAACCGTAACACATTGGGTATACACACTGTTGTTTGATCAATAATTACCTAAAATATCGGGCCACCACATCATCGCGTATGGCCCCCCCACATACTGACCTCCGACCAACCTCGGGGGGGCCATCCTCAGGTAAGGCATCCTCTGGCTGCATTGGAACACCACTCCTTATGGTGATGTTGTGAAAGATCCCACACAGGACCACAATTTTCGAAACCATATCCGGCAAATACATGAGCTCGCCACCAGAGCGGTGGAGGCATCTGAATCGGCCTTTTAAAAGGCCGATACAGCGCTCCACCACTTGCCTGGTGGCTGTAAGTGCGGTATTAAACTCACTTTGTGGACCTGGTGTGGGAGCCAAGTAAGGAGTGAGCAGCCAGGGCATGCAAGGGTATCCACTGTCTCCTGTGAAAAAGAATAGACAACATCAGGATCACTGTGTATCAAGCTTAACATTGTTATGTACTAAAGGTCTACACTTACCCAGAAGCCACGCATCACCAGCTTGTAGGTTGTTTAATTTGTGCCATATCCCTGATTGCCGGATGACGAAGGAGTCATGTGCACTTCCTGGTAATTTTGCATTCAGGGACAGGATCTGGAGGGAGGCATCACATACCACCATTACATTCAGAGAGTGATAGTGTTTCCTGTTTCGAAATATGGCCTCCAGCCATGCTGGAGGCTGAAGTGGTATGTGAGTACCATCCACAACCCCTATGATGTGTGGGAAGCCAGCTATTTGGTAAAAATTGGCCTTGGCCACACTAAGGGCACCCATATCCAAAGGCATTTGAATAAAATGATGGAGGTGCTTGAAAAGTGCCTCCATCACTGCCCTCAGGATCCGGGAAAAGGAGGATTGTGAGATGCCTGCCACTATTCCCACCGTTGTTTGAAACGATCCTGAGGCACAGAAATGTAACACCGCCATAAATTGCGTAAGTGGTGGTATTGCTGTAGGACTGTCAATTTGCCGCTCAAGATCACTCTCTATTAATGAGAGAGTGTCTATGATGATTTTGGGAGGAAGACGGTAGCGTCTTAAAACCTCATCATCGGGCATTCCAAAAAGGGTGACACGTGTTCGAAATATCTGGGGCCTTGCACGCCTACGATGCCTACGCCTGGGACGAGATTGAGGTTGGTCGGCTTCCGGGAGCATGGCCAGAACAATCCGCCCCAGATCAACCTGAAATGGCAAGATTGTAATGTAAGGCTTTGGACCCACCCCAAAAGAAAATTCAAAACAACTTAGCTTGATGATACCATCCATTGCTGCTTACATGCCGGGGTATTGTCATGATACGTCCAAACTGAAATTAATCACAAAAATTATTTGAAAAATTTCACTCTGTGCATTTTTGTTTCTAAATTTTGTGCTAGACCAAACTTAAAATATGCGAAACACACATTTGGCAAAAGAGCAAAACGACATTGCACACAGTACATCAAAATGGGTTGAAATGTTTGCCCAAAAAGCGAAAGGGCAACCTCAAAAAAATTAAAATGATTAATAAGCATTTAAAAATGCGCAAATTAGTTCGCAAATACAAGTCACAATAGTAAGTAGTAAAAATGCGCTAATTAGTTCGCAAATACAAGTCACAATAGTAAGTAGTAAAAATGCGCTAATTAGTTCACAAATACAAGTCACAATAGTAAGTAGTAAAAATGCGCTAATTAGTTCGCAAATACAAGTCACTATACAAACTGTGAAAAATGCGCTAATTAGTTCACAAATACAAGATAAAAAATGGACTTACCAAGAGCAAATATATAAGAGTCCAAATCAAAAGGTCTTTGGGTCCGAAATTAATCAAAAGCTAAAATATATGAAATTATGGATCCAAAATTTACAAAAATGAAGAAACACAATGAAACAACAATTGATCAAAAGTTAGACTTCACAAAACTTACCAAATCAAGAAACGAGGTAAAAAAAATAAAAAACAAAAAAGAGAACGGAAAATAAAAACGCAAATCTACCAAACAAAATAATCTCCAACCGCCAACTCCTTTATACGCAAACAATAAACTCCAGCCAAGGTAACCTCCAACAATCCAAAAACGCCACCTCGACTCGAGACACACCAAGCCATAAATAGTGTTTAGTTTCCCGCACAAATTAAGGAGGGATCATAGGAACGCACAATCAATGATGCGGCCGCAAAATAAGGACGCATGTATAAATACGTCACGAAAACACATTAAAATTCTGGGGTATTTCTTGATTGGACCTCAGACATGGCGACAGACCAGGGAAACAATGCCCAAGAGTCAGGCGGTAAGTCTTTCATGCATTTTGTATCAATGATTAATTTGAAACATAAGACTGGGCAAGTTGTGATTTTGTGAAATCTGAATATTTACACAAATAGGTGAGGAGGATGACATGGAAGAGGCTGCCGGGCCCAGTATTCCGGCCAAAGCTGCCAAAAAAAAAAGGCAGCCACATTTCACAAGAAAGGAGATGGAGGTTTTGATACAGAAGTGTGTGGACATCCTGCCACAGGCAGACAGGAATATGAGTCTAAGCCAGAAGGGGAGAATGTGGGAAGAGGTAGCCGTTGCTGTCAATAGGGTGGGTGATTATGTCCGTCTAGCCCGGGATGTCAAACGGCGGTAAGTAAACACTTGCCCCCCTAAAAACAAACACCATTTTAAACAAAAGGATAATGGCTTCCATTTTTTCCCACAGATGGGGCGACTTCAAATATCGCCTAAAGCAAAAACTCGCGGACAGGGCTAGGCATGCAAGGGGGACAGGTGGGGGTCCCACCCCTGTGTCATTGGAGTTGACCGATTTAGAAGAGCTGGCACAGGGGTGTGTGCAGCCTGTGGAGGTGTTTGGCGTGTCCAACATGGATACGGACATGCCAGACTTTGCGGCTCCTCATGTTGTCCCAGGTAAATCTTTGGATGTTATCAACTATGAAATGTTATTGTGCCAATATGTAGATTCTAATGTGAGGCTTTTCTCTTTTTTCCTAACAGAGACACAGGCGGATGAGTCTGCTCCAGAGGGGAGCCTTGGCCGCCGAATTTCTGCTGGCTCGGCAGGGGAGGAACCAGTACATCCGGCTGAGGACCCTGCAGAAGCCAGTCCAGGGCAATCCCCCTCGCAGGCAGTGTCCCTCCTCACAGAACTCAATTTCAAATCGGATTTCCATACGGAGATTCTGCAGAGGATGGACGCCAGTCTGCTACGGGTGGCTGAGGCCCTGGAGCAAAATGCTGCGGCCAACGTGACCATTGGTCAGGCCCTGGCGGAAAATACCAGGGCCAACATCCGCATCGCCAATGCCCTGGAGCAGCTCATTCGCCAGCACATGGTGGAGCCGACCTCCCTTCCTGCCGGAACATCAGGATCCTCCACCTCTGGCACAACATCAGCCAATCCTCCAAATGTGCCTAGCCCTGTGCCTAGTCCAGAGGCCACAACATCTGCCTCTGGACAGGCCAGCCCGATGACATCCCAGACCCGGTCTGGCGCCCTCCCTCCTCCATCCAAACGGGTGAAAAAACGATGACAGCAATGGTGACTTTTCCCGCAATCCTTCTGTGCTTGGCTCATATTCCTTTCTGGTCAAAACTTCCCTCTCCTTTCTTGTGAAATGTTTTTAAATTTTTTTTGTATGTTTATGTCAACAGTTATGTTGGGCCAATTTGTTTGATTTTGGGACATATCTTTGGCAAAAAAAGATGTTCCCAAATATTTTATTTTTTTTAATTTTGTTTGAGCAATAAATTGAAACAAAAAATCTGACATTGGATTGTGAAATTATTGTACAAATGGGTTAAATTTAATCCTGGACCAAAAGGCAAAAACTGGGAAAAAAAAAAAAAAATGGGCTCTTTAAGGAACGTTTAAAAAATCATATAACGAGGCAAATTCAAGAGGCAAAAATAAAATGGTGCGAAAATTAAAACATGATGACATTATTGTTACAATAGGCCCTAACCACCAAATTGAGGGCAAAATAAACCCCCACAAATGTACGCAAATTGATTGTGTCATCCTGACATTAGCAGCTCTGATTTCCACCTGCGTACGGTTTTGTGCTATCCCAAAAAACTGATTTCAAAACACATACCAAGCCGGTTTTCAATCAAACACTAATTGCTTTTCAGCCCTCCCGCGATTAATCGCAACAACATCGTGGAGTCCCGGGACGGAGGAGAAGGCCATCGCCAATGTGGTCGAGTAATCCAGACCCTAAGCTGTGCGAGCATTTTGAAGGGAAAGAGGATCATCCAGTGACGTATGAGTCGGTCCGAACACATTTTACGCTCGCATTTGCTAATGTATGTACGCCCCAAAAACGCCTCGCCACGCCTGCGTTTTTCCATCTCCACCCCCGTCAACACCCAAAAACGTCCTGTTCTGTCAATCACATTTGACAGGTCACTTCCTGTACGCTATTTGACGAACGAGACCAAAAAAGCTCGCAATCTGCCGTACGCACATGCGCACTGTTACACCGACGCATGCGCGGTTATTCAACATCGGAACGCAACGAGCGTACTGCTGTTTGCGAGTTGTTCTGAATGAGGGCCTATATCCCTAGAATTATTAAAAATGATGGGGGGACTTATTTTACAGGTGACATTTCCAAGAACATGTGTAAGGTGATTGGTAACAACACTAAGATTATCCCAGACTGTCTTTTCCTTTATTTGCCCCCTTGGAGATACTGGGGGTCATTCAGACCGGCTCGCAAGCAAAGGACGCTCGCTAGCGGGTCGATGTTGCCCCACTGCGCATGACGGAGGGAGCTCCGTCGTGCGCATGCGCGAGACCCGGCGAGCGACGAGAAATACGTTGCTCGGGGTCTCGCACCAAAGGGGGTGTGCTGTCGATGGTGACTGACAGCACACCCCCTTTGGTGGGCGTGCCGGGGGCGTGGCGGCCAGACGGAGGCATTCCCATGGGAACACCTACCGTCTGAGTCCGGCCCCACTGACATCAGTAATGATGTCAGTGGGAGTGACTTTGGCTCTGATAGAGCCAAAATCACTCCTGGGCTTGCGGCAGCGAGACCCTACCGCAGGGTCTTGTTGCAAGCCCAATGGTCGCGATGGTCTTTGACCATCGCGACCATCATCATGGACGCTCGCTATAGCTGTGGGTGGTAACCCACAGCTATGCGAGCGTCCATGAGGACGCTCTAAAAAAAGGTAGGAGGGCCCTAATTCAGAGTGAGCGCTCTGGTCAGAGCGTTCATCTCTGAATCAGGCCCACTGTTCAAACAGGCAGCCTCATGTGAAAATATGATAATGAGGTTACTGTACAGGGTCTCACGAAGATGAATGCGAATAACAGAGATTGAAAGTGTTATTAACTAACATTTTTAATGCAAACTGTCATGATGTCAAATCTGGAGAATTTGTTATGATCCAAATTTTTTTTAGCTCAGGTTGTTTGACTGATCGGTGGAAAGGTCCGTATCTGACGATACTACATCCACAAAGGGTGGCCGAGGAAGATACGTGGGTCCATTCCACTCACCAACCGGTGGAGATACAAGGCGGAGACAAGGCCGATAACGTGGACCTGTTGATTGCGAGCTTGTGCCAGAAGGATTAAAAAGGTGATGGTGAGATATCTGAGCTAAAGAAATGTGTAGATCAGTGCTTCCAGCAATGGAGTGGTCTGCTGTGGTCATCATACTTCTTTCTTCCAGAAGTTTCTGTCATGATGATCTGTTTGGAGATACCCAGTTTCTGTGATGGGGGACCGATAAAGGAAATGGGAGCTGATGGAGTGGAGTCAGGAGTAGGAGTGCAATGCCAATCAGGGGAGTGTCTGACCAATTTTAGTATTGTAATTGTTATGTTATTTGGGTAGAATACTTCCAGAAGTTATGACCCTCACACATGTTGAAATGCTTGGTATACATAAAAACACACCATCACCATATCTTCACACGCAATATGAACACAGAGGCAAGAGAAATATGATACCTGGTGATGTGCATAAAGCCGCTCAGTTAATTAGTGAGACAACTGTCTTTCAAGTTTTAGTCGCACTGGATCCCACCAGAATTGCTCGGGGTACATTCAATTTTAGATATATCCAGGAACTTGCTAAATTGATAGATAATATCACCGAGATGTATGATGACACATTCCGGTATACAGGGAGAGAATTGCAAGCGTACAAGAAATAACTGGTGCAACACAGGCTAGAGTTGAATTATTTAACTGCTGTTACTGGAGGGTATTGCGTAACGTTAGCCACCCAATTTGGAGTAAAATGTTGCACCTATATCACCAATGATACCAGCGACTCTAAGGAGGTTATAGACCAGAGGATGGATGAAATTCTGCAGCTAAAATGGGAATTTCGTAAGAACCATAATGCTTCAGTGGCTGAAGTAGGGGAGAAGATGGAAGGATGGGTTTCATGGCTTAACCCAGTGAAATGGTTCTCAGGCCTAGGGGAATGGGTCCAGGAAGTGATCGCCAGCATAGGCAAATTCTTAATCCTTATACTGATTGTCATCATAATAATTGGCATATGCGTCCGGTGTGTTCCTATTGTGTTGAAGTGTGGAAAATGTACAAATAGAGTAAAACGAAAGAATGAAATTATGATAGTGGGCAGTATGAATACCGAGGTAAATATAGAACTGCATTACAACCCTGACCTAGGAAATACCACCATTTAATGTATTATATTTAGCCATGCATAGAATGTATTATTGAAATGTTATTTAAAAAAAAAAACACCTCAGATAATGTAAAGTCTAAATTCCCCTTCAAGACTGCTTTTATAAGACTGGTGCATCCCCACACCTTTCACATGATCTTCCAAGAGCCGCGGTGTGCGTATAATAGTAGTTTTATGTCCCCACTAAGAGACACATTATCGATGGATTAAGAACCACCTTGTGCCATCCCATAATACCACTAAATATTTAAATGTAAGCCTAAATTAAATTTTAAGATCAGATTGTGATAGCATGTTGTTCGCTATCAAAGGGTGGACTGTCGAAACTAGATTATTGGCTGAGACAAGATCAGTTTAAAATTGAATCGTAGCGATGCCATCTTGCGACTGGCCGCAAGATGCCATTTTGCGAAATGGCCGCCTAAGCGCCATTTTAGATAAACTCACACTTTAGTACATGTGGCGATAATACTATTAGCAAGTTACGGCGATTCACCAGAAGCCTATTTCATGACTTTACCTATTATAAAGGATATATTTCAGAAATGACTTTACAGTATGCCAAAATTGATTGCATTAGCTGAATAAAGCAAATGACTACGTGACAACTAGCTTGTGTAGATAAGCTTCCTGGACAGTGTCTGCCCTCACTACAGGTGGTCTGGCTAGAATACACACCTACATTAGCAAGCTTCCTGCAATGACATGACTTCAAAGACTAGAGTGTCATCTTAGGTCTGTCTCTTGTAGCTGGGCTATTTGCATTTCACACAAGAGACTGGGAGAATAAAGAGTTTTTCTTTTGAAACCTGGGACAGGTAGGGGGGACTGCTGGCAGAGTGGGCATGTGGAACTATCTGGCTCAGCATGTCACACGGATAAGATGTTCACTTAGTGAGAGTTACACATGAATACATCTTTATATCAAACCCCGAATACTCACACATTACATATTCACACATAAGGTTTAATAAGCTTTAAAAGTATATGATTTAAGTTGGTTCAGTTAGTTTAAATGCTGAGAAATAAAGATATTTGTTAACTAAGGTTTTATACATGTTAAGACAGCCGTGTTTGGTTTTGTATTGATGCATACTCTTTCCACAGTATTCCGATGTAATCGGTGGGGAGATCGCATCATGCATTCTCAAGTTATGGATCGCAGAGACTTCAAACAACGAAATGTATATTTTATGAACAACTGTTAGGATGACTGTTAGGGGGCGGGTGGGCAGAGACCCCTAGTTGTTGGAGGCTGGGTTGAGTCTATTTGAAGCAGCATGTTAAACGCTCTGTAACAGATGGTTCCCCCATGGGAACCAATGGCATAAGCAAGAAACTTCTCTATTGTCCTGTCTATTCTGGGGGGGTATAAACATGTGTGCTCAAACACTGGGTCTTTAGTCTTCTTGCTGAATGCTGATAGACTGAGGTTTTCTTTCTGAATGCCGGGATCTGGTCCAGAGCGCATACGTATGTATACTGTACTTGGGGTCTGTATAATTCCTTTGCGCTAAATTGTACACAGATCATAGCGTGTAACTGACTGTATTTTTACTTGAATAATACTTTGTGCTTTGGAACCACATGTTCTGAGTCTGGAGTCTCTATTTATTGTATGACTGCATATGCAAATTAGCGCCATCCTTAGAGGTTTATAGGAAGGATTTTAGAAGGTACAGGCAGGGGTATATAGAGGTTAATTTTAATATTGTCACCCTAATCTGGTAAAAGGCAGGGAGAATGTCAAAGTGATTGATGGTAAACCCATAGACCCCGATAGTCCGTTGTCATATCCTCACGTGACAGTATGTTAGGATTTCTTGTATCAGGTGACTAAGAAAGGGGAAGATATTGTGGAACAATTAGTAGTTCCCAAAGCATACAGAAGAACATTGTTAGATCTGACTCATGGTCATATAATGGCAGGTCACCTAGGGGTAAAGAAAACCACTGACCAAATTTTGCAGAGGTTTTTCTGGGCCGGGGTCCATAAAGAGGTTTCTGACTATTGTGCATCCTGCCTTGAGTGTCAGTATCATGCTCCAAGACCATATTTTAAAAGTCCACTAATCCCATTACCCATTATTGAGGTGCCATTTGAAAAAATAGCTATGGATCTGGTTGGACCCTTAATGAAGTCTGCCCGGGGCCATCAATATATTCTGGTGATAATGGATTACGCTACCAGGTACCCAGAAGCGATACCATTGCGCAATACGTCTACAAAGACCAATGCTAGAGAGTTAGTCCATGTCTTTAGCAGCTTGGGAATACCTAAGGAAATACTGACTGAACAAGGTACCCCATTTATGTCAAAAGTCATGAAAGAGTTATGCCGCCTTTTTAAAATTGAACAGTTAAGAACTTCGGTCTATCAACCCTAAACCGATGGGTTAGTGGAGAGGTTTAACAAGACGTTAAAATATATGCTATGAAAAGTAGTCGACAAGGATGGTAGAGATTGGGATTACTTGTTGCCTTATTTATTGTTGGCCATAAGAGAGGTTCCCCAATCCTCCACTGGGTTTTCACCTTTCGATTTGTTATATGGGAGACACCCAAGGGGGACACTTGACATTGCCAAAGAAACATTGGAGGGGCAGTCTAGTCTGTATAAAACAGTTATTGAGCATGTTTCCCAAATGGAAGAATTGCTGCTGTGGTGCAGATAGTGAGAGAGCACTTTGAACAGGCCCAACAGGCACAGCAGAGGGTATACAACCGCAATGCTCAGTTACGCATCTTTGCTCCTAGGGACAGAGTGTTGGCGTTGGTTCCCACAGTAGAAAGCAAACTTTTGGCTAACTGGCAAGGGCCCTTTTAAATTTTAGAAAAAGTGGGGGAGGTCAATTATAAAGTTCACCAGCCGGGGAAAAGAAAGCCAGAACAGATATACCATGTAAATCTTATAAAACCCTGAAAGGATAGAGCAGCTCTGTCAGTCGTCTGAGCCCCTCCAGTAAACCCAGGGCCCTTGGTTCCCGAAGTGACAGTAGCAAAAACCCTGTCAGCAGTTCAGCAGCAGGAAGTTAAGGAATTTCTTATCAGAAATAGGGTGTTGTTTTCTGACATACCAGGAAAAACCACGGTCATTAAACATGACATAATCACTGACTGGTTAAGGTTAACCTAAAGCCCTATAGGTTACCAGAAGCCCAAAGGGAGTCAGTATCTAAAAAATTTAAAAAAAAATTAGAATTGGGTGTAATTGAAGAGTCGCATAGTGAGTGGTCAAGCCCCATTGTGCTTATTTCAAAGCCCGACGGGAGTGTGCATTTCTGAAATGACTTCCGGAAATTGAACAATGTGTCAAAGTTCGATGCCTACCCAATGCCTAGGGTGGATGAACTAATTGAAAGGCTAGGGACATCCAGATATTTAACCACTCTTGACTTAACCATAGGGTATTGGCAAGTGCCGTTAACTGAGAATGCCAAAGAAAAGACAGCTTTTTGTGCACCAGAAGGGTTGTTTCAATAAAAGATGTTGCCCTTTGGGTTACATGGGGCACCGACTACCTTTCAAAGAATGATGGATAGGATTCTAAGGCCCCATAGGCAGTATGCTGCTGCTTATCTAGACAATGTGGTCATCCATAGTCCTGATTGGCAGTCTCACTTGCCCAGAGTACAAGCAGTGTTGTTTATAAGGCAGGTTTGACAGCCAACCCAAAAAAGTGTTGTCTAGGGAAGGAAGAAGTAAAGTATCTTGGATACAACATTGGTAGAGGTTTGATAAAGCCACAGCTTAATAAAATTGAGGCAATACAAAACTAGCCACAACCCCTGAATAAGAAGCAGGTGAGAGCCTTCTTAGGTATTACTGGGTATTATAGGAGGTTTATACCCAATTTTGCCACCATTGCCGTCCCACTGACTGACCTTACCAAAGGCAAACAGAAAGTCATGGTGGAATGGAGTCCTGAAGCAGAGAAGCCTTTCCAGGAGTTAAAAATAGCATTGTGTTCCTAACCAGTTCTGATGATTCCTGATTTTTAAAGGTCCTGTCCCAGAGCGAGATGGTGAGGAACACCCTATTTTTTACCTAAGCAGGAAATTAAATGTACATGAGAGAAACTATGCTACAGTTGAGAAGGAAGCATTGGCCATAAAATGGGCATTAGAAACTCTCAGGTACTATTTGGTGGGAAGGAAATTCAGGCTGATCACTGACCATGCCCCTTTGAAGTGGATGTCAGAGAACAAAGAGAGAAATGGAAAATAACGAGGTGGTTTTTGGCATTGCAAAACTTTAAGTTTTTGGTAGAACACAGGCCAGGAAGACAGCTGGCCAATGTAGATGCTTTGTCATGCGTTTATTGTTTGAGGGCTGCAGTTGTTCCACCCCACAGGTCAAAACAAAGGGGGAGGGATATGTGATAGAAGTACTGGAGAAGTGCTGAATGGCTTCTATGTGTGTCCCAGATTCCTGTCCTATGTGTTTTAAGACCCCCAGGAGAAGTCTGTTTGTAAAAACAGACTAGAAATGTCGGCTTTGGAGAAAAGCCGGAATGGGTCCTGGGGGTGTGGATGTGAGGAGAGGGAGGGCTCCATCCACAGGCCACTCCAGGTCTTGGGCCTTTCAGCCTGTTAACAGGCTTATTAGGGCTTGCAGCTGGAAATGGCTAATATAAGCATGGTTTGTTTGTGGCTGAGTGTCTCACACCTGACGAAGTAGGCATGCAGGCTAGCATGTCCAGAGACACTGTATGATTACCCTGAAAGTACTGTGCATGTGCTGTTCTTGATGGTGAGGGCAGTAGGCCCTACCGTTCTGGTAGTGAGGGTACCCACTGTTTAGTTAGTGCCCAGACGGTCTAGGGTTTTGTTTAGGTTTTATTTTGTTTATGCATTTGGTACAATACAGACTGGCACCGAATGTCATAGACCTCCGGATGATCTCTCCAGATATGCCAATCTGAGAATCGCCGCCCATGACTTATACCAGTTAACTCAGTGCTTGTGGTTATTAACTCCGGTATCTGCCACCAGCAGACCAATTTAACGCTAAATCGTAAGGTAAACTTCTGCTCTCACCTGTACACACAATCTATCAATATTTAAACATGCCAAACATGAGGCGTGTAGGTCATAAAAACACAGATACCAAGAACTAAAATTAGTTTAGTTTAATTCAAGAGATATCTTCAAAGCTTATGTACAAAAAGGATATAAGGATGTTACAAAAAGTCACAAACACTGTTAATCACAATTTCAAGTAAATCAAAGAAAATAATAAAATGGGAGAAACAAACCATTCAGATCGCGACGGATAGAACAGCTTTGAAGTGAGGCTTCCCCAATGAGTTCAGGTGCTCTGTGTCTTGTTGACAGCCTCAAGCAGAAAATCACGACTTCTGCCCAGTGAGCCTGTATTTTATCCTGCTTTTCCAGCACCCCTCCTCACACCCCTCCCTGGGGTAATTTTAACCCTTGTCAGCTGAGAGTGTATTGTCCCGCTAGCTGGACTACAGGGTTTCTTTATCATTTGGGCAGGGGTTATTTTAATTACCTTTCAGCCCTTTCTGAAGTTTGAGAAGTGGGCTTAGGTCAATAAACGCACACAGATTAAGTAATTAAACATACCCCTCTGTAGCCTGACTGTCACAGGATTTTTTAGTCACCAGAGCAGGGATTAGGTCACTTCTAACTCCCTAGCTTGTTTGAAGCTCATAGGTTAGGCAAGAGATTTGACACCTTGCTGGTCGGTCTGTCTCTTTGGCCTGTAAGCCTGACCCCCTGTGGGGTTATAACCAGCCCCCTCGTCTTTGATCTCTGACCATACACAGAACACAGACCTCTTACAGATTGGCTATCAAGGATCTGGCCAGCTGTCAGGTAATTTCCCTGGACATCCTTCTTATGGGCTATATACAAGTTGACATAATTATGGCTAGCAGGGACTTCCTATAACCTCTGGTTAAACCTTTTTGTCCATCTTCAAAGGTTTGTCATTTCCTTTACACAGATAACATTACATATACATTTACAAGGGAAAGTTACGGATTCTGCTGATGCAATCATGTGCAGTTCTGCCCATGCGGACGCAAAATCCGCTTTTTCGCTACACCGACCAGTTTGTACAAGAACCCCAGACTTGTATCCTGTTTCCTCAGCTGCTGTGTGTGTAAGGAGGGAGTCCATCTACCCCAAGAGAGGGACCCTTATCCCGACTGTGTCACAATACCCATATATTGACACATTGCTTGGAATACCTTCCCTGTAAAATGTGTATCTTTGTCACCTTTAACAACACATGTAATACTATATCTGGACACAAATTCTTGCACAATTTCTTTGCTGTGAATGAAGCTGCACATGATGACAGATTTCTGTGACAACATTCGGGTCACTTCATCAGGAAACTGAAGTACTCACAAACAATAAATGGTTAGATAGTTGCAAGGTATCCAGGACATATTGAACCTGCTAATGATAGTGAGATTAGTTGCAGGAAGGACACGGATATCAGTAATACATATCATCAATTGAATCAGATCTAACAATTCACTTCTGGGGAATGGTTATAAACATATTGTTGAATAAAATAAATAAACAGAGCTGTAGCAATAAGCTATCAGCATTGTTATAATCAGAGACATTAGTCTCTGAGGTTCAAATCTTGAATAAAACAGAATAAAAAGACAAAATGGGGAAATAATAACATTTCTATAGGAGATAGGTAAGGGGGTTTGGGGAAGGAGGGCAGGGGGAGGAAGGAGAGAGCTGGTATTCAGCTGTGAAGGCAGTGGGTGCCGTTGGCTGACTGCCATACCACACTGTAGGTGTCACTGCTTAGCTTCTTATTGCTACACTGTACATTACAATTGTTTGATGAAATAACTTTGGCCAATTTGGATAAAATAATTGTTGCTTTAAAAGCTTCTTAAACAAACAGACTAAATGTGCCAGACTTTGGTAAAGGTTCTGGTGACCATTTAAAGACAAATTTTACACTCTCATCGTCAAGTCTTTCATAATTGCATACATACTTGTCATTCCTAATCACATATGCATTTTTTTTTATTATCCCTTAGATCCCGCATTGCGCTAACCTTATTCCCGGCTACCAAGCTCTAAACAATTTTTTTTTTTTTTAAATAACTTGGTTAACCCTATGAATACCTTAAAATCGCTAGAGAGAAATAATCGCTGTCCAGACAACAATTGTGTTTCCAACGCACAAAAGTTCTTATTGTAATAAAAGAAAGTTACACGCTTTCATCTAGCACGAAGGCAATGAAATACATAATACGATACAGCCCAATACATATGCATGCGCACCGGTCCCAGCATACAGTCATCAGTCCAGAAGCCTGTGGTCATCCAGTAAGGGAGAATGACTGTTGACTGGGACCGGGACACAGGCTATATACCTTAACAGATCATGATAACAACAATGTAGGCAGACAAACATAATTCCATTGGTTCTTGGTCTTTGTAGTACACTGTAGTTCATAGGACAGTTCACTAGGGGTATGTCCCAATTCTCCACAGTCTCTTGAGATTACATTGTCTTTCTGTAATTGGTTTAAGACACTATATACAGAGTATACATTCTAACCAATAATTTCCTATGATCCATAACCATCGAACACAAGATGCGACTCCCTCGCTGGTAGGTTCGGATATCTGGAAACAAACAGCGCGTCAGTATAGTACCAAGCATGCCATGTCTATCATGTTGTATACCTTAAATATCATATACAGTACATACATTTCACAACATAATTATATGCTATTAAAACCTCTAATATTACATCTAATGTAAAGGAACCTTTTATGAGTGAGTGTATATTTATGATTATATGTAAGTATGCGTTGTGTGTCAACACACATCGTAAAAGGTGCGCTGTGTGCAGGGGTTGTGTACAGCGCAAACATGAGCTGTGTGTGATTATATTTACAATAGCAACTGTGTATGTGTGCACGCATTGTGGATACACATGCGATCGTTTAAGTGTATGTATATATATATATATATATGTGTGTGTGCAAATCTATATATATATATAATTATATATACATATATTAATATATATATCTAGCTTTATTCAGTAACTGGTAATATTACGTTTACTTCTGTCTGAACTAAGTTAAAAAATGACAGACAATGGAGTTGTTCTGATCAGAGATGGCCAGCAGATACTTGATGGAATCACAATGTAATCAAAGGCCTTTCTAGCCTATTTAGAATGTAAACGCTAGTTCCTTTAGGCATACAATGATAGTCAGACTTAAAGACAATGTTTCATTCAAAACATTCGTCTGCACCTCACAATATGTGTGTTTTTCAATTACTAGTCACAGACATGACCACAGGACTTGTCTCCCAGCACTGGCCAAACCTCGCATTTTTAAATATATATATAAAGTCTTTTAAAGACATATGAGTATCCCTGCGCATTTATTATGTAAAGACTTTAACAGTGTGCAGTAACACAGCAGATGTACACAATGCTAAATAGCGCCGTATACAATGATATTATACTGACTATGCCAGATGGCGTCGTGCAGACAACGCAAACATGGCGTCTTCAGATATTTTCAAAGATCTGATCTCAGCCAATCATCCGGCTTCGACAACCCCGTGGCAACTCACTCGAAGCAATGGACAAGAAATGTCTTTCTCTTTTTTTTTTGTTCCAGCTAAAAAAAATAAATAAAACTCTTTTCCAAATAGCCAATCTCTTGACTTTGAAATGGGTACACTGTCTTTCTATCTCACACAAGTTTTACACCTGCAATGAGAAGCTTCCCTAAGCGTAAGCGTGTTAGTGGAATCCGATACAATGTTCGGTTAACTATCCTGATATGTTTTCTGTTTCAGCAAACCAATTCCTTCACCATCTTCAAACAACCATTACCATCCAGGTGCTTCACACGCCCTTCTCCCTATACTCTGCAGCCCACAATCAACCTCTGCACCTTCAAATCACTTGCTCGTACCCTCCATATCACTTACAGGAACTCTCTTCAATCTCATACAAGTACTTAGACAATGCTGCCCTTTAAAAAACAAATGAAATTAACTTTTTTTTTCTTTTTCCAAGATTGTGACACGTCTGTCAAAATAAAACCCTAAAAAAAACCTACCCTATTCGTGTTATCTGTCTTTTCGTTATCAGGTCAAACGCCTCTCATGTACAATCTGACCTCATTAACAGATTTAGTACTTCAGTTTTACCTTGTGCTCCCCTGTCTTCATTATCAGGGTTCAGCACACCTGTTACACCACCTGTAACTACACGTCTACCTTGTGCCTCTGTCTTCGTTATCAGGTTTTAGCACGTTTCATGTACAATCTGCCCTGTTATCAGATTTGTACCTATACTGTGCTTATCTGCCCTTCGTTATCAGATTTAGCACATTCACATGTATATTATCTGGTTATCAGATATCTGCAGATTGATTTTACATTATCTAGCCACGTGGACTTCTCTTCTTTGGCTATAATATTACCCCTACAACTTCCACATAAACAGATTCACGTCTCTCTACACACACCTTTCAGAAAAGACACTAAAGAAAATCCAAAAAAACACTTATGTCACCAATGCCTATTCCTTCAACCCCTAAACATGTATCTGACACAACAAATCTTAAACAATATTTCAATAAATACTACACCTCAAGTTTTCATATATCATATCACATCAGCAGAAACTGAACTATATAAATCAAGCTGTCTACTAAATCTAACACAGCAAAATACAAACAACTAAAACACATCTACTTTGATCACCCATTCAGGGGTTTCCACCAAAGGAAAGGAAGAAGGATAGGTGAGAAAGTATGCGTACCCTTATTTTGATGGATCACTCACACGTGTTACATACACTGCTATCTACGGCTTTATAGTGTGTGTTTTTTTCACTGGTGACAGAGGACCTATTCTAATCCTAACTCCGGGCGGCAACCGTGAGCAATACCCGGGTAGGATTCTTGCCAAATTCTGCTGTTGTAAAGACCAGCCAATTACCCAAACATACGTCACTCAACCAAACATACGCCACTTTCTCATACAAAACAGTGAGAGAAAAAAAAATAAAAACTGGTTTGCACAATTTTTTTTATCTCAGTGAGCAGAAAAAGAAATAGAAGATATCAATGCAATTCCTTGATACTTACAAGTTCAATACATTCTATTCTCAAGAAATTATTATAGCATAACAGTCTATCCAATCCAGTAATAATTTCAGAAATCCCGCACCAATAAAAATAATAATGCAAAGATAATCACTCAATTTGCAAATTTAAAGACCATCAATATCTTATACCTAACATATTTCAGTGGAAAGAAAGAAAAAAAAAAAACAGGCACACTGCCCAGACTGTGAAGGAGGGGAGAATCTTCTGCTCCCAGCGCCATTTTGTAACCAGCTGAAAAACTACACTTAATATCATATCATACTATTAAAATAACGGGGAAAAAATTTCTAACAAGAATAAATAAATCAAAAACAGTCATTTAATACAGCACAGTTAACTTACCACACAGGGCCGTATTCAATTTGGAGCGAAAAGCTGTTTTCGCGTGCTTTTGGCAAAAACTTTTCGGCGATGTCATTTTCACCTGTTTTGGTTTTACTCCGTATTCAATTTGTAAGACTTTCTGCCTAAGCAGAAAGTCAATGCAATGTTATGCTATGAATAGCAGGCAGGAAAAAGTGCAGAATTGGAGTTTTGGGGTGCAACATTGCGGGATCCCCTGTGCAGCCTTGAGACAGTCCCCCAAACGTAAACTGAGTCAAATTTAAAAATAAAAAAAACTTAAGGACACCAAAAGAAATTCTCTTTGAATTTGGGGGTGAAAACAAAATGTTGGGGTACAAAGTTAAAAACTAGTGAACTTGACTCTGGTGGGGTCCTCAAGTATGCCCCAGGTGTTTTTTTCATTGCAGGTGCTTGCGGAAGGTGGATTTTTCATGATTTTTTCAACTTCACTTTAGCAACTTTAAAATATGCTGACCCCCATTTTCAAGTACCCCAAATTTGCTGGGATAAGTTATTTTGTGCAATAAAAATCCCCAAAATACTATTCTTCACCACTGATACAAAAACGCTATTTAGCAGCTATTGAGCCCGTTTAAAAACACCAAATACCTTCAGCAAGCCAAATCGGGGGGTACCATAGTGAACCCCCATGTCAGAGCATCTTTTGGGGGATGTCAGGCTGATTTCCCCAAATCTGACATGACTTTCCGTGTTTTAAGTTTCGCCGGGTCCCGTTTTCGCCTACTTTCAAATTGAATACGGTGACACGCGTGCACGCGCGCGAAACTTTTCCGCCTGCAAAACAGGTGAAAAGTCCGGGAGGCGAAAAAGTATATCGGCTGAGCTCAAATTGAATACGGGCCTAAATCAGAGACCAAGGGAGCAAGGGGAAGAAAAAAAACAATACTGCACGTTTAATAAATTTATGAGTAAAACAACTGCCCGTGCAGACTCTCTCTCTCCCTCCCTCACTGACCCACAGCGGGTGTCAACTGATGTATCTCGCTGCTGGGCTCCATAATTGATAACGCGATGTGTTCTAGATTTATTTATAAACCTTACTTGTTATAAGAAGAAATGAAAAAATTCACACCTATACAGATTCTAAAATAAATGACAATGCTTTTACTTAGACAGCATAATTATACATGTATTTTGACAATGCAGAGTTACAACAAAAACACTTAGGTTATATTAGCAGGGAATACTTGTAAAATAAATTAGTGACACATAGTGCAGCATCAGTCAGCCAATTTCATACATAAGTACGGCAACGGCACCCTCGTTGTGTGCTCCCTCCTCCAAGTGCTCCCCGATTGTTCCCCCCTCCCTCTCTCTCTGGGGACTTTTTATACTTAATCCTGGCTATACCTCCAATTAACCCAATGGGGAATATTAATTTATTTAATATCTGTAAGTGCTAGAATACTAGACCTTAATTGGCTATGTCTCTTAACCAAAATATTGACACTATTCGGTGTTATCTTTCTGTTCTCATGTCATAATTGCTCATCTAGCCTTCACCTCTGACTATTGCAGACAAAGGCTATCTCAGTTAGATCATTTGTTTAGAATTTCTGAGACTTGCTGTCCGCTAGTCTGCTCACGCTAAAACTGACACACTTTAAACCCATGACTCTTTCTGCTAGAACAAAATGGCTACCACAGTTCTAACCAGTGGTCGAAGTGGAAATTTTGAAGTGGGGGTATGGAAATATCAGGCAAATATCAGGAAATAAGCAGACACAATCCTGAGCCCCCCTTATGTTTCCATACCCCCACTTCCTCCCCTCACACCTCCCAGCTTACATCACAGCTCCCAGCTCACCTGCCCTCACACCTCAGGTCCCAGCTCACCAGCCCTCCCAGTACAGCTCACCTGCCTTCCCAGTTCAAAGCACAGCACCCAGCTCACCTGCCCTCACAGCAAAGCTCCCAGCTCACCTGCCCTCCCACCTCACAGCACAGCTCTCCTGCCCTACCACCTCCCAACACAGCTCTCAGCTCATCTGCCCTCCCACCTCACCTGCCCTCCCACATCAAAGCACAGCTCCCAGCTCACCTGCCCTCCCACCTAACAGCACAGCTCCCAGCTCACCTACCCTCCCCTCATAGCACAGCTCCCAGCTCATCTGCCCTCCCACCTCACAGCACAGCTCCCAGCTCACCTGCCCTCCCACCTCAAAGCACAGCTCCCAACTCACCTGCCCTCCCCTCATAGCACAGCTCCCAGCTCATCTGCCCTCTCACCTCACAGCTCCCAACTCACCTGCCCTCCCACCTCACAGCTCACCTGGCCTCCCACCTCACCTGCCCTCCCATCTCACAGCACAGCTCCCCTGCCCTCCCACCTCACAGCACAGCTCCCCTGCCCTCCCACCTCACAGCACAGCTCCCAGCTCACCTGCCCTCCCACCTCACAGCTCCCCTGCCCTCCCATCTCACAGCACAGCTCCAAGCTCGCCAGCCCTCACATCACATCTGCCCTCATACCTCCCATTACAGCTCCTCTGACCTCCCATTACAGCTTCCATACCCTCCCATTACAGCTACCTGCTCACCTGCCCTCCCATTACAGCTACTCACTCACCTGCCCTCCCATTACAGCTACCCACTCATCTACCTTCACACCACAGCTACCAGCTCACCTCCATGTCATCTTCCAGCACACACTAGTGCCGCACTGCACTCTGCTGACCAGCGCTGCTCCTGCCTCTTCTTCTCACTCCTCGTTGTTGCACCATAATGAATTTAGCATCAGCCGCGGACCGGCAGTCAATTAGGGGCGGCTACGTGGCCGCTCCTGATTGGCTTGCAGACCGGCAGCCAATTATGGACGGCCACGTGACCGCCCCTGATTGGCTTGCGGCCGGCGCCAAATTCAATACGCCACAGGTCGCTGCTGATTGGCCACCGGTCCGCGAGCCATGATTGGCTCGTGGCCAGGACCAAGTGCAAACAGGCAGCGCAGCAGCTTGTTAACTTGCATTGGGACAGTGACAGTCCCAGCGCCAGGTGCCGAAGTGAAGTGCCGGTATGACATACCGTTTCATACCAGCACACTTCGAGCACTGGTTCTAACCTATACATATCTCCGCAGTTAATCGCACCTGCATAGAAATAAACACTAATCCCTATATACTTTTTACTACATCAATAACATACCTTTAACTAGAATATTAAACAAAATGGCTGCTGTCTCAGACACGCACTTATGTACTTTAGACAGCTAAGGGAAGGCCTTATACCTTCTAGGCCTGAGGCCATTCGACAAACGCGGTCTTCGGCAACTCACACAACTAATTCTAGTACTAAATATAATCTCAAACATTTCTATACACTCTTAATTGCAATAAAAGTAATAGTGAAATACACAAGCATGCATATATTCATGAATTGCTGAAGAAACATGTACATCCACATAATCAAGGGATACCACTCCTTATATTCAGTCTAGGGGCAGCTGGGGCTGTTTGCAGCTGGGGTTAAAAACACCAAGTGTTAAATGCACAAAGTGTGATTACATAACAGTTAATCAAACATTTATCCTGCATGAATATGGACTAATCATCTGTTTATTTCATTTCATCCCTCAGGTATGTGACTGTCTCATCTTGCTTATTGCACCGATATTCTGCATAGAACCTCATGCTTGCAATCGTGTGTTGATTCAAATGTATGTGACTGTATCTCTTGCATAGATTTTTTTTTTTTCTCTTCCTGTATAGTCTGTATTGGTCAGTGAAGCATAGTTTATGGTATATATCTGGCCTGGTTTTTGCTCCAACTCAGAGCAAGTTATCTCCTTTGATCAGCAGGCCAATTGAGTCAGTTGTAGTCTGTCTTAATCAAGGGATACCACTCCTTATATTCAGTCTAGGGGCAGCTGGGGCTGTTTGCAGCTGGGGTTAAAAACATCAAGTGTTAAATGCACAAAGTGTGATTATATAACAGTTAATCAAACAATTGAACAAACATTGACCAACATCTAAGGTAATTTCAGATTAAGATACTGATTACTTTAAAATTTGTCTAAAAAAACCAAACCTAAAACTCACCATGTACTACACATTTCTTTTTTTCAACTCCCTCCTTTGTATTTTCTCTAAGGATATAACATCCCTAACTCTCCCTGCATCTCCCCTCTCTGGGCACACTGCCGCCCTATTGAGTCACTCACCTCCTCTAAAAACTAATGAGATTTCTTTTCATCAAAAATTGACTATTACAGCCTCATTGTGTCACTATAAAAATGTTTTACACACCTACAACTATATCTACTTCTCCATTCTTCTGCTTTTATTATCTGGTGACATATCACCAAATCCAGGCCCCACACACGGACAGCGGATATACTATGGAATAAATATCCTGCAAACCTCACATGTCTCCCATCACCCTCCAAATCAATAAATGTGCCTTATAGAATTCACACTTGATCACAACTTATTATTTTACATCTGAACATCTCTTTACAATAACTACTTTTACCAATTTCTACATTTACCTGAGACTGCTGGTTTATACGTTAACCAAACTCTCTAAATAGCCCTTCATGAAGTGGCTTCAGCTACCCGTCAGACTTCACATAAACTGATATAACAGCCATGGCTTCCCACAGACACCTACAAAAACTGCCTCTTAAAGTAGAATGTCAGTGGCATAAATCTTAATTCAAATGACTTCCACACATACTGTAAAATAGGAATCCACCCATTTGTGATCCTAACCCTCTGTCCCATGCTCACTGTCTACCTCATCCGTGTCACCCCTGTCTGTTTGCCCATCCCCTCTAGAATGTAAGCTCTCACGAGCAGGGCCCTCTTTCCTCTTGTGCTTATCCTTTCTTTACTTATATTATCTGCTCTATACTCAAAAGCACCTAATGGTGCATACACACGATCAGATTTTTCCTTCAGATATGAACGATAACGATTTAAAAATCGTTCAGTCGTTCATATCTGAAGGAAAATCGTTCATATCTGACATGCCTGAACGATGGACGATCAACGATGCGCGTTCCCGTTTGTCAGATAACGATATCTGACATCTGATGGGTTTGCAGTCAGACTTGGACGATTCCATTCATTTTAATGCAGTCAAAAATCGTTCAATCGTTCAAAACTTTGGTAAAATCGTTCAAATCGTTCAGATCGTTTAATCGTTCATCTGACAAATCTGACAAGTCTGACAAATCTGACCGTGTGTACGCTCCATAACCCGTGACTTTTGCCATCCTGCTTCTGTTGCAGCAGTGTTTATAAACCATGTACTTGTCTTGTAGTGTCTTAAACTGTATGATACTGTTTTCTTGTTCTGCTCAACTGTTTATGTACTATGTCTATGTACTATGTTTGTGCACTATGTTTATGTACTATGTAAGGCGCTGCGGAACCCTTGTGGCGCCATATAAATAAAGGATAATAATAATAATAATTCTGTGTTATCAGTTGTACACACTGATAGCTTCACTGAAATATCTATCATAGATATCTATCTTTTTATAATCAAATCTTTACAAAATCGTCCAAGTTGGCCTGCATGCATGAACGATATCGTTATCGTTCCTGCGGGAACGCGCATCATTGGCAGTTGTCAGGTTGGTGACTGCCAAAAAGTGAACGATAACGATATCTTTCAAATCGCTCACAAAAGTCGTACCGTGTGTACGCACCATAACACATATGCACAATATCACATACCAGGGGCGTTTCTAGAGAGGAGGGGGCCCGTTTGCAGTCTCCGACACCTGCCCCCCTCCTCTCCGCCTAGCAGCACACTGAGCTGTGCACGGCCAGCGCCGGAGTTATAGACTCTGGGAACTACAGTGTGCCCAGAGTCTATAGTGCCTGCACAGGTCACCGGGAAAATGGCTGCAGCGGCCATTTTCCCTGTACTGCACATGCGCAAACGATGGTAAAATGGCTGCCGGGCCATTTTCCATACGTTTTACAGCGCCGGACCCCTGCAATATTACGAATGCAGGGTGTGCGGGGCCCCTCTGGACCCAGGGGCCTGTATTCCCCGCACACCCTGCACCCATTATAGATACGCCCCTGTCACATACATACATACTAAAACAGTACATTTATACTTGAAACAGCAGCAGGTTGCAAAAGGACCAGGGCAAATACTCAATTCGTTAGGCTCCCCCCCCCCGCGATTAATGATGCAATTTGCAGGGATATGAGGGTGGGGCTTGCCCTATTGGCTCTGTCCCCAATGCAGCCACCAGAGGCATTGGTGGGGGTCGCAGGGGATTTACGCGCTAGTGAAGCTGGCCCTCTCTCTCCCTTAGCTGATGCATGCAGTCTGTTGAACAGCGCGGCACCAGAGCCTCTACCTGGGAATAGGTGCCGCTGGTCACCTGTTCTCGGCAGGGTCAAATCGACCCTGTGTGGGGGACCCTCTATGTGTGGGGGGCCCCGACTCGACCGCCCGTCACCCCCTCTTAATTCGGCCCTGCCTGTGGGTGTAAATGGTTTTTTTTTTCACGTGGAGCCCATGGTCCCATTTCACAATGAGACATAGGGGCCCATTTATTAATGATCGCATTTTGCAATGCGATCAGGGCATCCAGTACCGCCCATGATCGCATTGCAAAATGCGATCATACCGGCTGAATGTACTATTCGGCACATGCAGGGAGACGGGCTCCGGAAGGAGCCCGTCCCTGCGATGTGGCCGGAGTGCATGCGGGACTGCACATGAGCGCCGCCCATTGCCAGCGGAGGGATGTTAGATCCCTCCGCCGGCTGAAATGCGGTAAGTCCCCATAGCCTACAGCGGCTAACTCTATCTACAGATAGCGTTAGCTGCTGGGGCAAATATCGGGAATTTTGATACATTTGGCAGCATCGCATTCCCCATAGAAACCTATGGGGGAGGCGGCAATGATACCTGCTGCGGTCCCTCTTTCATACATCCGGGGGATACTTAATATTTGAGGTAAAACCCCGAATTTTACCTCAAATTAACTTTGATAAATGGGCCCCATGGCCCCTTAAGCACTCACTAAAGAGGTTATGTTCTCCTTCCAGTATTTAACAAACAGCGCTGAGCTTATCGCTGCTTGTCACTGTACAACTTACGAACGATACAGTCCCCATTGCGCATACCCCCAATTTGGCCATACTAATTACTAATAGGGGCCCTCACATGTTTGTTGTCCAGGGGCCCCCATAAAACCTTAATCCGGCCCTGACTGACTTGCAGTGACGGCACGGGGACGGCAGGGTAGCCGTCCTTGTCAGTGGATATTTCCGGCTGTTACACGGCAACCGTGCCGTCTGAAAGGACCCAGCCGTTTACATACTTAATTCAATTTACTACACCGCTCTCCTGTCAGACGCGGCCGCTCTCGTTCCCGGGGCCGCTCCCCTGCCAGGCCGGTGAAAACCGGCGTGTGTGAAAAAGCTATGTCTCTACCATCCCTAGCAACCAGACATGTCGTCCTCCCGGACTTTTTCATCGACTCTGATTGGCTGTTCTTGCACAATGCACAGCCTTAGCTATAATGAGGAAGGAGTATAGACGAGAGTAGTAAGATGGCGCTGGACATTGATATTAGCTGTAATGATGGGTGTAGAAAGATGGCGAGTGCAGCACCGATGACGTCATGATGTGGCAGCGTCAGTTACGCGCGCTGCAACGCTAGAGCTCAGGGTTTTGATCGTTCGTCGCTGCCGCTGCAGCGGCCTGCTGTGACTTGGGTGCTCGACATGTACAAGACACCGATGCGGCGCGGGCTGTCCCCGGACACACCACCCGTGCTGCACAGCGATAGCTCCCGCAGTAGCTCACGGAGCTGGTCCCGGGGGCGTTCTCCAACTAGACGCGGCCGCTCTCGTTCCCGGGGCCGCTCCCCTGCCCGGCGCTCCCGCTCCAGATCCCAGGACCGCTCCCCTGCCCGGCGCTCCCGCTCCAGATCCCAGGGCCGCTCCCCTGCCCGGCGCTCCCGCTCCAGATCCCAGGGCCGCTCTCCTGCCCGGCGCTCCAGATCCCCGAGCCGTGCCCCCGCCCGGCGCTCCCGCTTCAGATCCCAGGGCCGCTCCAGATCCCCGGGCCGTTCCCCTGCCCGGCGCTCCCGCTCCAGATCCCCGGGCCGTTCCCCTGCCCGGCGCTCCCGCTCCAGATCCCCGGGCCGTTCCCCTGCCCGGCGCTCCCGCTCCAGATCCCCGGGCCGTTCTCCTGCCCTGGGCTCCAGATCCCGGGGCCGCTCCCGCCCCAGGCATGCAACAAAGCACCGCTCCAAGTCCCGTTCCGGACGCTCACGCTCACCACGCCGCCGCTCCCCATCACCACGCCGCCGATCCCCTTCACGACGCCGCCACTCTACGACTCCTCGCCGATCCCCTTCACCACGCCGCCACTCTACGACTTCTCGCCGATCCCCTTCACCACGCCGCCACTCTACGACTCCTCGACGATCCCCATCACCACGCCGCCACTCTACGACTCCTCGACGATCCCCATCACCACGCCGCCACTCTACGACTCCTCGACGATCCCCATCACCACGCCGCCACTCTACGACTCCTCGACGATCCCCATCACCACGCCGCCACTCTACGACTCCTCGGCGATCCCCTTCACCCCGGTACACAGACCGTAACCGCTCCTCACTGAAATCTAAGACTTATGAGGACTGCAGCAGAGAGCAGGTGAGTGTTCCGCCCCTGCGGTGCTGTTACCATGCCTACATGGACTTGTTAGAGCCTTTTGCCTTGTCCCCTCACATTTGACACCTTTTTTTTCCCCACCAGTTACTACCTGCTGGTCTTAACTACCCTCTCCGTACATGTTTCCTGCTCCCTCTCTCCTTTTTGCCATGCTCCATCACATCCCTGTCCCATAGTCATGTGACTCCCTGTCACCTAAACCCCTCTAATAGTCACGTACCTATCCTGTGACACCCCACCCCAAGTCGCGAGCATGTCTCATCACCTCCATGTGCTATAAATAAAGCATTGATCTGTCGCCTGACCCATTACCAACCCATTCTGTAATCACAGGCTTGTCTTGTTCTGCCCTCTTCCATAGTCACATATCCACTCCATCACCTGTCCTTCAGTCTGAATTATGTACTGCCCTGCCACTGGACCGTTGTCCTCTCTCCTACCGCCTCTTGCTCCTGTCACGGGCCCACCCGCTCTCCTACCGCCTCTTGCTCCTGTCACGGGCCCACCCGCTCTCCTACCGCCTCTTGCTCCTGTCACGGGCCCACCCGCTCTCCTACCGCCTCTTGCTCCTGTCACGGGCCCACCCGCTCTCCTACCGCCTCTTGCTTCTGTCACGGGCCCGCCCTCTCCTACCGCCTCTTGCTCCTGTCACGGGCCCGCCCTCTCCTACCGCCTCTTGCTCCTGTCACGGGCCCGCCCTCTCCTACCGCCTCTTGCTCCTGTCACGGGCCCGCCCTCTCCTACCGCCTCTTGCTCCTGTCACGGGCCCGCCCTCTCCTACCGCCTCTTGCTCCTGTCACGGGCCCACCCTCTCTCCTACCGTGTCATCAGATATTAACTCTGACTTTTTCCTCCGCAGGATCGCTACTCACCCAGTGACTGTTACCGCTCTCCTGATCACCCTCCGGCCAGTCCCAGTGCTGACAGGTACACTCCCCTACACCACCTGAATATTAAAAACTGTTGCAGAAGGGAAATGTTGGTGCATATTAAGGAAGGTCAGTTATTCCCAGCATATTGGTCAGTTGGTGGCATCCGTTTGCTTTTTTAGCTTTTAACAGGAATTTTCAGGTGGAGGTCAAATAAATAGAAGTCAGCATAGTGATTTTAATTAGGTAACCTTCATTTCGAGTAGTGCTATCCTTTTAATTGTACTGGAGACTTTATGAAACTGGCATGCTATAAACTATGCAAAAAGATCCTGTCACCCCTAGCGACCAGTATTTAACAAACATCTAGAACAGTTTAGGAAATAATGTTTAACCAAATTTTATTCCTAGATCTCAATCCAAATAGCATTGAAATCCCCCCGCAACAAGAGTAAGTGTGGCCGTGAGGGGGGGCAACTTCGATGGCGTTGCCGAAGTTTCTATTCCATTGCAACAGCAAATCAATCCTTCCTTCCTTCATTGAGCCCCTAGTCTCTGTAAATATCCCCCCCCCCCTTGTCCTCTTTTGTTTTCTGTGTATTTATTGTACTTATAATGGGTTTCATAACACATCCTGCAGAGGAAATTGTTTTATTGTGTGTGCAAACCCTGTGCCATTTCCCTAATGCAGCTGTAGGTAAAGGTTCTGACAAGTGTTTAGTTGACTTCTTGAAGTACATTAGGACTTGTGCTTACACCTCCCACTGCTTCAGCACTGCAGCAGTAAGGTGACTATAGTATCAAAGGTACAACATTTAGAAAATCCCATGGTGGCGAAAGAGCTAAATGACATGATTGGCTGTAGATAATATTTTGGAGTCTGCCATCTTGGTGGCCCCTGTTTAGGACACCTTTGCGTTTTGAAATGCATTCACCTAAATGTTTGTTCAGGTCATGGTGGACGTCCTCCGCTTGGTGGCCATTCTGGCTCAGTCACCAACTTGTTTTTGACTCGGGCCTCCTGCAATGGTGTGGGGGCAGCGATCCGACTTAAACTTTGTCCTAATGTATGATGCAAAAATCTCGCAAGCGCTATGGATTTGTATACATTTGACATTTTATGCCTTGCATTAGTTAGTCAAGTGCACTCTGGTCAACCGTTGCTTGCAGGTAAGATTTACCGCCCTTATTACTTTTTGAGGACACTATTTAGTCTGGAAGAATTTTATATATTCCAGCCATGTGGGGGAAGTGTTCTTTACACTATAGCTTACTGGGTTTCTATCTGCCAATGTGACCTAGACCTCTGCTCAGTTGAAGCTCACATCCCTCATGTACAAAAATTGTTGGGCTGGCCTAAGCTGGAACTGTCCTGGACAAAGATTTTACCTTCCTGAAGAGTAATCTAAAACTGCTATGGTTTGAAAGATCTACGGTAAAAAGGAAGGCAATGTCTAGATAGACACCAGTTGTTAAACAAGCAAAAGGTCGACATGTGTTTTTTTTTTTCCTAACCCTCCCCTTGGTACCTAACCCAAACCGTCAGGGTAGGTGCCAGAACCTAACTGTTCCTTCTAGTGCCTAACCCTCCAGTAAGTGCCTAACCCGGAATGTCGGCATCGTTACTGTGAGAAGCATCGGGATTCCGGTGCCGGTAATATCAGTGCCGGCATAGCGTCCGCCGGGATACTGACTGTATCCCTCTAAAAGAGCGAGAAAGCTGGTACTCGAGCAGAAGTCTTATTAGTCTGGTACTGAAACATAAGTGGAGATGGAACTGAAGTTGTGAAGGATGGAACTTGAAGACAAGGCTCATATCCATAAGCCTACTGCTGCAAGGTCATTGAGACTGTCACTTCTATCTTGTCTCTAAAAAACCTTAGATATGGTAAGAACTTACCTTTGTTATCTCTGTTTCTACGAAGTCCTTAGGGTCCACAGGGATACCTTGGGGTATAGGCATGGGCTTGTCCATGGGAACCACATAGTTAAAGATGTCATCCCAGGATGCACCAGGCCCCCTCCTATACCCCGCCCCCAGGCCAAGGCACCTCAGTTTTAGTATCAAGCCATAGGCCGGAGCGGAGAAAAAGGAAGAAGAAAGTCTGGAACACATAGGAATCACATTCTCACAGAAACTGGCGATCAGAACAACACCCTGCAGAAGTTCTGTGGACCCTAAGGACTTCGTAGAAACAGAGATAACAAAGGTAAGTTCTTACCATATCTCTTCTTTTCTACTCCAGGGTCCTTAGGGATCCCCAGGGATACCTTTGGGATGTCCCAAAGCAGTATCCTTCAAGGGAGGGGACGCTCCTGTGCCAAGAGGAGAACCCGCCGCCCGAAGGAAGTATCCTGAGAAGCAAATGTGTCAAAGGCATAATGCCTGACAAAAGTATGGACAGAGGACCACCTGGCCGCCTTGCAAAGCTGAACAGCCGAGGCGCCACGTCGAGCTGCCCACGAAGGCCCCATAGACCTTGTAGAATGGGCCTTCACAGAGGGTGGGACTGGAAGACCTTCATGAGTGTACTCAGCGATTGTCATGCAAATCTAGCGTGCCAAAGTCTGTTTATTGGCAGGCCAACCCCTCTTATGAAATCCATATAGGACAAACAAAGAGTCAGATTTTGTTAAAGAACTGGTACGGTCCACATAAATTCGCAGAGCCCGTACCACATTCAAAGAAGCCTCACCAGCCGAGAGATCAGATGAATTTAAGGCTGGGACCACAATTTCCTTGTTAATGTGGAAACTAGACACTACTTTAGGAAGGAAGTCGGGACGGGTACGAAGTACCGCCCTGTCCGAATGAAGCCTGAGCCTCCAAATCCGACCCCCTTCTGGCTGAAGCAATAGCCAAAAGGAACACTGTCTTTGCCGTAAGCCATTTCAAATCCACGGAACCCAAAGGTTACAATGGAGGACCCTCGAGCGCCCGCAGGACCACCGCCAGATCCCAAGGAGCCACCGGAGGGACAAAGGGAGGCTGGATGCGAAGGACACCCTGCATAAAGGTGCAGATATCAGGCAACGTAGCAATCCTATGTTGAAACCAAACCGACAGGGCAGAAACATGCACCTTCAGTGAGGCGAGGTCTAGACCTAGATCCAAGCCCGCCTGTAGGAAAGCCAACACTCTTGATATCCGAAACTCGTGAGGATCATACCCTTTAGGGCGACACCACTCAAAATAGGTATGCCACACCCTGTGGTAAATTCTAGCTGCAGCCGGCTTCCGAGCCCGTAGCATGGTATTCACTACCGCTCTAGAGAAACCCTTGGACCTCAAGAAGGAAGCCTCAAGAGCCACGCCGTCAAAGACAGCCGTCTCAGATCCGGGTAGAGGCAAGGATCCTGAGACAACAGGTCTGGCCGCTGAGGTAACAGCAATGTTTTGTCGATGGACAGACACTGAAGATCCGAGTACCAACTTCGTCTGGGCCACGCAGGGGCCACCAGCAGGATCTTGCCTCCTTCCTGTCTGAACTTTCGAATTACTCGAGGCAGCAGGGAGAATGGAGGAAACGGGTACGTGAACTGGAAGTTCCAACGTGCCGACAGAGTCCACCAGGAGAGCTCCTGCGTCTCTTGTTCGTGATCCGTACGCCCACAGCTTGTGGTTGTGTCTGGAGGCCATGAGGTCTATATTTCGGGAAGGCCCCACTTGTCCATCAGGAGCTGGAACACCACCTAGTGAAGAGACCATTCCCACGGGTGTACATCGTGGCGGCTGAGGAAGTCCGCTTCCAAGTTAAGCATGCCCGGAATGAAGACGGCTGAGATGGCTGGGAGATTGCCTTCTGCCCAAGTCAGAATGCGGGACACCTCCCTTAGAGCCGCTTGGCTTCAAGTTCCTCCCTGACGGTTTAGGTAAGCCACCATGGTGGCGTTGACTGAACCTGCACAGGTTTCCCCTGCAGGAACGGTCTTGCTTGCTGCAGCGCTTTGAACACTGCCCAAAGTTCCAATATGTTTATCGGCAGATCCGACTCCTCTGACGTCCATCGGCCCTGGAAGACGTGTGGACCTGTCACAGCGCCCCAGCCCCGAAGACAGGCATCCGTTGTTAGAAGGACCCAATCCGAAATCCAAAACGGATGTCCCCTGCTGAGATGAGACTTCTGTAACCACCAAGTCAGGGACAGGCGCACCTCCGAAGTGAGCCTGATCATCTGCGTCTTTGACAGGGAATTCTGTCCCATCTGGAGAGGATCAACATCTGCAGAGGCCTGGAATGGAACTGGGCATACTCCACCATGTCGAACGTTGACACCATGGAACCCAGTAACTTCATTGCCGAGAGAAGAGACACTCGGCGACTCCTTAGAACATTGTGTATCTTGGACTGCAACAGGGCTATCTTCCGTCAAGAAGATCCTCTGTTGCTGAGAGTCCAACAATGCCCCGAGATGGACCATTCTCTGAGAAGGAATTAGAGAGGACTTCTTCCAGTTCACTAACCAACCGTGAGCCTGCAACACAGATATTGTCAGTTGCAGATGGCTGCAAAGAACCTGTGGCGACCCTGCCAACAACAGAAGGTCGTCCAAGTACGGTAATAGGCGAACTCCCTGCAACCGCGGGTGTGCCGCTATGACCGCCATTACCTTTGTGAACACTCGAGGAGCCGTGGAAAGGCCAAACGGTAGAGCCCGAAACTGGTAATGATGGTCCGATAACGCAAATCTGATGTAACGTTGATGAACCCTGGCAATGGGGATATGCAAGTAAGCATCCTGAACATCCAGGGACACCATAAAATCCCCAGGCTGCTTAAAAACTTGTTCAGGGACTGGAGGTTGAGGATAGGTCGGAATGATCCATTTGGCTTTTGAACCAGAAAAAAGTTGGAGTAATATCCGGTCCCCCTTAGGGATAATGGAACAGGCTTTATTACTCCCATATGAAGCATCGAGCGCACCACCTCCTGGATCGCTAGGGCCTTCCCTGGATCTGAAGGAAGATCTGCTGCAAAGAACTGATGAGGAGGCCTTCTGCGGAAGGAGAGGGCGTATCCCTGAGATACCACCTCCCTTACCCAAATGTCTGTTTTGGTCTGGAACCAACACTGGGCGTATTGCAGAAATCGGCGTCTCACCTTGGGATCCCCCAAGGGGAGGCCCAACCCGTCAGGCTGAGGGTTTGTCGTCCGGCGCGACGTCTGGTACTCCAAGCTTGTTTGTTGGGTTTAGCTGTTTTCTTGGGGCCTGAAGGTCTCGGAAAGGACTGCACCTTAGGTTTTCCTGGAGGGCGATAGGGCCGAAAGGATGGGTTTTTAGACCCAGATGGAGTCGGAGCTGAAGGTAGACATGCAGATTTGGCAGCCGCCAGCGTGTCCACTATCTTGTCCAAAGCTGGCCCAAACAGAACCTGCCCATTATAAGGTAAGCATTCCAGGCCTTTCTTGGATTCAGCAGCCGCCCTCCAAGAATGTAACCACAAGGAGCGTCGAGCGTCAACCCTAGAAGTAAGCAGGCTCAAATCCAAAGATGCTTCGTTAATGTACGTAGGTTACCCACACAACCTGTTCGCTGGTACCCTCTGAAGCAAATGATGCTTCCAAAGCGTCCGCCCATCTTTCCATAGCTTGGGCCACCCAGCAAACCGCCATAGCTTGTCTAGATGCACTTCCAGCGAGGGAATAGATACTTAAGGCACACCTCCACCTTACGGTCTGTGAGAGAAGACATATAGACGGCATAGGCAGAGTTGCGCTCTTTACTAAGCGCGTCACATGAGAATCCACCTGAGGAGGAGACTCACATTTGGTGAAATAATCTTCCGCAAAGAGATATGCACGGGTTAAACGCTTTTGAGGCTGAAATCTTTTTCCCAGCGATTTCCACGTCTCCTCCATGTGATCAACTAGTTGACCAGAAAGAGGAAAAACTGCTGCAGCTCCTCTAACCTCCTTAAAATAAGCATGGGTAGGTGCTGCAGGGAGGTTGTCGTCAGTAATCATCATGGCCGCACGGACCGCCCATATAAGACCTGGAATATAAATTGTAGACTTAACCTCTGCCCCTGCTTGAGGAGTGTCTGTGTCCGACAAATCTAGAATTTCGCCCTCATCAGATGACCCGTCATTGTCGTCATCCTGTGTGGATGGATATGACAATAATGGTCTTTTAGCAGGTCTAGACTGATGCCGCTGAGTGTTCTTCTCCCCAGAATTAGTCCAACCAGGGTCTGTCGGAGTAAGGACCTGTTGCGGGGGGGCACTGCGTGATTACTATTGGCCCCGGAACCCCTAGAACTGGAGGCGGGACTACCGCCTGTTGCGCGAACCCCAATTGGGGAAACGCAGGAGGGACTGCCAACCTATTTATAAGGACAGTCAAGGCTTGCGCAAAACAAGCACAAGGTAGTTCCTGAGAGGTGCTGGGTACAGCAGAGGTACCAGGAATGGCCAAACATGCAGCACATAAACCATCCTGAAGTACCGCCCCCTCCCTGCTTTACATTTGGAGCAGGAAAATAGGAGAGGTGCTCCTCTAACAGTCCTCACTGGACATATTGGTATGTGACACTTTCTCACAGTAATAAATTTTAAACTGGGAGGCAAATTCCCACCCTGACAGTACTGGCACTAAGAGGGCTGGTCAGTAAGGAGAAATAGGGATAGCTAAAATGGCTGACAGGTGAAATGTTCAGGCACACAGCGCTAGCATAAAGGCACATACAATGCAGAAAAATCTTGCACTATCACTTACACAGACTTACAGCCTGGCAGTGATAGCGCTACATACTCTGACCTTATCTGGAGGAGAGGTATGTAAGGGGCACCCAGGTTCCGCATCCCACCTCAGCATCCTGCACACAAGATGGCTGCCGGAGGATGAAGAGAGGCGTGCCTGGGGAGGATCACTGCCTCAGCCCGCCAAAACATCAGTGAGGCGCTGGAGAGCAGTGATGGGGAGGAGCCTCCTGTGCGCTACAGGGAAGGTTTCCTCCCCTGGCAGGCCATTAACCCCCCAGGATGCAGGAGCGTGTTCCGCGACTCTCCAGCCCCGCATCCCTGGTGGTCTAGTGTGAGCGCAGGCATCCGCCTGGCTCCACTATACTGCCGTCCCCAGGGAGCCCCCAGCCCTGGGGACACTGGACTGTGAGACAGCGGGCGCCTACCGCAGACGCCCGCTGCTTATCTTTTGCTGCCCCCCGTACGTCCGGCCACAGTCCACGGCCCCTGGGGGTTTCGCTAGCTAGAACCCCCAAGAGCCCACCGAGTTCCCCAGATCGCTACCGGTGGTCGGCGCCGGCGGGGGTGTCGGAGCTGTAGCATGGACGTCCGCTGGACTGTCCTATGCTACCGCTCTTGAAGATCTTCAGTGGCACACAGCCCCCCTGTGCAGTGACCCAGCTCCAGCCGGGCACCTACTGAAACTGAGGTGCTTTGGCCTGGGGGCAGGGTATAGGAGGGGGCCCGGTGCATCCTGGGATGACATCTTAACTGTGTGGTGCCCATGGACAAGCCCATTCCTATACCCCATGGTATCCCTGTGGATCCCTAAGGACCCTGGAGTAGAAATATGCTCTTTCCTTCTTTCTGCTGAATGCCCTCTGTTGTGTAACGCCATAATGAATATATAATTTCAATGTGGTGCATACTATTCCATCATCTTAGCCTACCCACCAGTGTTCGCCCTCTCCTCTCAGACATGCTCATTGAACGTGCTCCCTGTCTCCTTTGTCTGGCACACAAGAGATAGCAGCAGATAATCGTACATAATGTAGAAAATTACTACGGTAGGGGGTAGAGGCTGCAGAAGGTGGGGTAATTATTTTTCTACTTCAGGGTCCATAGGGTATCCACAGGATACCTTGGGGTATAGGTGTGACGTCAGTCGCAGGGCACCAAAGAGTTAAGCTTTCAGCCTCCCAGGATGCACTAGGTCCCCCTCCTATACCCCGCCCCCGGGCCAAGGCACCTCAGTTTAGTTTGGTGCCCGGCCGGAGTCGGGTGCACCTGTTGGAGTGGGGGCTAGAAGAGCCCCTGAAGCTTTTTCTTCATGCAGCTGTGGCTGCACATCTGGATGAACAGCATGGACAGTCAGTCCTGACGTCCATGCTGTCTTCCCTACACCCCGCCGGTACCAGAACGCCGGTACTGATCCGGGGATGCTGGTGGGCGTCTGGGGTCACAGCTAGCGGTGACCCCAGATGCTCCGGACCATGGCCGGATTCAAGGGGGACAGAGGTAAGCAGCGGGGTCCCGCGGTGGGTCCCCGCTGATCACATGGTCCTAAGTCCCCAGGCAGGGGGCTCCCTGGGGACTGGCTGCAGCGTGGAGCCAGGCGACCAACCTGCGCTTCCACTACCCCCTGGGACAGCGGACCGCAGCAGAGCGGTAGCGCTGCGGCGTCCCAGGGGTTAAATGCATGCCAGGGGAGCGCGCCTTCCCTGTCTCACAGCCGGCGCCTCCCCCGCTGCACACAGCCCTCTCTGCACTGTGCTGACTGGTCCTGTGTCAGCGCTCCTCCCCCAGGCCAGCTTCTCTCTGCTCCTCGGCGGCCATCTTCTCTGCAACGCATGGTGAACGCTGCTGGAAGTCTGGAAGGAAGCATCGTGGTCTGGGTCCCCCCGCATACCTCTCCTCCGCTGTGGCTCAGGTCTGTGTATGCAGCGCTGTGTCCTACCAGGCCCTGTGTCTGTGTAGTTGAGTGATCAGCGCTGTTAGTGCAGGAATTGTTATTTCTCTGCATTGTATGTGACTGTGCTAGCGCTGCCTGTAACTTTTCTTCTCTAAACTGTCAGCTTTATTACTGTCCCTGTTCTTTCTGCTAAAGCCCTTGCAGTGCGGTGCTGCAGGGTGGTCTCTCGCCTATTTAATACTTAATTGGTGAGAGAGGTCACATACGTGGTGCCATAATGTCTGAAAGTGATTTTCCCCTCCGGCTACAGTGTACCACGTGCAAAGTACCGTTAGCGGAGGGGGAGGGTAGCGCGGAGGGCCTTTGCCGGCAGTGTTTGTCCATGGCGCGGCCTATTACGGTTACAGCACCGGTACAGGAGCCGCCCTGGGCTTGTTTCGCTCAGGCGTTAACAGCTTTAGTGGGCCAGTTAGCTCCGCAGCCCGCGTTTACTCCGATGGGTTTGTCCCAGCAGTCTGTGGTGTCGTCACCCATGCAGGGGTTCCCACGACAATTGGTGGTACCCCACAGTCTCCCTATTTCCCCGCTCCCGGGTTCTCAGGAGCCAGCGTGGGTTAACTCCCTGACGAGTTCTGTACAGCACTTGTCGGATGTGTTGCAAGGGGAGTCTGTGATGCGGCCTCATAAAAGGCCGGTGGCGTCTCTGTCCGCTCCTTATGAGGATGACGAAGGGACGTCTGATGATGGGGAGATTCTGGATCCTTACGATCAGGAACCTTTCCATACTAAGGACGCTGATGCTAAGTCCAAAGTATATATTCCTGGACTTATTCGGGCGGTCCGCACAGCCTTGGTGATTGAGGACGAAGTTCCCCCAGTGGCTAAATCTAAGTATGCCTTTTTCAAAGATGTGAAGGGCGATGCCACAGTCTTTCCTCTTTCGGGTCAGTTGGTGGACCATTTAGAGGAGGCGTGGAAACAACCTGGCAAAAGATACCAGCCGCAGAGACGCCTGGCGGTGGCTTATCCGTTCGCGGATAATTATTTTGCTAAGTGTGAATCCCCTCCACAGGTGGATTCTCACGTGACCCGTCTTGTCCGTAGTGCCACATTGCCGATGCCATCCATGTCCTCCCTTAAGGATGCTACGGACCGCAAGGTAGAAATCTGCCTGAAGTCCGCTTATTCCCTTGCAGGGGGGGCAGCACGGCCGGCTATGGCCATTTGCTGGGTTGCCAGAGCGATGGAGCGCTGGGCGGATTCATTAGAGGCTTCTTTTGAATCCGACTGTCCGGCCGAACAGGCGGAGTTGATTGGCAATCTCCGTGATTCGGCCACCTACATCAACGAGGCGGCTCTAGACATTAGTACTCTGGTGTCTAGAATTTCTTCAGCAGCGGTAGCTGCTCGTCGCACCTTGTGGCTGCGATCCTGGAAGGCGGACGCAGATCCAAGAAAGGTCTGGAAGCGTTGCCGTTTACCGGAGAAGTTCTCTTCGGTCCGGATCTGGATAAGATTGTGGCCACGCTGGCGGCAGCCAAATCTGCTTGTCTCCCGTCGGCCGCTGCTCCTTCTGGTTCTGGACCATCGTCCTTTCGGTCATCTAGGGCCCAGGGCAGGCCCAAACCACAGTCGTTTCCTCGACAGGCTGGCCCTAAGAAATCGGTCAAGCCCCGGAAACAGGCATGGAGTACCAGACGTCCGGCCCCCAAGCCAGATGACAAGCCTGCGGCCTGACGGTCCGGGTCTCCCCTTGGGGGATCCCAGGGTGGGAGGCCGCCTGCTGCAGTTCTCCCGGTGTTGGTCGTTCACTACGACAGACACTTGGGTTCTGGAGGTGGTCTCTCACGGGTACGCCCTCTCCTTCCGGCACAGACCCCCGGCTCGATTCTTCACCACGGGTCTACCATCAGACCGGAACAAGGCTACGGAGCTGCGGAAGGTATTGCACACTATGCTCCAGGCTGGAGTTATAGTGCCTGTTCCATTCTCCCAGAGGGGCCAGGGTTTCTATTCAAATCTATTTTTGGTACAGAAACCCAATGGGTCATATCGTCCGATTCTCAACCTCAAAGCACTCAACAAGTCTTTGCGGGTCCCGAAGTTTCGGATGGAGACCCTACGGTCCATCATTCTGGCGCTGGAACCTGGGGACTACATGGTGTCATTGGACATACAGGACGCTTTGGCGGTCATGGCGGCTTCTCTGCGGCTGCAAGGAGTCCGCATGTTGCCGTACTTGGACGACCTGTTATTGGTGGCAGGATCTCCAGAGCTCCTGTTACACCACTTGGACCTGACCATTGCACTGCTGCAACGGCACGGCTGGCTAATCAACTGGCAGAAGTCCACTCTAATCCCGTCTCGGAGGATTCTGCATCTTGGAGCCTTATTGGACTCGGGACAGCAAAGGATCTTCGTGACGGAGGACAAGATCTCTGCTTTACAGTCAAGGGTGCGCAGTTGTCTGCACAGCCGCCGGGTGTCCTTACACTCGGCGATGAGGTTACTGGGCGCCATGGTGTCGGTGTTCGACATGGTGGAATTCGCCCAGTTTCACTCCAGACCTCTGCAGCACCTGATCCTGTCCAAGTGGAACGGGCTGCCTCAGTCTCTGAAGTTCCAGACGATTGTGCTCACCCCGGAGGTTCGCCTGTCCCTTGCGTGGTGGTTAAAGACGACCCACCTCAACAAGGGACGTCCGTTCTGGGTTCCAAATTGGGTCCTGTTGACAACGGACGCCAGTCTTCGGGGCTGGGGAGCAGTTTCGGGTCCACACTTGTTCCAGGGCAGGTGGACACCGACAGAAGCGGAGCTTCCAATAAATATCTTGGAACTCCGTGCGGTCTTCAATGCTCTCCTGCAGGCACAGCGGTTTCTCCAGGGTCACCCGGTGCAGGTCCAGTCGGACAATGCTACCACCGTGGCCTACATAAACAGGCAAGGAGGAACTCGCAGTCGGGCGGCTCTCGTAGAGGTCTCTCGGATCCTGGTTTGGGCGGAGCGCAATCTTCCGGCCATATCAGCGGTCTTCATCCCGGGAGTGCTAAATTGGGAGGCGGACTTTCTAAGTCGCCAGGACGTTCATCCAGGGGAATGGTCCCTGCACCCGGACGTTTTTCAACTACTGGTGGACAGGTGGGGTCTTCCAGAAATCGACCTCATGGCGTCCCGGCACAACAACAAGTTGCCGGTGTACGGGTCTCGCACAAGAGACGAAGGGGCGTCTCTGGTGGATGCTCTGTCCGTCCGGTGGACGTTCAGGTTCGCATACCTGTTCCCTCCGGTCTCCCTTCTTCCACGGGTAATCCGGAAATTCAAACAGGAAGGAGGGACGCTCCTGTTGATAGCTCCCGCGTGGCCCAGACGGCACTGGTTCTCAGACCTTCAGGGTCTGTCCGTGGACTGTCCTCTGCGGTTGCCGCTACGACCGGACCTTCTGTCTCAGGGTCCTTGTCTTCACCCGGACCTGACTCGGCTGTCTTTGGCGGCGTGGCTGTTGAGACGGCCATGCTGAGGTCCTGGGGGTTTTCCAGCTCTGTGGTGCGTACCATGTTACGAGCTCGGAAACAGTCTTCCGCGAGGATATACCATCGCGTGTGGCATACGTTCTTCCAGTGGTGTCGACCGAGAGGTTATGCACCGCGGGAGTTTCGTCTGTCTCGGATTCTCGCCTTCCTGCAAGCGGGACTAGATCATGGGCTTCGCCTTGCTTCTTTGAAGGTACAGGTTTCGGCCCTATCTGTCTGGTTTCACCGTAGGATTGCTACAATCCCGGATGTGCGCACCTTTATGCAAGGTGTTCTCCGTATTCAGCCGCCCTTTGTTCCACCTGTGGCGCCTTGGGATTTGGCTGTGGTCCTGAGGGCTCTCCAAGGACCGCCGTTTGAACCACTGGGCTCAGTGGATATTAAATGGCTAACAGCTAAGACTGTTTTCCTTCTGGCCGTTGCTTCAGCCAGACGTGTTTCTGAGTTAGGGGCTCTTTCTTGTAGACCCCCTTTCTTGGTTTTTCATGGGAACAGGGCAGTGCTCCGCACTCGGCCCGAGTTTCTTCCCAAAGTTGTTTCCCAGTTTCATGTTAACGAGGAAATAGTTGTTCCGGCCTTTAACTCACCGGGTCTTTCCGTGGGTGAGGCCTCTTTGGATGTTGTGCGGGCCTTAAGGACTTATGTTGACCGCACTTCTTTGTTTAGGAAGTCGGACGCTTTGTTGTCCTCTATGGCTTCTGTAAAAAGGGTTGGCCTGCTTCAAAGCAAACTTTGGCAGCCTGGATCCGTATGGCTATTTCTGAAGCTTATCTTCATGAAGGCCTACCGGTCTCTCCTTCTCTGAAGGCTCATTCCACTAGGTCTGTGGGTCCTTCGTGGGCAGCTCGACGTGGTGCCTCGGCAGTTCAGATCTGCAAGGCTGCTACGTGGTCTTCTGTCCATACCTTCGTGAGGTATTACAGGTTTGACACCTTCGCCTCTCAGGATGCTTCCTTCGGGCGGCGGATTCTCCTTTCTGCACAGGAGCGTCCCCACCCTTAAAGGATACTGCTTTGGGACATCCCCAAGGTATCCTGTGGATACCCTATGGACCCTGAAGTAGAAAATATGAGATATGGTAAGAACTTACCCTTGTTATCTCTATTTCTACGAAGTCCATAGGGTTCCACAGGACTCCCGCCCTGTCGCACCTGTGCTGCAGATGGGCTTTGCTCTGGTCACCGGTTTTCCGTCTCCCTCTGGTGAGAATGTGATTCTTGTATGTGTCCAGATCTTTGTTCTCTCTCTTCCTTCTCCTCCTCCGGCCTATGGCTTGGTAACTAACTGAGGTGCCTTGGCCCGGGGGCGGGGTATAGGAGGGGGACCTAGTGCATCCTGGGAGGCTGAAAGCTTAACTCTTTGGTGCCCTGCGACTGACGTCACACCTATACCCCAAGGTATCCTGTGGAACCCTATGGACTTCGTAGAAATAGAGATAACAAGGGTAAGTTCTTACCATATCTCATATTTTCAATTAAAAATATTGGTTTCAAACACCTAAATAATAGGTATGTGTCAGTGTCTTTCAGGACAGCTTTAGAAAGTCCAAGGGTTCCACGCGAGTGTGTTCAGTTTTGAAAGAAGCCATTATCAAAGAGCAACTCTCCAAATGTTTATGCACGCTTTAGCTTTTTAAAAATGGACTTTAGAGCTATGTGGGATGTTGATCAAAGTTGTGGCCAGAATGGCAAAGAAAATATCAGTCATTTTAATTAGTAACAGTTTCTTGTATAGCAGTGATCACAAATACCCTGTATAGTGTTCACTCTAGGTCTGGCGCCAGACCTAGAGAAAGGGGACGTGGCCAATGAAAAGGCAGTGTCTTTAAGATGCGTCCCCTTTTCGTCACTCTTGGCGCTGTCGGGCACTTACGGATATGCTGGGCTGCCCCCAAGCGCTGCTGTCAGTGTGAATGGATGCTGGGCGCATTCGCCTGGCATTTATTCACCGGCAGGGACCGCTGCACTGCAGTTTTCTCCACCCGCGGGACATTGCGACTCGCGGGTGGGGACGGCACCTGCAGGCTGTTTCAGAGGGCAGGGTGCTTTTTGCCCTTAAATAGCATCGGGACGCTCCACTAAAACAGCCTAGTGGGAATGCTAATAGCGGGTATTTTACCCAATTTAGGGGACTGGGGAATCTCTTTTAAAAAAGGTCCGGGATGCGCTGTGCTGTGGCCAATGCCTGAAAGGCTCTAAGGGATTGGCCGCAGCACAGCGCCTCGGGGACCCGACCCAGTTGCCCTGTCATCAAACAGGCGCCGGTCGCAGTCCAATCGGAGTTCACGGCTGCCGGTCTTCTAAATGGCCACATCCCTTTTTTTGGGCACGCTTTCAATGCGTTGTGAAGTGTCCATTTCTGTAAGGTGCCCTGTCCTAATGTGAAGACTAGGGGATTGCAGTAGATATCTGGGATATCAGCTGTGGTCCCCTGTACATACATCCTGGTAGTTCTTAATCTTTACATACCACCTCCGAAAACTGTTGTTTTCTGGGATATACTACACACATTCATTGATAAATATGCCTTTTGTTACCTAATGTTTTATTCACTATGGGTTTTGTGTACAGACAAGTCATAGCACATGTAGGATCATGAAGGCATTGAAGGGGCATGTGGGGAGGTCTGATGCTGTTGGGAGAATCTAGGGGCATGTCGGGATGTGTGGAGGCATGTTGGGAGCTCTAAAGCATAAATTATGATGCAACCCAGAAATGGTCAGGTAGGATCACTGTATAGCGCAACATTTTTCGTTGCGCTTCACAATTGGAAACATTAATAGAACAAAACTGGGTAATGACAGACAGAGGTTGGAAGGTCCTGCTCCCTAGCTTACAATCTATAGGACCTTTAGAAAGAACTGTTGTTCTCAACGCCAACCATCAGGTGCCCCCAACATGCTCCCAGGATGCACTTGGGTCCATCCTCCTCTATACCCCGCCCCCGAGCCACAGGCACCTCAGTTTTAGTTGGTGCCCGGCCGGAGTCGGGTCACCCTGGCGCGGTGGGGCTGCATATGCAGCCCCTAAGCTTATTTTTATTTTTTAAATGAAGATTTTATTTATTTTTTCTTCTTCAGAGCAGCAGCATCAGACTGTCCATCTGGACGTCCACGCTGCCGCTCCAACAACCCCGCTGGCGCTGCAATGCCAGTACTGATCTGGGTAACGCAGCGGGACCCCGGAGTCAGTACTAGCGTGGCTCCGGGACCTCCCACAGACTGCTGCTGGATTCTACTGGGACAGGTAAGCGCGGGCAGCGCATCGCGTTGCCCGTGAGAAAAAAAGGCAGTCTCACCGCCTGTCTCTGGGGACTGACCGGCGGCGGACTCCCCCTCTTCAGGAATACCCCGCGTGACCGCTGGACCACCAGGAAGTAATGGCTGGAAGGGAACCAGCGTCCCTGGGGTTAATCACTAGCCAGGGGAGGCAGCCTTCTCTGGTTTAGCGGCTCCTCCCCTCAGCTCAGCGCACCGTCTCTCATGCGTGCTGGCGTCGCTGAGCTGCTCCTCCTGCGGCCACTCAGAGCTCTCCAGCGGCCATCTTCTCGTGGCAAGCGCAGATCTCCCAGGCGGTGCATGGTCCGGTCCCCCTGCTTACCTCTCCCTTGCAAAAGGACGCTGGTTCGCAGCGCTATGGCCCTCCCAGACACTGAATCTGGGAGGTTGATTGTAGCGAAAGGTGCAGTGAGTATTACCTTCCTGCATGGTATGTGACTTTTTGCTAGTGCTGCCTGTCTGTGCTAATTTCTGCTGACTGTCATCTTATACCTATCCCTTTCCTTCTACGGCCCGGCAGGTGTGTGGGGGAGGGACGTTCTTTCTGTGTACCTCACTTATCTAAATCAAAGTATTTGTGAAGTCAGTCACATACAGTGGTGTGCTTCACAGTACCATATTGTGGCCTGTTTGTGTTGCATACTTGTGAGTGCGCGGGTGTTATATGCCTCACCTATTCTTTGTGATACATATTTATTGAAAAATTATTGTCATGTCTGATGAGGAGGTTGAGCTCTCCGTGGCTCCTGTGTTGTTTTCCTGCAGACGCTGTTCTGCAGGAGTTGATAGGGAGGATTTATCACAGGATGGTCTGTGCGGGCGGTGCCAGCTAGTGCCTGGCCCCTCTAAACCCCCTATGTCGCAGGATCCTCCTTGGGCGATGTTTTCGCAGGTGCTGGCGTCGATCGCGGACCGTTTAGCAGTCCCTACTTGAGCGTTGCCCCAGCCTACCATCTCCCTTTCCCTGGGTATTCCGCAGTTATTGCAGTCTCCCCCCCCCCCCGGGTCTCAGACTGTGGGTACTTATTCGGGGTTGCCTGTGTATGTGCAGTCTTCCCCAGTGACGCAGCAGTCCATGGTGCCCTTTCAGGGTTATCCTTAGGCGGTTCCTCCACCCTGGGTGGGTGTACTCTCCAGCTCTGTTCAGAGTCTGGCGGCCTCGTCTTCGGCTTTTCAGTCGATGTTACAAAGTGACATGCCTCCAAGCTCCCCCTTACGGCGTCACTGGCTGCGCAGTTCACGGACGTGTCTTCAGATGACTGAGAAGTACATGAGGACACTGACTCGGATGCCATGGCCCAGGAGGTGGAGACTAAGTCCTCCATTAATGTGCCGCCATTGGTTAGGGCGGTGCGGGCCATCCTTCACACAGAGGATGATGCACCGGCTCCTAGGTCGAAATATCCTAATTTTAAAAAGGCTAAGGTAACTTCAAATGTTTTTCCCCTGTCTGACCAATTGACGGATCATATGGCGGGGGCCTGGCAGTCGCCCACTAAGAGATTTCAACCACAGAAATTATTGGCATCCAACTATCCTTTTCCTGAGGCTCACTGCAGGAAATGGGAAACCCCACCTGCGGTGGATTCCCATGTCACCCGCTTAATTAAAAGCGCTACATTGCCATTACCGTCTGTCTCCTTTCTGAAGGATCCCACGGACAGGAAAGTGGAGACTTGTTTAAAGTCTATCTACTCTCTCTCTGGGGCAGTGGCCCGTCCGTCCATGGCCATCTCTTGTGTGGCTAAAGCCGTTAAGAGCTGGGCCAAGCATTAAAGGATACTTTTCCAGACGATGCTCCGGATATCCAGAGAGCGTTAATAGGACAGATGAGGGATGTGGCTTCCTATATTGGGGAAGCATCGTTAGATGCCAGCCTGCTAACCTCTGCGGTTTCGGCTGCAGCTGTGTCTGCTCGTCGGTCCTTGTGGCTGCGGTCCTGGAGAGCTGACGCAGACTCTAAAAAGGACCTGGAGGTCTTACCTTTTAATGGGAAGTTGCTGTTTGGTCCAGACTTGGACAAAATAGTGGATACTCTGGCTAAATCCAAGTCAGCCTTCCTCCCTTCGGCTTCAGCACCTGCTCTGCCTTTCGGTCCTTTCGGGTTCAGGGTAAGGCAAAAGGTCAGTCCTTCCCGAGGCAGTCGGCGACCAAGGCCGCCACTAAGCCGAAGAAGCAGGCCCGGAGTGCTAGGAGCCCTTCTTCCCAGCAGGAAGATAAACCTTCTGCCTGATGTGACGGGCCTCCCTCTGGGGGACCCCAGAGTAGGAGGCCGACTTCTTCAATTTGCCCAGTGCTGGCACAATACCACCACGGATGCCTGGGATTGAGAAGTGGTCTCCCACGGGTACGTTCTGTCTTTTCGGCACAGACCGCCCCACCAGTTTTTCTGCACGAGTCCTTCTCAGGACAAAACCAAAGCTTTGCAGATTCAGGCAGCTATAGAGTCCTTGCTGAAAGCAGGGGTCATTGTTCCCATTCCTCAGTCACAACGAGGGACGGGGTACTACTCTACTCTGTTTCTGGTGCAGAAACCAAATGGTTCTCATCGCCCTATCCTCAAATTGAAGTCTTTGAACAAGTTCCTCAGAGTTCCCAAATTCAGGATGAAAACGTTACGTTCCATCATTCTGGCGATGGAACCCGGGGATTACATGGTCTCCCTGGATATCCAGGACGCCTACCTCCATGTTCCGATGGCACCTTTGCACCAGCGGTATCTGAGTTTCGCTATCCTACAACATCACCAGTTTCGGGCGCTACCCTTTGGCCTCTCCACGGCACCAAGGGTATTCACCAAAGTGATGGCGATCATGGCCGCACATCTTCGGAGCCAGAATGTACGGCTGCTGCCCTATTTAGACGACCTCCTTTTGCTGGCGAGCTCTCCTGACAATTGCTTGTCTGCAAGCGCATGGGTGGTTGATTGGAGAAAGTCCTCCCTGATTCCATTACAGCGGATGGTTCATTTGGGAGCCCTGCTAGATTCTCGTCAGCAAAGGATCTTCCTGACTCCGGAAAAGGTCTCCTCCCTACAGCTGCGGATACACAGTTGCCTGAGCAGTTGCCGCCTGTCTGTCCATTCGGCAATGAGAATTCTGGGGTCCATGGTGTCGGCATTCGACATGGTGGAATTTGCCCAGTTCCATTCCAGGCCCTTGCAGGGACTGATTCTATCGGAATGGAACGGGTTACCTCTCCGGATCCGGTCTCAGATGCTGTTGTTGTCCACGGAGGTTCGGCAGTCTTTGGCTTGGTGGCTTCAGACAACTCATCTGGTCGATGGGCGCCCCTTTTTTATCCCGGACTGGGTCCTGCTCACAACAGATGCCAGTCTCCGGGGTTGGGGTGCAGTGACAGGCTCGTTGTCACTTCAGGGACGTTGGACTGCATCCTGGAACTGCGGGCTGTGTACAGGGCCCTGCAGTCGTCCGGTTCAAGTTCAATCTGACAACGCCACCATGGTGGCGTACATCAACCACCAGGGAGGAACTCGCAGCCGGGCTGCGATGTCGGAGGTGTCTCGCATCCTTGCTTGGGCGGAGTGCCACATTCCAGCAATCTCGGCGGTCTTCATCCCAGGAGTCCTCAATTGGGAGGCGGACTTCCTCAGCCGTGACGATGTACATCCCGGCGAATGGTCTTTTCACCCAGAGGTGTTTCAGCTACTCGTGGAAAGATGGGGGCTGCCGGAGCTGGACTTGATGGCCTCTCGTCACAATCACAAGTTGCCCCTGTACGGGTCAAGGACAAGAGAGGCAGGCGCAAGTCTGGTGGAAGTGCTGTCGGTGAAATGGTCGTTTCAACTGGCGTACCTCTTTCCTCCGATATCCCTGCTGCCTCGGGTCCTGCGGAAATTCAAGCAGAACGGCGGCACGTTCGTGCTGGTGGCTCCAGCGTGACCCAGACGTCCTTGGTACTCCGATCTGAAGAGCCTCTCTATAGACGCTCCGTACCTTCTTCCTCAGTGTCAGGACCTATTGTCTCAAGGGCCCTGCCTTTACCCGGATCTGGGTTGGCTGTCTTTGACGGTGTGGCTCTTGAGACAGCAGTCTTAAGGTCTCGGGGCTTCTCTGGTTTGGTTATTAGTACCATGCTCAGGGCACGCAAGCCTGCTTCCACATGGATTTACCACAGGGTGTGGCGCACTTTATGTGGTGTGAGTCCAGAAACTATGTTCCTCAGGTGTTCTGAGTTTCTAGGATCTTGGAATTTCTGCAATCAGGTTTGGACCTAGGTTTACGTCTTGCCTCCCTGAAGGTTCATGTGTCCGCGCTGTCTGTGTGGTCCCAACAAAGGATCGCTACACTGCCAGATGTTCACACTTTTTTTTCAAGGTGTTCTCCGAATCCAGCCTCCCTTCGTGCCTCCTGTGGCTCCTTGGGACTTGGCGGTGGTTCTTCGGGTCCTGCAGGGTCCTCCTTTTTTGAGCCTCTTGAGTCGGTGGAACTCAAGTGGTTAACATTTAAGACTGTTTTTCTCCTGGCAATTGCTTCTGCCAGGAGATTGTCAGAATTTGGGGCGCTTTCCTGTCATCCCCCTTTTTCTGATTTTTCACCAGGACAGGGCTGTGCTTCGCACTCGTTCTGAGTTATTGCCTAAAGTGGTTTTGAAGTTCCACATCAATCGGGAACTTGTTGTGCCAGCTTTTCAGTCACCTGATCTTTCAGCTGGTGAGGCTTCCTTGGATGTGGTCCGTGCTCTCAGAATTTATGTGGACCGGACTGCTTCCGTTAGGAAGTCTGATTCTTTGTCCTCATTGGTTTTCAAAGGAGGGGTTGGCCTGCCAACAAACAAACGTTAGCCCGTTGACTTTGTTCTGTTATTTGTGAGGCTTATGCACAGGAGGGTTTACCTGTTCCAGCCTCTGTTAAGGCTCATTCCACTCGGTCTGTGGGTCCTTTTTGGGCTGCTAGACGTGGCGCCTCTGCTGTTCAGCTATGTAAGGCGGCCACCTGGGCTTCCATTCAGACGTTTTTGAGGTTCTATGCGTTTGACACCTTTGCCTCTCAGGATGCATCCTTCGGGCGCCGGGTTCTCCTTTCTGCACAGGAGCGTCCCTGCCCTTAGTTGAACTGCTTTGGGACATCCCCAAGGTCAACCCTATGGACCCTGAAGTAGAAAACAAGAGAGATGGTAAGAACTTACCGTTATCTCTGTTTCTACGAAGTCCATAGGGTCCACAGGGCACACGCCCTGACGCACCTGGCTTCATATCGGCTGTGTGGCTGGTCACTGGTTTTCTGTCTCCCATTTCTGTGAGTATTGTTTCTTGTGTGTTCCAGTCTTCCTTCTCTCTGTTTAGTCTCCTCCTCCGGCCTTGGCTGCTTACCAACTGAGGTGCCTGTGGCTCGGGGGTGAGGTATAGAGGAGGATGGACCCAAGTGCATCCTAGGAGCAGCAAAAGCTTTAACTGCGTGGTGCCCGTGGATCCAGATCCAGCTATATCCCAAGGTCAACCCTGTGGACTTCGTAGAAACAGAGATAACAAAGGTAAGTTCTTACCATATATCTTGTTTTTCTACTTCAGGGTCCATAGGGTATCCACAGGATACCTTGGGGTATAGGTGTGACGTCAGTCGCTGGGCACCATAGAGTTAAGCTTTTCAGCCTCCCAGGATGCACTAGGGTCCCCCTCCTATACCCCGCCCCCGAGCCAAGGCACCTCAGTTTCGTTTGGTGCCCGGCCGGAGTCGGGTGCACCTGTCGGAGTGGGGGCTAGAAGAGCCCCTGAAGCTTTCTTCAGTGCAGCTGTGGCTGCACATCTGGTTGTACAGCATGGACAATCAGTCCTGACGTCCATGCTGTCTTCCCTATACCCCCGCCGGTACCGATCCGGGGATGCTGGTGAGCATCTGGGGTCACCGCTAGCTGTGACCCCAGATGTTCCGGACCATGGCCGGATCCAAGGGGGACAAAGGTAAGCAGCGGGGTCCCGCGGTGGGTCCCCGCTGGTCACATGGTCCTAAGTCCCCAGGCAGGGGGCTCCCTGGGGACTGGCTGCAGCGTGGAGCCAGGCGACCAACCTGCGCTTTCCACTACCCCCTGGGACAGCGGACCGCAGCAGAGCGGTAGCGCTGCGCCGTCCCAGGGGTTAAATGCATGCCAGGGGAGCGCGCCTTCCCTGTCTCACAGCCGGCGCCTCCCCCGCTGCACACAGCCCTCTCTGCACGCTGCCGACTGGTCCTGTGGCAGCGCTCCTCCCCCAGCCCAGCCTCCTCTCTGCTCCTCGGCGGCCATCTTCTCCAGAACGCATGGTGAACGCTGCTGGAAGCGCTGGACGGAAGCATCGTGGTCTGGGTCCCCCCGCATACCTCTCCTCCGCTGTGGTCAGGTCTGTGTATGCAGCGCTGTGTCCTACCAGGCCCTGTGTCTGCGTAGTTGAGTGATCAGCGCTGTTAGTGCAGGAATTGATTTTCTTTGCATTGTATGTGACTGTGCTAGCGCTGCTGCCTGTAACTTTTCTCTAAACTGTCAGCTTTATTACTGTCCCTGTTCTTTCTGCTAAGCCCTTGCGGTGCGGTGCTGCAGGGTGGTCTCTCGCCTATTTAAGTTATAATTGGTGAGAGAGGTCACATACCTGGTACCATCATGTCCGAAAGTGATTTTCCCCTCCGGCTACAGTGTACTACGTGTAAAGTACCGTTAGCGGAGGGGGAGGGTAGCGCGGAGGGCCTTTGCCGGCAGTGTTTGTCCATGGCGCGGCCTCTTACGGTTACAGCACCGGTACAGGAGCCACCCTGGGCTTGTTTCGCTCAGGCGCTTACAGCCTTAGTGGGCCAGTTAGCTCCGCAGCCCGCGTTTACAACGATGGGTTTATCCCAGGAGTCTGTGGTACCCCACAGTCTCCCTATTTCCCCGTTCCCGGTTTCTCAGGAGCCAGCGTGGGTTAACTCCCTGACGAGTTCGGTACAGCACTTGTTGGATGTGTTGCAAGGGGAGTCTGTGATGCGGCCGCATAAACGGCCGGTGGCGTCTGTCGGCTCCTTATGAGGATGACGAGGGGACGTCTGATGATGGGGAGATTCTGGATCCTTACGATCAGGAACCTCTCCATACTAAGGACGCTGATGCTAAGTCCAAAGTATATATTCCTGGATTTATTCGGGCGGTCCGCACAGCCTTGGTGATTGAGGACGAAGTTCCCCCAGCGGCTAAATCTAAGTATGCCTTTTTCAAAGATGTGAAGGGCGATGCCACAGTCTTTCCTCTTTCGGGTCAGTTGGTGGACCATTTAGAGGAGGCGTGGAAACAGCCTGGCAAGAGATACCAGCCGCAGAGACGCCTGGCGGTGGCTTATCCGTTCGCGGATAATTATTTTGCAAAGTGGGAATCCCCTCCACAGGTGGATTCTCACGTGACCCGTCTTGTCCGTAGTGCCACATTGCCGATGCCATCTATGTCCTCCCTTAAGGATGCTACGGACCGCAAGGTGGAGATCTGCCTGAAGTCCGCTTATTCCCTTGCGGGGGGGGCAGCGCGGCCGGCTATGGCCATTTGCTGGGTTGCCAGAGCGATGGAGCGCTGGGCGGATTCATTAGAGGCTTCTTTTGATTCCGACTGTCCGGCCGAACAGGCGGAGTTGATTGGTAATCTCCGTGATTCGGCCACTTATATCAACGAGGCGGCTGCGATCCTGGAAGGCGGACGCAGATTCCAAAAAGGGTCTGGAGGCGTTGCCGTTTACCGGAGAAGTTCTCTTCGGTCCGGATCTGGATAAGATTGTGGCCACGCTGGCGGCAGCTAAATCGGCTTGACTCCCGTCTGCCGCTGCTCCTTCTGGTTCTGGACCATCGTCCTTTCGGTCATCTAGGGCCCAGGGCAGGCCCAAACCACAGTCGTTTCCTCGACAGGCTGGCCCTAAGAAATCGGCCAAGCCCCGGAAGCAGGCATGGAGTACCAGACGTCCGGCCCCCAAGCCAGATGACAAGCCTGCGGCCTGACGGTCTGGGCCTCCCTTTGGGGGAATCCCAGGGTGGGAGGCCGCCTGCTGCAGTTCGCCCAGTGTTGGTCAGCCACTACGACAGACACTTGGGTTCTGGAGGTGGTTTCCCACGGATACGCCCTCTCCTTCCGGCACAGACCCCCGGCTCGATTCTTCACCACGGGTCTACCATCAGACCGGAACAAGGCTACGGAGCTGCGGAAGGTATTGCACACTATGCTCCAGGCTGGAGTTATAGTGCCTGTTCCATTCTCCCAGAGGGGCCAGGGTTTCTATTCAAATCTATTTTTGGTACAGAAACCCAATGGGTCGTATCGTCCAATTCCCAACCTCAAAGCACTGAAGTCTTTGCGGGTTCCGAAGTTTCAGATGGAGACCCTACGGTCCATCATTCTGGCGCTGTAACCTGGGGACTACATGGTGTCATTGGACATACAGGACGCTTACCTGCATGTCCCTATTCTTTTGCGCCATCAACCGTTCCTCAGGTTTGCAATCCGCAGCGACCACTTCCAGTTTCGGGCGTTACCTTTTGGCCTGGCGACAGCACCACGTGTTTTCACCAAGGTGATGGCGGTCATGGCGGCTTCTCTGCGGCTGCAGGGAGTCCGCATGTCGCCGTACTTGGACGACCTGTTATTGGTGGCAGGATCTCCAGAGCTCCTGTTACGCCACTTGGACCTGACCATTGCACTGCTGCAACGGCACGGCTGGCTAATCAACTGGCAGAAGTCCACTCTAATCCCGTCTCGGAGGATTCTGCATCTTGGAGCCTTATTGGACTCGGGACAGCAAAGGATCTTCGTGACGGAGGACAAGATCTCTGCTTTACAGTCAAGGGTGCGCAGTTGTCTGCACAGCCGCCGGGTGTCCCTACACTCAGCGATGAGGTTACTGGGCTCCATGGTGTCGGTGTTCGACATGGTGGAATACGCCCAGTTTCACTCCAGACCTCTGCAGCACCTGATCCTGTCCAAGTGGAACGGGCTGCCTCAGTCTCTGAAGTCCCAGACGATTGTGATCACTCCGGAGGTTCGCCTGTCCCTTGCGTGGTGGTTACAGACGACCCACCTCAACAAGGGACATCCGTTCTGGGTTCCAAATTGGGTCCTGTTGACAACGGACGCCAGTCTTCGGGGCTGGGGAGCAGTTTCGGGTCCACACTTGTTCCAGGGCAGGTGGACGCCGACAGAAGCGGAGCTTCCAATCAATATCTTGGAACTCCGTGCGGTCTTCAATGCTCTCCAGCAGGCACATCGGGTTCTCCAGGGTCACCCGGTGCAGGTCCAGTCGGACAACGCTACCACCGTGGCCTACATAAACAGGCAAGGAGGAACTCGCAGTCGGGCGGCTCTCGTAGAGGTCTCTCGGATCCTGGTTTGGGCGGAGCGCAATCTTCCGGCCATATCAGCGGTCTTCATCCCGGGAGTGCTAAATTGGGAGGCGGACTTTCTAAGTCGCCAGGACGTTCATCCGGGGGAATGGTCCCTGCACCCGGACGTTTTTCAACTGCTGGTGGACAGGTGGGGTCTTCCAGAGATCGACCTTATAGCGTCCCGGCACAACAACAAGTTGCCGGTGTACGGGTCTCGCACAAGAGACGAAGGGGCGTCTCTGGTGGATGCTCTGCCCGTCCGGTGGACGTTCCGGTTCGCATACCTGTTCCCTCCGGTCTCCCTTCTTCCACGGGTAATCCGGAAATTCAAACAGGAAGGAGGGACGCTCCTGTTGATAGCTCCCGCGTGGCCCAGACGGCACTGGTTCTCAGACCTTCAGGGTCAGTCCGCCGACAGTCCTCTGCGGTTGCCGCTATGACCGGACCTTCTGTCTCAGGGTCCTTGTCTTCACCCGGACCTGACTCGGCTGTCTTTGACGGCGTGGCTGTTGAGACGGCCATGCTGAGGTCCCGGCGGTTTTCCAGCTCTGTGGTGCGTACCATGTTGCGAGCTCGGAAACCGTCTTCCGCAAGGATATACCATCGCGTGTGGCATACGTTCTTCCAGTGGTGTCGACCGAGAGGTTATGCACCGCGGGAGTTTCGTCTGTCTCGGATTCTCGCCTTCCTGCAAGCGGGACTAGATCATGGGCTTCGCCTTGCTTCTTTGAAGGTACAGGTTTCGGCCCTATCTGTCTGGTTTCACCGTAGGATTGCTACAATCCCGGATGTGCGCACCTTTATGCAAGGTGTTCTCCGCATTCAGCCGCTCTTTGTTCCACCTGTGGCGCCTTGGGATTTGGCTGTGGTCCTGAGGGCTTTCCAAGGACCGCCGTTTGAACCACTGGGCTCAGTGGATCTTAAATGGCTAACAGCTAAGACTGTTTTCCTTCTGGCCATTGCTTCGGCCAGACGTGTTTGAGTTAGGGGCTCTTTCTTGTAGACCCCCTTTCTTGGTTTTTCATGGGAACAGGGCAGTGCTCCGCACTCGGCCTGAGTTTCTTCCCAAAGTTGTTTCCCAGTTTCATGTTAACGAGGAAATCGTTGTTCCGGCCTTTAACTCACCGGGTCTTTCCGTGGATGAGGCCTCTTTGGATGTTGTGCGGGCCTTAAGGACTTATGTTGACCGCACTTCTTCGTTTAGGAAGTCGGACGCTTTGTTTGTCCTCTATGGCTTCCATAAAAAGGGTTGGCCTGCTTCAAAGCAAACTTTGGCAGCCTGGATCCGTATGGCTATTTCTGAAGCTTATCTTCATGAAGGCCTACCGGTTCCTCCTTCTCTGAAGGCTCATTCCACTAGGTCTGTGGGTCCTTCGTGGGCAGCTCGACGTGGTGCCTCGGCAGTTCAGATCTGCAAGTCTGCTACGTGGTCCTCTGTCCATACCTTCGTGAGGTATTACAGGTTTGACACCTTCGCCTCTCAGGATGCTTCCTTCGGGTGGCGGATTCTCCTTTCTGCACAGGAGCGTCCCCACCCTTAAAGGATACTGCTTTGGGACATCCCCAAGGTATCCTGTGGATACCCTATGGACCCTGAAGTAGAAAATATGAGATATGGTAAGAACTTACCCTTGTTATCTCTATTTCTACGAAGTCCATAGGGTTCCACAGGACTCCCACCCTGTCGCACCTGTGCTGCAGATGGGCTTTGCTCTGGTCACCGGTTTTCCGTCTCCCTCTGGTGAGAATGTGATTCTTGTATGTGTCCAGATCTTTTTTTCTCTCTCTTCCTTCTCCTCCTCCGGCCTATGGCTTGATAACTAACTGGGGTGCCTTGGCTCGGGGGCGGGGTATAGGAGGGGGACCCTAGTGCATCCTGGGAGGCTGAAAAGCTTAACTCTATGGTGCCCAGCGACTGACGTCACACCTATACCCCAAGGTATCCTGTGGATACCCTATGGACGTCGTAGAAATAGAGATAACAAGGGTAAGTTCTTACCATATCTCATATTTTCTCCAGCATACTTCGTGTTCATGCTATGGCAGAGGTTCCCAATCTCCGCCATTACAGTCCAGGTTTTACAATTTCCATGCTTGAGCACAGGTGGCATAGTACCTCGGTCAATTTGCTTTAGCCAACTGGACTCAAGCGTGGATATCCTTTAATATCTGGACTATAATGGCAGAGTTTGGTAAACTCTGCACTAGGGTGTTTTAGCAGGGCACCGCACACTGCCAGATTTGTGATGGGGAAAAAGCATTGTGCCCTTTTAAGGAGTGCCATGCTGATAGGTTATTGAGCAGATCAGCGCTGACTAACCAATTGCTGAGCGCAGCTCTTACCCTCCTCCTCCAGGCTGATCCGAGACCAGTAATAGCGCGACACATGGGGGACCTGGTATTGAGACAGCCCCGGGGTCTGCTCCGAGCAGGGGCTCCGGACACATCTCTGTCTGTAACAGAGTCTCTGCTGTTTGCACTGCTGCTTCCTGGTACCAGCAGCCAACTCCTCTGAAGACAAGCGTTTTTCTCTCTCTCCATAAAATGTCTATTAAAAATAATATAATACACTTGCCCAATCTGTGAAATACAGAAAGAAATGAAGGACCGGCACTCAAAGGAAACGTTTAATCCAGCATAAAGATGTATAATGTCCGCCCAATGGCGTCTTTCTGCCTTAATCTAGGCTATCACCACCTGGGGGAGCTTGATGATAGAAGCCTAGGTTAAAGCAGAAGTGGATGCTGTCGGGCAGGCATTAAACATCCTTTTTTTATTTGGTGGATGAGAGACAACATGTATACGGCCTGCACAGAGGTCCACAATAATCAAAAGACATGACAATCGTGAATTATGAATAATAGAGTATAATGTAAGTTTTTACATTGAGAGTAGTTATTCCACTGGGAATCAGTATGATTCGGCCGGCGGTTCAAATTCCCGACAGCGGCTGCCCGGCAGAGGCGAAAATCTTGATCGTCCAAGGTAAGTATTTGCTAACCCTATTCTACCCCCTAACCCTCAGGGTTGCCTAACCCTAACCTCCTCCTGGGGGTGCCTAACCCCCCCTAGCCTCACCCTAACCTCCCGGGGGGGAGGGGGGGTGCCTAACCCTAAGACCCTCCCGGGAGCCCTAAACCTAAGATCCCCCCTCCCCTTCCCCCGTGGCTATCCGCGCCCGGCTTACCTTTGATCGGTATGCCGGGCGTAGGGCTAATGAAAGGCGTCAGGATTTCGACACCTGTCATTAGACCCCTGCCGGGATTAGACAGTCGGGAAGCTGGCGGTCGGGCTTACGTCCTTCGGCTTCCCGACTGCTACCCATTCCACTAAATGGTCTCATCTGATTTTAGGAGTTATAAAGAAGAAAATAGGAGAATTTATAGAAATAAAAGGAGAGCCGTTCTACCGTGCTATATGACCTTGACAAAGCCTCGGCGAAACACGTGCCGGCCAGCCTGCTGGGGGTTCCTCAGTGCGCACTCTGGACCCCCCGCACCACGGTTACCACATATGAATGGAGACTATCAGGTACTTCCTTCTACTCCCTACTGCTCTCTCATTACTGCCAGCCGCCGGTACTCCCTGCGCTGCTGTTAGGCAACAGGGACAATGGTGTGAATTGGCTTTAAAAGCGGAAGCTCCTTATCTTCATTGTGCCAGTAGTGGGGACTCTCATTTCCTAGCCTCTGTATATTTATAAGACAGGAAACAGCAGATCCCAGGTGTATAAGTACACAACTTTCATCTATATCTATCATAATTTTGTTATACTTAGTCTCATGGGTAGAATCGAGGGACGCCTCTACTACCAATATTAATATATTACTGTGGTTATCCGTGTCATAGGTAGAATCGAGGGACGCCTCTACTACCAATATTAATATATTACTGTGGTTATCCGTGGCGTATAGCAATTTTAATTGTGTATTTTTTTCACTTTCATATGAATTATTATTTATTATTTCGCCCTTTTTTGCACTGTTAGAGTGCTTATTACACTTTAATATGCATTTGTCTTATTGCTGTTACCACACTTAAGAAGATTCACTGTTTATTCCTCTATTGAGAATGGATGCATAGCAGCAGAAATCTGCTCAGAGGCAATCCTGAATGCCTGCATGGCTAAATGCTATATACGTGTGTGTGTGTGTGTGTATGTATATATATATATATATGTATGTGTGTATGTATGAAACAACTGATTACCAATTGTTGAATATATTTCAATACACACAGGAAACAATTGTGATTGCCGGTCACATTCAAAATATATATTTCAATGCTTAAAGTTCTGTTTTGTGGTTTTTGAAAGATATGAACATGATATATATATACTTACTCCATAGTTTTGGACTACATACACAACACAAATTGAGATGATTGCATAGCAGGAATCTTCCCAGAGTCAATCCTGAATACCTGCATTGCTAAATGATATATATATATTTATAGAAACAACTGTGATCACCAATTGTTATATATATTTCAATATACACAGAAAACAATTGTGATTGCCAATTTACATCCAAATTGTATATTTTAATACCAAAAGCCCTGCCTTGTGGTTTTTCAAAGATATGAACATGATATATTTTTTCCATAGGTATTGACAAAAAATATACAACACAAATTGCAGTAACATTGTAGTGTATTTCCTATGATTGGAGTATTGTTTTTGTTTGTGGTGTTCAAACCTGATCGGTGTGTTTGGCCATTTTTTTTCTTTTTTCCTCTTTTTTTTTTTTTTTTTTTAATATCAATAAAAGGTCTTTTTTATAGCATGTTAATTCTATAGGAGTGTGCCCCACATACGGAGTCCTTTTTTTCTCCTCTCTGATCTATATGACCAGGGGTCAGATAAATGCTGGAGGGACGTGAAAGTGTGAAATCCATGGTTCCCATGTTTTGGTAAAACTGTTGGAGGAACCATAGAGAATGCTAGTCATCTATTCCATAGACTCTATGTGCCACGCTTTGGCTATGCTCTCTTGCAGTTGGAATCTTTCTTTTTTCGAAGCTGCTGCTGGGCCGTGCGGCTTATCAGTTTATGTTGATGACTAATGGCATCAGGGATGTTTTGTGACAAAAGAAAGTATTTAGGGTTAAAAGGTGTATTTAATCCTACAGATGTGTCCACATACATCTTCCTTGCATGTTGAACAGCCCTTCTAGTCAGGCCGTGCTGTGACTGTAGCGCTGAGCGTCTTCTAGTGCGACTTTCTACCTTCAAATGCGTCGGACGCACAAACCGCTTTTGCTGATTAAAATGATATTGGCATGCTTATATTGTGTGTGCGATTGCGGCTGTATCTACATGCAAGATGCTAAGTTACAGTATCAGCGGCTGTGACACTGTAGCGTAGCGCTTCGCATGCAGATAACTTCCGCAGTCACACACAGAATATAGATATGCTGCATATCATTTTAATCAGCAGAAGCTGCTTGTGTGTCCTATTCTCATGTAAAGACGCACGGTGCTACAGATTCACTGCATGGCACGACTAGAAGGGCTGTTTAACGCACAAGAAAGATTTATGTGGCCACATCTGTAGCTAAGGTGTGCAATATAACTGGATGATGCAAAGAGGATCTAGGTCTTACAAGTCGAGTGAGGCACGGCAGAGAGGAAACAAATCTACTCTGAGCATTCAAGCTTCAATTGATACTTTCTGATTTATGGTGCCCACAGACATAGCGATGTGCTCACGATCAGCCGTTGTGTACGATTGCCCTTGAAACTCTCCCCGGCAGCTCTGCACACGATTTGGTGTCCAATCTTCATACGATCTCTCCTGCATCCAGACTTTTTACAGTGCATCGTGTCCTAGATTGTCAGATCTGTCCTACTGCACGGCAGATCTGACGATGCGATGTGCGACCAGCAGGGATGCGCATCGCATCGTGGTCATGACTGGGGACTCACAATTTACTCAATATTTGGCCATATTTTACACGATCTGTCGTTCCATGGTGTCGGAATCGGCCCAATCGGGTAAAATATCGCTTTGTGTGTGGGCAGCTTTAGTCTGGTTCCATAAGACACCTTGAGCATGTCTGGCTACTATGTAGTAGCCTTTGAAATTTGATGCGTGTTTCTGTAATATTTCAAGTCTCACTCGCGTTATTTCGTCCATATGCATTGTGAAGTGATATGATGTAAGTTCTTAAAGCCATATGGAGGGACTCTTACTGGTAGGGCCTGAAAGAAGTACAACAGTTGAGGCAATAAATTAATCTTAACAGCATTGACCCAGCCAGTCCATGAAATATAACTGCCACTCCAGCTGTCAATATGTCTTGAGTTGTGCCAACAGCTTGGGGTAGTTAGCCTGAAATAACTGATGGTTTCTAGTGAGAGTACAGCGGCCCATATACGGTGCGATAAAACGGCCGATCCGACGGATTGGTACGATTTGGCTGCTATATCGCACAGTGTATGGGCATGATATCGAATAGTGTCCGCACCCGTGGGGTCATGCATCACGCCCCCAGATCTTAGGTTCAGTCGATCTGGGGATGCGATGTGCGATCCCATGCAGCGCTATGCGAGTGGGGGAGGGGGGTGCAGGCATATCGGGTGGTCGGCCACCTGATTGCACCGGGTGTGGGGACCGCCCGATATGTTGTATACCCCGGTACGGTGCATATCGCATTGTGTATGGCCGGCATAACTCACAGATATTTCATCTGACGGCGATGCCACCGAAAGGGTAATTAAGTTCCAATGTAGTTTTGAGTTCTCGCGGGATATGGAAGGGGGGAGCACTAGTGAGTAATAGATGACCCCTAAAGAACTAATTATGAGGGTATATACCTAGGCCACGCCCCTGGCATTATACATCTGTATGCTGGATTAAAAGATTTCTCTTATTTTCATCACAACAGTGAGTACCGGTCCTTCGTTTCTTTCTGGATTGCACAGATTGAGTGTATTATATGTTTCAGTCATGTAGCTTTTCATCAGGAGCATCTATATGATTGAAACATACATTGGGCTTTTATCAATGCTGGACAATTTGAAATAAATGTAACTACTTTTTAATAGGGATGTGCAGGCTTGGATTAGTTCGCATTTTTCCGTCAATTCTTATTTTTCTAGCCAAAAATCGGGTCTCAGAAGAGGCAAACGTCATCTTTCATGGACAAACCTCAACATTCCTGGACAAAAGTCCATGAAAGATTGTTTTGCCTCTTTCTGAGACCCGATTTTTGGCGGGAAGAATCAGAATTTGGCTGTTAAATCCGAACTAATCCGAGCCTGCACATCCCTACTTTTCAACTACTTTCTTCGATTGCTGATCCTTCCTATCTGTATATCAGATGGGTGAAGTATGATTGTTTTATGGATCTTGCACCTTGGTTACATATGATTAATTTTTATTTTGTATTCAGTGCTGTCTCTTACTTACATACACACACACACACCTCTATTTGTATTATATTACATTAGTAAATTGTGTAATTTATATGGTGTCACAAGGGTTCCGCAGTACGTATGCCTCAACAGTACTAACCAAGCGCAAGAAACAAAAGAGCCAAAAATTCCAATGCAAAACAATGCAGGGCATGGGATACAAGCTGCATATACATTGTTACATATGCACTCACAGTACCCACAATGGTAGTGATGCCTAAAGCTTTAGAGCCAATGTGGGTAGAAGAGGAGCACCAGAGGGAAAAGGGCCCTGCTTGTGAGAGCTTACAGCCTAGATAGGATACAAAGGTGAGACGCATGAAGGGGTGAGAGCTAGAAGGCTTATTATTGAAGTGTCTGGGGAGCTCTGTTAAAGCTTTGAATTGAAGTGGAGAGTGTATTTGGTATAGGGAGGGAGTTCCAGTGATGGGGAGCAGAACGGGCAAAATCTTGGAAGTGGGAGGAGGTACTCTGTTGGGACAAGAGATGGCAGTCTGAGTAAAGTGGGCGAAAAAATAGATATGGTGAGAGTCACGGCACTAAAATTGTAGTCACCTTGGAGTGAATGTATGTATTAGATATATACTTATACTTCTCTTTTCAATATAGACAAGGATTCTGTATACTGTTTGGCACGTCCTCAATGTGGGTTGGATTCACCAAGGGTTTATGCAAACAAATAAATGAAGATGATGTAAAAACTGAAGAAAAACATAGAATGAAAGTCTTTCTCAACATAATTTATGCATCTATGTGCGATAAATTCAACCGTACCCCCTCTCACTGAGTAAAGGGAGGTGATTTTCCCATAAAGGTATCTTTTTTATTAGGACGAGAATTAAAGCTCCTACAGATCAGTAGTATCTCTGACTTGTGAAGTATAGTTGATATCTAGTGTATTTCGCAGAGGTGGCGTACCTCACTTACACTAATATGCAGGTGGCAAAGCTTGTAAAGGTATCGTTATAGGTCATTCATAATAATTCGTACCGATACTCACGTGTTATCGTGGTGGTAGAAAGCATGTAGCGGTATCTTTAAAAATGATGATTTCCGGAATATACTCCAATATTAATAAAAGAGCAATGTTTTATTCACACAAAGATAAAAGAAAACCCACTAAAATAATTAATTAAAAGTTAAAATTAGACTGAAGGGGTGGGCAACACTTAGGGAGAGGCAGACCAAGTAACGAGAAATGTATAAAAAAAAGTCCCGGGATTTATATAAAAAAAGTTAAATGGTCATACCTTTACTCCAGTAGTGTGTCTAAAAAAAGTCCCATCAGGTAGTAGGTCCTCCGATCCAACGCGTTTCGAGTTAATAAACTCTTTATCAAGGCATGGAGGTAGAGCTATTAATGGCTCATTTTATAGTGTAGATAGTAGAATACAAAATGGAGGCACTTCCGGTGCCGGCTGGCGGACGGGAAGTAGAAGCCCGAAACCGGAAGTGGTCATGATATTGAAAGTTTCTGGGAATTGTAGTTTCTTTCCTTTTTTTTTTTTTTTTCCTTTCTTTCCCTCTTCGGTCTCCAGTGTGCATAGTTCTTTAGCTAGACGTGACCACCGGAAATGGAAGGTCGAGACCGGATGTGGTCATAATATCAGATGGTGCTCTGGGAGTTGTAGTTTTCACAGGTAGTCCATCAAGTTTGAGGGTGGTTCTTAAAATCGTTTAACATATAAATGAAGTTATTGGATGGATATACTTAAGAGGAGATGTTGAAAGTGTTTGGACAGTGTAAGTTGAAAGTGTATAGACACTATATAATTGGTCTCCTAGGAAGTAAAGGTTTGTAAAGTGGGTGCCCAGGAGTGTGAAGGGAGATGAGGTTGGAAATGTAGGGGGGGTGAATTGGGTTAGGACTTTATAGGTTAGTGTGAAATGTTTAAATTGGGTTCTGAAAGGAAAGGGGACCAATTGAAGGGGGGAGGCAGAAGCATTATGTTTGGTGAGGAGGGTGAGCTGAGCCGAAGTATTGAGGACAGATTGGAGTGGAAAGAGATGGGTTCCAAGGAGACCAGATAAGAGGAGGTTACAGTAGTCTAGTCTAGAGATGACCAGTGAGTGGATGAGGGTCTTTGCTTCCTCTAGGGCAGGGGTTGGCAATAAGCTGCCCTCCAGCTGTTGTTGAACTACACATCCCAGTTATGCCTTGCAACAGTTAGAACATGGCCAAATAGCAAAACTGGCAGGGCATGCTGGGATGTGTAGTTTATTAACAGCTGGGGAGCCGTTTGTCCACCACTACTCTAGGGTGAGCGGGTCTGATCCTGGAGATATTGCAAAGGTTGAAGCAACAAGACTGGGATAGGGACTGAATGTGTTTTATTTAAGGAAACAATGACAGCAGACATGCTGAATAGATGAGATGGTGAGGTTGTTGATGGATGGTGAAATCGAGGGAGCAGAGGGGACCTGGATAGGAGGGAAGATGATCAGCTCAATCTTCGACAAGTCAGGTTGCCTGGTATTGTTGCCATGTAGTTGTTGGAGTTCTTAGTCCTATTCTTTATTGTTTCAGATCTGCATCTGGCCATGAGGCGACGTCCAGTATCTACAAGAGTTCTAGTGACTCACGTCCAATCTCTGGGTTCCCCTATAACTATCCAAGCCTCCAGGATAGAAGACCAGGTGAACCACTACCCATGCCAAAAAAGTCAATTTTAAAGAAACGTACTGAACCAGAGGCCACGCGCAATGACCAGTCCCCTCGGGTATGTCCTCAGTCCCATGCATCTTCCTCTATAACTGGACCCCAATACTCATGTTGTTAAGAATCTGTTTATCTGTGTGCAACTTCCCACAACAAATGGATTTTTTTTCCTGAACTGATAGTGCAAATTCTAGGATCAGCAGCCTCTCACTAGTAAGTGCTTCCTCCTATGTGTCACTGGAACTTGATTAAACTACAAATGTGTGGAATCATTTTTTGTTTTAGGGTGTTGGAAAATAACTTCATCTCTGCTGTAAAAGTATTATTAGAAATGTCCTGAGAAATCCTTGACACCAGCAATGGAGTCCTTTGTCGGCCAGCATTGGTGTATTGCACATGGACATTCATGGTTCTATTCACAGTTTAATTTTGTTTTTATTTCCTTCTAAAAACAGGTTGATAATTCAAGTAACAAAGATCTAACAGATTTGAAGTCCTCCCCAGCTCCAGTGAGAACCAGTGAAGTAGGCTCTAAAATTGCTGCTATTGGCCCCAGCAAGACTAACTTGCCACAAATCACAACCAGTCATAAGACACCAGTAAACCAGAAGCCCAGTCCTATCCTTCCAGCACACAAGATGAGTAGCATTTCCAACCCTCCTTTAGCTGGAATGAAAACCAACTCTCCACTTGTAACTGGGAGTAACCCATCTCCAGCAACACCAATGGGCAGAACCTTGACCACAGCAAAACAGGGTGGCACACTAGCCAATGCAGACAATGTTGTCAAGACACCTCAACATGACAATTCTGAGAACAAATTGCCTACAGCAAATGTCCCTAAGAGAAGCCAGAATGGCTCTATGGGAGACTTCCTGGATATGTTTAACAAGAGTGCCTGTGAAACTCGAGTTCCTTTCAATCCCACCAGACCCTTTTTGGTACGTAAGGAAGAAGTTAAAACACCAGATGTTGATAATCTCGACCGTTTTTTGTTACCACACGAACATGCAAAGGATATTGAGTGCAAATTATCTCCTCCCGTGGCAAAAGAAAATATTTCTAGCAGCACTCCGGATAAGAATCAAAGAAGTACCTCGGAAATTGAAGATGAGGAAAGATTCTTGTATGGGGATGAGGATAATAAGAAAACTGATTCCGAGAAAGTGTCATCTAGCCAAACATCCTCTGTAGCTGCACCTGCCGAGGCTCCCAATAAACAAGAGTTTGAAAAGATCCATGATCTGCTGAAGACTATCGGGTTGGACATTGGCTTAGCAGAAATCGGACAACTCGCTGACAGAACTCATGAACGACTTCATGGAAAGAAATGGATACAGAAGATACCACAGGCTCCAGCACAGCAACCACAGGGTGTGGCCAAAACCAGTCCTGTTGTCCCCAAACTCAAGACTGCTCAGCCCCCTGTTACAACAGAAAAGAAGGAAAAAGACCTCACTAAACCAACAGCAAAGATAGAGAAAGCCGCAAAGCCAGTTCAGCCGGTTAAAGAGCAGACTCCACCAATACCCCAGCCCTCAAAACCTGCCACCAAAGCGAAAACGCCTCCACTAATACAGAAGCCAGTTCCCAAAGAGCAGGCCATTCCCTCACACAATGTAGAAATACCCATGCAGCCACCCACAATTAGCTATGTGCCGGAGCCAATCTCTCCCGCTCCCCAAGTTCCCCTTTATCCGCCCTACAGTCCCACACCAATAGTGCAGACATATTCCATACCGCCACCAAACTATATTCCCTACTCTCCCTATCCGACGTATCCCCCATCCAACTGGCCCATGTATCCACCGGTCCATAAGGTTCACATGCCTGCCCCTGTGGCTCCTCCCATAATCTACAACCCCCGTAGTAATTTACTGATCATTGAAACCACTAAAGAGCCTGTCAAAAGTGAGGTCAGACCATCATCTGCTGTTGAGGATGAACGAATGTCCAAACAGGAAGCCGACCGCAGAAGCGAAACTGAGAAAATTAAAGTAAGTCTCTTCTTGAATATTAAAGGGCACTTTATTTTTTTAACCTTGTATGTCTCAAGTGATGAGATGCATTGTTTGTTTACCCTGATGATTCACCGTAGCTCAGCTAAAAACAGAATTTCAAAATCCCTGTCTCAGCTGTTAGACCGTGTACAAAGGAGATCTATTATAGGCAGCAAGCTAAAATAATAAAGCCTAGCATGTCAGTTATACTTGCTGTTCCAGTACCTCCAATCTGCAGTTTGCATAGAGCCTTTTCCGCTACATGGTACACTAAGAAACCAATTGGGCATCTGATTTTTATTTTTTTCACTACCCTGGAGTGATTAAAGATCGTGAAGCACATGCTTTCTGAGCAATAGCTGCTGTCTCTGGAATGCACAGAAGAATAAATAGTGAGACAGCAGTAAATGGCAATCGCAGATCATCTCAATACCAGCTGGTGTATAGTAGCGTAACATTAAATTGCAGTGTTCTCCCCATGCTTTTATGGGGTGGGGGCGGGCTTCCCCCCTCTGGTCTCTTACATATATAAGTAACGATGTTCATTGTCGATCATTGGTGCCTTATGTTGGATATTGCATGTAATTGAAGTAATTGTTAAACCCTATCAGCAGTCTCCATGTTTCTAATCATCATGATTTTTGTTTTGGCTTTTACATTGTTTTTAAGCTACCTAGATCATGTCTGATTAGTGCTGCATTCCAGTGATGTCTCTTATTTATTGTGGTGGTACTCACTGAAAAGGTTGCGAACCCAACTGTCATGCAAAGTTTTAAGTAAGACTGAAGTTAAGCAATTCTATTTACGTCCTTACCGAGCTTCGGAGCTGTCTGGCGTCGTTCCTCACACTGGCCATTGGGCCATATCTAGGTATGTAATATGTAAAGATACATGCACATTTGACATGGGAAAAAAAAAGACCCTTTCATTTATTGAAGGTTATGGAGGAGCTGAATGAACTTCAGAAAGTGCATCAAGCCAAGACCGAGAATTTGAAAACACTCAGTACAAAGGTGGAGCAGCTAAGTATCCATCAAGGTGAGTGTTACCACACCTAGTTTACACTGACGACAATGACGTAGTGTCTGATTATGGTCAACCGTCGGCCCATTATAATGTTTTGTGAGATGGGAATGCAATAGGAGTTTGGCAAATGTGTACTTCTAAATCTCTTATCACCATAACACACCCACCCACCCACCCATAGACTGCACATGATGACTGACTTTGTTTCTCACAGGTCTTCTGCTGCAGAAGAAACAAAGGGAGAAGGCTGGCCATAAGGATCCCCTTCTAGAGGAACTGAATACAGTTTTGTCATCTGCCCAGAAGCAGATTACCTCCCTGTGTCAAGAACTTGAAGATACAAAGGAGAAAAAGCAGAAGCTCATTAAGCTGGCAGGGATCCTAGGAGTCAGCCCTACTGAGTTAGCTGAATGGAAAGAAACGTCTAAGAAACGGGAATGGAGCCCTGGCTCTCCTGTGTCGTCAAGGGTGAGAGTTTCACAGAGGTCATCTCATTCCTTTTCGTGTCTCATATGAGAATTGTCTAAGTTTTAGTAGTGAAATTGCAGTAAGTAGTTCTATATCATGAGCCCAAATTGAATTGCTTAATCAGTAGCACAAATGGCGCCACTCTTTGGCCAGTAGCTCCATTTAGTGTTCTCCGATGAAATATCTGCCATTTATACATTTCTTAAGATCCATCTTACCCGTTTTTCCTCCTCCGAGTGTTCCATGTTCATTTTCTACTTAAACATGTTTTTTTTTCTCACCCAGGGCTTTGACAGTGAGTCAAAAGCCAGTAGTGACTCTAAGACAAAGACTAACTTGAAGAGCAGCACTGACCCAGTGCCAAAGATTGACAAACTCGAGACTGGCACAAAACCTGGTTCTGACATTAAATTAGGGGATGTCAACTCATCTGCAAGTTCATCAGACTTATCCAGCAGTACTGTGAAGTCAGACGATTCCAAGCGTAAAAGCAGCCCACCAAAATCAAACTCTGACTTGAAAGTGCCATCAGAGCCCAGCTCGTCTTGCTCATCCAAGACACAGGATATTTCAATGTCGCAAGACGAGTCGAGGTCAAAGAGCCCAAAGTCCAGCGCCCCGCCTTCCAAGACATCCCCTAACCACGAGGAGCCTGCACCCTTTGATACGACTCAAATATTTGAATATTGTGATTTTGGTGGACATTGGTGCGAGAGCTGCAATCTCCTCTTCATGACTTTGCCGGAGTTCCTCCTGCACTTGCATGATAAACAACACAGTGAGGTATGACCTTAAAAATCGGTATCTGTTTATTGTATGACCGAATGATTATGGGTGCTTGTAATGTTACTCATCACTGAGAAATTGGGTGTTTTGGGCATTTGTGTACAACTAGTAGTTTTTTAAATATATATTTATATTTTTACATCTATACTGTATGAGTAGATGTGTGCTCATAAACATGAAATGTTCATTCCCCTTTCTATTCAAATAGAAATTGGAAGCGCAGAAAACTCCTTGGGTTAAAGAGAGAACTGAAAATAGTGTTAAAACAAAATTGAATGTTACTCTGAGAGGTGAGACTTTGCTCCATATAGTTGCTTGGAAAGGAGGAGGAGGAGGGGCAACATCTTGAATGTTCTCTTACTTGCCTGCTCTACTGTCAAACGTTGCAGGTCCTGAGTTCATGCACCCAACTTGTGGATACTACTGTGAAATATGTAAAGAACTCTTTCCAGATCACAAGGTTGCTGTAGAGCATGTCAAAGCTTATCCACACAATGAAAAGTACGAGGTATGTATTTCCAAAATGATGTCTTTAAACCAGATGCTTTATTTGAGGTTTAGGGCAGTGGTAAGTCTTTTGCTATGGTTCATGAGCAGTCCTGGGTACGGATGTAGTCAATGTCTGTCTAGAGGGCTTATCTGTGATGAACTCTCCTCATAAGCTGGCCACACATCTAAAGATTATCTGTCCAATCAGCCAACTAGTTGATTGGTTGGAATGAAAATCTGGTAAGGTATGAAAGCAAATGACAATCAGCAATTTGCTCCCAAATGCCAGAAAATGGACAAAAACCTGTTTGAACAAATAGTTTAGATCAAACATTTAACAAACTTGTCTGACGACCATTTTCATCTGTTTTATGGCATTTAGGAGCAAATTGCTGATCATCATTCCTTACCAGATTTTCATTCCAACCAATCAACAAGTTGGCTGGTTGGATGTAAGTTGGTCTAGTGTGTGGCCAGCTTTACAGTTTTATAGGAGACTTGACTACTTAAACTCTTCCCACATTAATCCTGAACTTTTCAAATTGTGCGTTTTATGGAAATGCAGTGCTGACTTTTTTTCACATTTTTAAAGACCTGCAGACGGCTTACATTGTATGAGTCCGCTAAAAAGAACTTCTGCAGGCTTTAAGATGTACTTGTCTTAAGCAGCGAGACGCCTATATACCACAGACATTGTTAAAATAAAGAGAGTACTAGTTTCCTAGTAAAGACTAACCCCTTTCTCATAAATATAAAACTTGCAATTTCTTACCTGGTTTATAAATTTTAATAAAATTTATTATATATTTTTTTTTTTTTATTATTATTATTTTTTTGCATCCTCCAGAAATACCTTGCTGTGAACATCAATTACGAAAAACTGCGTCTCTTGAAGAAGAACGCGGGCTTAATAGCTGCTCAGGAGACAGCTCGCAGACAGAGAGAGCAAAAACGCAAGGCTAATGAGCAACATGAGCAGAGCAAAACTAAGAAGGTGAAAAAACAGGAAGAGGAGAGAGAAAGAAATGTCAAACGCAAATCTTCTCTTTCACCTGCCAAGTCTGACCAGAAACGGAATACTATTCCAGATAAGGGGGCAGTTAAATCCACTGCAGTTGGGAAGCATGCCTGGAAGACATCGGAGTCTAAAAGCCATACCGTTAGCAGCACACCGAAAGTTGAGGCTGCAGCTAAAAAAGATCAAGACGATGAGGTTAAGGGTCATGCTGTTACGGCAAAGGGAACTGAAATTAAATTGTGTAAGCCCAGTAATACACAGGAAAGCCCTCGAAATTCAACCTCTTCCTCCTCCACTGAATCTATCACGTCAACAGTCTCCACATGCACCCCCAGTTCCTCTACTACTACTTCTTCAACTTTCACAACACAAACTAAAGTTCAACCCGATCTGCCAGATCCTACGACCCATCAAAGAACTCCCTCCGTGGCTCCAATAAGCAAGCCGGCTCCTCTCAATACATTCTTGTCTATAAAATCTTCAAGCACATCATCCAAAGCTATCCCTGTATTGAAAGGTAAGCCCGCAGAGGTATTTTTGGAAGATTTGGATTCCAAAGTTTCTGCAGGACAATTGGTGAGTCTGAAAGAAACAAAAGAGTCCGTATCGAAACCAGAACCGGTTTCCACAGTCAAACTGACCGAGACCTCTAGTGGTGTGAAACCAAACCATGAAAAGACCAAAATCACTAAGAAAGTGGCCAATAATGAGTTATTGGAGAAAAGAAAAAAAGAGCAATATGATATGTTTTTCAATAAAAAGACAGTTAGTGTTGATCATAATACTGCGGCTAAAAAAGGAAGAGCGACTGCAGCGCCCACAAAACTGGTGGATTCTAGCTCTAAGAAAAGTAGTGTTAATTCCAGCCCAACTAATGCTGCCTCTTCCTCCAACCCTTCACATAAAGTTACTAGTAATCCCAGTGATCTAACAAAAAAAACAGGTACTGTAAAGGACCAGCACGTGCAGGTGACGAAGTCTTCTACTCAAAGTGCTAGCCATGTGGCACCTGTCAAAACATGTCAGCCTCCAATTAACACAGCACCTGGCAAAATGGAGCCGCCTAAAGCAGTGACCATTCCAAATAGTTCAACAAAAAGTACATCCCAAGTTGAAACAGGCAAGAACATCAAAGCTTCCATTACTCCATTGACTAGTAAGCCAGGGTACACCCATTCACAAGAAGAGAAAGGAATAAACACCAGTGTGCAAAAGCCTTCAGATACCAACGCACCTAGTAAACCAAAAGAAATTACTACCCAATTCACCTGTCTTTCAATGAATCCAGTGACAGGTAAACTGGAATATATACCTTTGCAAGAAACAAAGACCAACAAGGAAACCATTGTCCCAAAACCATTGGAAAAGAAGCCTGTTGTAACTATTGCTCCAAGTGTGAAGCCAACTTCAGTGCCTGCTGTGAAGCTAAATCCCATTTACAGTGCTACTACCAAACTAAACCAAAAATTTAAAAGGGCACCTCTGTCTCTGCCATCTTTGTTTGGCCACACACCAGACATAGGGTATATTAAAATATCATCTGCAGGAGCCCAGAAGTCCACTAAAGCAGATAATTATGCAGCAGGTCAACAGCCCCATGAGCAGAACAAGGTGACTATTAAAACAAGTCCGACTAAAGATCTGCAGCATGAACTGGACTCCTATTACAAGCTAATAGCTACAGAAGACGATCCTGAAGATTTAACAACTTCTGAGGATCAAGAAATGGAAGATCAACCAGTTGCCATCAGTGCTACTGTGCAAATGAAAGTGGAAAATCCAAGAAAGAACATAAAACTAGAGCACGCACAGCCTCATACGAAGACACCTATTAAGGCTGTTATCCCAGTGGAATCTTGTGAAGATCTGGATGACTCCGATATGGCTTGTGAAGTCCCCGATGTCTCCATGAGTGCTATTGCTGCTTCCAAGCACAAACCCTTTGGTCAGAGCTTAATGTCATCTGGTTACGCATCATCACAATTGGATTTGTCTGCAACCAAGCAGCCTGTGAATATTTCATATGGAAAATCTCTTGTGGATAAGGATTATTCAAAGACCATACAAGAGAAGACCCCACCTGTATCGGATTATTCCATGGACGACTTGTCAGTACTAACCACATGTGATTCTGACTAAACACGCGCTCACCGCTATGACGAACAGTAAAATTCATAGTAACGCAATTGAGTATAAATATTAGGAGGGTTCCAGTCCCTGCTAGTACTACCTCTGCTTCCAGCAAAATTACTTGTTTGTGTTTAAAACCATAAATCCACAGGTTGTAATATGTTAGGAAACTGCTTTCAACATTTAAATGTACTTCAACTTTTCAATTGTAACCTTACAAAATTTGATTTTAAATGTTGGATTGTGCATCAAATTCTTGGTGTTCAAGCATAATCCTTTTGGTTTGTAAATACTTATTGTTTAGGAAGGGTGTGTTTTCCTTTTCAGAAGTTTGGAAACTGTTCAAATTAAGCTTCTGTTCATCATCAACGTGCTAGGTATGTCCTGGGACCAGAGATGTGTGTAAGTACGCAGTAAGAAACGGCTCTACGTGGGGTACACTTACCTTTTTCTTTTTTTTTCAAACCTGCTGTATTGCGGTTCTGTAAATACTTGTTTTAGGATCACCGTTCTATGTTCATATGCATACCTGTGTTTAGATCAGCAGTGGGCAATAAGCAGCCCCCCAGCTGCTGTAGAACTACACATCCCAGCATGCCCTGCGACAGTTTAAACATGGCCAAATAGCAAAACTGGCAGAGCATTCTGGGATGTGTAGCTCTGCAGCAGCTGGAGGGCTAATTATTGCCCACCCCTGGTTTATAAATATTTATTTATTTTCTTTTAGTTTTTTTGGGGCTGAGTTCATACTGGTGTCATTGTATAATTGTTCCTCAGGCATTGTGGTATCCTGCAGAAAACTAATTGTCGAGTTGATGTCTGAGAGACTGCAGACCCAACCATGGATGTCTTAGACGTTGTTACTGCCTTTTGGAGAGAAATGAAGTAAATGCATGCAATCGCCCATCGCAGTTCAGCTGCGTGTTACGAAGACTGAGACGAACACTGTATAATGGGCACACATGTTCTGTGGCTGTAATACCTTTCCACCTCTTGGAATGCATTGTTTTGTTTTGTTTTTTTTCTTTAAAATATCTGTGCAGTGTATGCTAAAAATTACATTTCAATAAAAGGTGATCATAAATAGTTAATACTTGCCTCCCCCCCCCCCCCAGTTTATTTTGGTCGGTATTCCGACGTGTACATCAAACATTTGCAGTAGAATATTTGTGCTTGCGTAAAATTGATGGTATAAACAGGAACCAACAACACACAATGTCGTAGTCTCGCACTTCAGTGTACATTTATAGATGCATCAACTGGTTTTTTTTTTTTTTTTTTTTTTTGCCCATGTTTTCTGTACATATGCTTCAATCAGTCTATAGGAATATGAAATGTACGTGATTTGTGTATGTGACAACATCAGATAATTTAAAAGTACAAAGTTAAGCGGAGATCGGCATCACTCTCTTACAGCTCAGTCTCGCTGACTGCGGCAAAGTCAGAACTCGGAATGACATCTGTAATGTTCCGCAACTCCGGCATCAAACACCACATTTTACAAACTATCTTTATCGGAGAAGAGTTAGCGGCTAGATTAGTGCCCTCTGAGGAAAAACAAGTGATTGTATGAAGTGGTTTTGAATGAAGTCCTGTTATGTCATGCTGTGTGCATTCGACCATTCTGAAGTTTACTAATTAAATAAAGTCTGCAAATCAGCTTATCTGCTCCTTAAACACTCCATCAGATGTTAAGCCAAATATTTAATATCCTGATCTTCTCGCTGTGATATATGTATGTAGGAAACTCAAGAGTCCATAAGTGGTGTGAAGTAGCAGTAAATGCTATTAGCCGCATAGCCCATTGTGCGTGAGTAAATGCGGCTATATGCCGTACTTGCGTTACTTCTGGTCTCGCTGATGTTTGTTCACATCCCCATATGGCTCCTTACAAAAATCTACGAGTCCGGTGCGAGATCGGTAATGTTCACTCTAGGTCCGGCAGCAGGCAGGGCGCCAAATCTAGAGCTAGGGCACTTCTGCGCGCGTGGCCAAAGAAAAGGGGGCGAGTCTTTATGACGCGTCTCCTTTTCGTCACTTTCGTCGCATGCGCCCGGCATCCATTCACCGGCGGTGACAGCTGCGCCGCCGTTTTGACCATCCGCGGGAAACTGATCCGCGGGTGAAGACAGAACCCACAGGCTCTCAGCGGGGCGCCACGCTTCAGGGCAGGGTGCTCTCTGCCCTTCAGAAATAGGGCGCGGCGCGGCACCCCACCAAAACAGCCTAGCGGAAACGCTAGATCGGGTTGAGAGATGAAAGGGGGGCGACTTGTGCTGTTATCGGCCTTTCTACGAAGGTACAACGGCATCTCACTCCCTCGCACTGAATAGTGTGTTCCTATAAATGTCTGTTAATTGTGTGTGAGAGGATGGAGAGTGATAGTCCTGCCCTAGGTGCTGGGGTATTTGCTGCAGAGAAGTGATACTGTAGATCACTGGTTCTTTACTTCAGTCACCAAGTACCATCAACATGGTCATGGTTTTAGGATTTCTTTAATCATGCACAGATTAGTTTTTCTTTTTTTCTTTTTTTTTATGATCAGTAATAATCCCACAGAAAGAATTCCTGAAAACATAACCTGTCGGGGAGTACATGCAAATTGAAATTGAGTCAATGCTGTAGAACACATGAGATGTTATAGGGAGGGAGTCCAGATGTTTACCATGCTTCATCCCCTGCATAGGTTTGTACCCCAATTGGGGTATGCCTTCCTATACCTGCTGCATATTACAAATATTGATGTAAATATAATAGATATGTAGAGCAGTGGTTCTCAGCACCAACCCTCAAGTTTTCCCAACAGGTCTGTAGAAGCAGGTGGGATAATTACTGACCCAGATGACCTCACCTGTGCATGATTAAAGATGTCCACAAAACATGACCTGTTGCTGGTACTTGAGGACAGAAGTTGAGAACCCTTTATGTAGAGTTTTGAAATTAAGTCTAAAGGTACCTACACGCTTAGCGATATTTTACACGATTTTTCCTGATTCCGACGTATTGTGATGACAAATCGTGTAAAATATGTCCTAATCGTGAGTGTCTACTCACGATGCCGATGCGCGTCCCCGCAGGTCGTACATCGCATCTTCAGATCTGCTGTGCTGTAGGGCAGATCTGACATTCTCAGTCACAATGCACTGGAATAGTTAGGAGGCACAATAGATCTTTTGTCACATTGGACAGTTTTTAACACCAAATTGTGCACACGACTGCCAGGGAGCTGCAGGCGAGAGGGGAAATCGGACACTATGATCGTGAGCAAGTGTGTAGGCACCTTAACTGTGGACGTTTAATAGTATTCATTACAGAGGGTATCCCAAAACATAGATATACAAGAGTATATACCACACTGCAACGCTCACTTAAACGGCAAAACGGCAAAAATCCTCAAAAAAGTAAAAGCGTGGGCCCCTACACTTAGGGGCAGATTTACTAAAGGGAAGGGGTTTTTTTTGTCATGTTTTCAACCTGCTGCCCATTGCCCGCAGTTTTCACCTTCAACCACTCAGATTTACTAATCGCCGATTTGGGTGATGCTTTTAAACCTGCTGGCAATGGGCATCAGATTTCAAATGGCCACCCCTCCGGAAAAACTCTCCACAAAACCGCTGCATCTATGTGGCCAATCAGAAAGTGAGTACTCCCAATACAGTGTTAATGAAGGCAATCCATCTGTATTGAAGGAGGAAAATAACATTAGGAATACTGTTAAGGAAGCAATATTACTTTTAATATAATTGGGTGCAAAAATGTTTGAGAGCACTATATAGCAAGTATAGTAAAGCCAATATTAATTGGTGTTAAAACATATATATTTATAAAGGGGGCAACATTTATTTGTGTGCACCATTTCTAGAGTCCTAAAAATAAATTAAATATATTTTTAACACCAATTAATGATACTTGAAGAATGTAATATCTTATTTTAATCAAACTAGACACTATTTTTGCACCCACATATATTCCTAAAATAATATTGCGCCCTATAAGTATTTAATGTTTTCCTCCATCAATACACAACGATTGCCTTTTCTAAATGTCCTCACATACTGAATGGCCACATGGCTCAAACTATATGCTATTTGAGCCATCTTTCTAGTCTGCTTCTATTGATTGTTTTCAAAAGTGGTGCTTGATAAATCTGACCGATTTTTTATTTTTTTTTATTTTTTTTTTATTTTATATTTATTGAAAATCTGGATGGTGGTGTGTTTTTAAAGGCAATTTGTAAACATTCATCTTTTTGGCGGTATTGCTTTTAGTAGATCAGTTAGGTTTGTATAGGGTGTTTGTGACTTTTTATACCATGAGGTCAAAACACATCGCCATATTATTGCACTGCAATAATGAGAAAAAACAAAGTCCAGCGAGTGCATGCCATTGTTTACTTGCCTACATTTAAAACCAGGAACCCGGCCATTGTGAATTAAATGCCGAGTTTGATCTGTCCTGTGAGTGGTATTAAACTGCTAAGGCTAGTCTGGCTGCCTCCTCCGGGCCAGGTTATTTTTGGTACAGGCAGAACAAAACGAACCAATAACTAACTATAAGGTAGTGGAGGGCAATAAGTGGCCCTCCAGCTGCTGTGGCACTTCACATCCCAGCATGTCTTGCCTCCGTTTTGCTATCAGGGCATGCCAAAACTGTGGCATGGCATGCTGGGATGTGTAGTTCAACAGCAGCTGGAGGGCTACTCTTTGCCTTCCACTGCATTATAGTTATTGGTGCTTTATTTTCTGCCTGTACCAAAATAACCTGTCCTGGAGGAGGCAGCCAGACTAGCCTTAGCAGTTTAATACCACTCACAGGACAGATCAAACTCGGCATTTAATTCACAACGGCTGAGTTCCTGGTTTTAAATGTATGTAAGTAAACAATGGCATACACTCTATTTTTCTGGTATTTCTCATTATTGCAGCACAATAATAAGGCAACGTGATTTGACCTCATCTGGAAAGCATGAGGGCACTACTTTGATCATAATTTGCAACTGAATGTAAATAATGAGTGTAATTTTCACACGCTGTATTCTTGTGGTGTTTGTCAGTGGTAATGGGTAACACCATATATTTTATGGCACTAACAAGTGGCACCTAATCCCAAAAGGTAGAAGCATAAGATAATGAAGTCTGCATCACACTACCTCCAAACTTGCTAGGCCTGTCTATGCATTTTACAACTGCTTGTTGACTGTTAGGGAAGCTGGTGAGGAGGGCCAGGGGGAATTACACCTGGCCTATTTAAGAGCTGCATTCAGTCACCTGTTACCAACTACTGTGACTATCATTTGTTCTGTAACTACTTTCATATGTAATGTGATTGTTTTTTACACTCTTAAAGGTTGTTGTTTCTACCTCAGGGGTTTCTAGAAGAACTTGTCATCTAGTGGGGACCTTTTATGTGTATGTTGTTAATGCTGTATGCTTACTCCTAGGCAGGCTTCCATCAATCCATGCTGCAGGAGGGTCTGGAGCAGAGTGCGGGACTTGAGTTTGGCTGTCGATGTACAACGTTTTCTCCTAGGTCGGTGAACCCGGTTTGCATAATTACACAGCTCATAAGGCAGCGTAAGAGAAAAAAAAAAAAACAGCGAATCTGGTGATTTTCAGAAGTGGCCATTTTTATACAGTATCTCACAAATTCTTTAATTTTATATGGCAGAAAATGGCTGGGCCTGACCTGTTCTGCGTATGTGCAGAACGGGTCTGTGGTCCCTCACGCAGAATGAAAGTCTGCTGTGTGAATTCCTATTAATCTTTATGCCCTAAAGTCGCTGTTTAGTGTTGCGAGTCACACAAGAAATAATTGCTTTCCAGACTAAGTGTGGTTCCAAAGCACAAAATCTTATTATGTAGAAAGCATTCAGTTACATGCCTTGATCTAAACACAATTTAGCGCAAAAAGATTATACAAGGTACAGTCGATACATACGCATTCGCCCTGGATCCAGTTTTCCCGTCATCAAATGTGAAACTTCAGCCAACAGAAAGAAAAAGATGACTGACTACCAGACATAGAGTGCTTGCATATATAACGAGTTGGCATAATCCCATTGGATCTTCCTCCTGGTTCTCCTGTTACGATACAGTTCATAGGTCAGTTTGTATTGTAATAGGACAGCCCTCCAACGGCTCTTTGTGTGCATTTTCCCACCAAAGAACAAGTCTAAACTGGCTAATAGGCATTGAAATGTACTCTAATGTAATGTTTATCTCTCTGATCCATAACTTGCAGACGCATGTTGCTATTTCCTTGTCGATGGAACCGGAAATCTGCAAATAAACAGTGGTTTAGAATGGCACCAAACATGGTCTGCTTATCATGTACTAAACCTTAGATACCAAATATATGTATTTCACAAAAGACTTGATAACTAATAAAACCTTTAATATTAACCTTAATGCTAGGCAACCTTTATGCGGAAGTATGTAGTGTGTCGGTGTGTGGATATTAAGAAAAGACGCTAGTATGCGTTGTGCGTCTACGTGTTTGTGGAGTACACCATGGTACGTGCTTTGCTGGGTTGTTCATATTATATGTAGTAATGTACGTATTTGTATAATGAGGACTTTTAACCTGGGGCAGTGGCAGACGCACGACTCTAATCATAACAGCGCTGTACTCGGGGTATCGTGTAGATAACGCAAAATAGTGTCATGCGAACAACGCAAAAATGGCATCGTGCAGATATTATTGTTACAATTTAGGTCTCAGCCAACCATCCGGCTTCGACAATCCACCCTTTCATAGCAACAATAAGCTATCACACTCTGGTCTTAATTTATTTTTTAGTATTACGCTATGACATTATTTAATGTCATATTATGGGATGGGACAATGTGGTCATTAAACCATCAATAATGTGTCTCTGGGAGAGACATAAAACTACCCTTACACGCACACCGCGGATCTTGGAAGATCATGGGAAAGATGTGGGGATGCACCTAACCTATAAAGGAAGTCTTGAAGGGGTTTTGGACTTACATTATTTAGGATGTTTAAAATAACTTTTAATACATTTCATGCATGGCTAAATCTATACATCATCTGATGGTACATTCTAGTTTGGGGTTGTAATACAGTTCTTCCTTGACCTTGGTATCCATAATATCATTGCTCATCACCATCTTGGTTTTTCGGTTTGCCCTTGTGCACTTTCTACACTTCAGTACATTAGGAACACACCTGACATATAAGCCAATTACTGAGATGACAATTAGTATAAGGAATAGGAGCTTACCCACAGTGGCAACCAGATCCTGGACCCATTCTCCTAGACCGGAGAACCATATCACAGGGTTCAACCGAGTGAACCACTCTTCTACCTTCTCTACTTCAATTAGTGAAGCATTATGGTTTTTCCGAAATTACCATTTTAACTGCAGAATTTCATCCATCTTCCAGTCTATCACCTCCCTGGGGTCACTAGTATTATTTGTGATATACGTGCAGCACTTGACACCAAATTGGGTGGCCAAATTTACACAGTATCTTCCAGTGACAGCTGTTAAATAATTTAACACTAGCCTATGTTGCACAAGTTTTTTCTTATAAGCTTGTAACTCCCTACCTAAACGTCATCATACATCTCGGTGATATTATCTATTAATTTAGCAAGGTCTTGAATGTACAGTCAGGTGCATAAATATTGGGACATTGACAGAATTTTCATATTTTGGCCTCTATTCACTACCACAATGGCTTTGAAATGAAAGAAACAATATGTGCTTTAACTGCAGACTTTCAGATTTAATTTGAGGGTAATTACATCCAAATCAGGTGAACGGTGTAGGAATTACAACGGTTTCTATATGTGCCTCCCACTTTTTAAGGGGACAAAAGTAATGGGACAAACTAAACAATCCTAAATCTAACTTTCACTTTTTAATACTTTGTTGCAAATCCTTTGCAGGCAATTACAGCCTGAAGTCTGGAACGCATAGACATCACCAGATGCTGGGTTTCATCCCTGGTGATGCTCTGCCAGGCCTCTACTGCAAATGTCTTCATTTCCTGCTTGTTCTTGGGACATTTTCCCTTCAGTTTTGTCTTCATCAAATGAAATGCATGCTCAATCGGATTCAGGTCAGGGGATTGACTTGGCCATTGCATAACATTCCACTTTTTAGCCTTAAAAAAACTCTTTGGTTGCTTTTGCAGTATGCTTCGGGTCATTGTCCATCTGCACTGTGAAGTGCCGTCCAATAAGTTATGAAGCATTTCACAGAATATGAGCATATAATATTGCCCGAAACACTTCAGAATTCATTCTGCTGCTTCTGTCAGCAGTCACATCATCAATAAATACAAGGGAACCAGTTCCATTGGCAACCATACATGCTCACGCCATGACACTACTACCACAATGCTTCACTGATGAGATGGTATGTTTTGGATCATGAGCAGTTCCTTTCCTTCTCCATACTCTTCTCTTCCCATCACTCTGGTACAAGTTGATCTTTGTCTCATCTGTCAATAGGATGTTGTTCCAGAACTGTAATGGCTTTTTTAGATGTTGTTTGGCAAACTCTAATCTGGTCTTCCTGATTTTGAGGCTCACCAATAGTTTACATCTTGTGGTGAACCCTCTATATTCACTCTTGTGAAGTCTTCTCTTGATTGTTGACTTTGACACATATACACCTACCTCCTGGAGAGTGTTCTTGATTTGGCCAACTGTTGTGAAGGGGTTTTTCTTCAGCAGGGAAATAATTCTTCTGTCATCCACCACAGTTGTTTTCCGTGGTCTTCCGTGACTTTTGGTGTTGCTGAGCTCTCGGGTGCGTTCTTTCTTTTTAATAATGTTCCAAACAGTTGATTTGGCCACACCTAATGTTTTTGCTATCTCTCTGATGGGTTTCACTGATAGTGACAGCTCTTTGGATCTCATATTGAGAGTCGACAGCAACTGATTCCAAATGCAAATGTCACACCTAGAATCAACTCCAGACCTTTTACCTGCTTAATTGATAATGAAATAACGAGGGAATAGCCCACACCTGTCCATGAAATAGCTTTTGAGTTGATAGTCCCATTACTTTTGGCCCCTTAAAAAGTGGGAGGCACATATAGAAACCGTTGTAATTCCTACACCGTTCACCTGATTTGGATGTAATTACCCTCAAATTAAATCTGAAAGTCTGCAGTTAAAGCACATCTTGTTTCTTTCATTTCAAAGCCATTGTGGTGGTGAATAGAGGCCAAAATATGAAAATTCTGTCAATGTTCCAATATTTATGCACCTGACATTTAGAGTACCCCGAGCGATCCTGGTGGGATCCAATGCTACTAAAACTTGAAACCCAGTTGTTTCACTAATCAATTGTGTGGCTTTATGTACATCACCAGGTATCATGTTTTTCTTCTCACGGTGTTCATAATGCATATTAAGATATGGGGATGTTGTGTTTTTATGGATACCAAGCATTTCACCATGTGTAAGGGTCATAACTTCTGGAACTACTCTTTCTAGGTAGCATAAACCTTTTGAACTCGGACAGAGCTTTCCTTCCACATATAAAATACACCTCATCAGGGAGTACATAAGGCTTAGTATGCATCATTATCGTCAAACACAATTCCCTAGCAAGTGATCCTATTTCAAGTTCTCCCATTTGACTCATACAACCTTCTGGTTTTAATTCCTTGGCACAGCACCCTTCTGGTACCCTACCAACAATTTCTTTGGTGGAACTTAGTGTATATTTATACCTGAAGTGTCTTCCACCTAGTCTAATTGTGCGTAAAAGTTCAAAATTTATAGGTTCATTATCAGCTCTTAGTGAGAAGGTCATCGCCTGGTTATTCCCAGTCACCTCCCAAATTCCTGGTTTGTTGGACTTGGTGATGTTCAAACATAAAAGTGAACTATCCACTTGGTACTGGTGGAGTTTAAAATTAGGTGGTTTGGACATAAGAAATTTTCCATCCAGTGCATCCCCTCTTTTCAATTCTAAAACCTCAGAGACATTCAATGGGAATGGTACTAACCCTACATTATGCTGTCCGTGAGGCACGTGAGAGCACACCCAACAGTCCGTTTGGTTTAAAACTTTGCATACCATGGTATGATAATCCTCTAAAGGATACCCACCCCAATACGGGTTATACTTAGGCTGGCACCTTTGGGTGCATCTCTCATCAATTTTGGACCCACAAAACGCACAAATACAGTATTCCTTAGACGATAGCCTAGAAACTCTGAGACAATGTGAAGGTCTAACTGATCTCTTAAGCAATTACTGTACTGCGTATGGTCAGATACTCCCCCGGTTGGTTTAGCACTCCTCTTAACTCCACTCCATCGATATCACCCTCAGCTCCCCTCTCCGTCACAGAAACCAGAAATCCCGAAACAAACTAGGATGATAAACTCTGGAAGAAGACACAAACATAACCCCAGCATACCACTCCATTGCTGGAACAGTGATCTACAAATTACTTTCGCGCAAGTGTCTCACTTTAACTTTTAACCCTCCTGGAACAGGCTCGCAATTGACAGGTCTACGTTATCTGCCTCGACTCCGCCTTGTCTCTCCACCGGTTGGTTGCCCTTTTTGCAGTGAGTGGAATGGACCCAAGTATCTCTGCCACTTTCAAGGAAGTTGTACTCGTCAGCAACACTTGATACGGACCTTCCCACCGATCTGTCAGACAACCTGAACGCAAGAAATTTGTGATCATAACCAATTCTCCATGTTCAACAACATGACAGTTTGAAATTGTTGTCACATGATATGCCAGAAACAGTCTCTGCTGTTGCTGCTCCAACTGTTTACTCATTGCTATAAGATACTTTACAGTAACCTCGTTGTTACTCTTCAAATCTTCCTGCGGACTTACAATCAAACAGCACTTCAAAGGGGGACAGACGGAGAGGGGGCCTTAGAGTTGTCCTGATGCTATGAAGGATTAGCGGTAAGGCTTCTGGCCATCCCAGTCCAGTTTCTGCCAAGATCTTACTTAATTTATTCTTAATAGTATCGTTTACCCTTCCCACCTTGGCACTGGACTGTGGTCGGTAAGGGTTGTGAAGTCTACTATTAATACCCATCAACTTACACATGTTCTGGAAGACATCACCTGCGAAATGAGTACCCCCATCACTCTCAATAATTCTAGGGATACCATATCTGCATACAAATTCCTGAATCCTTTTAGCAGTAAACGCAGCAGTATTGGTGGCAGCTGGATATGCCTCTACCCAATTAGAAAACACATCTGTACACACTAGTACATATTTGAGATTCCTGCAGGGTGGTAATTGGATGAAATCAATTTGTATTACCTGAAAAGATCCGTCTGTCGGAGGAATGTGGGATGGCTCGGTTAGTGTTGTTTTTCCAACGTTCTTCCTCAAGTATGTCAAACAGGACATTGCCCTCTTTTCAGCTTGGGAAGAGAAACCTGGTGCACACCAATACGCCCTGACCAATTTCCACATACCTTCCTTTCCCAGGTGTGTCAGATCATGCGCTGCCTCAGCCAAGCTTGGGTAATATACCTTGGGTGCCGCCGGCTTACCTTGTCCATCTCTCCAGAGTCCAGAGGACTCTTGTCCACATCCCTTGGATCTCCAGTCTGCCTTTTCCTGAATGAAACACCCATTTTGCATCTCAATTAATTTTTGCATATCAATCATTTGGAACATCATCATTTTGTTAATTGGCATGTTACATTTTAAACCTGCTGCCCATTTGGCAGCTTCATCTGCCCTATTATTGCCCAGTGACACCGGATCGTCCCCACATGTATGGGCTTTACACTTAATGACGGCCACTGCCTTAGGCATTTGAATCGGTCAATAGTCCTTTTTATATGTTTTGAATGTGCAACTGGTGTGCCTGCTGCTGTCATAAAATTTCTCAGACACCATAGAGCACCAAAATCATGTACTACCCCGAAGGCGTACCTAGAGTCAGTGTAGATATTAGCAGATTTGCCTTTTGCTAATTCACACTCTTCTTAGTGCCACCAGCTTTGCCACTTGGGCCAAGTGAGGTGGACCAAGGGGTTCGGCTTCTATGATGTCTTCGTCATTTACAACAGCATAACCTGTACATAACTCTCCAGTGTCAGTTTGTCTATTACAACTCCCATCCATATGAAATGTCACATCTACATTTTCTAAAGGTGTATCACGTATGTCAGGTCTTGCAGTAAAGGTCTCATTCAAATATTCCATACAATCATGTGCATCAATATACCTGCAGAACCCACCTTTCCACCCTTTGTGCATCCTGAGGCACATATGGTAAATACGTTACTGGGCTTAACGTACTGCACCGTTTAATAGTGATGTTTGCAGGTGCTATTAGAGCTAGTTCCCAATTTGTGAACCTAGCTGAGGAGACATGTCTGGTTTGGGCAGAATTCAGCAAAGCAGATACAGCATGGGGTGTATAGACAATCATATCATGGCCTAATACTGCATCCTCACTCTTACTGACCAAAAGAGCAGTTGCTGCTACACTTCGTGATCTTGCCACAGTGTCCAATTGTGCACTGTAGTATGCTACGGGTCTGTTGGCATCACCATGTTTTTGTGTGAGGATACCTGCTGCGCAACTGTCAGCTTCCGTACAATACAAATCAAAAGGTTTTTCATAATCAGGTATTCCCAATGCAGGTGCTCTTGTCATGCTATCCTTAAGGTTAAGGAAAGCCTGCTCTGTTTCCTCTGTGACCGACACCATTGGGTTTCGAGGAAGAGACTAAGGGTCTCATTCAGACCCGCTCGCGAGTGGGTCGATGGTACCCAAATGCATATGCGCACGACGGAGGGAGCACCGTCGTGCGCATGCGTGAGACCTGGATAGCGACAGCCAAGCTGTCGCTCCGGGTCTCGCATCAAAGGGAGTGTGCTGTTGATGGTGAGTGACAGCACGCCCCCTTTGGTGGGCGTGCCGGGGCGTGGCTGCCAGACGGAGGCGTTCCCATACTATAACTTGGTACATGGTACTCAATTTACACCATCAGAATCTATTTGTTTCAATTTAATGATAATTAGTCATTCATTTGACAATTAGCCATTCATATATTACTGGACGGAACGAGAAGGTTGAGCGCTACAACATACTTTTTGTTCCCATGGGAACGCCTACCGTCTGGGGCCGGCCCCACTGACATCAGTGGGAGTGATTTTGGCTCTGATAGAGCCAAAATCACTCCAGGGCTTGCAGCAGCGAGACCCTACCGCAGGATCTCGTCGCTAGCCCGATGGTCGCGATGGTCTTGACCATCGCGACCAGCATCATGGACGCTCGCATAAGATGTGGGTGGTAACCAACAGCTATGCGAGCGTCCAAAAGGCCACTCCAAATTTAAATAGGATGGCCCTGATTCAGAGCGAGCGCTCTGGTCAGAGCGTCCGGCTCTGAATCAGGGCCTAAGTCCTGTAATGGTAAAGCCAAAAATAAAAAAACCTGGGATCCACATTCTGCAGTATCCACACATTCCCAAGAAGGCATGGATTTGCTGTTGGTTCTGTGGCAGTGTCATGGTCTGTATGGCCTGGATTGTGTCAGTTGTCAGATGTCGTAATCCCTGGGTTAGACAGTGTCCCAAGTATTTAACCCTGGACTGGCATGGTTGTAATTTGTCCTTAGCAAACTTGTGTTCTGTCTGTGAGAGATGAAGCAACAGTAGTTTAGTATCATTTAAACATGATGAATTAGAACACAACAATAAATCATCTACATATTGTATTAGAACAGATCCATTTGCAGGTTGAAAAGATTGTAAACAGTCGTGTAAGGCCTGGGAGAAGATATTGGGGCTGTCTATGAAGCCCTGGGGTAATCGTGGCCATGTGTGTTGTACCCCCCTGTATGTAAATGCAAATAGGTACTGACAGTCAGGATGAAGAGGGACAGAGAAGGCAGAACAGAGGTCAATGACAGTAAAATGGGTTGCAGATGGTGGAATCTGCATAAGGATGACAGCTGGATTTGGCACTATGGGGAATTGGCTCTCAACTACCTTATTAACTCTTAAGGTCCTGTACTAATCTATAGCCCCTCCCCCCAGACTTCTTCACTGGAAAAATGGGACTATTGGCTACACTTGTTGTATGGACTAAATTTTCCTGCTGGAGCAATCTCTCAATTATGGGAGACACCCCTAACTCTACCTCCTGGTTTTAAAGGGTACTGGGGAATTTTTGGAGCTTTTACCACTTTTCAGATTTAACATTACAGGAGCTACATTTGCCATCAATCCAGTGTCCTGTCCATCTTTGGTCCAGAGGGACCCTGATATCTGAGATAACATATGCTCTACCTGAGATGGATTTTTATCTGAAACAGTAGTGTGAAACATTAACCTTTGGGGAGTGTCCAGTATATCCCTCACCTCGTGCGCAACTCTCTGGGATATCTAAAAATATACCATCAGGGGTACAATAAATGACACATCCCATTTTACATAATAAATCCCTTTCCAGTAGGTTAGTAGGGGGTGCTGCTGCCAGGAAAAAGGAATGCCTGGTATGCAATAGACCGATGGTAACCTCTGCGGATTTGGTTAAAGGATAATGTTGCACTATACTCGTTCCATCCATTGCTGATACTGTTTTGCTGGTCACCTGTAGATTGGATGAAGAATTTAACACTGATCTGGTCGCCCCTGTGTCTACAAGAAAATAATGTTTGGTGCCAGCTACATCAACTATCATTACAGGTTCTTCTCTAGTATCCCCAGTTAACCTGACTGGCTGTAGACTACAGGTGTGACCTGACCCCTAGAGCTGACTATCTTCCAGCAAAGCATTCACTGCTACGATGTGAGCAAGTGATGGCTGGAATTTTCCTGACTCTGGTGGGTGTCCCTTCTGTGGGTATCTCAGTTTTTCCTGGTTTGGGGTTTCCCACTGTCTAGCTTTACAAAATCTACTTAATTGCCCCTCGTTACATCTATAACACCTTTGTGGTTGACGTGTATTGAAAGGTTGTTTGGGTTGGGGAGTGTGAAAAGATTGCGGTTGTGTATGGGGATAAGGGTTAGGAGGTTGTGTGTGATAAGAGTGCTGCGGTGTTATTTGCATTCCTTCCAGAGCTTGAATACTAACAGCCATTAGTTTCTCACTCTGCATTTCTCTCTTTCTAAGGATGCTTTTATCATGTTCAATTGCAGATCCCCTGAGTGTGTCTACCGTAACTCCCCTCCAACCAGGAAGTGAGGTCTGAACCCTGGCCTTTAGAGTGTCTTTAAGACCATCCATAAGCACTGTGATTGTCATTTCACTGTGGTGTGTGTTGTATTTTATATCCTCTATACCTGTGTATTGGGTAATAGTCTGCAGTGCTCTACTGCAGACTCACTCTTTCTGTTTAATCGTAAAAATCTTACTCCAGTTAACTACTACTGGGAAATATACGGTCAACTGGGTGACTATGTGGGCTATGTTGTCCTGATTACCTTCATCAGTTATGGGACCATCGCCGTGATAAACTTTTTCACGTCGGTTTTGAGAGGAAGACATGCCCGTAATACCACTTGCCAATCTTTGTTGGTTGGCTCATGAGCATTACCTAAATCCTTTACAAATCTCTGACACTTTGCTAGTACTTTCCTAGGGTCAGGGATATCTGTCATTATGGAATGTAGCTCTGCTCTTGTCCATGGACAATGTATCGCTACATTCCTTGTGGCCACTACACCATGTGCGTCCGGATTCCCATTGGGAACAGTTATTGTCCAGATGGGATGGATGCCTGCCACACTGCTACCTTTGGCTTCATTACCTGGTGGAGGGTTCAGCCTACTACTACATATGGTATTAACAACCTCTGCTACTCTTACAGCGGGTGTTAATACTTCCTGTTATGGTGGGGCTACCTCTATTTCTGGTACTAGCGGGGCAGCTACCTGTGCTTGCTGTGATGGTACATTTAACATTTGTGAAACATGGGAAAGCGCTGACATTACAACAGGTTCATCATCTGTATCATAAACAAGTTCCTTATAGTTACTTAGGAGAGGGTACAAGTTACTTATTACATTTTTATGATTTTTGAGATCGACTACCTTCACCCCCATCCGTATAGGGCGGTGGTGGTGCACTACTAACATTACCTTCCACAACGCTACTTTGCCGTGCATGCGCGCTGCTTGGCAGGACACACTATTTAGCGTTGCGTGCGCGTTCCCTTGCGTCGTGCGCCCGACGCTAGTTTGCGTCGCATGCACACCGCTAAGCCACATGTTCCCCGCGTGCTGCCACAACTTCAAGCAATCGTTAAACTTTATCCTTTTTGTTTAGAGATTTCACTAAACATATACTCTCTCTAACTATATTCGGAACCTCCAAATCAAAGCTACCAATCTTAGGAAAAGTTGTTCTACATTTCTTCGTCATCTTGACCCATATGTCACAGTACGCTGTAGCGTACGCACCATACTTTTTAAACATGGCATACCTGGCCGACCCAAGCGGCCCTTCCAACAGCAGCACATCATCGACCATTACTAGAGATTGCCTCGCACCCATCTGAGAAAACGCTTAGCAATTTCTAGAGGATTTCGATTGGTGAACAATTTTCAGAGAGCTACGTTCACGCACTCCCTCAAGTTATACACAGTCGGCCCGCTGGGCGTTAGTCGGCTTGCACAACGAGGAGCAGAATAACCACCTATTGTAAATTATTCTACCTGCGGCAAATTCAAACCAAGCTTCAGCCGCTCGCTTTTTCCCCGCTGTGCACCACTTTCCCGCTAGGCGATATGGTCCGTGTGCATAAACGAGGAGTAAAATAACCGCCTAGCGAATTATTTTACTTGCGATGAATTTAACTCCAAGCTTCACCACTCGCTTCCTACTTTGAGTTTACTCCCAGCTGATAGCATCTAGGAGTTCCAATAACTCCTAACGTTGCCAGCAGTTTCACTCCCACAACAACCCACTTCACAATCACAGTTTATATAACTATGTGGTTCGATCGCATTACCCAAAGAACCTAACTGATATATGGACTTTGCGATTAATGGGTGTCGGACCGAGCAACCCCTTAGTTTCTCGATAACCACAATGTACCTGCTTTGTACACTGGCCCAGTAGTTTGTATGGCCACGTCAGGCACCTACCGAGTTTCAATAACTGATAGCGGTCTCTCAGCATCAAGTGGTAGGTTTTCGAAGGCAGTGCGTTCTTTCCTGCGTATGGCGCCTCCACCCTTTGGTGAGAGACCGATAAACGTGTGTTACCATGTGAATTGTGGTAGCGTGACTTCATTCGACAAGCCCCAACTATGAATTCCTATTAATCTTTATACCCTAAAGTCACTATTTAGCGTTGCGAGTCACACAAGAAATAATTGCTTTCCAGACTTTGTGTGGTTCCAAAGCACAAAATCTTATTATATAAAAAGCATTCAGTTACACGCCTTGATCTAAACACAATTTAGCGCAAAAAGATTATACATATACAAGGTACAGTCGAGACATACGCATGCGCTCCGGATCCAGATTTCCCGGCATCAAATGTGAAACCTCTGCCAACAGAAAGAAAAAGATGACTAGAGTGCTTGCATATATACCCTTACAGAGATAGGCAGTACAATAGAACGAGTTGGCATAATCCCATTGGTTCTTCCTCCTGGTTCTTCTGTTACGATACAGTTCATAGGTCAGTTTGTATTGTAATAGTACAGCCATCCAACGGCTCTTTGTGTGCATTTTCCCGCCGAAGAACAAGTTTAAACTGGCTAATAAACATTACATAGTACATTTCAATGCCTATCTTTCTATGATCCATAACTTGCAGACGCATGTTGCGATTTCCTTGCCGATGGAATCGGAAATCTGCAAATAAACAGTGGTTTAGAATGGCACCAAACATGGTCTGCTTATCATGTACTAAACCGTAGATATCAAGTCTATTGTGAAATACATATATTTGGTAACGAATAAAACCTTTAATATTAAACTTAATGATAGGGAATCTTTGTGTAAGTATGTAGTGTCGGTGTGGGGATATTAAGATAAGACGCTAGTATGTGTTGTATATGTGTTTGTGGAGTACACCATGGTACGTGCTTTGCTGGGTTGTTCATATTATATGTAGTAATAAATGTACGTATTTGTATAATGAGGACTTTTCACCTGGGGCAGTGGCAGACGCACGACGCCAATAATCATAGCAGCGCTGTACACGGGGTATCGTGTAGACAACGCAAAATGGTGTTGTGCAGATATTGTTACAATTTAAGTCTCAGCCAACCATCTGTTGTAGACAGCTGCCATTTGTGGGCAGGGAGGGGGTGGGGCAGAGATCAGGATCTCTGGCGGCTGACTGAGATTTCCAGGCCTCTTCCTCGCCTCTGTGGCGGCCGGCTTGCGTGACCCTGTGGGTCACCTTAGCTGGTCGATGTTCGCGCAGAGTATCCGATGCTGCATTCGACAACACAGCTCGAATAAGTAATGCACAGGAGGCGTGATGCCTCCTGCTGTATTACCATATCTGCAAGGATCGCAATTGCAAGGCTGCCTGCGTGCATACATCATATCTATAGCCTGCGTGCAGCTTTGCAATGGTGATCCTTGCTGAATCAGGCCCAGGGGTCCCTGCAGAGGTCTGCAAGTTCACTGCCGGACAGGCCAGCACATCTGCACTGCTAGTGTAGCTCATCCCCGAGAAGTGAGAGTGTGTGAAAGCAGGTGGGTCTAGAAGGAGAGTATGGACTTGGGACTCTTTCAAATGACCTAGCAGCTGGGAAAGTCACTGTGCGGTGTCGATGGTAGTGAGGTCTGGAGGAAATCCGCTAAGGTTGGTAAATTTGCACAACCACTAGAGACCTGGCCAAGGACCGGTCCAAAATACCAGTTTGTTAATCTTTATATAGCTCCCACATATTGTGCAGCGAATATGCACAAGTGTGATCTTGCACTCTGTTCTGTAACACGTGTGTTATATACTCTGTCTAATTTATGTCAGATGTCAAGTAAACCAGTATATCTCTGCTGTATGTAGAGGGGTGGGGGCTCTGAACAAAGCAACTAAAAAAAACCCTAGGCTGCAACAGATCTTATTGTAGTGGAATTATCTTACGGAAATAATTAGGCAGTTCAATGACCTAACAAGATCCCATGCCACATGGCTGCATTTCCAGGCATTGCGGCAGGTAAAACCGAACCTATTTTTGATTGCACCTCTGTGGAACAAATCTGCACCTAAGTGTTGCTTTTACATAAATACATTGTAAGACCATTAACACCTCTTGTGGGTCTGAGGATGCTCTACAACAGTACACTTTATATGTCCTCTAAATTTCTCTTCTGTACGCTCTTTAAACCCCCCTCCTATATAGTTTTTTTAATCTTATACTTTTCATGTTCTCCCTGCATTTCTCATTGTTGGTGCTTTGAAACCGTGCCATCCTATCAGAGGAGTCAAATGAGATCACACCAGGGTCATGTGGTCAGGGGAGGCAGAGCCATACTCCCTGGCATGCTCCAGAGTTTTGATATAAAAACTGTTTTTATACATGTGTGCCTCCCCAGCCATTGACCTCACCGCACATCACTGGAACAGTTGAGCCTGATTCAGAGGTGGCCGTAGATTAGTGCCTCAGCCAGTGGCTGTCTCAGGAAGCCCATTGGCTGCGGCATTAACTATCAAAGTCAGATTGGATGGGAATGTTTTTACAATTATCTGTCAACACTATCGTCCCTTGTGTAATAGCATGTGACTGGCATGCTACTGTGCTGGTGCGAATTTAACACAATTACATGCGAACGCACCCACACACACGAACCCACTCACACTTATAAAAAGGTTTCCACACATTATAAGTTATTAGAGGTATTGTTTGCTAATAAATACAGTCAGGTGCGTAAATATTGGGACATTGACAGAATTTTCATATTTTGGCCTCTATTCACCACCACAATGACTTTGAAATGAAACAAACAAGATGTGCTTTAACTGCAGACTTTCAGATTTAATTTGAGGGTAATTACATCCAAATCAGGTGAACGGTGTAGGAATTACAAAGGTTTCTATATGTGCCTCCCACTTTTTAAGGGGCCATATGAACTGACCAATGACCTGCATCGTACCAGACTGACTTGAAGCCGGGACCAATGAAAACCTGTCAACTGTCCTTTGTTTCCAATGTAAATTGAATTGTATTTATACCTGGGTCCAGCACTCGGGGCCTGATTCAGACCCGGTCGCAAGCGCTGTGCGCTCGCAACCGGGTCGATGGTGGCCCAGAGCGCATGCGCACGACGGAGCCGGCTCTGTCGTGCGCATGTGCGAGCCCCGGATAGCGACGGGCAATCCGTCGCTCCGGGTCTCGCACCAAAGGGGGCATGCTGTCGATGTTGAGTGACAGCACGCCCCCTTTGGTGGGCGGGCCGGGGGGTGGCTGCCCAAACGGAGGCGTTCCCATGAGAACGCCTACCATTTGGGGGTGGCCCCACGGACATCACAAGTGATGTCAGTGGAGAGATTCCGGCTCTGTTAGAGCCGAAATATCTCTGGGGCTTGCGGCCACGAGACCCTACCACAAGGGTCTCGTCGCAAGCCCGATGGTATTGACCATTGCGACCATCATCATGGCCTCTCGCTATAGCTGTGGGTGGTCACCCACAGCTATGCAAGCGACCAGGAGGCCGTTCTAAAAAAAAAAAAAAGACCGGCCCTGATTCAGAGTGAGCGCTCTGTCAGAGCAACTCAGTCATCTCCATTTTGTGACCGCAGGCTTCAGGACTGAATGACTGCATGCTGGATCCAGTGCGCTAGCGTATGTATGGGCTGTACTATGTATTCTATGTTTTCTACTTCAGGGTCCATAGGGGGTCCACAGGGTTGACCTTGGGGTATAGGTTGGGAACCAAATCCGGGCACCACGCAGTTAAAGCTTTTAGCTCCCAGGATGCACTGGGTCCACTCTCCCTATAACCCCACCCCCAAGCCAGAGGCACCTCAGTTTAAGTTGGTGCCCGGCCGGAGTCGGGTCACCGTTAGCGCAGGGGGAGCTGATTAGCAGCCCCTAAGCTTATTTTATTTTTTTAGGGACAAAGTTTTTTCCATGGACTTTGGACTCTTCAGAGCGGCAGCGTCGGACTGTCCATAGGACGTCTAAGCTGCCGCTCCGTCACCCCGCTGGCGCTGAGACGCCAGTACAGATCTGGGGATCTCAGCGGGACCCCAGAGTCTGTACTAGCCGGACTCTGTGGGCGCCCAGGACTGCTGCCGGATCCACGGGGAGCAGGTAAGGTCGCGGATCACCGCTTGCGGTGATCCGCGCATTTCAAATGCAGTCCTGTGCCTCCGGTCTCAGGGGACAGACCGGAGGCAGTGGCGGCGGGCCCCCCATACCCCGTGTGTCCACTAGACCACCAGGGACTTAACGATCGGTGCAGGGAGCCGGCGTCCCGGGGGTCAGTAGCCGGCCAGGGGAGGCAGCCTTCCCTGTTACAGCGGCTCTTCCCCTCAGTTCAGCGCGCCTTTCAGTATCCATAGTCTGGCGTCGCTGAGCTGCTTCCTCCGCGGGCCACGCTTCCTCTGAGGTCTCCAGCGGCCATTTTATCTCTGTGGTGCAGCAGAAATCTCTCAGGATGGCAGTTGGTCCAGTCCCCCTGCGTACCTCACCATCAGGTCAGTGTAGCCTTCCCAGACACTGAATCTGGGCAGTTGAATGCAGTGTAATAGTGCAGTATATTATATGACATGTTTATGTATATATGTATATATCTGCATTGTATGTGACTTATGCTAGTGCTGACTGTCTGTACTTTATTCTCTCACCTGTCAGTGTATATCTATCCCTTTTCTTTATCTGCCCTAATACAGCTGTACTTAGGGTGGTTCTGAGACCTCACATTTATATACTTGTTAATATTTGTGTGGTTTGTCACATACTGTTGCGTGCTGCACGTTGCCATATTTTAGATGGAACTGTGTGTTGCATACGCTGAAAATGGGTCCCTGCAGCTAATTTTTGGCATCAGTCAGGACCAGTATAAGTGCTGCTTAATATTTCCGCCAAGATTGGTCAGATATGTCTGACCAGGAGATAGAGCGTTATACTGCACCCATTTTTACTATCCTGCAAGTCATGTGCTGCAGGTGTTAGTGCGGAGGATTTGACTCATAAAGGGTTCTGTATGTGGCGTCATCTGGTGCTGGCCTCGTTCACGACCCCCTTGGGCGGTTTGTTTTCTCGGGATCCTCTCAATTGCGGATCGCCGGGCGGGCCCCATTGTTGTACCTCACTTGGGGTTACTTCACCATACTGCCCTTTTCATCTCAGGGTATCTCGCAGCTTCTTGCACTCTTCCCCTGTGACACAGACTACCGCTCCCTGCAGGGGTTTTTCGCAGTATATGAATTCCCCCTGGTGCCACAATAGTCTGTCATTCCCCTTGCAGGGATTACCTCAACAGCCACCCTGGGTGGATGTCGTTTTCTACGAAACGCTAATTGGCGTGGTTGACGCCCTGTGGTTACTTCCCAGTTGGCTCTGCCGTGAACTGGGTACTGTTTGGGGCTCTTTCCCTCTTACACGGGGGGAAGCCTATTTCAGGTATTATTATCCGTGCTTTAGGGCTGGTAGCAGGTCCATTCTGGTTAGAGTGAATGTTGACCTGCACCTGTATCATACACCCTCAGTATTACGTGCCTTTTGGGTCCCTGTTGCTGACTAGCGGGTGGATCGCATAGCGGGACTCTGGCTGTTGCCAGATAGGAGGTGTTACAACAGTGTTTGGCCTCCTGTCCCAAATTCCCTGAGGGTCATCACGAGCCCCTCCTGGGGTGGATGGGCGTGTTACTCGTCTGATTACAGACGTTACTACGCCTCCCATTCCTGCGTGGTCGGATTCTTCGGATCCGTAGGTGGTAACTCTGCCTGAAATCAGTATACTTGCTTTCAGGAGTTGTTACCCATCCTACCATGGCTATAGCATGGTTGGTTAATACTATTGCATATTGGGTTGATGCATTTGTAACGTTTTTTCCCCTCCAACACGTTGGGGGTTCAAATGTATTTGGTCGCTCACGTAATATATGCTGTTGTCATGGGTGGAAATGCCTATATTGGATACCAGTCTCCTAACTTTCAGAGTTCCGGCTGCGACTGTATCCTCCGTAATACCCTATGGCTGCGCTCTGGGAATGCAGAGGTGCAGATACCATCTTTAGGGTTAATATTGTTTGGTCCTGACCTTGACAAGATTGTAGTAACATTGGCAGTATTACTAACGACAAGTTTACCGCTTTCAGCTATGCCCACTACAAGGCCTCAGACTAAGTCTGTTAAGTCTTTTTTGTCCTCTGGGTCAGCCTAAAGGTCTGTTTCTTCGTAGACTGTCGGCATCTACAAGGGCCGACATATCCAGTACCGAGCAGGCCTGGACTGCCAGCCGATCCTGCTTCTGAACCTACGGATATCTCTTCAGCCTGACGGGACAGGCCTACAACTGGGAGATACCGATTTTCTCAGTTCGCCCGGTATTAGTGTCAAGTTGCCGCGGCTACGTGGGTAGGAGGGTACGCCCTCTTTACAAGGGCCTTACAGATCCAGAAAGCTATGCAGTTGTTGCGGTAAGCGGAGCTAATTAGGCCATCCCCACTATCTCAGTGAGGGACTGGTTGTTCTGTTTTCTTTCTGGTGCGGTGGCTGAATGGTCCTCTTTGGCCTATTCTCTGTCTCAATTCCCTGAACCAGTTCCTAAAGCTACCTGGGCTCAGGAGGAAATCCCTATGCTCCATCATACGATGTTTGGAACCTGGGGACTTTATGGTATCACTGGATATACAGGACGCGTGCCTACGGGTACTTACAGAGACCTTTCCTCAGCATGGGCTGAGGTTTGCTGTATCACAGCAACACTTACAATTTTTCGGGCTCTGCCTGTTGGGACTGTCCTCAGCCCCACAGGGGTTTACCAGCGTTTTGGATTTTCTGACAGTTCTTCTGTTCAGTATATCCCAATGCTCCTGTACCTGGACGGCCTCCTGCTCTTAGCGGGATCACCGGGGTACTTTACGGCCAGGTCAGGATGACTGTGGCTTCTTCAGGGTGCAGACGTTTAATCAACGGGCAAAAAGTCCTCCCTGCATCCCTTTCTGGGTATTCTTCATCTAGGATCCCTGCTGGATTCTCAGAATCTGAGAATTCTTCTGGCGTAAGACGGAATCTCCTCTCTTCCATTAGGAGTACATGGTTGTCTGCGCAGTCGACAGATGTCTTTACACTCTGGGATGCATGGTGGAATGGGCTCAGTTCCATTCCAGGCCTTTCCATAATTGGCTCATCTCCAGATGGAACGAGTTTTTTCTGTCGGATAACTGTTCAAACGATGATGCTCTCTCCGGAGGCAAGTCGGTCCCTGTCCGGGTGGCTATGGCCATCTCGTCCAGGGTTTTCTTTGCTATGGACAGTGTCTGGATCGAATCCTTTTCAGTGCAGTTGGACGTCTGTCGATTCCACCCTGTCAATTAACTTACTCTGGCATAACTCTTGTTTCCCGGTGAACCTGAAAAGGTTCAGTCCGACAGGGTCAGGACAGTGGCTTCCTTTTTAGCAACACTGTTCGTTGGGTGGCAATGACAGGTATGTCACATATTCGGACATACTCCGAGGATCTCCTCCCGACCATCTCGGCAGCGTTCATTTCAGGAGCTCTCCATTGGGAAGCGGGAGTCCTCAGCCGTCACGACGTGCATCACGGGGACTAGTCTCTTCCCCAAGAGAGGTTTCATCTCCTGGTGAGCAGGGGGGGCCCCCCTGAGGTGACCCTCATGGCCTTCTGACTTTATCACACTATGGTGTTACAGTCCAGCTCTGGGGATTCTGAAGCAACCTTCAGCGACTCTTTGTCGGTGAAGTGGTCCTTCCACTTTGTGTACCTGTGTTCTCCGGTCTCCCTTCTTCCTCGAGGTCTTTGGAAGTGTTTTCAATCGAGACGGAGATGCTTTCCTGCTGGTGGCTCCTGATTGCCCCAGATGTCAGGGGTACTTGGATCTTCGGAGCCTCTACATCGATACTCCATCCCTGATGCTTCACTGCCCGGACCTGTTGTCTCAGGGTCCTTGGTTTTGCCTTGGACCTGGGTCGTTTGTCTTTGACTGTGTCCTTACAGTGGTCTTACGGCTTCCCTGGCTTTGTCATCGTTGGAATGATTAGAGCACATGGATCAGCTTTTGCTGGGACCTACCACAAACTGTGGCAGCCATAAATCTTATGGTATTGTACCTGTTGATACAATCCTCCGGTGTCCAGGATTTCCAGATATTCTGGCATTCCTTCCGGCTGGCTTGGGTTTCACACTTGGCCTGGTCTTCCTGACAGTGCGGATCTCTACACTGTCAGTATGGTTAAGATATGGAATTGCTCCACTCTGGTATCCAGTTCATCCTTTGGAGTGTTTTCTTGATTATGCCTCCATTTGTCCTCCCTAGGGACTCCTTGGGAGTAAGTAGTGGTTCTTCGTTACCTCCGGGGACAGTCAATGGAACCGCTGGTTGTGATAGCCATTACATGGTCTATTGCTTAGGCTCTCTCTTTCTCTCAGGGTGTTTATATCAACCAGGAGAGTGTCTGAATTGGGAGCGTTCTCATGTGGCTCCCTCTTCTGGAGGGCATCATGTCAGGTTGGGAGTTGCTCTCGCCCTGTGTTTCTTCTTAGTGGTTTTCAGGTTCCATATTATTCTGGAACTTATGGTACGGCCATTCTGTCCCCAGTCCTCTCGGCTGGTGTGGCCTCATTGACTGTGGTCTGGCCTCTTTGGATTTATGTGATCCGTTCAGGTTCCTTACGGAAATCGGACTCCTTATTGGTGGTCTGAGATTTCTGGTTTTCACAGGAAAGGATGGCCGGCCTATAACCAAATGTTGGCTGGATGGCCTCGTAGGTCTTCCTCAGGGGCCTACCCATGGGTAGGCCTTCCTGTTGTTGATGCTTGTTTTTTCTCGGGCCATGTGACCCTCGTGTGCGGCTCGCTGTGGCGCCTCGGCTGTTTTGCCTTACTAGGTGGCCACGTGGTCTTCTGTCCACACCTTTTTAAGGTTCTAGGCATTGGTTTCCTTTGCCTCTCAGGATGCTTCCTTTTTGGCGACGGATTCTCCTCTCAGCACAGGAGCGTCCCCACCCTTGGTTGAACTGCTTTGGGACATCCCCAAGGTCAACCCTGTGGACCCCCTATGGACCCTGAAGTAGAAAACAAGAGATATGGTAAGAACTTACCTTTGTTATCTCTGTTTCTACGAAGTCCATAGGGTCCACAGGGCGCCCGCCCTGACGCACCTGGCTTCATATGGGCTGTGTGGCTGGTCACCGGTTTTCCGTCTCCCATTTCTGTGAGTATGGTTATTGAGTGTTCCAGTTTTCTCTCTCTTTTTCTCTCCTCCTCCGGCCTTTGGCTACTTACAAACTGAGGTGCCTCTGGCTTGGGGGTGGGGTTATAGGGAGAGTGGATCCAGTGCATCCTGGGAGCTAAAAGCTTTAACTGCGTGGTGCCCGGATTTGGTTCCCAACCTATACCCCAAGGTCAACCCTGTGGACCCTATGGACTTCGTAGAAACAGAGATAACAAAGGTAAGTTCTTACCATATCTCTTGTTATTTTATCTGAATTGTTAAACTACTTTATTTGTTACCCCTTTTCATGTAAAATAACTTTTTTGTGATTTGGAACCACAAATGCTATTGGAAAGCAATTTCTGTTATAGCGACTAGACTGCATTAATATAACACAGACGCAGTCGCCCTGTGGCAATGTACGCAGTCACTGCTGCAACTGCTTCCACCTCTGGATCAGGCCCCTTGTCTCCAGATTATTCCACATTGTGCAGTGGACTGCCCTGGCACACACTTGTCATCCACAGTATGTGGAGTAGAAGTGATGTATACCAGGCAACTGGTCCTGAACTGATCAAATTTAGAGTGCAGGTGATTGGGTGTCTGTGTTGGAAAACCCCTTAGAGTACCTATTTTTTTCAAAACCGCATCTATGACCCGTATTCAATTGCCGGCGAAAAGTCAGAGTTTTCTCCGTCATCGCATCCCGGCGAAACTCAAATTGGTGAAAAGTCCTGTCAGATTTGGGGAAATCAGCCTGACACCTCCCAAAAGATGCACTGACATGGGGGATCACTGTGGATACCCCCGAATAGCCTTGCTGAAGGTATTTGGGGTGCTTAAATGCTCTCAATTGGTGCTATTTACTGTCTTTACACAAATGGTGAATCAGTTTTTTGTTGGGGGTTTTTGGGGAAAAATAAGTAGTCCCATCACATTTGGGGTACATGAAAATGGGTGCAAGCATAGTTAAAAATCGTGGATGCTGAAGGTGTGTTTTTTTAAAAACGCACCTTCAGCATCCACCTGCAATCAAAAAAACACTTGGGGGACCCCCTGGAGTCTATTTCGCTAGATTTTAACTTTGTCCCCCAAATTTGAATATTTTGCCCCCAAAACTAAAGTACTTTTTTGGGGTGTTCTAAACAATTTTTTTCCGTTTTATTTTTCTTTGTAGCAGTTTATCTTTGGGGGACTTTTCCAAGCCTGCAGGGTTGTTCCTGGAACTTTGCACCCCAAATTCTGCACTTTTTTCCACCTTTCAGAGGCGAATCTTTCCCGCTGGTTACATGGCGCAGACTTTACACACTGGTGAAAAGTCTTTGGAATTGAATACGGGGAAAAGTTCTCGCCTGGCGAAATGACGTCACCGGCAAAATTTTTTTTGCCAGCAATTGAATACGGCCCTATGTGTTTATAGCACCACAGGTGAGCATCCGATCTCTTTCCATGGCTCTGCCAGTTGGGTTTGTTGCTAAACTAAAAATTGATGCATGAAGTTTGGTCTCTTGTTGTTGGTGTGGTTGTGTGAAATTAATTTCTGAGCAAACAGGCAATTTTAACTTTGGTTCTATTCTATTTTGTTTTAATTTTAGCCTTGTGACAATTCATCTACTTCATGCCCCTCGTTAGCGGGATACAAATGGCGGATACATTGTGCACACCGTGAAAGTGGCGGCTCTTGGCAAAACAGGAGAGGTTTGTAAGTAAACGTGTTCTGAGGGAGTGGGATTTCCAGTACAGTCAGCTTGTGCTTCTGTTACTAACCGTTCTACATTTTTCTCTAGATTGTTTTAAGCGCTCCCACAATGCAGGTATTTGTGTACAGACTGGACTGTCGACCGTATGATTTGTTATACTGTAATGCCTATTATTGACTACGGTGTGAAACGTGCCACAACTACAGGGTATGATGTATAGTGCTCACTGGATATGTAGTCAGCTGATACAGATTATGGTACTAAATGTGGTGTCCCGCCTATAGTAAATTTCAAAATGCACAGAGGAAGGTGGTGGAAAACATTAGTAATGCTGTATATATATATTTGGCATGTATGAGGTCTGTCTAAACAGTTCGGTGAATGGTCTGATATATCTGTATGCAACGCTTGTAATGAGGTCGCTCATGCGCGCTGACATGCATGGACATGTCTGGACCTGGCCCCAGTCGGGGGTTTGCCCGAGGCCGCCACCGCACTGTCATTGCATTAATTTCAACAGTGTGTCCTGAGCAGTGTGCGTCGAACACCAATTATTTGCCACTGCGAAAGCGTGCAAACCAAACGTACACACTTTCTACTCACAGCATCCTGCCCGTACACTTTCACCAACATTTCATGCATCTCCATCGCCAATTTACCCAATTTGAAGCAGTGAGTAGAAAGTGTGTACGATTGGTTTGCACGCTTTCGCAGTGGCAAGGAATCGGTGGAAGACTAGTTCCATTGCTGTTCGACGCACACTGCGTGGGAAACTCTGTTGAAATGAATGCTCGACGCACACTGCTCAGGACACTGTTGATATGAATGCAATGGCAGTGCGGTGGCGGCCTCGGGCAAACCCCGACTGGGGGCAGGTCCAGGCTTGTCCATGCATGTCAGTGCGCATGAGTGACCTTGTTGCAAGCGTTGCATGCAGCTATATCAGACCATTCACCGAACTGTTTAGACGGACCTCGTATATATCACTGGGGGGGGTAACATAATACAATTAACCAATCATCCAATAAAAAAAACATGTTACCATAATCTGTGTGGTTAATTCATTGTAAAATGCACAATCGTATAAAAGAACAACACAAAAAAAAGCTACTTGAATATCTAATAAACAGTTTCTCATTAATCAGGATCACTAAGGGGTTTGGGGGGAGATTTAATAAAACTTGGACGGAGAAAATAGTGAGAGAAAAAGCAATCTGCTCCTAACTGTCATTTTTCAAACACAGCTTGTAAAGTGACAGGAGCTGATTGGTTGGAGCTTTATCTCTCTCATGATTTTCTCTTTCCAAGCTTTATTAAATCTCCCCCTTTTACACAATAATGACCTATAAAAACGCTAGTACTTGCCACTGGATCATGGTTCGTATTAGAATGTACATTCTCTGCTCTAACTTGTCATCCCCTCACATGATCCCCTAGGTACTCTACCTCTGTCATCCCTGTCTATCTTCGTCTGACTAACGGTTTTGACCTTATTTCCTTGAATATTCCTTAACATCTGTCCTTCACATGTCTTTCTAAAGATGGCATTGTCATCTAAGCCTAAAAGAAATCTCTGAGTCCCTCCAGCTTGTGGTTGACTGAGCAGTAGAAGATAGGTTGCATTCTTCACCCTAAATAAAATTACTGCAGCGGTACACGCTAAATGTATTATGGACATCGATTCTTTTTGAGCCTCTGGGGTCAGTGGAGTCAGCCAGTTCCCTTTCAGTGGTGGAAATTTACCTAACCTCCCCCAACTCATCTAACAAAGCAGCAATATGGAACAGGTGAAAAGTAATCAGACTATCACGTTGTTCAACCAAGAGTGACTGATGTTTTATCCTTGGGGTTTGACAACTGAAGCTGCCCATGTACTGTGCGATGCCCTCATAACACTTGACCAAAGTTTCTATTACTGGACATCTGTATTGTGATTTACACACCTGGCACCGCATCACAATTCTACCTGCTACAGAAGTTACCCTTTTCTAGATTGACTTCTAAAGGCCTAATCTCCAAAATGTACCAATTGATGATAACCCACATAAACATAAGTGAGATTCCATCATGGGAAATCTCAAATCCAGTGGTAAGCAGAGAGAACATCTTTAACAGCTCCATCTACGTAAGAATGAAGGATAATACGGGTAGAAAACATTTTATTTGGTTTAATAAAACCAGGGAGAGTTGGCTAAAGCTCTTCAAGCCCAAATAACAATGATTTTTACATAACAACATATAATAAAACATGATGAGCACAAGTCACACACAAAGGGGCTGCAAGTGCGGACTGGTGCTGCAGCCAAATTTACCACTTTATGCTAATGCTATATGCACTGGCTTCATGAGTGTAGTCACACAGACTCTGGTTTTCCCATCTGCAACCGTCATCATTCATATTAGCACCTACACCTTTCCCATTCTGGGTGGAAAAGGTCAGCCAGGAACATGGGTCCTTTTGTCATACCTCATAATAGCATGGAACTCTGGCTACAGGCCCACTAAATGGATCTTAGGTGCGTTCACATATTTGATGCCATAGAGAACCGGCCCTGCGCCCTCCATCGATGTCCGCATGCAGTTTGCTAAAAAAGAAATCTCTACATACGTCCTAAGGTTTAGGGCTCCCGGGGGGGACTTAGGGTTAGGCACCCCCCCGGGAGGTTTAGGGTTAGGCTAGGGGGAGGGAGGGTTAGGAACCCCCGGAGGGGACTTAGGGTTAGGCACCCCCACGGGGGACTTAGGTTTAGGTAGCGGGGAAGGGGGTGGTTAGGGTTAGGCACCCCTAAGGAGGGTTAGGGGCTTAGGTTAGTGGATACTTACCTATCCACGATCGGGATTTCCAGCGCTGTCGGGCTTCTGCTGCGTCGCACTCTACTCCTGTCGGGCTGACGGGAATCGAACCGCCGGCCATGCGACCGGCGGTATATCATACCCATTCCGTTCATGCAGACCACCAGTTTTGTGGAGATCCCCATGAAAGGAGGCATACAGTTTGCACTACCAACAGGGTAAGATATCCACATGACCTCAACAATTCCCATTGGATGATTGCTGAAACGGCTCCACAGCTAGCAATACTGCTGTAACCAATAAAAATCAAATCAATCAAATCTAATTTATTGTCACATCCACATAAAATGCATCAGCGAAAGTAAAATGCAAGATACTCACAGTCAGCAATTACATAACATAATTTAAAATATTTAAATTAACTATAGCAGCAGGGAAAAAACTATTCCGCATCCTACTAGTACGGCACTTAAAACATCTAAAACGCTTCCCAGAAGGCAAAAGGGAGAATAGAAAGTGACAAGGATGGCTATGGTCAACGACCATCTTATTAGCTTTAAAAGCACACCTTTTAACATAAATGTCCTCTAGCCTAGGTAAGGACTGACCAATAATTCTTTCAGCTGCCCTAATCACTCTAGTCAGCGATCTCTGCTCCAAACGTGGAGTTCCCGTACCAAACAGTAATCGAATAAGTTAAAAGGCTCTCAATTATACCACGGTAAAAATTTACCAGCAACGGCCTAGATAATCCACATCCTTTTAATTTCCTAAGGAAATACAGGCGTTGCTGAGCCTTTCCTACCACTAAAGAAACATGCGACGACCACAACAGGTCCTCCGAAAATACAATACTAAGAAACTTAAAATCACCCACCCTCTCTACTTCAACGCCGTTCAAAATTAAAGGACGGGGAACATTTTTCCTAGACCTCCTAAAATCAACCACCACCTCTTTAGTTTTTTTACTGTTTAACAGCAACTTGTTGTCTGTACCCCATCTAGTAAGTCGATCTACCTCCGCCCTATAGCCATCCTCATCCTCGTTAGTAATCAGACCTACAACTGTCGTATCGTCAGCAAATTTCACAATAAGATTAGATACAGAACTAGAAACACAGTCTGATGTATACAGGGAATAAAGGAAGGGACTAAGGGCCTCATTCAGACCCACTCGCAAGCGGCTGTCCGCTCGCAAGTGGGTCGATGGTGTGCACTGCGCATGCGCACGACGGAGGGAGCTCCGTCGTGCGCATGCGCCAGACGCGACGAGCGAAGGACTTTCCTTCGCTCGTTGTGTCTGATCAAAGGGGGCGTGCTGTCGATGTTGATTGACAGCACGCCCCCTTTGGTGGGTGTGCCGGGGGCGTGCCTCCCAGACGGAGGCGTTCCCAAGGGAACGCCTACCGTCAGGAGCCGGCCCCACTGACATCACTAGTGATGTCAGTGGGAGTGATTTTGGCTCTGATAGAGCCAAAATCACTCCAGGGCTTGTGGTCGAAAACCCCGACCACAGGCTTCTGGTCGCACTGGCGATGGTCAAGACCATCGCGACCATCATCCTGCACACTCGTATGTGCTGTGGGTGGTGACCCACAGCTATACGAGCGTCCAGGAGGACGCTCCATTTTTATGGAGGACGGCCCTCATTCAGAGCGAGCGCTCTGCTCAGAGCGTCCGGCTCTGAATGAGGGCCTAAGAACACAACGCTGTGGAACACCTGTATTCACAACAATTGGAGATGAAAACTGATCTGCCAGCCTAACCGACTGCGAACGGTCAGACAGAAAGTCCAGCAACCAATTGCAAATAGACTCATCTAAACCAATTGCCAACAATTTAGCAATAAGTAAAGACGGGCCAACGGTGTTAAAAGCAGAGCTGTAGTCTACAAACAGCAATCTGACATACGAATCCTTATTCTCTAAGTGGCACAATACCCTATGAAGGACCATAAGAGCAGCGTCTGCAGTAGATCTATTAGATCTATATGCAAATTGATAATTATCAAAAGTATCTGCAATGCTACCCTTAAGGCAAACCAGGACCAAACGCTCAAAACACTTCATGATTAATGAAGTAAGGGCAATAGGGCGATAGTCATTTAGCCCAGAAATGGACATAGTTTTAGGAACTGGAATAATTGTGGTAGTCTTAAGACAACCCGGGACACTACCTTGAGCAAGGGACAAGTTAAAAATAATCGTGAGAATGCCAGACAATTGATCCGCACACTCATGCAAAACCTTGCCAGGAATACAGTCAGGGCCAGCAGCCTTCCTAGAACTGGTTCCTCGCAAACAAGACCTGACATCGGCTTCTTCCAAGATCCAAGAACCCCCAGGGTCTTTAAACGGGATAGCACAGGTATTATCCACGCCTTCAAACCTAGCATAGAATTTATTAAATTCATCCGGCGAAGGGCCACCCACCTTGGGACCACCTAAATTCAAAGCTTTGTAGTCGGTTAAGTTCTTAATTCCCTGCCACAGAGACCTAGAATCACCAGATTCATTAAAGTGACACACTATCTTATCGGAGTAGGCCTTCTTAGCCAGGCAAATACCCTTCTTCAATTCAGACCGGGCAATAGAGTAAGCTACACAATCCCCTGATTTGAAGGCAAGGTCTCTGGCTCGTAGCAAAAAACGTACATTACCGTTCATCCAAGGTTTATCGTTGGGGAAAAAGCGTATAGCCTTCCTTACTGTTACACTTTCTATACAACAGTTCAAATACAATAAAACCATGGAGGCTAACTGGTCCACATTTATATCGGGACCCATCCTAGCTTCCTCTAAAAACAAATCCCACTCTGTACAATCCAAGCAACCTTGTAATTTCAGTAAGGCCCCTTCAGGCCAGACTGTGACATTCTTAATAACTGCCCCAGATCGCCTAATCAGAGGAGAATACTTTGGCACTAAAAAAAGAGAAACTTGATCGGACTGCCCTAAATGAGGACACAGAACAGTTTTCTACGCATTTTTGACATTAGTATAAATATGATCTAATATATTAGCTCCGCGCGTTGGAAGCTCCACATTCTGAATTAATTTTGGAAAAACCAACTTCAAATTAGCCTGATTTAAATCTCCGGCAACAATAAAAACACAATCTGGATGCAATGACAATTGTTTTGAAAAAACGTTAAACAAAATGTCTAAAGCTAAAATAACATTAGCCTGCGGCGGAATATATACTGCTGCTAATAAAAAAACAGAAAATTCCCGGGGTAAATAAAAAGGCCTACATTTAAGTAGCAAAAATTCTACATCAGCTGCACACTGCGACTCTATCATGATCGCATTAGTACACCATTTATCATGGACATAAATGCAAAGTCCACCACCCCTTTTTTTTTTCCGGACTCCAAAGTCCTATCAAAATATAGCTAGTTAAGCGATTGTCTGTGAACAGTAATTTTACAGTAGTGATTGAACAATTCTCATTTAATCTTGCTACACTTGTGACCTCAGTTTTCTTTCTACCTCTCATTTACCAACAGATTGAAGCCTTCTCGAACAATGGATGGTATCCTATCTAGAGTATTATCTTGCTCATCTAATTTTACCTCAATATGTTAGAGCATAGTTGCAATAGTGGTTAGCATTACTGCCACAATATCCTGAGGTCATGCAATTCCTGACAAAGTTACTATCTGTGTGTAGTTTGTATGTTCATCCTGTGTTTACGTGGGTATCCTCTGTGTGCTCCAGCTTTCTTCCACATGCAAAAATATACTGTTAATTGGTTTGTTGAAAAAAAAAATGATGTATATTAGTGTCCATGTGATAGGGCTGGGGCAGGCAACATGTGGCTCTACAGCTGCTGGAACTACACATCCCAGCATACCCTGCAACAATTTTTCTGGCATACTAAAAATGTGGCAAGGCATGCTGGGATGTGTAGCTCCACAGCAGCTGGAGTGCCACATGTTGCCCTGTTATAGGGAATATAGACTATAAGCTCCACTGCAGCAGGGACTGATGTAATTGACTGAAATAAACGTTGTGTTATGTGTGCCCTTTATAAAAAAACAATAAAATGTTTAGCATGACGCATAGCTTCATTTACAGTTACAGCAACATAACCAATTGTTTTTTTATGCAATTAGTAAATAAAAAAAACTTTTATCCTATACAGCTGTCTCCTCTTCGCGCAACCTGGTACGCGGGCTGCGTTCGAACTTGCGATCCATAGAATTGCATGGTGCGATCGCAGCTGCGGCATGACGTACTGTGGCGTACGCGGCAAGTTGCATGGCACGATGCGTGCGCACGTTTGCTGCACAAGCGCCAAAGATACGAGAGGACACATCTGTATTTTAGGAAGTGTTTGTGGCTGTGAGAAAGGCCATCGGCAAGGGATGTCTCCTCAGAGACAGACAGCTGCAGCAACTTCGACGGCCTAGGGAGCCACCAATGGCCAAAGATGTTACCTCAGAGACCAACAGCTACAGCAACTTGGCCGGCCTAGGGAGCAGCCATTGGCCAGAGACAGCAGCTCAGAGACCGACAGCTGCAGCAACTTCGACGGCCTAGGGAGCAGCCATTGGCCAGAGACAGCACCTCAGAGACAGACAGCTGCAGCAACTTCGACGGCCTAGGGAGCCACCAATGGCCAAAGATGTTACCTCAGAGACCAACAGCTGCAGCAACTTTGCTGGCCTATGGAGTGTGTCTACAGGTCAATTGTAATCTTTTGGATGCCAGTAGCTAGGGTTGTGTGACATTTTTATCTGCCTCTTAATGTCATCATGTACACTCTGGCACAACGATAGCCATCCATACAGTGAACAAATTGTTGTCTGTGTTACAATTCTGTGCACCTGGGTCTTTCCAGAACACAGTGGCTATTGTGGCAGGACTATTGCAGGTACTGCAGACATTTCTGTCATATGTCAACCAGTTTATCGACCATTGGAGGAGGAATCTCTTGTGCCCAAAGAGCAGCAGTTCAGAGGGACAGTGGATGGTACACATTTATCCTTAAACATATGGGAAGAAATGTATTTTTCGGGGCAGAAAATAATTCCATTCTGTCAATTTCATGCTCTATACGACACATACCGCCTATCCTAAAGTTTGGAGGCCAAATTTCCAGGAATAGAACAGGACTTCTTTATAAAATATCAGTCAGTCATGTGGCAACAATTATCTCATAGGCAAGGTGGAGCCACGTGACTATTAGATGATAATAATTGTACTCAGAAAATGTAGTTACAGGACTTGGACCAAATCACTATTATTACCCAACCAGCACTGCAGTTCCCTCCATGCTCCATGGCTGTGTATAATTGGACACCTGTGGAATGAACCTTAGGGGATTGTGTAAAGGTGCCTACATACTAGACGATATTTTACACGATTCGCCCGATGTTGACGCATCGGAATGACAAATCGTGAGGGTCCTGCGGGTCGTACATCGCATCTTCAGATCTTGCCTACAGCAGGCAAGATCTGCCAATCTCGTACACAATCCGGCTGCATATCAAGCAGTGTTTATGCCTGTACGATATGTCGTTCGGATCCGCATACGATGCTTGCAGGCATGGATCAGGGAGATACATGCTGCAAGCATTAAGACAGATGCATGGACAGATCGCTGTCCATGCATCTGTTTCTTAAAAATGTATACAAAAAAAGAAGAAAAGGGTATTCTCTCTTTGTTGGTGCACATAGAGGATAATTATATATAAAATATAACTTTTATTAAATAAATTATTTTAAAAAGTTTTCTGCCTTATTAGTGAAATATTCCAAGAAAAAATATGATAAAAACATTGAATCAAACGTGTGTCAATTGATATTAAATTATTATTAATTAATTTGTCTCTGTGTCCCTTTCGGTTACGTTTCTGAGTAAAGATTCTATTAAATGTTGTTGTCTCCAGTGTCATTAATCATAACATATATTTATATAGTTGAAATCAATTAGCCCTGCATGTACTACCCACAATTGTAGTTAGATATACTGTGTTGAAACTAAACCAAGATATACATTCCATTGGTGATATTATGCTGCCATCTATTGGTTATGGTATGCCATTACAAGTTTAGTTAAATGTAGAAAAGAAACCAGGTTGATTTAATGGGTGCTATATTATGCACAATGTCCTCTATGAGGGCCACCTATTTGTATTCATGGAATATTGTCACATGGGAACAAATCTTAGTGTCCCCTATCGGCTTAAGAAATGAACAATCAACTGCAGCAATCATATAAATAGGTTTGATAGTCTCTAAGAAGTGTTATATTGAGAAGTGTTGATAACATATCAATCAAAAAGCACTAACATTTGTGCTAAATGGTGTACATCACATATTAAACTTCAATTTATATGGTAAGTATGTTATACCTCTATTGTAGTGTCTACCATAAGGGTTATAAAGATTATATTTATATTATAATAACTCCTCTTATGGAGCTGCAAAATACATTGAGTTATAATGCTAATTCAAATTATATATAAACTATCAGTGATTCGAAGGAAGCTATAATAACTAGTATATAACAATCAGCTTGATTAATAAGGGTTGTATCTTACAGCTCTCCCTATTGGGTTCTATTGAATTGCATCACATTTAGCTGGTTGAAATTACTTATAGCTCCCCCTATTGGATTACATCACACTTTGCTGATAGAATTGATTTATTACAGCTCCCCCTATTGGACTGCATCATAATTTACTGATAGAAATTTTATAATATTTAAACTAATTAATATGCGGACATCTTAATACCCTAGTTGATATTGCTTAACCCAAATATAAGGGTTCCCTTGTATAGCTATAGGCTTTATTTGTGCAGTATTGTACTGTGTTTGGTTTGTGCTCAGAATGTGGCACCCCCTGTTGGTTTTATTTATACCTAATACAATACAGTGCTATTGTTGTAGCTCCCTCTATAGGGCTGCAAAATTGGTTTAATAAACTGTTACTCAGACTAACATTACTGAGTGTCCAATGTAGGTTCCCCATGCCCGCCTGCAAGGTTTAATCACAAGTAGTATTGGAGTAGATTATATATATTCACACTATTTGCTCAGAGTAACACTATAACAGTCTAAGTACTAGGAAAGCATGTTAATGCATGCCATTTTCTTCACTGTGATAATCACATTTGCTTATACACACAGTGGAGGCAGTGCTTTCAGGTGCTACTAACACAACATAGGACACTATCAGCAGCAGGAGCTGCAAAAAACCGACGTACGTTTCACAAAAGTTATGTTTTTTCTAGGCAACCTAACAGTAATGTTAGTCTGAGTGAGTAACAGTGTATTGGTGTTTTGCAGCTCCTGCTCCTTACCAGATTTTCATTCCAACCAATCAACTAGTTGGATGGTTTGGCAGAAAATCTTTATGTGTGTATGCACCTTAAGTCTGAAAGAACTGCTTTCTTTGTGGTGAAGTTAGTGTTTCTGTTACATGCATTTCTTTTAGGAAGACTCAGTTCTCAAAAGACTGTAGCTTATTATATGGACAATTCAAACTGTTTACATTAATCGAGAATATCTTTAATGCCATATTTGTTTCATGTTGTGTCTATTATACAGGATTTGATACATACATTATCCACATTGTATACTTTTAAGGCACCACAAGACTCAGCAGCATCGTCAATCAGAGTTATAATCACACTTTAAAGGAGAACAAGGACAGGTACCTGGTAGGTGTCTTCCCATGGTGCCTCCTCAGTTTGAATGAACTTAGTAGGTGCAGTACCTCAAGAGTTCTGTTGGTTAGAATATAAATAATCAGATTGTTACAAAAAATATATTGAAGCCTTGCAATACCTTAGTATATCTCCCACAACTAGCTCTAAGCTCAAATTCTTAAGCACACTGTATGGGTACCCTGGTCAGTGCATTATAAGGCTTTCGGCTAATCCTAATCAATACGTTTCCACTTTTCACACTTGCAAATCTTCATCAGGTGGGCAACTCCAACCCCTCAAATTCCAAGCTTCCTTCACCATTCACAGTTTCACGGTTGCTTTTCTGCTCCACTTGGGTGTTTGGCACTAATGTTCTGTATTCATTGCTTGATACTGGTTTTCCTCTGTGGCACCAAACTAAATTCAGGACCTGTTTATTTAAGCTCATTCTGTGCACGTTTCCATGGCAGTGGCCACTCTCAGGAACTCACCAGCCACTGATGGCAGTGGCTGCTGATTGGCAAAGAGTGGCCACTGCCATGGAAATGGCTTTGCCATAATAGTGAATGGACCTGACTGCGAATGACCATAAGTCATCTAGGGTGGCAGCGGGCACTGCCTGCTGCATGTCCATGGGTTCTTGTACATTTTTTTTATTTTACCAAAACCAAGAACTTCTACTTGGAGAAGAGGACAGACCTCCTTCAGGAAGTAGGAAAGTATGTAGTGTGAGTGTGTAATAAAGATTTACAATATTCGGTGTGTGTGAACTGTGGTTTGTTTAATATGTTATTCACAGTGGGGGTACAGGTGCCACCAGCCTGCTGGCACTTGTAGTTCTACAAGTGTCAAAGGGAAGGGAAGGCTTGCTGGTACCTGTAGTTCCACTGTGAAAAACAATATTACTTAGTTTAGCCCATTACCCCTGCATCCACCGCCACCAGGAATGCAGGAAAGAGCCGTAGGCTTTCAACTCAGGGCTGGGTAATGCTCAGGAGGAGGTATCCCTTTTAGGTGGGACCCCCACTTACTGAAGATTGCCAGCCCTGTGCTGACCAGTTTGGGTCTGGTTTAATGTTTTAGCAGGTGGACCCCACACTTCATCCTCCTGCTGTGGCATTGCCACCCCAGCTAATTCAGCCTGGTGCTGGTCAATGGAAAATAGGGGGAACCCCACACTGGTTTTCCCCCTGATTCTCCATGCACTGGGCTTTTCAGAGCCAGTCCTGGTTGTCAAAATGTAGGGGTCTCCTGTATTTAGCACAACCAGCACTGGGCACAGCCGAGCCGGTCCTGGTTTTGGAAATGCAGGGGACAAAAAGTGTAGGGTTCCCTGTATTATCCATAACCTGCACCAGACTTTCTATCGGGGGGGGGGGGGTGGGGGTAATGCCACAGCCAGGGGAACCCTGGGGGACCACTAGTCAGCCCAGGACGAGGATCCCTGGGGAGTTGGGGACCCCCCAATAAATGGATCTCCCTCTCTGGGGCACCACAGCCCTAGACTGATAGCCCGGGGCTGTCCCCGTCACCCCTGGAGTGCTGGGTGCCGGGTTGATTATGTAAAAGTGTACTGTAAAGATATTGTCTTTTGCCATAGAACTACAGGTCCCAGCAAGCCTCCCCCGCATGCTAGTACTTGGAGAACCGCAAGTACCAGCATGTGGGTCATTACGGGCCCACTGAGACCTGTAGGTCTACTTCAAAAGAAATATTAAAATAAAGACATTACGCACACACCGTGACAGTAAAATATTATTAACACAAACATGCACACTCACACATACTCACCTAGTATCCCTGAAGCCATTCACGTCCCCTTCTCCAAATAGTAATTCAGGGATACCTGTAAAAAATAAAATCCATACTCACCTCTTCCTATGTGTGGATTACATCCTCTTTTCTACAAGTAGGCATCCACGGTCTTGGCAAAAAAAAAGCCCTACAGTGAAAAGCCTAGAGCTGGTTGTGCATTGGGAGGGGGGCACGCCATTTTTTTTTTTACACTTGTATTAATTTTTTTCTACTTCAGGGTCCATAGGGTATCCACAGGATACCTTGGGGTATAGGTGTGACGTCAGTCATCGGGCACCATAGAGTTAAGCTTTCAACCTCCCAGGATGCACTAGGGTCCCCCTCCTATACCCCGCCCCCGAGCCAAGGCACCCCAGTTTCGTTTGGTGCCCGGCTGGAGTCGGGTGCACCTGTTGGAGTGGGGGCTAGAAGAGCCCCTGAAGCTTTTTCTTCATGCAGCTGTGGCTGCACATCTGGATGGACAGTCAGTCCTGACGTCCATGCTGTCTTCCGTACACCCCCGCCGGTACCAGAATGCCGGTACCGATCCGGGGATGCTGGTGAGCATCTGGGGTCACAGCTAGCGGTGACCCCAGATGTTCCGGACCATGGCCGGATTCAAGGGGGACAGCAGGTAAGCAGCGGGGTCCCGCGGTGGGTCCCCGCTGTTACATGGTCCAGCGTGGAGCCAGGTAAGAACCTGCGCTTCCACTACCCCCCTGGGACAGCGGACCGCAGCAGAGCGGTAGCGCTGCGGCGTCCCGGGGGTTAAATGCATGCCAGGGGAGCGCGCCTTCCCTGTCTCACAGCCGGCGCCTCCCCCGCTGCGCACAGCCCTCTCTGCACACTGCCGACTGGTCCTGTAGCAGCGCTCCTCCCACAGGCCAGCCTCCTCTCTGCTCCTCGGCGGCCATCTTTCCAACGCATGGTGAACGCTGCTGGAAGCACTGGACGGAAGCATCGTGGTCTGGGTCCCCCCGCATACCTCTCCTCCGATTTGGGTCAGGTCTGTGTATGCTGCGCTGTGTCCTACCAGGCCCTGTGTCTGCGTAGTTGAGTGATCAGCGCTGTTAGTGCAGGAATTGATTTTTCTTTGCATTGTATGTGACTGTGCTAGCGCTGCTGCCTGTAACTTTTCTTCTAACTGTCAGCTTTATTACTGTCCTTTCTGCTAAGCCCTTGTGGTGCGGTGCTGCAGGGTGGTCTCTCGCCTATTTAATATATAATTGGTGAGAGGGGTCACATACTTGGTGCCATCATGTCTGAAAGTGATTTTCCTCTCCGGCTACAGTGTACTACGTGTAAAGTACCGTTAGCGGAGGGGGAGGGTAGCGCGGAGGGCCTCTGCCGGCAGTGTTTGTCTATGGCACGGCCTATTACGGTTACAGCACCGGTACAGGAGCCGCCCTGGGCTCGTTTCGCTCAGGCGCTTACAACCTTAGTGGGCCAGTTAGCTCCGCAGCCCGCGTTTACGCTGATGGGTTTGTCCCAGCAGTCAGTGGTGTCGTCACCCATGCAGGGTTTCCCACGACAATTGGTGGTACCCCACAGTCTCCCTATTTCCCCGCTCCCGGTTTCTCAGGAGCCCGCGTGGGTTAACTCCCTGACGAGTTCTGTACAGCACTTGTCGGATGTGTTGCAAGGGCAGTCTGTGATGCGGCCACATAAACGGCCGGTGGCGTCTCTGTCGGCTCCTTATGAGGATGACGAGGGGACGTCTGATGATGGGGAGATTCTGGATCCTTACGATCAGGAACCTCTCCATACTAAGGACGCTGACGCTAAGTCCAAGGTATATATTCCTGGACTTATTCGGGCAGTCCGCACAGCCTTGGTGATTGAGGATGAAGTTCCCCCAGCAATGCCACAGTCTTTCCTCTTTCGGGTCAATTAGTGGACCATTTAGAGGAGGCGTGGAAACAGCCTGGCAAAAGATACCAGCCGCAGAGGCGCCTGGCAGTGGCTTATCCGTTCGTGGATAATTATTTTGCAAAGTGGGAATCCCCTCCACAAGTGGATTCTCACGTGACCCGTCTTGTCCGTAGTGCCACATTGCCGATGCCATCCATGTCCTCCCTTAAGGATGCTACGGACCGCAAGGTGGAGATCTGCCTGAAGTCCGCTTATTCCCTTGCGGGGGGGGGGGCACGGCCGGCTATGGCCATTTACTGGGTTGCCAGAGTGATGCAGCGCTGGGCGGATTCATTAGAGGCGTCTTTTGATTCCGACTGTCCGGCCGAACAGGCAGAGTTGATTGGTAATCTCCGTGATTCGGCCACTTATATCAACGAGGCGGGCTTAGACATTAGTACTCTGGTGTCTAGAATTTCTTCAGCAGCGGTGGCTGCTCGTCGCACCTTGTGGCTGCGATCCTGGAAGGCGGACGCAGATTCCAAAAAGGGTCTGGAGGCGTTGCCATTTACTGGAGAAGTTCTCTTCGGTCCGGATCTGGACAAGATTGTGGCCACGCTGGCGGTAGCCAAATCGGCTTGTCTCCCGTCGGCCGCTGCTCCTTCTGGTTCTGGACCATTGTCCTTTCGGTCTTATAGGGCCCAGGGCAGGCCCAAACCACAGTCTTTTCCTCGACAGGCTGGCCCTAAGAAATCGGCCAAGCCCCGGAAGCAGGCATGGAGTACCAGACGTCCGGCCCCTAAGCCAGATGACAAGCCTGCGGCCTGACGGTCTGGGCCTCCCTTTGGGGGATCCCAAAGTGGGAGGCCGCCTGCTGCAGTTCGCCCAGTGTTGGTCGGTCACTACGACAGACACTTGGGTTCTGGAGGTGGTTTCCCACGGATACGCCCTCTCCTTCCGGCACAGACCCCCGGCTCGATTCTTCACCACGGGTCTACCATCAGACCGGAACAAGGCTACGGAGCTGCGGAAGGTATTGCACTCTATGCTCCAGGCTGGAGTTATAGTGCCTGTTCCATTCTCCCAGAGGGGCCAGGGTTTCTATTCAAATCTATTTTTGGTACAGAAACCCAATGGGTCGTATCGTCCGATTCTCAACCTCAAAGCACTCAACAAGTCTTTGCGGGTTCCGAAGTTTCGGATGGAGACCCTACGGTCCATCATTCTGGCGCTGTAACCTGGGGGCTACATGGTGTCATTGGACATACAGGACGCTTACCTGCATGTCCCTATTCTTTTGCGCCATCAACAGTTCCTCAGGTTTGCAATCCGCAGCGACCACTTCCAGTTTCGGGCGTTACCTTTTGGCCTGGCGACAGCACCACGTGTGTTCACCAAGGTGATGGCGGTCATGGCGGCTTCTCTGCGGCTGCAGGGAGTCCGCATGTTGCCGTACTTGGACGACCTTTTATTGGTGGCAGGATCTCCAGAGCTCCTTCTACGCCACTTGGACCTGACCATTGCGCTACTGCAACGGCACGGCTGGCTAATCAACTGGCAGAAATCCACTCTAATCCCGTCTCGGCGGATTGTGCACCTCGGAGCCTTATTGGACTCGAAACAGCAAAGGATCTTCGTGACGGGGGAAAAGATCTCTGCTTTACAGTCGAGGGTGCGCAGTTGTCTGCACAGCCGCCGGGTGTCTCTACACTCGGCGATGAGGTTACTGGGCTCCATGGTGTCGGTGTTCGACATGGTGGAATATGCCCAGTTTCACTCCAGACCTCTGCAGCACCTGATCCTGTCCAACTGGAACGGGCTGCCTCAGTCTCTGAAGTCCCAGACGATTGTGCTCACCCCGGAGGTTTGCCTGTCCCTTGCCTGGTGGTTACAGACGACCCATCTCAGCAAGGGACGTCCGTTCTGGGTTCCAAATTGGGTCCTGTTGACAACGGATGCCAGTCTTCGGGGCTGGGGAGCAGTTTCGGGTCCACACTTGTTCCAGGGCAGGTGGACACCGACAGAAGCGGAGCTTCCAATCAATATCTTGGAACTCCGTGCGGTCTTCAATGCTCTCCAGCAGGCACATCGGGTTCTCCAGGGTCGTCCGGTACAGGTCCAGTCGGACAACGCTACCACCGTGGCCTACATAAACAGGCAAGGAGGAACCCGAAGTCGGGCGGCTCTCGTGGAGGTCTCTCGGATCCTGGTATGGGCGGAGCGCAATCTTCCGGCCATATCAGCGGTCTTCATTCCGGGAGTGCTAAATTGGGAGGCGGACTTTCTAAGTCGCCAGGACGTTCATCCGGGGGAATGGTCCCTGCACCCGGACGTTTTTCAACTGCTGGTGGACAGATGGGGTCTTCCAGAGATCGACCTCATGGTGTCCCGGCACAACAACAAGTTGCCGGTGTACGGGTCTCGCACAAGAGACGAAGGGGCGTCTCTGGTGGATGCTCTGTCCGTCCGGTGGACGTTCTGGTTCGCATACCTGTTCCCTCCGGTCTCCCTTCTTCCACGGGTAATCCGGAAATTCAAACAGGAAGGAGGGAAGCTCCTGTTGGTAGCTCCCGCGTGGCCCATACGGCACTGGTTCTCAGACCTTCAGGGTCTGTCCGTGGACAGTCCTCTGCGGTTGCCGCTACGACCGGACCTTCTGTCACAGGGTCCTTGTCTTCACCTGGACCTGACTCGGCTGTCTTTGACGGCGTGGCTGTTGAGACAGCCATGCTGAGGTCCAGGGGGTTTTCCAGTTCTGTAGTGCGTACCATGTTACGAGCTCGGAAGCCGTCTTCCGCAAGGATATAACATCGCGTGTGGCATACGTTCTTCCAGTGGTGTCGACTGAGAGGTTATGCACCGCGGGAGTTTCGTCTGTCTCGGATACTCGCCTTCCTACAAGCGGGACTGGATCATGGGCTTCGCCTTGCTTCTTTGAAGGTACAGGTTTCGGCCCTGTCTGTCTGGTTTCACCGTAGGATTGCTACAATCCCGGATGTGCGCACCTTTATGCAAGCACCTCCGCATTCAGCCGCCCTTTGTTCCACCTGTGGCGCCTTGGGATTTAGCTGTGGTCCTGAGGGCTCTCCAGGGACCGCCGTTTGAACCACTGGGCTCAGTGGATCTTAAATCGCTAACAGCTAAGACTGTTTTCCTTCTGGCTATTGCTTCGGCCAGACGTGTTTCTGATTTAGGGGCTCTTTCTTGTAGACCCCCTTTCTTGGTTTTTCATGGGAACAGGGCAGTGCTCCCGAGTTTCTTCCCAAAGTTTTTTCCCAGTTTCATGATAACGAGGAAATCGTTGTTCCGGCCTTTAACTCACCTGGTCTTTCCGTGGGTGAGGCCTCTTTGGATGTTGTGCGGGCCTTAAGGACTTATGTTGACCGCACTTCTTCGTTTAGGAGTCGGACGACTTGTTTGTCCTCTATGGCTTCCGTAAAAAGGGTTGGCCTGCTTCAAAGCAAACTTTGGCAGCCTGGATCCGTATGGCTATTTCTGAAGCTTATCTTCATGAAGGCCTGCCGGTTCCTCCTTCTGTGAAGGCTCATTCCACTAGGTCTGTGGGTCCTTCGTGGGCAGCTCGACGTGGTGCCTCTGCAGTCCAGATCTGCAAGGCTGCTACGTGGTTCTCTGTCCATACCTTCGTGAGGTATTACAGGTTTGATACCTTCGCCTCTCAGGATGCTTCCTTCGGGCGGCGGATTCTCCTTTCTGCACAGGAGCGTCCCCACCCTTAAAGGATACTGCTTTGGGACATCCCCAAGGTATCCTGTGGATACCATATGGACCCTGAAGTAGAAAACAAGGGTAAGTTCTTACCATATCTCATATTATCTCTATTTCTACGAAGTCCATAGGGTTCCACAGGACTCCCGCCCTGTCGCACCTGTGCTGCAGATGGGCTTTGCTCTGGTCACCGGTTTTTCCGTCTCCCTCTGGTGAGAATGTGATTCTTGTGTGTGTCCAGATCTTTTTTCTCTCTCTTCCTTCTCCTCCTCCGGCCTATGGCTTGGTAACTAACTGAGGTGCCTTGGCTCGGGGGCGGGGTATAGGAGGGGGACCCTAGTGCATCCTGGGAGGCTGAAAGCTTAACTCTATGGTGCCCGATGACTGACGTCACACCTATACCCCAAGGTATCCTGTGGAACCCTATGGACTTCGTAGAAGTCCGTCCATGCATCTGTGTCTTTTATCACAGCTGCCTGCAGCAAGGATCGCACTGATCCGTGCGTGCATCTGTGTCTTGATGCATGCATCACGGATCTCCCTGATCCCTGCATGCAGCATGGTGCAGATCCGAACGACATATCGTTCAGGCATAAACACTGAATGATATGCCGCCGGATCATGTACGAGATCGGCAAACCTTACCTGCAGCAGGTAAGATCTGAGGATACGCTGTACGACCCGTGGGTACGCGCATCGGCATCGTTATCAAGAGTGGACACTTTCACATATTTTACACGATTTGTTGTTCAAATCGGTCGAAACACGGCAAAATCGCAGGCACCTTAAAAGGTCCAGGGCTGATTATGTATTTGAGGGGAACCCCACTGCATTTTTGTTTTTACATTTTTGAACTCTTTAGGCTATTTTAAGCATAATAGCATGCACAGATTATAGCGATCTGTGCATGATTCTCCCAAACTCGCCTGTCTCAGGCAGCTGTGTTGTTTGGGGCCTTTAAAGTCGGATTTGAAGTCGATTTCCAATCCGACCGTTACTAAATGAGAGGATCCTTTAGTAGGATATGAGAGGGTCCTTTAGTAGGATATGCAGGGTGGCAACAGAAAACTTGGGGCCCGGTACACTGAAAGCTCTGGGGGGGTCCCACCCACACATCCCTCCGCTGCATGTGGCAACGACCCATTAAACCTTCGTCAATGTTAAAACAAATGAGCAGTGTAACAATACCACGCCCAAACTTCCAGTGAACTGAACCCTTGCTGAGAACACACAGAGCACAGATGTGTAATATAAATAAACCCTAATGGGTGGTCACGGTAACACATACAACAAAATAGTGCAAATGAATACAATTAACATACAGAGTATCAATGACAAAACATTACAAACATTAATATGAGATTAATATGAATACAATTAATCTGAAAAGTGCAAAATAATTTGGGATACCAATCAAACGGAAAAGAAGTTTGGAGTTCATCCGTTCAAAAAAAAAACTATATATATGATGACAATAAAACATTTTTAAGTGACTTAAAAACTATAGCAAATGGAAGATAGACAATAATGCACCTGAAAACACTAGAAAACATACAAATAAAAAACGCTGGGAGACCAATACACATAAAAGAGAGATCAACACTGAAGAGGTGAGTAAATACATGTAAGACCGAATGCTGAATAAAAGATTATAACCAGAGACAATAAAAAGTTTACAATATTCTCTAGGGCACAGGTTCTCAAACTCAGTCCTCAGGACCCCAAACAGTGCATGTTTTCCAGGTCTCCTCACAGAATCACAAGTGAAATAATTAGCTCCCCCTGTGGATATTTTAAATGTGTCAGTGAGTAATGAATACACCTGTGCACCTGCTGGGTGACTTGGAAAATGTGACCTGTGTGGGGTCCTGAGGACTGAGTTTGAGAACCACTGATCTAGGGCAATCAAATAACTGAGCTGATGAAACACTAAAACAACCAGAGGTATATATACACACACAGACATATATATATATATATATACACACACACATATATGCACATATATATATATGTATATACAGTATATATATGCAAGCAGCAAAAAGTGCACTGTCACTTCCAGTCTGCCTCATACAATAGGTGGGACTAGGGAGGGAGTTTGTAGAGTCATCGATGCCATGCTGTTGACATTGTACCTGGCGGCTGGCAGCGGTTCCGTTCCGCTCACGCACGCCAGGCAGTTCCTGTTCCTCTCATCTCTCGGTGACCGCGGCGGCAGGGAAGGGCCGGTGCAGCATCATGTGTCGTTCAGATGTCGCATCGACGTCACGGCGGGCCAGACCAGGTGATGAGGGTCACTAACTGGAAAGAGGGATTGCTAAATTTATTTTTGGTTTATTTGCATTTAGCCCGACGAGCGGCTGTTAATTAATTTATTTAATAACTAAAAGGTACCGCGACTCCTCTGACCCTTGGGGCTCCACTGAGCCTTGGGGCACGGGACAGTTGTACCCGTTGTACCCCACTTGTCGCCGGGCCTGAGGATATGTGAAGTACTGATGTTTAGTCGATGGTCGATTTTGGTCAAGATTTGATGTTATAGTCGATTTTATAGTAGATTTTGCCTTTAGTAAATCCTTGATTTGTAAAATCAACTTGCTCACTGTAGAAACTGCCATTACCTATAACAACTGCAGATATTCAGTATCAGCTGTTTATGCTAATAAATCTTGTATTTTTTATCCTGCTACTGGAAGTGATCAGTCACAGCTACACAGGAAGGGCAACTAGCTAAAGAGCATATTTATACATCTTTTAGACATTCGTCTGCGTCACTCTCCCTTTGTAGCACAGATGTCACTTGGAGCTCAGTCATTGTATTGAAATTACAGTTGTGACTGACAGTGTTACGAACTCGGCTGACTCTCAGATACAGCAACCTGGACCAGCTGGGTTGTGGCTGTGTGCACTTCTCATACTGTACCGATAATGCACAATTCTTCTGCCACCACGAAGGAAGATTACGGAATTCATATGTTTTCTGAACAAATATTAATCGTTCACATTTAATTACACATTTGTCTGTAGCATAGCCATCATATCCTCGCAAGTTCAATAAGAACCACAGAGAATGTGCTAAATTAAATGTATTAATCTGAAAAATATTTCCAAGGCTTAATTACAAAAGCAATAAAATGATACACAGGTTATATATGCAAAATAGTTTCAGAAATAGAATAAAAGCAATAACACAGAAATCCAGGAAACTTACAACAGAGGCCTTAAGGTGCCTACTCACTAAGGGCTCTATTCACTACAATCCGCATATTGAATGCGGATTGTAGTGTGATATTACCGAGTGAATTCGCATTGCGAATTCAGGCAATATCACAGGGATTTACTATAAATCCCTTGCAGGGACAGAGCTTGTGATAAAGCTCTGTCCCTGCGGATCCCATCCGCACTCTAGTCGCGGTATTTTTGGAAAAAATACCGCGACTAAGAGCCCGCGCATGCGCCGACCCACCGTCGCTGCTACCCCCCACCGACGCTAAGCCCCGCCCCCCGCGATCGTGGACCCCCGCGACCCCCCCCTCCCTTGATTACACTTACCTGCATCCTCCTGGCCTCCGGTGATCTTCTCCGGGCTTCTCGATCAGGTGATCTCCCATACTGCACTGGGACTCGATCACCTGATGACCGGGCCGCAGTGCACTATGGGAGACCAGCTGACCGGAGAGGAGCCATCACCGGAGGCCCGATCACCGGTCCCTGGATTCAGGTAAGTAAAAAAAGTGTTTCAATTTTTTTTTATTTTTTTTTACAGCAATCAGCTTGCGGTCTGTTTAGACCACATAGCTGATTACTGGTACCGGCTCCCGCCTCTGCTCTTCCCGTTAGAGCAGAGTGGGAGCCCGGTAACCGGGGGAGACCCTGGATAACGCCACCTCCAGGTGGCGTTATTATCACAGGGCTTTGCCCGGTATTTTTTTACAATTTATTTTTAGTAACTCTGGTCGGATCACATTTCCCATTACAATTATGGGAAATGCGATCTGCTTTACTAAAAATAAGTGATACTAGGGGTTGGAGTAGAATTTTACTAATGCTACTCCAATTGCCCTGTAATAACTATAGGTGATACTAAAATAATGTGAAAAGGGTGTGAAAACACCCTGTTTCACTTTATTTTAGTAAAAATAATGTTAATAAATAGAGCCCTAAGGGAGCCCCTGGTTACCGGACTCCTGCTTCGCTCTAACAGGCAGAGCAGAGCCCGGAGCCGGCCCCAGTGATCAGCTGTGTGGTCTAAACAGACCGCAAGCTGATACACTGCAAAAAAAAAACCATACCTGTTTCCAGGGACCGGAGTTCGGGGCTCCGGTGATGTCCTCCCTCCGGTCAGCAGGTCTCCCATCCTGCACTGGGACCCGTTCATCAGGTGACCGGGTCCCAGTGCAGGATGGGATGTCAGCTGACTGGAGCCATGGAGGTCATTACCGGAGCCTGATCACCAGAGGTAAGTGCAATTAAGTGAGGGGGGGGAGTCGGAGTGGGGGGTCGCGATCGCCGGGGGCAGGGCTTAGCAGCGGTCAGCGCATGCGCGGGCATTTGTCACTGTATTTTTTATGAAAATACCGTGATAAGTGTGCTGAGGGGATTCGCAGGGACAGAGCTTTATCGCAAGCTCTGCCCTGCAAGGGATTTTTAGTAAATCCCTGTGATATTGGCTGAATTCGCAATGCGAATTCAGTCGGTAATATCACACTACAACCTGCATTCAAAATGCGGATTGTAAATAGAGCCCTTAGCGATATTTTACACAATTTGCCTGATTCCGATGCATTGTGATGACAAATCGTGTAAAATATGCCCAAATCGTGAGTGTCCACTCACGATGCCGATGTGCGTCCCCGCAGGTCGTACATCGCATCTTCAGATCTGCCGTGCTGTAGGGCAGATCTGACAAATCTCAGTCATGATGCACTGGAATAGTTAGGAGGCACAATAGATCATTTGTCACATTGGACAGTTTTTAACACCAAATTGTGCCCACGACTGCTGGGGAGCTGCTGGGGAGAGTTCAAGGGGAAATCGGAAACACAATGTCGGATCGTGAGCACATCGCCAAGAGTGTAGGCACCTTTAGGAACTTCTGCTGTGGGGGGTTTCACAAGAATGAGCGGTATGGTGTGTACCCAACATTTCTTTTTATTGTTACCCAACTCCTTTGTTCCCTCTCAATCAGGTTCTACTGGTCAAACTAGCAGGCTCTAAGAGCAATAGGGAGCCCCTGAGTCTTCTAATACAGGGTCACCATGTGAAACTGGCACGGTCTACAGAGAAGTTACAAGATAACTTCTGGCCTAGTGATATATGACTAAATTACCTGTATGGCAGGAAACATTTAAGATTCATTGCTCTGCAAAAGTATATAACTGTTCTCCTTTAGGAGTGTAAACCACCTTAGAACCCATTATCTTTACCTTCCTTTGGCTTCAAAAGTTTTGTCACCTTTACACAGGACTTCATACTATTCGTTTGTTATCTGGGAGGGGAAAAGCTGGCCAGCTTTCCCTTAGCTTACAGTTAACAGACAATTACCTGGCTTGCTAATGACAGTTTTCCTGACATGCACACAGAATAGCAGTCAACATTTTATGCATAGGGATATATTATTTCATGGTCCCTATGTCACAGACAGCCATACTTATAGAGAGCTGTGGCGGGCTCGGGTAATTTTGTGAGGCATGGCTAATTTAAAGAGCTGTTAGCACACCTCTTTCAAAAACATAAGTAAATAGGAAAATGGTAATTGCTGTGCCGCAGAGCGCTCCACAGGGGGGACGCCTAGTGCCCCACCACAAGGTGCAAATCCAGGGGTGGGCACGATCAGTGTGATCACTAACACCCCCCCCCCCCCTCTCCACACAGCCTAGACAGTGTGCTGAGCTGAGGACACACATGGGCCGCCAGTGACAGGTAAGGGTGGGCAGTCTCCCATGCCTGTTTGTGGAGTGATCACACTGATCACGCCCCCCACTGGCTATGCGCCGGGCTGAGGGGCTCACAGCGCCCCCCCTTCAACTTTTTTCCCTCCTAAGGGGGCGTGTCCACGTCGCCCGTGATTAGGCCAAGCCTACTTTACCCGGGCCAGGCGCAGCTATCGGCGCGCCTGCCCATGACCCTGTCGCCGGTTCTCCACTTGCCCCTCCATGGATCACTTTGGTAGGTACTAACCACTTTCCCGAGAACACAGATAATACCTGCCATGTTGGAGATGCTGTGACCTATTCATCTAGCCATCACGTCAACTTCGCTCAGATCCGTAAGCTGCCCATACATCTGCGACGGATTGTTGCGTTGAAGAAATGCGATGGGAAACTGTTCACTTGCTGCCTTGACAGGTGCCATTGTAATGAGATAATCAATGTTATTCAATTCAGCTGTAAGTGGTTTTAAATGTTATGGCTGATCAGTATGTTTGTGTGATGTTATCAGAAATTGCCTGTTGCTAGGCAACCGATCGGGGGCATTTCTAGAAAGGAGGGGGCACTGGCACAGGCCCCCTCCACTGCGGCAGGCAGCGCACTAAGCTGTGCGCGGCCAGTGCCGGAGTTATAGACTCTGGGCACTAGATTGTGCCCAGAGTCTATAGTGTATGCATACGTCACTGGGAAAATGGCCTCAGCGGCCATTTTCCCTGTACTGCACATGAGTGAACGACGGGAAAATGGCTGCCGCGGACATTTTCCAGTCGTTTTACAGCGCTGAACCCCCGCGCCAAGGTGGGACTCCGAAAAGGTAAGTAATATTATGGATTATGGGTGCAGGGTGTACCCAGGGGCCCGTGTTCCCCGCACACCCTGCACCTATAGATACGCCCCTACAACAGATGAAAACTGGAGATGTCATAGAGCCTGATGCAGAGTTGTACGCAAACCCGATGGTTTGCCTACAGCTCCGGTGGTTTTTGATCTGTGCATGCACAGGATCTGTAATGCGCACATGCCGATCAGTGTCTGCGAGATCGCTCGCAGTGTTCCATAAGCCGCAGCATTGACTGACATCGTGGCTGACAGGCTGCGGCCATTTGAGGTGGGGAAGGGGCGGAGACAGCCAGCTTCTCAGATAACGTGGGTGCGTCGGCCCCATTTCTGGGCACCCCGAGGCAAATGTCTGCGTCTACAGCATCACTATGGGCTGAATCAGGCCCATAGTAAGGTAAGTATACTAGGAGGTGGGCATAGGCAAACGCAGGGGGGGGGTGTTCTGGTTGCTTGGAAACCCCCCTCCCCAGCCCACACCATGACCACAATAGAAATAGTAATATAATAGAATTTTACTAGTGCTGCATGTTCTCAGTATCACAAATTAAATAAGTAGCACCACCTGTGGATCTTTTATAATGTGTCAGCCAGTATAAATATACCTGTGCACCAACTAGGAGATCAGGAAAACATTCACTGTTAGGGGTGCACTGCTATAGACCATCAATAGGGTTAATTATTAATACTGTGTAATAATACACTAACCGGTGCATAAGGAGACCAGTATGTACATATATGTCCAGGGCAGTGATATGTTATTCTGCTGCTCCCCCAGACTCCTATACTTGCTCCAATGCTCTGGATTGGTGCCCACATCTGAAATGAAAACATTCAACTCAGGCAGGATGGCCATACTGCCACATTTAGTGTCTCATGGTGCATACACATGGTCAGATTTTTCTTCAGATCTGAACGATAACGATTTTAAAAATTGTTCAATCCTTCATATATCTGAAGGAAAATCTGACATATCTGACATGTTTGTCAGATGAACGATGCGCGTTCCCGATGGTCAGATAACGATATCTGACATCTGATGTGTTTGCAGTCAGATTTGGACGATTCCATTCATTTTAATGCAGTCAAAAATCGTTGGTAGTTCAAATCGTACAAATCGTTGGACAAATCATTCATCAAATCGTTCAGATCGTTCAAATCGTTCATCTGACAAATCTGACCATGTGTATGCACCATTACTGTGATTGCTGGATCTGTGGGCCTGATTCAGACCCGGTCGCAAGAGCTGAGCGCTCGCAACCGGGTCGATGGTGGCCCAGAGCGCATGCGCACGACGGAGCCGGCTCCATCGTGCACATGCGCGAGACCCGGATAGTAAAGGGCAAGCCGTTGCTCCGGGTCTCGTACCAAAGGGGGCGTGCTGTCGATGTTGAGTGACAGCACGCCCCCTTTGGTGGGCGGGCCGGGGGGGTGGCTGCCCAGATGGAGGCATTCCCATGAGAACGCCTACTGTCTGGGGGCGGACCCACTGACATCACAAGTGATGTCAGTGGTAGAGCTTTCAGCTCTGTTTGAGCCGGAAGCTCTCTGGGGCTTGCGGCAACGAGACCATACCACAAGGGTCTCGTCGCAAGCCCGATGGTCGCGATGGTCTTGACCATCGCGACCATCTTCCTGGATGCTCGCTATAGCTGTGGGTGGTCACACACAGCTATGCGAGCGGCCAGGAGGCCGTTCTAAAAAAAAAAAAAACGGCCCTGATTCAGAGCGAGCGCTCTGTCAGAGCGTCCGGCTCTGAATCAGGGCCTGTATAAGCTGGAATTATGACACACAATACACTTTGTATGACACATATTAAGTGCTAATTATGACCTCTTCATGGACTGGCCGCACTCACTCTAAAATCAAGCATTTGGAAACCCCCCTCTAGAAATCCTGGTGAGGAGGTGTTTTGTAATTGATATTATCTGCATATCGGAAGCAGTTGTTAGGAAACATAAAATAAGTCACGTATGACATAAGAGAAACATGCCAGTGCTTGGTGTAACCCAGTGGTTCCCAAACTGTGTGCCGTGGCACCCTGTGGTGCCTCAGGACAGTTGCAGGGGTGCTTCAAGTTTACAAGCAGTAAATCATGTTATTTATGGTCAATGTAATGTAAATATGTAGACAAACAAAGTGAAAGCATGGGGAATTAGTTCATATTTTGATCTAAACATTTAAGCTTACAGGCCATTGCCATGGCTTCCACAGTCACGCAGGTGATTGTGGCCGGATGGGCTTACTCCACCACAATTGGATGGGCTTACTTTGCCACCGGTGGCTTATAGGCATCACCCTCTGTAACTGCCTGGTACAGACTCCCACCGCATCATATGAGGTTAAGTCGCTGCCACCAACAAGCTCCTGCACCAGAGAATGGTTATTACTGGGTATCTGGATGGATGGTAACAGCTAATGCCAACTGACCACTAGATTATGTGGTACCAAGTGGAAACATGGGTGTCGGGACAGGGGGGGCGGCTCACTTCTCCTAAACATTTGAGAGGGGCGCCAGACTATGCAGAGGGCGGTTGCCCGGAGGGAGATCACCTTCTTGCTGGTAAGTGGCAACATACTAAATAGTTCGGAGGAACGCAGGAGCCAAGGTGGGGAGGGCAGATAGGCAGGAGAGGGGGCGGGTGAGATTACGTACATTACACCACTACTTAGTACTGGCCGTGCAGCCAATTACTTCTATACACGGCCCCTGCCTTTCTCTGTTGGTGATGGTCGGATTCTCAGGACTACTGTATCATGGAGGCCCACTCAACTCCAATCCTTCCTCACCCACCATAACTGACAGCTCTATAGAAAGTCACATGATCAGTCTATTCAGGTTATAAATGAAATCCTACCTACATTTCACCATTGCTATCTATCTATCTATCATTTTTTTATAACATTTAGGTTAAAACAAGCATACCTTACATTTTGACATCTCATATCAGTAGATACAGCTGATAACTGACAGCTTTTTACAAAATGGTGACATTTCTACCAAAGCTGAGTGACATCACAAAGGCTGTTTATGATGTAACATGTCACATGGTCAGTTTAGTAGAGTAAAAAATAACTTCATGCAAACATTTTGCTATTGCAATTGATTATATATATATATATATATATATATATATATATATATATATTGTATATATATCATTTAGGTTGAAATAAGCTTACATTACAAGGTCAGTAGACATATTAACAGACACATTTGATAACTGACAGCTCAATAGCAAGTCACATGATCAGTCTAAAAAGGTTATAAATCACATCCTACCTACATTTCACCATTGCTATCTATCTATCTATCTATCTATCTATCTATCTATCTATCTATCTATCTGTCTGTCTGTCTGTCTGTCTGTCTGTCTGTCTGTCTGTCTGTCTGTCTGTCTGTCTGTCTGTCTATCTATCTATCTATCTATCTAACATTTTCATATACTGTATAACATTTAAGCATTCCTTACATTGTTACATGCCATATCAGCAGATATAGATCATCACTGACTGCTCTCTAGATAATGGTGACCTTTCAAACAAACTGAGTGACATCACAAAGGCTGTTTATGATGTAACAAGTCACATGGTCAGTATCCTGAATGCATTTTGCTAATGTTATTTATCTATTTATAATGTATGTGTTAGAGGGTATTTAATCAATTATATATATTTGTCACATAATATAATTTTAGACTACTTATTATTAATTATTATTATATATAAATATTATTTATATTCCCTTATCAAATCATTGCCCAGAAACCAGTTTGGATGGTCTATTAGCATTAGAAGACACACAGCCAACTCACACACAAAGCTTTTGATTACCATATCAACAGACCTGGGCATGAGATCACCAGGTTTTACACTCAGGGTCTGATTCAGCAATGAACGCTATTCTGCTTATACACACGCAACTGCATTGCTAATATCAGCAGTGCTATTTAAAAGTGTGCATTCACATTGCGTACGCACCTGACATAAGGACGCCCACTTCCCCTTACTCACATCCGTATACTAGGGCAACATAGCGAAACAATCAGTAACATCGGATCCATTATTATCATTATTATCATTTATTTATATGGTGCCACTAGTGTTACGCAGCACCTTACAAAGTACATAACCAAAAAGTGACTAACAGTACAATACAATACAATTCAGGACAAGGACATGTATAATATACATTGCTACATTGGTGACCATAACACCCAAATAAGCAACAGAGCATAAGCAACCAAGTGTTAGGTGCCCTAGTTGGGAGTAAGAAGTAGATGAAAAGAAAGTAAGGAAAAGCACAAGAGGGTAGAGGGTCCTGATGACAAGAGCTTACATTCTAAAGGGGAGGGGCAGACAAACAGGCATGACACAGATGGGGTAAACGGATAAGGGAGCATGTAGCAGCAAGTTAGGATGAGAGCTGGAAGGCATTGATGAAGTAGTGGGTCTTGAGAGCCCGTTTGAAGGATTGCAGAGAGGTGGAGAGTCTGATGGGGAGTGGGAGAGAGTTCCAAAGGTGGCGAGCAGCACGGGCAAAATCTTGGAGGCGGGAGAGAAAGTAATCAGTTGGCATGAGAGGCAGCGTGCATTTGTTGGAATGAAGAGGGCGAGCAGGAAAGTTAAGGGAGATGAGGTCAGAAATGTATATGGGAGAGGAATGTGTGAGGGCTTTGTAAGCGAGTGTGAGAACCTTGAATTGGGTTCTGAAGGGGAGCCAGTGGAGGGCTTGTAGGAGAGGGTAGGCAGATGTAGAGCGTTTGGAGAGAAAGATGAGTCGAGCAGCAGCATTGAGGACAGACTGGAGAGGAGGGAGAATGGATTTGGGGAGGCCAGAAAGGAAGAGGTTACAGCAGTCAAATCTGGAGATGACCAGTGAGTGTATTAGGGTCTTAGTAGCATCCTGGATGAGAAAGGGTCTGATCCTGGAAAAATATTTTTGAGATGGAAATGACAGGACTGTGAGAGGTTCTGGATATGTGGTTTGAAGGAGAGAGAGGTGTCAGGATAACTCCAAGACAGCACACTTTGAGGCTATAGAAGATAGTTGTGCCATCAATTGATAAAGAAATAGTGGGAAGTGAGGTTATTTTGGAGGGTGGGAAGACGATCAGCTCAGTCAGATATATTAAGTTTAAGAAATTGCTGGGACATCCAGGAAGATATAGCAGAGACAGTTGGAGATACGATTGAGGAGAAAGGGGGAGAGATCAGGGGAGGAAAGGTAGATCTGAGTATCATCAGCATAGAGATGATAATGGAGGTCAAAAGAGCTGATGAGTTCACCTAGAGAAGACGTATAGAGAGAGAATAGGAGAGGTCCAAGAACAGAACCTTGGGGAACACCTACTGTAAGAGGATGTGGGGGGGAAGAGGAGTCATAAGAGGAGACAGAGAAGGATCGTTCAGAGAGGTAAGAGGACAGCCAGGAGAGGGCAGTGTCACGTAGACCAAGGGAGTGTAGGATTTGCAGCAGGAGAGGGTGGTCAACAGTGTTGAAAGCAGAAGAGAGGTCAAGGAGAATGAGCAGGGAGTAGTGGCCCTTGGATTTGGCAGCAAGGAGGTCGTTGCTGACTTTGTGAGGGCAGTTTCAATGGAGTGGAGAGAAAGGAAGCAAGACTGTTAAGTTAAGATGCACAGTTAAGGAAGCCCAGACCACACTCAGGAATTGCTAACTTCTGCGCACACTATGATACCTCAGGAGGCGTCAGGTAATGCAGTGGCTAATTTATGCATTCTCATGCAACGGCGTTTAAATGCACTGGCACGCCTGCATTTGCCCAACCACCCCCGGTCACCACCCACAAACGGCACTTCCTGTCAATCACTCTGCTCTGGGTCTGCGTTCCCATCGCAATTTTAAGTTTGCACACGTGCACTGCGATGCATACGCATGCACAGTGCGAATTAATCGATTGCGTGCGTATAAGCAACTGTGGGCCTGATTCAGAGCCGAACGCTCTGACCAGAGTGCTCGCTCTGAATCAGGGCCCTCCTCCATGAAAATGGAGCGGCCTCCTGGCAGCTCGCATAGCTGTGGGTGACCACCCACAGCATATGCGAGCGTCCATGATGATGGTCGCGATGGTCAAGACCATCGCGACCATCTGGCTTGCGATGGAGACCCTGCGGTAGGGTCTCGCTGCCGCAAGCCCTGGAGTGATTTTGGCTCTATCAGAGCCAAAATCACTCCCACTGACATCACTAGTGACATCACTAGTGATGTCAGTGGGGTCGACTTCAGACGGTAGGCGTTCCCATGGGAACGCCTCCGTCTGGCAGGCACGCCCCGGTAATCAACATCGACAGCACTCCCCCTTTGGTGCGAGACCCGGAGCGATGGAGACCCCGTCGCTCGCCGGGTCTTGCGCATGCGCACGACGGATCTCCCTCCGTTGTGCGCATGCGCAGTGGGGGAACATCGACCCGCTTGCGAGCATCCTGTGCTCGCGAGCGGGTCTGAATGACCCCCTGTGTTCCTTGCTGAATCAAGCCCTCAGATACAAGCACACATGGGAACTTACTTAGATCTCAGACATCAGGTTCTGGCCATTTCCTGTGATAGTCACACCCACAGGTGAGAGCAGAAACTGGATAAACCATCTCGCTCATATAGGGTCCTATTCATCATCGATAAATGGCCCGATAACCATACGGAAACACTAGTTTCTGCATATTTTAGTTACCGGGCCATTCATCATCAGGGGTCCCAAATGGACCACCTGATATTCAGCAAACTCCAAAAACTGAAAGTTTTCGGAGTTTGCTCGTGAGAACAAGCACCATCTTCAGATGGCGCTTGTTCTTGGATCCCCGCTCTTTCCTATGGGAAAGAGTTCCGGGGACGCAACAGGAATCCAAGCGGATCCCTCCGCCACCTTCTCACTACCTCCCCTGCAGCTTTGCACATGAGTGACCTGAGGTCGAAGGTTAGGAGGTAAGTAAAGCAGATACATCTGTAGCTGCGATACTAACCAAGGGGACAGCTGCTTTTCTGAGGGATTATTCACAGCGATTTACTGCGAGGGGGGCTTAATGATGGAAAAAGTCCAGCCCACTCCCATCTCCGCCCACCAACATACACACACCCCCTTAAGATTAATTTCAGATGAATGTGCCCCAGCATTTATTAATAAATCCCGGATTTGCTGTAGCACAGAAATTTTTTGGATAGGTAAATATGGACACATCTGCATTCCGTTATATATTCTAGATTTAAAGAATACGACTATAGAAATAACTAGCAATTATAATGACATACAGTAAGATGGCTTTTAATACCATGTTAAGAGTATGTGTATGTGTATTTATTGATGGTACAATTATATTGGTTAATTAAGATGAAAGGTGTTCAGACTTCTTATAATTGATTTCCATTTAAATTTTGCTGAAATCCCATATTTTCAATAAAATCGGAACCTATTTCATAGCCCCTGGAGTCCACAGTATTCCGACTTCTCTAGATAATGCCCACCACTCCTAAGCTGCCAGGGCCAGAGAAACTGCATCAGGGGATGCAGTTTGCTGGCTAATGCCTGCTCGGTAAAGGGGATTCGTCTGGCTATTGCGGCTACAGTGACTTCTTCTCAGGACCCCTCTTCCAATATGTTGCTTAGCCTCGATACCCATAAAGCTTTCGATACTGTCCTGTGGTCACATCTCTATGACATATTATCGTGCAGATCATTTAGGCAAGACTTAATTGGACTTATTCGATAATTGTACGATTCTCTACTCTGTTGTTGAACGGATTTCGGGGAGGGGAGGTGATAATGTATAGGAGTACTCGACAGGGTACCCCCTCCTTTTTAATCTATCTTTAGATCTACTTCTCCGTTTAATACAACAGGCCACAAATATTCAGGGAATTCGAGTGGGCTCCAGGGAAGTTAGGGCAACAGCATTTGCTGCCGATGTGCTTCTTTACTTATCTCTGTCCAGGGCTGTCACGACCAGGGTTTCTCGGCATGGTGGTCGGCGGGTGTTACCTGTGCGGATGTTATGGTGGGGGGCGTCTGGTGGTGGTGCTGGTGCCTAGCGGGGAGCATTGGCTGTGTGCGGTCCTGTGTGGGCATATTGTCACTCTGTGCTGGGTAGGCCTGGCGGTGTTTCGGTTCCGCTCCGGCATGGGCGCCGCCATCTTGCTTTCGGCCATGTGACCTAGTTCCCCAATCCTAGCGTGTCACATGCTCACTCTCTGACCACTCACGGCTGAGCGCTGGGTATAAAAGGGAGTTCAGAGCTCCCTTGCATTGCCAGTGCAACGTGTTTCTCAGTGCAAGCTGAGAGAGAGTTCCTGAGCTTGTCCGCCTGCCTGTTGGATCTCTGCCTAAACCTGCTTCACCTAACCTGCTCCTTACCCTGCTACACTTCCACTGCCTCCTCCTTTTGCCTTCCCCATTGCCTGAGTACCTGTGTCAGCTGTTACCCTGTACCTTGCCTCCACTTGCACCTTCCTCTGGACATTATTTCTTCAGCCACAATTCATTTCAGCCTCACAAGACCTGGAATACTGGACTACCTTCTGTTATCACTACCTGGACTTTTTCCCATTGCCTCACTACAGTTCCCAAGTGCACTTTAGTGCTATACCTGGACTTTCTGTTTTACCACATTCATGTCTGTTAAGCCGCTCATTAAAAACTCCACGTTTATTTTTAAATCTGCTTCAGTGTCTGCTCCTATTACCACCCCGGGTCCACAACAAAACCAGAACCTCACAGTTTGCCCTGGCCCAATGGACTCGGCCACTGGACAGGAGTCTGGAGTGGATTTATTCCAGTGCATCGCAGGCCGTTTGGAAAACCTGGAAGCTATGCAGCACCAAATGGCCCAGTTACTGCAAGAAATGACTAAACGACAGGATAACATGCAAACCTCTCTGCCCTCCCCTAATGTAACAGTAGTTACACCCGCTTCTGTCTGAAAATACGGGGTACAGGACATCCCCTCGGTTACATCTTCTTATGCCAAGTAAATTTGATGGCAACCCCAAGCTTTGTCAGGGGATCCTGAATCAGTGTGATATACATTTTACCCTACAGCCTGATAATTTTCCCACTGCAAGAACTAAAATGGCCTATATCATATCACTGTTGTCTGGCTCAGCCTTGGATTGGGCTTCCCCACTCTGGGAGCATTCAGATTCTTTGCTGAACAACTATACCAACTTTGTGTCATCATTCAGGAGGATTTTCGATGAGCCTGGGCGTACCATATCGGCTTCATCCAGTATCATGACACTGAAACAAGGAACCCGTCCTGTCAGCCAGTATGCCGTACAGTTTCAGATTTTAGAATCAGAGCTCAAGTGGAATGCGAAAGCCCTCACCTCAGCTTTTTGGCATGGGCTTTCTGATTGACTGAAAGATGATATGGTCACCCGTGAACTACCCACTAATTTGGACGATATGATTTCTCTCTGTAACAAGATCGATCTGTGCTTTAGAGAACGTCAAGCTGAAAAACATAGAACTGATCGGCAAAGGTCATTTACTCCTATCTCTACTTCCCGTCCATCCCCTCCTTCTACAGATGAAGAGCCTATGCAGGTGAATCATACCTATCTCTCCAAAGAGGAACGCCAGAGAAGAATATTAAAAAACCACTGCCTATACTGTGGAGACGCGGGTCACCTGGTGGCCTCCTGTTCCCGTAAATCGGGAAACGTTCATTCCTAACTGACCCCAGGGACATCAAATTAGGAGTAATGGGTCCGTCCCCAACCTGTAAAGATTTCGTATTAAACCTAGCCTTAGATTTCAAGTTGAAACCTGTCTTTGTTGCTGCACTATTAGATTCTGGAGCAGCCGGAAATTTCATGACTTCCAGTTTAATTGACAAACTACAGATTCCTTGTACTCTCCTCGACCACTCAATTTCCTTGACCGCTGTAGATGGACGGCCTCTGACTAATGGAATCATCACCAAGGTAACTCAGCCAGTATTGGTCCGCATTGGAGCACTGCATTCCGAGTCTCTGAGATTCCTAGTGATTACTGAAGCCTCCCAAGACATAATTTTAGGGCTACCCTGGTTACGCCAGCACAATCCCAGGACAGATTGGTGCTCAATGCAGATCCTTTCATGGGGGGCTGAATGTCAGAAATCCTGTCTTCCTAAGATACAACCTGTAAGGAAAACAGTCTCATTAAAACCATCAGCAATTCCCAAAGAGTATCAAATGTTTACCAATGTTTTCTCTGAACAACAGGCAAATATCTTACCTCCTCATAGAGAATGGGATTGCCCAATCAATTTATTGCCAGACAAGATGCCTCCTAGTGGTCGCACCTATCCTCTGTCCTTGCCAGAGACCAAAGCTATGTCTGAATACATCCAGGAGAATTTGGAGAAGGGGTTCATCCGTCCTTCCACCTCTCCTGCCGGAGCAGGGTTCTTTTTTGTTGCTAAGAAGGATGGTGGCCTGAGACCATGTATAGACTATCGGGGTCTTAATGATATAATGATCAAGAATCGGTATCCACTCCCTTTAATCACAGAGTTGTTCGACAGAGTCAAAGGATCCGTCATATTCTCAAAATTAGATTTGCTAGGGGCCTATAATCTAATTCGTATCCATGCAGGCAATGAATGGAAAACTGCTTTTAATACCAGGGATGGTCATTTTGAATATCTTGTGATGCCCTTCAGATTATGTAATTCAGATTATGTAATGCCCCTGCTGTCTTTCAAGGCTTTGTAAATTAAATTTTTTCGAGATCTACTATATGTTTCAGTAGTTGTCTATTTGGACGATATATTGATTTTCTCGTCTTCTCCAGAGGAACATTATAAACACGTGAAGGAAGTGTTAGGCCGACTAAGGAAAAATCATCTTTACTGCAAACTGGAAAAATGTGGTTTTAGTGTATGCAGTGTGCCATTCCTTGGCTATGTTATCTCGGGCTCCAGTTTACATATGGACCCCAAGAAAGTTCAGGCAATCCTGGATTGGTCCTGACCTCAGACTTTGAAAGCCATTCAGAGATAGCTCAGATTTGCTAACTACTACAGATGTTTTATCAAAGGATTTTCCTCTTTGCTGGCTCCCATCACGACCCTGACTCGTATAGGTGCTAATCCTGCTCTATAGTCACCTGAAGCAGAGACAGCCTTCCAGCTTCTAAAGCAGGCATTTATTACAGCTCCTGTTTTAACACAACCAGACCTGGATAGACCCTTCTTGTATGAGGTTGACGCATCATCAGAGACAGTGGGAGCCGTCCTATCCTAGAGCTACGAAGACAACCGAGTCCATCCCTGTGGATTCTTTTCCAAGAAATTTTCTCCTGCAGAGAAGAACTATGCCATAGGAGAACAAGAGCTCTTGGCAGTAAAATTCACACTGAAGGAATGGAGATACCTGCTAGAAGGGGCTAAGTTTCCCTTTACTGTCTTTACCGACCACAGAAACCTCCTCTTCCTTAAGAATATCCAGTGTGGGGGGCGTGGCTTGGCAGCCATTGTGGACGGACTTGTTTCTGTGGAGCTCCGTGTCTGCCCCTGCAGTTTTGGCCCTGTTAGGATCTCTGCATCTCCCTACACACTTCCTATCGGCCCCTAGAGCCCTGTGGGTGCCGGGGAGGCATTCGGGTCCAGCCTCCCGCTGTTGTTTGGCGCCTGGGGTAGCGTCCATCACGCGGCCTACTCTCCTCGGCTGACTGGCCTCGGCGCCTGTCCCCTGCAGCTCCCCTGTGCCCAAGCAGTCTCACCTGTGCTCCGACTTGGGCCCGGGGTCCTCGGCGGCTGCCCGGCTCGTCTCTGTGGTTCCCTCAGACACGTGAGTCGGGTTGATGACGTCATCCGTTGGCCGCTGCAGATCCCGCTGACAGCTGTGCAGTGAGGACTTCTACTACCTGGCTCCTTCAGATCCGCAAGTTGGGTCGTTGATGCCACCCGCCGGCCGCTGTTGATTTCACCGGCCACTACACTATACTGCGCAGTTTGCTCCTGACTAGCTCCCTCCCATGCAGAAGCTCGTTGAGTGGTCAGCTTGATCTCCCTCTGCCCTCCTGTTTGTTGTGGCCACTGATGTGAAAGAGCTGGGCTATAATCTCTGAAAGAGGACTCTCGTGCCTATCTGTGAGAACCCATCTGCTGTGAGCACTATATATATACATATATTTCCATTCACCTCTTGAATCCACTGGATTTGCTTGAACTGGGGATCCCCCAAAAGTGAAATAAGAGGTGCCTACACTATTCGACTACAAACTCCAATTACTATATTCATCTACAGTGCAAGAGCTCCCTCCTGTGGTATGTCTCACTAATTACATCTTATTGAGATTTTGCAGAGCAATATGTCATGATCTACAACTTGCAGCGAATTGCATTGCTGCATTGTCTGCTATATGCGGGACTACACAGCTGCAGAAAATTTACACGCCCTCTGCTATTATTATTCCCTCTACAGTTTGAGTATGCTGTTGGGGTCTATGGCTCCCATGAGGGCTTCCTAAAGCCTCTATGGGGATTGACGACTAAGACAACCGACACATTTATCTATATTGCTGCTACTAATATTTGAACACCCAAATGCCGACTTCGCTTATATTGGTTCCTGAGATCTCTCACAGAAATATCTACACACAAACCATGATATAATTACTCTTTACTGACCCTTCTCACCGCCTGGAAAGGGCCTACCTTCTGGTGCCTCTGGGACTCCAAGATATCCTCAAGAGGGCTTTTATTATTTTTTCATGAGTCAAAGAGGGCGAAAGGGACCGAAGGACATTTCTGCGACTTCGGAAGCCTCGTTCTGCATGGACCTCCGCCGTTTTCTCCGCCCTCAAGGAGACTCAGACATGTGTGCATCGCCGGGCCCTGCCTCACCTGCTAAATCGACTAGCTCTGAGGCTCCTGCTGAAATGGATGATCTCAGCTTCAGGTGAGCAACAAGATATCCGTACAGTTCTTCACCTTCTCAAGTCTCTGCCTACTAAAGCGGACATACCTACCAAGGCTGATTTTGCTTCTTTAAAGGACAAGCTATTTGATGTAATGCACTCTGAGGTGGCCACACTTAAGACTGAATTGACACACCTAGGGTCTCGCATTGTCTCTCTAGAAGAGCGTGGAGAGGCAACTAACGATTTTTAACATGCTTTAGTCGACACTCTGAAGTTACAAGCCATTGAGATTCAGAACCTCCGGGACCACTTGGAAGATCTTGACAATAGAGGCCGCAGGAACAATATGAGGATTAGAGGCATACCTGAAGATATCCCCTCTCAAGGTCTTCAAAATGTTCTCTCCTAATGAGTCCATAATCTTTGATAGAGCACATAGGGCGCTTTGTCCTAGGGGTCTACGGTCTGATCACCCACGTGACATCATCTGTCGTTTGCATTACTTCGTCCAAAAAGAAGAGATACTACGCAAACTGCGAGGCACTGATGGCCTGAAGTTAGATGATCGGGCCATTCAGGTGTTTCCTGATCTTTCCTGGCAAACTCTGCAAACAAGGCGACACCTAAAGCCATTAACGGATGCGTTAAGATCCCGTAACATCAAATATAGATGGAGTTACCCATTTAGCCTCACAGCTACGAATGGAGGGAAAACGTTCACTCTACGTTCCCCAGAAGATATTTCCCCCTTCTGCTCACACTTGGATATCCCGCTTGTTCAAATCCCGGAGTGGCAGTCTTTGCAGGCCCTTGTTCTACCACCGCAAGCCCCTCCAAGAATTCCTCCTTTTCAAGTTGCGGGGTCTTCTCCTGGATCCCGGAGACATCATCACCCCTCCTCACCCTCTTCTACAGTCTCTCCGGAAACAGTGACTTGAATGTTGATATACCAGGATTTTCAATTCTTCTTGTGTGTCTAATAATCCAGAAAATGTATCACTTGCGCACTAAGGGCCTGATTCAGAGCCGGACGCTCTGACAAGAGCGCTCGCTCTGAATCAGGGCCCTCCTCCATGAAAATGGAGCGGCCTCCTGGCCGCTCGCATAGCTGTGGGTGACCACCCTCAGCATATGCGAGCGCCCAAAAAGATGGTCGCGATGGTCTTGACCATCGCGACCATCGGACTTGCGACGGAGACCCTGCGGTAGGGTCTCCCTGCCACAAGCCCTAGAGTGATTTTGGCTCTATCAGAGCCAAAATCACTCCCACTGACATCACTAGTGATGTCAGTGGGGCCGGCTTCAGACGGTAGGCGTTCCCATGTCTCCGTCTGGCCGCCACGCCCCCGGCACGCCCACCAAAGGGGGCGTGCTGTCAATCAACATCGACAGCACACCCCCTTTGCCGCTCGCGAGTGGGTCTGAATGACCCCCTAAGTGTCCCAAGATATTGCAACATATTTTGTTGAGTAATTGACTCGCATTCACTGCTTTTCTTTGGTTGGCCATGTGAATATACTCCCCACATTGGTTGTTTCCTGAGCTATTTGACTCCTGCATCTAGCATTATTCTACGTTTGAGGTATGCATATTGAGTGTCTATATGTCATATGCTCCTGTTTAACCATTAACTATCAGCAGTAACTGTGCTACTACGGAAGTTATTATCTGTTTTATGGGGTTTCATTATAACTAGACAGTTACCCTTTGTCAAAGATATTAATGCCCCCGGGTCACAAATATATATTGTTTTGTTTTGTCTTTTCTCATTAAGTAATATATGCAGGAGCTCCTTATACGTTAATCTGGAGTTTTATGCCTCGCTAAGTGGGGACACAAGTTTGCACATGTTATTGTAATTGTGTTTCTTTATGCAGCTTTTTATAACTATATATTGTTAGATTTTTCTATGTGTCGGTGTTTGGTCTATCTTTCTCCTGTTGCCCCCCTACACCGCCTACTGGGGTCTTGAGCCTCTTGGTGGGACTGGTTTCCTTACCACGATGCTGCTTAGGAGCGGTGTGTTCCTGATTCTATATTCGTGTTTTTTGTATCTTTGTGTTTCTATGTTTTTCCTAGCTCCTTTTTTCCCTTTTTTCTTTTTTTGTAAGTGCTTTACATGCCAGGGTTTTGAAGGTCGACTATATTACAATCTACCATTCTAATTTATTATTTAGTTTTTTCAGACTCGCAGTTGATATAAATTACTGCGTTAATATGTCTTGCCATTTGACCAATTTATTCATATGTAATGGCTACTTTGAATATTGTTTCTGTTAATGTAAAGGGCCTCAATATTCCGGAGAGACGGTCGCGTGCGTTACGCGAATTAAAGGCGGAAAAGGCGGATATTGCCTTTCTACAAGAAACGCATTTTAAGGAAGGCGCAGCCCCATCTCTCCATAATAGAGACTTCCATAATGGATATTTCTCTAATAGTCATGTTGGTAAAACTTTGGGAGTAGCAATTTTGCTAGCTAGGCATCTCTCTGTCTCTGATGCTGTTTGTCACCATCTGATTCCAGGTCGGACCCTCTTACTCAATTGTAAAATTTCCAACCAGGTATTTACTTTTGTTAATATATATGCCCCAAATACAGCTCAACCAGCCTTTTTGACAGGGTCCTCAATTTGGTCCAGGCACGGGCCGAGGGTATATTGATCTTTGACGGCGATCTAAACTGGTCGCTAGAACCCTTTTTTGATTCCTCTAGTCCGGCACCTAGATACTCAGATAAATATCACCGTAGGGTTAAGAAATTTTTTCATGAACACCAATTGACTGACGTTTGGCGCATTCAACATCCCTCCACACGAGACTACTCCTTCTACTTGCACCCCCACAAGGTATATACAAGAATAGACTATCTTTCTATTTCCCATAGATTTCTTCAGCTGGCCGTCTCTTCTACCATAGGCCATATTTCATGGTCAGATCATGCCCTGATTTCGCTTAAGATTGATATACCAACTACCAATTCTAAAACTTATATTTGCAGGTTAAACGAACTGATACTTCAAGACTCATATTGCAGACAACCGATTAAGGAAGCAATTTATGACTATATTAGTATAAACGAAATCCCTGACACACCTACCACTACAGTCTGGGAGGCGCATAAGTGCGTTATAAGGGGAAAACTTATACAATTAGGTGCGTTACTAAAAAAAACAGCGTCTGGCTGCCAGAGGTGCCTTATTACAGAAGATACAGACCTTGGAACTCCAACACAAGACCTCACTTTCCACTGACATTCTCCAATCTCTCATAAATGCTCGCAAGGAACTAAATACTCTTATGTCAGATAATATCAAACTAAACGCCCGTAAATGTCGTAGCCGCTATTTTCTTTGGGGTAATAAACCGGGCAGGATGTTAGCTAAAGCATTGCGAGCCCAACGTGCTATTACATATATCGCCCAAGTAAAGTCTCACTCTGGATCAGTTTGCAGTTCTACGAAAGATATAGTCGCGGCTTTTTGATCCTACTACTCCAAATTATATAATGTAAAAGACCCGGTGGCAGGCCTGGATGTCACGTCTCGGAGGGCCTCTATTAAAGCATACCTGGCAGAGGTTGGTTTCCCTACTCTCTCAGAAGGGGAGATAGCGACATTAGAGGAACCGTTTACTTTGCTTGAGCTTGAGGGGGCTATTAAATCAACTCCGAATGGTAAGAGCCCGGGTCCGGATGGATTCTCTGTTGGGTACTATAAGACATTTCGTGAAGCTTTATCACCCCTATTACTCAGGGGCTTCAATGCAGTTTCTGATATTTCGCCTTTTTCTTCCCAGTCTCTCCTGGCCCACATTTCAGTAATCCCTAAAGAAGGGAAGGACCCAGCCTTATGTTCCAGTTATAGGCCAATCTCCCTGTTGAATGTCGATTTGAAGCTTTTTGCCAAATTAATGGCCAATCGTCTCAAGTTGTTCCTCCCCAGACTTATTCATTCGGATCAGCCGGGATTGGTCCCTGGTCGCGAAGCCAGGGATAATACCACAAAGGTCTTAGACTTAATTCATGAAGCCTCCCGTCAGAAGATTCCTGCCATTCTTCTCTCAACGGACGCGGAGAAGGCTTTTAACAGGGTAGACTGGGACTTCTTATTAGGTGTGCTGGAGCATCTGGGCATGGGTCCGATGGCATTCCAGAAGATCCGGGCTCTCTATTCTACCCCCTCAGCTCATGTGGAGATTAATGGGGATCTCTCTGAGCCTGTTCAGATTTCGAATGGCACTCGTCAGGGTTGCCCTTTATCATCATTGGCATTCATGCTATGTATGGAGACCTTGGCGAGGGCCATTCGACAGAACAGCCAGATTACTGGGTTGACTGTGGGTGCGAAGGAACATAAAATAGCGCTGTTTGCAGACGACCTTTCGCTATAGTGACAAATCCTCTGACATCTGTCCCCAGTCTGCTGGCTGAATTTGGGCGTTTTGGAAATTTGTCAAACTTTAAGGTTAATTTATCTAAATCAATGGCTCTTAACCTCACAATGAATCAAACAGGCCTCCGAGACGTGAAGTCTGCTTCCCAATTTTCGTGGCACCCGACACAAATTAAATACCTTGGAGTAATGTTGCATAAAGATCTTTCCCAGACTTTTCATTCTAATTTTCCCCCATTACTAGCCAGACTTCGGGCAGATCTTCTTACTTGGCGTAATAAGAAGATTTCTTGGACGGGGAGGACAGCAGTTACAAAAATGAACGTACTCCCTAGGGTGCTATATCTCCTGCAAACCCTCCCTATTGCAATCCCCCACTCTTGGTTCACTGCACTCCATCGTATAGTTAGAGACTTTATTTGGGCAGGTCGTAGGCCTCGTTTTAAGCACAAAATATTGTATAGAAATAAGCTCAGGGGTGGCCATCAATTGCCCCATTTTCCCTCATATTACCATGCAGTTTTACTGACAAGAATTATGGAATGGGGCAGGTCCTTGGATAAGAAACAGTGGGTTTATATTGAGGCTGCATCTCTACCTACTCCCAGTCTGGAACTACCCTGGCTCTCAGTTCTTCCATCCATATCTCACCCCCTTTTGGGCCCTACTGTTTCTTGTTGGCGTCGTCTACGTGAGCAACATCTTTTTTCTCCCACCCCCTCCCCTCTCACTCCTTTATTTGGAAATCCTAGTTTCCCTACGGGAGTACCAAGTACCACATTCCAGATTTGGCGGGCGTCTGGTATCTCTAAGGTAAACCAATTAGTAGATGCACCAAGTGTGTTGAGCTTCCCTTTGAATCAAGCTAATTGGGACTTACCATGTAAAGAGATTTGGAGATATCTCCAGATCAAGCATTTTTTTACAGAGCCTAGGCCCCCTCATGGGTTATCATAGGGGAACTACCCCTTTTGAAAACATGTGCACCTCTCAATCATACCCCTCCCACCCTTTGTCCTCTATCTATAGGATGTTGGTGGATAATACCTATTCCACTAGACCTAAGTTTACTCGTGACTGGGAGAGGGATCTGCAAGGTCTGGTAGGTGAGGACGATTGGCCAGAGATCTTAAGAAATACATTTTCTAGCTCCTCAAATATGTTGGTGATGGAAACACATTATAAAGTTCTCTCCCACTTGTACCGTTTTCCTAGCCTACTCGCTAAAATGTACCCAGGAGTCCCGAACACGTGCTGGAGATGCAGCAAGGAGGTGGGAACACTTTCGCATATTTGATGGGATTGTCCCCTGCTCCGGCCCTTCTGGAATGGGGTGATAGAAACAGCCAGTCTTATTCTCCAAGAAGATTTACCCTCATGCCCAAGTTTTTGGCTATTAAATCTCCTTCGGAGACCTCAGGCACAGTATAAAAATACACTACTCAGACATATCTTAAGTGCCTCAAAGGCGGTCATTCCAGTGCACTGGAGATCGGTTTCTATACCCACTATGACTGAATGGTGTGCTCGTTTAGATCTCTGTATGTCTATGGATGACCTTATACTGTCCTTATCAAACTCTCACCAAGATTTTACAGCTATATGGTACCCATGGATGACTTACAGGGAATCAGACCACTATAAATCACTGTGGAGAAATGAGGGTAGGGCTAGTGGAGACACCAGTATGGTTGCTAGCTAAGACACCTCCCCATATCAGTATGAGAAACAGTTTATGGTCTAGACTTTTCTTCCTTCTATTATATGGTAGTTTTTTTCTTTCTTCCTATTATTCATTTCCCTGGTATAGTGGCTTTTTCTCTCTTCCCCCTCTTTTCCTTTTCCGTGTATTGTTAAATTGTTCTTTATTTTTTTTATTGTATTTTATGTTTTGGTTTTTGTGTATTCTCAATAATGTCAATAATACGAATTGACTGTGATGATTTGTTACTTGGTCAGTGTATGTTTTCCCTGTATTTGCTGAACCTGATACACTGCACTGACTGTATATTGTTGTTGTTTTCAATAAAAAATAATTAGCAAAATAAGAATATCCAGTGTGTAAGTCCTCGTCTAGCCCGGTGGGCAATATTCTAGCTCGCTTCAAATTTACTCTGACCTTCCATTCTGGAGCTCTTAATCAAAAAGCAGATGCTTTATCAAGGTCCCTCTCCTGTAATAATAATTCTGAAATTCTACGCAGCACTCCTGTGGTGGAGTCAAGGGTGTTTACCACCATACAATTGCAACCACCTACTGGGAAAACCTTTGTGGCCCCGGAGTTAAGGAAGCAGCTTCTCACCTGGGCACACTCCTCACGCTTTGCAGGCCATTCTGATACTCGGAGGACTCTGGAGCTTTTGAAGAGAGCCTATTGGTGGCCATCGATGAAAGCCGATGTATTGGAGTTCATCTCATCATGTACCTCATGTGCCCAGCACAAATCCTCGCATCAAGCCCCAGCTGGTGAGTTAACACCCCTGCCTATCGCATTGCGTCCATGGACGCATCTCTCCATGGACTTTGTGACTGATTTGCCAAGTTACCAGGGATATACTACCATCTGGGTCGTGGTAAACCGATTTTTGAAAATGGTCCATTATGTTCCCCTAAAGAAACTTCCTACTGCTTCGGATTTGGCTCATCTGTTCGTCCAATATATATTCGGTCTCCACTGTCTTCCTACAGAGATAGTCTCTGATTGTGGAGCTCAATTCGTGGCAAGGTTCTGGAGAGCTCTGAGTTCCGTTCTACAAGTTAAATTGAATTTCTCGACAGCTTACCACCCGCAAAGTAATGGATCTACAGAAAGGGTTAATCAAGACCTTGAGACTTTCCTAAGGATCTATATGTCATCCTCTCGAGACAATTGGTCGGAATTATTGCCCTGGGCTAAATTTGCACACAATGCTTCAGATCATTCTTCCACACACCAAACCCCGTTCCAGATTGTATATGCTCTCCATCCCCGAGTCCCTGAGTTCCAAAGCCTACCTGTCTTTGATGTTCCAGCCATGGATGATACTGTACGGACGTTTGCGTCAAATTGGGCTCAGGTACGTGCTGATTTAGAGAAGGTGTTCCCTCGTTACAAACTTCAGGCAGACAAGAAACGGAGAAAGGTGCCCTGTATGCAAGTTGGAGATCAGGTGTGGTTGTCTACCCGGAACCTACGGCTCAGAGTACCCTCAATGAAATTTGCTCCACGTTTCATTGGACCCTTCTCTATTATTGAAATAATCAATCCTGTGGCATATCGCCTTCAGCTGCCTTCATATTTGAAAGTCCCAAATTCTTTCCATATTTCCCTACTCAAACCTCTGATCCTGAACAAGTTCCGTAAGATTCTCCCTGTTCCTCCTCGTATCCAGACCGAAAGAGGCGTGGAATGTGAGGTCTCCCAGGTCCTGGATTCCCGTGTCCGTAGGGGTCGTTTGCAATACCTCCTGGATTGGAGGGGTTACGGCCCGGAAGAACGTTGCTGGACCGATGCCCGGGACTTCCATGCTCCCGCACTCATCAGGAAGTTCCATACTGCTCATCCTGAAAAGCCTGGTGAGTGTCCTGAGGCCACCCATAAAGACTGTCACGACCAGGGTTTCTCGGCATGGTGATCGGCGGGTGTTACCTGTGCGGATGTTATGGCGGGGGGCGTCTGGTGGTGGTGCTGATGCCTGGCGGGGAGCATTGGCTGTGCGCGGTCCTGTGTGGGCATATTGTCACTCTGTGCTGGGTAGGCCTGGTGGTGTTTCCGCTCCGGCATCTTGCTTTCGGCCATGTGACCTAGTTCCCCAATCCTGGCGTATCACATGCTCACTCTCTGACCACTCACGGCTGGGCGCTGGGTATAAAAGGGAGTTCAGAGCTCCCTTGCACTTGCCTTGCCAGTGCAACATGTTTCTCAGCGCAAGCTGAGAGAGAGTTCCTGAGCTTGTCCGCCTGCCTGTTGGATCTCTGCCTAAGCCTGCTTCACCTAACCTGCTCCTTACCCTGCTGGACTTCCACTGCTTTCTCCCACTGCCTCCTCCTTTTGCCTTCCCCATTGCCTGAGTACCTGTGTCAGCTGTTACCCTGCACCTTGCCTCCACTTGCACCTTCCTCTGGACATTATTTCTTCAGCCACAATTCATTTCAGCCTCACAAGACCTGGAATACTGGACTACCTTCTGTTATCACTACCTGGACTTTTTCCCATTGCTTCACTACAGTTCCCAAGTGCACTTTAGTGCTATACCCGGACTTTCTGTATTACCACATTCATGTTTGTTAAGCCACTCTTTAAAAACTCCACGTTTATTTTTAAATCTGCTTCATTGTCTTCTCCTATTACCACCCCGGGTCCACAACAAAACCAGAACCTCAAACAGGGCCACCATACCCTATATGATGGTTTTACTTAAGGATTTTGGAGATATTTCAGGCCTCCATGTTAAAAATCTACAGCCTTGTATCTTCGTCCTGGCTTTGCCCGTCCTCATTGGCATGCAAAGGGGAGGTTTACCAATTTGGGGCCCAGAATCCTTGCCACTTCTGCTTTCGCTAGAAGATACAAAAAAACTTAACTCAGCTTTTGTTAAGTTCATAAACGACATAGGCCCGTATTCAATTACTTTCGCACCCGCGATAAAGTTTCGCCTGCTGGACTTTCCGCAGACATCACGTGTTTTGGTCGCGGAAACTTATCGGGCGTCCCCCGCTATTTGCCTTATTCAATTCCAAATCACGCAAAAACGGCAACCAATGAAGTCGTAACAGGCGGAAAGTGCTATCAGAAATGGGGAAACCAGCCAGAACACCCCAAAAAGATGCACTAACATTGGGGATCAATGTAGAGGTCCCCGAATAGCCCTAATAAAGCTATTTGGGGTACTTAAGTTGTATCAATAGTCACTAATTAGAGTCTTTGCACAAGTGGTGAAGAATGGCATTAAGCAGTATTTTTTGTTGAAACTTAAGTAGTCCTGTTAAATTTGGGGTACTTGAAAATGGGTGCTAGCATATTTTAAAGTCTCAAAAGTGAAGTTTAAAACATCGTGAAAAACCCCCCAGCTGCAAGCACATTATCAAAAAAACACCTGACTCATCCTTGCAGACCCCCCCAAAAGTCTATTTCGCTAGTTTTTATGCCTGTACCCCAGCTTTGCACTTTTTCACCCCCAAAATGAAAGTACTTTTTTGGGGTGTTCTTAGGTTTTTTTTTTAGGGATTTATTTGACACTGTTATCCTTTGGGAGACTGTCCCAGGGGTTCTGAATGTTTTCCCCACCATTGCACTCCAAAATAATGATTTTGTACTTTTTTTCACCACCTATTCAGAGGCCTATTACATTGCATTGACTTTCCATGGACACATAAAGTGTTTGCGATTGAATACGGAGATAAGTTTCCGCCAGGCGAAATGACGTCATCCACGATACTTTTCCGCGGATTCCGACGTTTCGCGGCTAATTGGAATTAATTTCCACAATATAATACTTTACAACCATGCGGCTTTACTACGTCATCTTCGTGACTGGCTGTATAGGATGGATGTTTATACAGATTAATCCCTCAAAGAAAATTTACTAACAGGTTACAATTTAGTCTTTATTTTACACCTCCAGGATTTGGCGATTCCCGCAGATATACGGGTTAATCCCCTTCTCTGCAACACATTTCGTTTATGGCATATTTTTACGTCATCAATCTAAATGGGCATAAAACTAACCTCAACCTTCTGGCAATAACAGAAACATGGCTTACACAATCAAACACCGGGCCTGATTCAGAGCCGGACACTCTGACAGAGCGCTCGCTCTGAATCAGGGCCGTCCCTCCTACCTTTTGGAGCGGCCTCCTGGCCGCTCGCATAGCTGTGGGTGACCACCCACAGCTATAGCGAGCGGCCAAAATGATGGTCGCGATGGTCAAGACCATCGCGACCATCGGGCTTGCGACGAGACCCTGCGGTAGGGTCTCGCTGCCGCAAGCCCAGGAGTGCTTTTGGCTCTATCAGAGCCAAAAGCACTCCCACTGACATCACCAGACGGACCCATGGGAACGCCTCCGTCTGGGCAGCCACGCCCCGGGCACGCCCACCAAAGGGGGCGTGCTGTCAATCACCATTGACAGCACGCCCCATTTGGTGCGAGACCCTTAACGACGGCTTGGCCGTCATTATTCGGGTCTCGCGCATGCGCACGACGGAGCCGCCTCCGTCGTGCACATGCGTACTTGGGCACCATCGACCCGCTTGCAAGCGCTCAGCGCTCGCGAGCGGGTCTGAATCAGGCCCACTGTCTCCCCTGCTGCACTTTCACATGGTAACCTACACTTCTCACACACCTCCAGGCCTGGTAATAGTAAAGGAGGTGGGGTAGGGATATTCCTGTCCCAATCTTTTACATACACAGTTCTCCCACAGGTACCTTCACTCACATTTACATAATTTGAAGTACAGTACATTCTATCAGGACTTTCACCACTTTCTCTCTGCGAGTTGCTGTTATCTATCGCCCACCTGGGCCACCTCAACAATTTCTGGAAAATGTTTCTGCCTGGCTCCGTCACTTCCTATACAGACATATCCACCATCATTATGGGTGATTTCAATGTCCCCATTGACAGTCCACAATCTCCTCATGCCTCCAAACTACTCTCTCTAACCTCCTCTCTTGGCCTCTCCCAATTGACTGACTCCGCTACTCATCAGGAGGGCCACTGCCTTGATCTTGTATTTACCAAACTATGCTCAGTTTCTGATTTCACTAATGCTCCTTTCCCTCTCTCAGATCACAACCTTATCACCTGCACACTCTCCTCCATTACATCAACGTCATTGAAATTAACCAAACCTAAACCTAAAACCCGCAGAAATATTAATGCTATTAACTTTCAACAACTATATACCTCTCTACAGCAACGACTCTCACCAATTTCTACATTCACTTCTCCTGAGACTGTTGCATCACACCTAAACCAGATTCTAGAAAAAGTTCTCGATGAAGTAGCTTCAGCTACCCATCACACACCACGTAGAGTTAGACATCAACCGTGGCATTCTAACTTAACAAGGCATCTACAAAAACTCTCACGTAAAGTTGAACGTCAGTGCCGAAAGTCTCGTACTCCATATGACTTCCTCACATATAAGGCTATCTACATCTCTTATCGTACTGCTCTGGACGCTGCCAAACAAACATATTTCCAAACTCTAATCTCTGCTCAAGCCTCTAACCCCAAGTGACTTTTTAATACATTTAAACTGCTTCTTACCCCTCCCTCACCCAAACCACCTGCTACTATCTGTGCGCAAGATCTTGCTTCCTATTTTAGGGACAAGATTGATGAGATCCGAAATTAAATGGAATGCTCTTCCTCAGCTAGTGACCTGCTCAATTCCCTACCTGAACCCTCTGGCACATTCTCTTCATTTGAGCTACACTCTTCTCATCCTCCTACTCTATTACCTCTCCTCTAGATCCTATACCCTCACAAATCAGTAAAGCTCTGTCTCCTGTGCTCATCCCAACCCTAACTAAAATCTGTAATGTCTCTCTCTCTACTGGCAACTTTCCATCACTGTTCAAGCATGCAGTGATTACTCCCATTCTGAAAAAAAAAAAATTTGGACCCTAACACTCTCAAATTACCATCCTATCTCCCAGCTCCCATGCCCCTCCAAGCTACCTGAGAGATTTGTCTACAACCGTCTCACACACTTTCTTAACTCACACAATTTATTAGACCCACTTCAGTCCGGCTTTCGTCCCCAACACTCCACAGAGACAGCACTGACTAAGGTAGTAAATTATCTGGTCACTGCCAAGGCTAAAGGCCATTACTCACTCCTAATTCTTCTAGATCTCTCTGCTGCTTTTGACACTATTGACCACTCTCTTCTCATACAAACACTACAGTTCCTAGGTCTTAAGGACACAGCTCTTACTTGGTTCTCTTTCTACCTATCTGATCGCTCTTTTACTGTTCGTTTTTCTGATTCTGCCTCCTCTTCGCTACCTCTATTAGTACCGCAAGGCTCTGTCTTAGGTCCTCTGCTATTCTCAATCTATACCACCTCTCTTGGCAAACTAATCCGTTCTTTTGGATTTCAGTACCATATGTATGCAGATGATACTCAAATCTACCTATCTTCCCCAGATTTATCGCCATCTGTATTGGTCCATGTCACTGAATGTCTTTCTGCCATTTCATCTTGGATGTCATCTCGCCACCTGAAACTTAATATTTCAATAACAGAATTAATTATATTTCCACCGGCCAATCCACCCTGCCCCACAAGCTTGGTTCCTTGGTGTCATTCTTGACTCTGAACTGTTCTTTGTTCCTCACATTCAATCTGTCTCAAAATCATGTTACATACATCTAAAAAACATATCCAAACTTCTACCATATCTCACACAAGACACTGCAAAAACTCTAAGCCATGCACTTATTATTTTCTGCATTGACTATTGCAATAGCCTCCTTACTGGTCTTCCTAAAAACAGGCTATCGCCATTACAATACATTATGAATGCAGCTGCAAGGCTTATCTTCTTTGCCAAACGTTCATCGTCTGCTGCCCCGCTCTGTCAGTCCCTCCATTGGTTGCCGGTTTTCTACCGTATTCAATACAAAATACTTTTACTTACACATAAGACTATTAACAAAACCACACCAACATACATCTCTTCACTCATCTCAAAATATCTCCCAACCCGACCTCTCCGCTCAGCACAAAATCTGCATCTCTCATCCCCATGCATTACTTGCTCCCATTCATGGTTACAGGACTTTCTGCAGGCTGTACCCATTCTATGGAATGCCTTACCACGCACAATAAGATTTTCCTCTAGTCTCCAATCCTTCAAGCGTTCCCTGAAAACTCAGCTCTTCAGGCAAGGTTATCAGATTCCAGAACCGCCCACATAACCTTCATAGCTGCCATATCTAATTACAACAACCTCACACATTGTCTCTCTTATCCTCATGACATTTGGCCGACATTCCGGTGTGACTGGATCATGCAGCGCACCAAGAAACTGTGCATTCTGGCTGGACCAAAATGCAATCTACAGCACCTATCCTTGTGTATCAATGCCTATTTCCCTATAGATTGTAAGCTTGCGAGCAGGGCCTTCCTACCTATATATCTGTCTGTTATTACCCAATTTTGTTCAATTAATTTTTACAATTGTAAAGAGCAACGGAATATGCTGCGCTATATAAAAAACTGTTAATAAATAAATAATAAATAAATAAAGCTAAATTTCTTTCTTTATTAGGCAATCCATAATTTCACAGGGACTAGCTGCAAATCCTTTTCCAATGTGGGCAGCTCGGGGTCTCCAATATGTTGGTAGTTTGGTGGGTAGGAACCTTAAGAGGCCTCTCACATTCAGCCAGGCGGTTGAGAAATATGATTTCTTATCCCCGTTCCCCGTTGCCTACTTCCAAGTACAACATTATGTGAGTCAGATTATTAGAAGTTTCTCTGACCAAGATTGGGACAATGCTCTAGATATACTTTTGTCTGATCCTCCACCAATATACGGAGCGATTTCTCGTCACTATCTGTTTTTACGCAGCAATTTAGATTGTAACACACTCCACACAGGTTTACCTCAGTGGATTTGCCACTTGCCTCATTCGTCTCCTCATGTATTGCTTAAAACCTTACATGACTCGTGTTGCATTATTCCCACTAGTTCCTATAGAGAGTTATTTCTAAATATATATCACAGAACATATATCAGTCCTCACAGGGGCTTTCTAATGGGTTCCTCTTCTTCACATATGTGTCCCCGATGTCGGGAAAGTAGCGCCGATTTATTTAATTGTTTATGGTCCTGTTCTCTGGTCAGAACTTTCTGGCTCCGGGTTTGCAGGTATGCCCTGGATCATCTGGTAAATTATTTGCCTTTTGACCCTGCGTGGTCCATATTGGGGGTCTTACCTCAGGGTCAGAGGGTATCCAATGGAGGTCGTAAACTTTTATTGTAATTAAGAGCAGCTGCTAAGAAAAACACGTACCATGGTGTACTCCACAAACACGAAGTCACACAACACTAACTAGCGTCTTTTCTCAATTCCCCAATACTTACACACTGCACACTTACATGAAAAGGTTCCCTAGCATTAGAGTGCAATATTCAAGGTTTATTCAGTATTATTAATATTGTGAAATAAAGGTTATTTGATATCTAAGGTTTAGTACATGGTAAGCAGACCGTGTTTGGTGTTGTACTGATCCACTGTGTCTCCACAGATTTCCGGTATCATCGGTGAGAAGATCGCAACATGTGTCTGCAAGTTATGGAACTTGGAGAGTTAGGGATTGAAATGTTTCCTGTAATGCAGTCAGTCTAATTTATTATGCAGCGGGAAAAAGGACACAAAGGGCTGTTGGAGGCTAGTTTGTGTCCATACGAACTGACCTATGAACTATCCTGTAACAGAAGACCCATGAAGAAGAACCAATGGAATCATGCCAAACTGTTCTATTGTATTGCCTATCTCTGCTAGAGTATATATGTATGCTCTCTGAAATGGGATGCCAGTCTGCTTGCTTTGCTGTTGACGGAGGTTTCTATTTTGATGCCGGGATCTGGGTCCAGAAGTGCGTGCGTAACAACTGTACCTTGGGTCTGTATGATTTATTTGCGCTAATTGTATTTAGATCACAGCTTCTAACCATCTATTTTTATATTGAATAATAACTTTTTGTGCTTTGGAACCACACTCAGTCTGAAAGCATTTATTTATTGTGCGACTCATAACGCTATATAGCGACAATTTTAGAAGGTATAGGCAGGCAGGAATCCATACCTTTTTCTTTATTTAAAAAAAAATTGTTCTTTTTATACCGAATGGATTGGTTGGAGGCTTCATTGACCAAGGAATCTAGAGTTGCCAATTTTGGGGGGGTTTGGGAGAGTTACATCTCCATACTCCCTACACAGACACAGTAATTGCTTATTCAGTGCTTTTCGAATACCTTATGGTATCTAATGAGACTGGTGGATGATGATCCCCCTATAGTTTAATGTACTTTCCCCCTTTTTCCCTTTTTTTATTTTATTCGCAAAGCATGTCTTTCATTATTGGATTAGGTACAGTGGCGGAACTAGCGGCGGTGCAGTCGGTGGCTTGCACTGGGGCCCGCTGTGGTGCAGAGGCCCAAAGCTGCCGCTGCACCCACTGCTAGTGTCCCCCGGGCCCCACAAGTGTAGTGCAGCTCGCAGTGAGTGCGGTCAGCACTACTCAGTAACAAACACACAGCTGCCAGCGGTGGCTGTGTGTTTGCTATAGCAGCCAATGAAAGTCAGAAAGGCTCTCATTGGCTGCTGCGTCCACGGAGGGAGTCGGCTGTAGCTCACTCATGAGCTCCGCCTTCCGACTCCCCCCGCAGCGGGTGATGGGAGAGACGTCATGACGTCTCTCCCATAGTGCAGAAGAGCGGGCTGGGAGGAGCGGACAGCGACGGTCACGGCAGGAGCGGGGATTCAGGTAAGTTGTTTTTTTTTTGTTTTTTTGTGTGTGTGTGTAAGAGGGTACAGGAACTGGCACAGCATAGGGGGGCACTGTATGGGGGGTGGCCGCTGCTAGGGGCACTGTATAGGGGGAGCACTACTGGGGTCACTGTATGGGGGGTGGTGGCCGCTACTGGGGGCACTGTATAGGGGGACTACTACTGGGGGCAATGCAGGGGGGGCTACTACTGGAGGCACGCACAGGAGAGACTACTACTGGGGGCAATGCATAGGGTGGATTAATACTGGGGCAATGTATAGGGGGGATTACTAATGGGGCAATGCATAGGGAGGACTACTACTGGGGGCACTGCATAGGGGGGACTACTACTGGGGGCAATGCATATGGGGGACTACTACTGGGGGCATTGCATAGGGGGGACTACTACTGGGGGCACCTGCATAAGGGGCACTACTACTAGGGGCAATACATAGGGAGGATTAGAACTGGGGACAATGCATGGGGGGGTTACTACTGGGGACAATGCAATGGGGGGTCTACTACTGGGGGCAAAACATAGGGATAATTACTACTGGAGGCACTGAATAGGGGGGACTACTACTGGGGGCAATGCATAGGGGGGACTACTACTGGGGGCAATGCATAGGGTAGATTACTACTGGGGGCAATGCATAGAGGGGACTACTACTGGGGGCACTGCATAGGGGGGACTACTACTGGGGGCAGTGCATAGGGGGGACTACTACTGGGGGCACTGCATAGGGGGGACCACTTCTGGGGGCACTGTATAAGGAGCACTGCATAGGGGGACCACTACGGGGGGCACTGTATATGGGGCACTACTGGGGGCACTGCATAGGGGGACCACTACTGGGGGCACTGCTTAGGGGGGCAAAGCATATTCTTGCACCTGGGCCCACCACTCTCTAGTTCCGCCACTAATTAGGTAGTTTAACTATGTTGTTTTGGATATTCACAAGACGTATCTATTTCGATGTATGCACCACTACATTTTTATCATTCTTTTTCTTTATTGATATGTTTCTGAATCAATACAGTTATAAAAAAAAAGTAAATGCTAGAGATATATATCAATATGTACATTATAAACCTTTTAAAATGTGAATGGTATATACAATAAATTATATTTATAAAGGGTAATGTGCTAGATTGGCCATTTATTTTATTTCCCCAACATATTGCTCCATGAGAATAAATACAACTAAACTTGAAGCTTAAAGCCCAAGTAAAGACTGGGAACTGAAAAGAAGCTCTGAGAGCAATTTAGAGGATGTGCTGGTAATAAAGTTTGAATCGAGCATTTTCAGCATATCACATAGTTACTGAAATTGCTCCTTGAGAAAATGGATTCTTGAGAAAGGCTGCTCTGTGCCCTCAATAAAAAATCTTGGTCCCAGGGGTTTCAGAAATCAAACACTATTCGACCGGTTTTGCTGATATGTCAGCTCCCTCAGTGACATCTATGAATAAGGTCTGATTCTGAATCACACGAATTTGCAGATACGTTTGCAAATTTGCGCTTACTGACGGAGATCGCAACTGCAAACGTATTGATCCGTTTGCATATATACAATTCATAGATCCGGCACTCCCGTATACTGAATTATTTGGTCCAATGCCCTCACATAGGGAACAATCAGCCAAAAAAAGGTGCGGCAATCGGCACAATATACAAGCAAACCAATATACTTATCAACGTTTCAGTTGTATTAACTGTCTTCAGGATAATAAAAAAATGCAAACATGTTTTACCTACCATTACCACCACGTTCCGGAGCGGAGGCGCCTCCGGGACCCGGCACCCATTCGCCGTCATATGTCAGTAACGTCATCACGCGAAGACGCAATGATGAAGCGTACACCACATGATGCTAGTAAATAAACTATCACCAAGGAAACCGCAATAACATGGTGGGCTGTAGGATAATCATAATGTACATAATGAAGTATAAATAGAGATATACAGTACAACAAATTTCCCAATATAAGACTAGCAATTTAGATACAGCGATCCATAATCAAGTAAACTTAATCCATACTTGCCTACCTTTTGCTTGTCCTCCCCGGGAGAAGCCTGGGGTGGACAAGCAGGTGGGCTGTGAGGGGGCGGGGCCTGACGGGTCACAACATTAAGCCCCGCCCCCTTCACGGCAAATTGCCGTGATTGGCTTAAATTTAAATAGAGGGTGTGGCTAAATGACGCGATTCATGGAGAATTATGACATTAAGCCTCGCCCCGTACACGGGGACCCGTGATCACCTCGGAAATTCTCCCCATTCTGCCCACTTCACTAGGAAGTGGGCATAATGCGGGAGAAATGCCTACCCTTCCGGGGGTGCGGGGGTTACCCAAAAAATCGGAAACAACCAGCGAAAATCGGCAGGGTAGGCATGTATAACTATAACACAGGGGTATGTCAATCACTTCGGAACTATTAAAAAAATCTGCCGCATTTGCAAGTGAATACAACATTCAGCGCAATCTTAATGAACACTAGTATTGGGGACTTTGTACACTTACTATTGCCTCTATTTACATTTTAGATGACCCTAATACATCCTTAGTGATGCCTGGGCGTGGGCGTATTTTAATGACACCACGCAATGCCGCCTGTCACAGAGTGCCACGGAAGCACTAAATACGTTTGGAAAAATGTTGGTGGAAGAGGGAAAATACAGTGCAATACAAAATAGGAGGGGGGAATACTACGAAATACAAAATGAGGAGGTATACTATAATACAAAATGGAGGAGAGGAGAGAATGCTACATAATCCAAAATGGGTGGGGGGGCAAAAAGAATACTACATAATACAAAATAGGTGGGAGAGACAATACTGCAGAATACAAAAGGGGGAGAGATGGCATAAAAATGGCATATTGTGTCATAAAAGGGGTATGTGGATAGATGTGATGACATACAAAGAGCTTGTGGAAAGATCTCATGGCATAACAGGGGCATGTGGAGGATTTGGGTGGAAAAAAAGGGGCATGTAGAGAAGTGTGATAGCTGACTAAGAGCTGTGGCCTAAAAGGGGCACGTGGAGTAGACTGCTGGCATGAAAAGGGCATGTAGAGGAGTCTGATGGCATAAAAGGGGCACGCGAAGGGGTCTGGTGGCCTAAAAGGGACATGTCAAGGGTTCTGAAGGCATAAGAGGAGCATATTGAGTAGTGTGGTGATGCAGTGGCGGTTGCCCATTGGGGTCTGCAGCGCAGATCGAAAATAGCCGAGGGAAGGGGGGGGGCCTGTATCTGCCCGCCTGCCAGATTCCTGTGTAACTAGCCAACAGGAGTTGCGGGGGGCGGGCAGATACAGGAGGGGGTTGCTGCTTGCTGTGTCAATGCTGCAGCGGCTGTGATACACAGCACTTATACCCAGGTAGCTTACCTTCAAGACAGACACCCGGCAATATAAAAGACAAGTTTAAAGGTACAGTTAGGGTTATGTTTCATCCGGACCCCCACTTCTATTTTTGGTCTGCACTGCAGCCCCTACTGAGCAACCGCCACTGGTGTGATGGCATATTAGGAGCAATGACATAAATCCTAGAACGTATTATTCTTTTGCAAGGTCCTACATTTGGGAATGTAAAAGTGCAACCTATATTTTTATAATCGGTATGTGAACTGGTCTCACTCATAAAACGTACAAAATATAAAACTGATTAAACACTAATAAGTTTTGTGCATGTATTATACAGCATAAGAGAGTATATATACCATTTAAGATTAGTTCTTCCACCTCAAAATAGCCTAACATGCTCCCTATGCCCTCTCTGGTGAAACTCAGGACCTCATTCAGAGTCGGTCGAAGCGGCCGCACGGTCGTACGCCACCGATGTTCGCTATACTGCGCATGCGTAAAGTTCGCAATGCGCGTGCGCAAACGAGCCGATACGATCAGAAATTTCTCTCTCCTTGAACACAGCCAGGTCGGTAGTTTGAGTGACAGATTGAGGCATTTGTGGGTGGTAACAGGGGAAGGTGCTTGAAAACGGGGGAGTGGAGATCCGAACGCAGGCGTGCCTAATTATGCGAACGGCGTTTTATGGGAGTGCATATGGTTTATGGGAGTGCATAATTAACAAAGTAGTGTCATGGCACATGTGACATGGGAGGTTTTTACACTGACATGATCGTAGACCTTAAGAGAGGGTATGGTCAACCTTAAGCTCTACGACCAGTTCCGATGGTTCCCGATGGTCTCGATTAATCCTTATATGCCCGGAGATGACGTGTAATGCGTACGAGAAGGGGGCGTATTTTTTTGTCTTCCGGCCGCTTCCTTCCCTTGGTCGGCCAGCTACCGATCCGAACTTAGGGACGCAACTTAGGGAATCATTTGCATATCCGGCCCCTTTTCCCGTACGATCGAGCGGCCGCTTCGACCGACTCTGAATGAGGTCCTCAGTCCCCCAGCAGCTGGGGCCACCCGGCCACCAACTTCCCCAGTGAAGTGGGCGGCACATGCGGCCGGTGATGAAATTTGCATTTAATCATGTTATTGTAGCTCTGGCCCTACGTACCACAAAGCTGGTAATCTCAGCATTGCGGGGGCGGGGCTACGATGATGCAGTTCCTTCACCACGCCCCCAGACCCACTCTCTTAAGCCCTATCACCCCCCCACCCCCAGACCCGCCAACCTTCGACAAGCTCCACTACTCCCCCCGCAGTGTCGACCTGGCTGCCACAAAGCCAAAAGTTTGGCAAGTCAGTAGATTGGCTGCTTACCATACTATGAGGCCTATTCATCATAACTAAACTTTCTCTGGAGGTAATTAGGTTTAGAACTGGCATGGAGTTCTACCTAATTACCGGAGGAATTCATCATTCCTCCTCCCCATAACTATCTATTCCGAAAAGCTGCCATTTTTGCGAGGACAGCTTTTCAGGTAATAGATAGTTTTCCCTCTCTACTCTACCTTATCACAGTGGTAATCAGTGCTGCACATGCGCTGTTACATCTGTAAAACCACTGCCTACAGCTGCAGTAATTTTGTGTGTATGTGTCCCCAACTCCTTCTCCCCTCTCCGCTCACCCCCCCCCCAGTTCCCAACTTAGCTGCCCGCGGCTCCGTCTGCTGTGCTGACACTGTGTACTCCCGGCAGAACACAGGGCCTGATTCAGAGCCGGACGCTATTTGGAACAGTCATTCAGAAAAAGAGGCCGGCTATTTAAATTGAGCGCTCGCTCTTTGCGGTCTGTTGACGCCTCTATATCTGAGCGAGTGAACGAAATATGCGCTCGCTATTTTGTAAAGACGCCCCCTGGCCGCTCACATCCTACGTCATCTCCGCTATTTGATTAATCGAGTACATCGAAAGGCATCTGAACTGCTCGCAGTGCTTGTGGTTGGATTTTCCTACCGCAATCATGCGAGCAGTTCAGGCTAAGAAACAACCAAGTGACGTGGTTGATGACGCTGCTTTGTTAATTATGCACACCCTTAAAACGCCCGTTTTGACCTTTTGGCACGCCTGCGTTCGGATCTCCACTCCTCATTTTCAAGCACCTTCCCCTGTTACCACCCACAAACACCTCATTCTGTCACTCAAATTATCAGGCATTCGCTATTTTGCGAGCACACAATTTCCGACCGCAATGACTGGTTCGCGCATGCGTATTACAACCCATACGCATGCGCAGTTGTGCGAACATCGCTCGGCGCGAACGAGCGGCCGCTTACGAGCGGCTCTGAATCAGGCCCACAGTACAGTTTAGAAAAAAAATAAAAATAAGTTTTTTTTTTCTAAATTTTTTGTGTTCTTTTGGGAGAATAACAGTGTCAGCACAGCCACCGGAGCCAGAGAACGGACTAGACCAATGGAGAGAGACGTCGGGGGACCTGCCCAGCTGAAAGCAGGTGTCACCTACTATACGCCACCTCACAGTGGCATATGATACCATCAAATTCCGAAAATACATAATTTTCGTAATTTGATGAATAGCATAATTTCCATATCCCCATACTAATGTACGGGGAGTGTGGAAATTAACACCAGGAGATATCAGTGATATCTCCTGCATTATGTATCTTCATGACTACTAAAATAACGGTAATTAAGGAAAATGTCCTTAAAAACTTTATTTTAGTGTTAATGAATAGGCCCCTCTGCCTTTAAACCGGGACAATCATTAATTACACAGGTTCTGTGGCTGAATAAATCCAGGTGAAATGCAGGCTTGAAGTCAGCCAGCCACAGAACCTGTGTAATTCATGAGTGTACCAGTTTAAAGGAATAGTATGGTAAGTATATTTATCTATGTTTACTGTATATATACACACACCATACTTGCCGACATTCTGGCTGCCGCCCCCGGCATTGTGGGGGAGTGCTTGGTGCAGCATGGGAGGGGCGTAACGGGGACATAATGCAGCTTTGGGGGCCGAGCAGGGGCATTACCGCGCGATTGTATCATCTTTGCCCTGCTACACAATGCAGAGATTACCGGCATTGTGAAGCAGTGTGGCTGCCCTACTTGAATATTGGACTACACTACAGCCCCATCTATGAAGCTGCCACTTGACCCAGACAATGAGCTTACAGACCAACACCACTTGAGTCTTGTTGCTTTGTCACCCAATCACCTTGGTCAAGAAAAAACATTTTATCCCTTTTCACCCCCTTAGGAGTCGAACTTCCAAATATCCCTGCTTAGTGGGTGCCTACATCATGGAAGGCATATACTCCTTGAATTACAATTTTCTAGGTCCAGGGGTTTGGGCTGGACATTGATGAGTAGGTTAAGACATTAGTTTATATATATATAATACCCTTCCCTCAATTCAGTTGTAACACAGTACCCCTGCTCACCCCTGTAGTAACACATTCCCTTCCCTCACCCGTGTTGTAACACATTCCCTTCCTTCACCCCATAGTTACACATTTGACATTCCCCTCCCTGTGTAGTAATACATTTTCCTTTCTCACCTCTGTAGTAACACATTCACCTCCCTCACCATTCAAATAGAGGAGCCGCACCAACTGCCAGTGAGTGATGTGTGGCAGCACTTGGGATGACAGTTGGTGTTTGAATATGAACTGTGCTGTAGCCACGATGAGACAGTCAGTCAGGACATTGCACATGGGAGGGAAACATTTTATCCTTTTTCACCCCCCTAGGAGTTCAATTTAGAAAAAATCCCTTCTTAGTGTATCACTTACATCATGGAAGGAATATACTCCCCGATTTTCATGTTTCTAGGTCCAGGGGGTTAGTCATTGATTTTAAAGATAATTAGATTGATGTGTTCGTACTGCGAATAAGACAGCCAAGTAGCACAGGAGCCAGCAGCCTTATGCGTCCTGTGAGACGCGACTCATAACGCGTGGAGGATTGACGAGGAAGGACATATCTGTATATACTGTATATTTATGTGTGTGTGTGTGTGTGTGTATATATATATATATATATATATAGATAGATATAAAAAATATCTCTGTATTGTGCATAGTCATGTTTAGTTTTGTATAGTGTGCTAAATGTTGAATGTATATATAATATAGTGCCACTGAAGAAGAGAATGGGCGGGAGAACAATGAAAGCGTGTCCGTGGGAGGAGGGGGCGTGTCACAGGCGGAGTTACATGAGGTGGGCGCGGTCTGCTGGTCCCGTCTAAATAAGTCAGACAGTCAGGCTGTGTCTGTGTATATGTGCGGTGTGTATAGTGCACTCACATCACAGTGACGGCCGGTCACACAGACACATCCACAGTGAGACGGGTACATCTTCCATCTCGGACCAGACGCCGCCATGAGTTCGGTTTGTCCGCGTTGTCACACTGCTGTCTACTTCGGTGAGTGAGATGTGTTATGTCCCTGAGCCCCAACATCATTACACCACGCTATGTGCCTGAGCCCCAACATCATTACACCACGCTATGTCCCTGAGCCCCCCACATCATTACACCCTGCTATGTCCCTGAGCCCCCCACATCATTACACCACGCTATGTCCCTGAGCCCCAACATCATTACACCACGCTATGTCCCTGAGCCCCAACATCATTACACCCTTGCTATGTCCCTGAGCCCCCCACATCATTACACCCTTGCTATGTCCCTGAGCCCCCCACATCATTACACCCGGCTATGTCCCTGAGCCCCTACATCATTACACCACGCTATGTCCCTGAGCCCCTACATCATTACACCCTGCTATGTCCCTGAGCCCCAACATCATTACACCACGCTATGTGCCTGAGCCCCAACATCATTACACCACGCTATGTCCCTGAGCCCCAACATCATTATACCACGCTATGTCCCTGAGCCCCAACATCATTACACCACGCTATGTCCCTGAGCCCCCCACATCATTACACCCTGCTATGTCCCTGAGCCCCAACATCATTACACCACGCTATGTCCCTGAGCCCCAACATCATTACACCACGCTATGTCCCTGAGCCCCAACATCATTACACCACGCTATGTCCCTGAGCCCCTACATCATTACACCACGCTATGTCCCTGAGCCCCTACATCATTACACCACGCTATGTCCCTGAGCCCCTACATCATTACACCACGCTATGTCCCTGAGCCCCTACATCATTACACCCGGCCGTGGCCCTGAGCCCCCCACATAATTACACCCGGCCGTGGCCCTGAGCCCCCCACATAATTACACCCGGCCGTGGCCCTGAGCCCCCCACATAATTACACCCGGCCGTGGCCCTGAGCCCCCCACATAATTACACCCGGCCGTGGCCCTGAGCCCCCCACATAATTACACCCGGCCGTGGCCCTGAGCCCCCCACATAATTACACCCGGCCGTGGCCCTGAGCCCCCCACATAATTACACCCGGCCGTGGCCCTGAGCCCCCCACATAATTACACCCGGCCGTGGCCCTGAGCCCCCCACATCATTACACCCGGCTGTGGCCCTGAGGCACCCCTCCCCCATCATTACACCTCACTATGTCCCTGAGACCACCAACATCATTGCACTCTTTTATATCCCTGAACCCCCCCTTCCCCCCCCCCCTCACACACACACACACACACACACACACACACACACACACACACATATATATATATATATAACATCACACTCTGGTATGTCACTGAGCTCCCCCCACATCATTACACCCCGTTATGTATTTAAGCCCCCCCTTTTCCATTACACCCCAGTATGCCAGAGCCTCCATACCATGACAACCCACTATGTCCCTGAGCCCCCCCAACATGATTACACCCAGCTACGTCCATGAGACCCCCCACCATTACTCACCAGTATCTTCCTGAGCCCCCCGCCATTATACCCCAGTTAGTCTATGCCCCCACATCTTTACACCCTGCTGCCTCTGACAACCCCCACACCATTACACCCCAGTGTGTACCTGAGCCCTTCAACATCTTTACACTGTGGTATGTCTCTTACCCCCCCCCCCCAAACTCCAGCATGTCTGAGTACCCCCACATCTTTACACCCTGCTATTTCCCTGAGCCCTCTCCCACATCATTACTCCCTGCTATGCCCTCTCCAATCCTTATGTCCCTTTATTTATCTGCACCCCCATATTACATTCAATTAGGTAACTAGTATCAACACTTCATTATTACATTTTGATAAGTACCTAGTTACTACACCCCCCTTATTACACACTTCGTATCTGCACCCACTTGTTCCACTCTAATGGTGGGTACACACTTGATGATACACTGTGTCTAGAGACCATCAACTCTATTTTGTCCCGACTATCTTTAAGGGGTATATTTACTAAGGTGCAGGTTTTTAGAAGTGGAGCTGTTGACCATAGCATCCAGATTCTAGTTGTTATCTTCTAGAAGGTGCTAGGTAAGAAGAATATGATTGATTGCTATGGGCAACATCTCCACTTCTAAAAACCCACACTTTAGTAAATATGCCCCTAATTGTGTACAGGCACCCAATTCATCTATCAACGACTTGCAGTACAGATATATTGTGGCCGTGTTGCACAGCCGATGCGATATATTTGAAGGATATGTTATTGATAATGTGTAGTGTGTACAGGGACATGATTGGTAGCTCAAGATCTCCTGAACAGACATCTCGTTCAGATAGGAACAGTGATTTTTTTTTTTAGTGTGTATGCACTACTGTATATCGTGTGCTATCAATCATTAGGAAAATTGCCAAATTGGTTGGTAATTACATTGTTCCCCTCCTAAGTATCTGCTACTACTTATTACCCACTGAAAAGTACCTACACCCCTAATTACCCCCTGATGAATGCCTGCACCTGCTTATTACGCCTGATAAGTACCTGTTCCCACCCTATTACAGACTAAGGGCTTGATTCATTAAGGATTGCTATTGTGATCGCAGCTCCGTAATCGCACGCAGGTCTGCAGCAAAAATGTACTAATGAATGCAATCGTGATGCCGTCGTACAGCCAGCATAGAGACGCCCACTACCGCTATCTCACATCTGTAATACCTTGCAGTCCTGCGTATACATCGGTACCATCAAGTAACATCAGCCTCTCACGCAGAATTACAGCAGACTGACCTGATGGCTCTACGTGGTCTGTGTGATCGCAGTGGTGCCTTCGTGCACTGCGAAGCATAGGCATGCACAGTACGCAACAATTGGCCAACTGCATACGCTGTTGCAATAGCGATCCTTAATGAATCAGGCCCTAAGTACTCACACTCTAATATTACCCCCAATATGTACCAATACCTCCATTATTTCACCCTGATGAGTACCAGAGATTCCATTATTACACCCTAACTGCACCCACCTATTACACCATGATATGTGATTGTGTCCTACTGTACCTGTTACACACTCATATGTACTGGTTCTCCAATTGTTACACCCTGTACCCCCTTTTACACTGTAAGTAACTGCACCCCATTAATTCACCATAATATGAATCTATACCTCTTTATTAGAACCATACATGTATCTGCTGTATTATACCCCAATATATACCATCAGTTCTCATTATTCTACCCGAACATATACCTGTGCTCTCCATATTACACCCTAACATATATCTACCCCCTATTCTTATACCCCAGTATATACTGTCTTTTCCAGTTACTATACACTAACATATACCTGGACCCCCCCACAATACACCTTATCATACATCTGCATCACACATATTACACTCCACCATATACCTGGACCCTTCTTCGTACACTCAAGTAGATACTGTAATTCCCGTTATTACACCTTTCCATATATCTGCACCCTTCTTACAGATGCACTAACATAGGGAATCAATGTAGATGTGTACTAATAGCCCTAATAAATGTGTTTGGGGTACTTAAGTTGTGTAAATTGCTTGCTATTAGCGTCTTTGTAAAAGTGGTGAAGAATAGCATTACGCAGTATTTTTGGGGGGAAATAAGTAGTCCAGTCAAATTTGAGGTACTTGAAAATGGGTGCTAGCATGTTTTTATGTCTCTAAAGTGAACTTTTAAAAAAACGTGAAAAATCCACCTGTTGCACTTTTTTCTTTTTTTTTAATTTTTACCCCAAAAATGACATGGTTTTTTTTAGGGTGTTCTTAGGGGTTTTTTTTTTTTTCAGATGTCTTTTTGGGGGGCTGTCCCAAGGGTTCTGAGTCATTTCCCCACGTTTGCACCCCAAAATAAAGATTTTGCACATCTTTTCACCTGCTATTGATTGGAGAATTCAATGCATCCAATTTCCGCTTAGGCAAAATTGTCCTTGAAATGAATTTGGCTAATTTTTTTTTTTTTAGGCAAAATTTTCGCAAAAAAACAGGCATCTGATTGAATATGGCCCTACAGTCCCATAGGCAGTGCTCTAAAGATGCCTCCAAATGGGTACATTTTGGACACAGAGGAGGTTGTGATACAGATTAGGTGACAACGCTTGGGAGAAAGATAACCCCTATAAAATAGTCTGTAGAACATCTCTCTATAGGTCGTATCAGTCAATGTTCGAAGGGAATATTCTAGCGTGCGCAAAATATTAGACTCCCGTTAGTTTTGGAAAGCAGGTCTGCCATTTAGTAATGCCGGTGGTGAATGTTCCCGTAAAGTATGGAAGTCTTAGTATGCGATAAAAAGAGATATAGCCCTATACGAATATCCAGCGGACAAGAAAGCAGTATCCAACTGATTATCCCAATCCAAGGGAGATGAAAAGGAGAAGACTCTACTGGTATAGTGTTGTGCTTGTAATACAGCTAAGTTACAGGACTGAAGAAAATCGTACTGTGTGTTATTACATCCTAACATATACCTGCACCCTTCTTACAGACAAATATATACGACATCCATTCCTAACATATACCTGCATCCCTTTTCTTACAATCAGGTATACTGTATACCACTACTTCCTATTATTACACCTGTACCTCACACCTCATCGTCAGCCTTCCACAGTTTGGCTGCTTTGAGGATCTTGGGGGTGAAGCAGTTTCTGGAGGCAGACGATGTTCCTGTGCTGCGGTTTGGTAATCTGGGCCTAATTCAGACCCGCTTGCGAGTGCTGAGCGCTTGCAAGCGGGTCGATGTTGGCCCAGTGTGCATGCACACGACGGAGGCGGCGCCGTTGTGCGCATGCGCGAGACCCGGATAGCGACGGGCAAGCCGTCGCTATGGGTCTCGCTACAAAGGGGGCGTGCTGTCAATGGTGAGTGACAGCACGCCCCCTTTGGTGGGCGTGCTGGGGGCGTGCCTGCCCAGACGGAGGCGTTCCCACGCCTACCGTCTGGGGCCGGTCCCACTGACATCACAAGTGATGTCAGTGGGAGTGCTTTCGGCTCTGATAGAGCCAAAAGCACTCCAGGGCTTGTGGCAACGACACCCTACCACAAGGGTCTCGTCGCAAGCCCGATGGTCGCGATGGTCTTGACCATCGCGACCATCTTCCTGGCCGCTCGCTATAGCTGTGGGTGGTCACCCACAGCTATACAAGCGGCCGGGTGGCCACTCTAAAAATTCAGAAGGACGTCCCTGATTCAGAGCGAGCGTTCTGTCAGAGCGTCCGGCTCTGAATCAGGGCCTCTGTTCAATGTCATATCTGAACCATATTTGTTTTCTGATATGTGAGGTTGGTTGAGAAATTGATTATCATTTAACCCTTCTTCTTGCACATTCTCTGTTTCTACATCTTGAACAGATCTCGTGACATGTTGGGGCAGAAACAGTGAAATATCATTTGCTCATGCAGCCATTAAAGCTGATGATATGCATGTTCTTATATTTAATATTCCATCTTCTAAATTTCTAGCAACGTGTAATGTCAACATATCTTGTTATTCAATCATATTACTCTGCGTCTCTATTCTGCCTGATAGCCGGCAGTTCCATGCACGCAAGCTCTCATGCTGTGATGTATCACGTCGGTGTATAAGTTTATTATTTATTGGTAATCGCTGTGATCAGTGTTACTATGAGAGCCCTGCACATCAGGCAATCCAGCTCTCACTCGTAACTTCCAGCCAGTCACTAGTAATCCTGCCCCTTACTGCACATATGACATGGTGTTTTTTTTTAACCCCAAGATGTACAGTATATGTATCTATTGCAAAACATTTTAACACATTAAATAGACAGCGACCCTAGGTCGCATATCTGTGTTTAAATAGAATTATGCACAATTTTAAGGATGATTTTTTTTTTTTTTTCATGAAAGTTTATCAAATGTTTTATCAGTCATGGATCCAGATAATCCAGTACTATTGCGTCAATTGCCCATCATCTGACCAGGTCCCATAATGCTGTTACTCTGTAATTAGTTACCACGATTTGGTGATGCCTGTTACTTAGTAAGCATCTGCCCCAGTCTCAAGTGTTTCTTAATGTATTATGCCGTGTCATTTGATAACAGCAGACATTATCCTTGTATATTGCGTTAAAGTCGTGTTATTCTGGCGGCTGTAAAATAGTCGGAGACTGTGAGAGTTCATTAATGTGGGGCAGATGTACTAAGCTCTGGAATAGTGATAAACTGTAATATTTCAAACACCGCCTGGAAGATGACAATTGGGAGCTGAGTGGCTGGTAGTTTATCACTTTCTAATTTAATACTTTCCATTTGCCCCCGATGAGTGGGATTGCCGCTACAGTGCAGGTGGTTTCTGCTTATTTCGATTCTGAACCTATTCCTATCTGGCGCACCTTGGTAGGGACGGATCGGTGGAAGCCTCTTGGGCTATGAGTACGGTTTCTGCTTATTATGGCATAGCCACGTGTGTGCAGGTATTTGGGTCTTTGCCATTTTTTACTTTTTTTTCTCTAGTTTTTAGCAGAGATTGTCTGCGACGGAGTCTCTATATTTTGGATACTGTTGAAAATGTGCATTCCAGTGAGGAACTGGTGGACCGCCTGTTGCTCATCGCTGCCATACAATCACCGACTAACTTAATACAGGCTGTGTCTGCACTCACTCTGTGGCTTAACCATCCAGTCACACACTACCCTGCTACATAGACTGTTTCACTGTACTGTGCACACTCTGTGGCATGCCATCCACTCAGACTAACCTGCTATGTAGACTGTATCTGCTATGCGCTCACTCATCTCCATCCAATCACAGACTAACCTGCTACACAGACTGTGTGACTGCATTGTGCTCACTCTGACATCACCATCCAATCAGACTAACCTGCTACATAAACTGTGTGACTGCACTATGCTCACTCTGTGACATCACCATCCAATCAGACTAACCTGCTACATAAACTGTGTGACTGCACTATGCTCACTCTGTGACATCACCATCCAATCACAGACTAACTTGCTACAAAGACTGTGTGACACTCACTCTCTTGCATCACCATTGAATCAGTCTACCTTGCTACATAGGCAGTGAGACTGCATTGCGTTAACTCAGTATCCAATCACACATTAGGGCTCAATCCAATTAACCGAGAAGGGGGCAAGTTGCCGTTGCAACGGTGTACAAACTCCTGAAACAGCACCGCAATTCACCCCCTACCCCCGCATGCGGCCGATCTCCCACCGGACTTGCACATTTTTATATGTAGGGCTGCAAAGAAAAATCTAAGAGTACAGCCACTCTTGTGCCGCGAGGGAGTTCACACCTAATTGGATTGAGTCCATATACTGCGTGACTGGATTGCTCTTACTCTGTTACATATTCTAACAAAAGATGACCAGATATGGAATAATGACCCATGGGACTCCAGTTGCTTTATATCATTCCTGTCCTGAGAATTGTTGGCAGTGTCTGCAAAAGTTTGTATTGGCTGTGGGGAGGAGTTGCATAGGCTGAGGGTGTGCCTTGCTAAGTGCAGGTTAGGCACACCAGTACAGAGTCAGCACTAAATATAGCAGGGCAGGATTATATTGATGTATTAAAGGGTGTAAAATGGACAGTTCTGGATAATGTCTCATCCCCATACTTATTATTGGACCAGTTTTGCACCTTTCAGTTGCACGTGTAATATAGATAATGTCCCCTCACTCTCAGGACACACGTAATACAGGCTGTCTCAATGTCCCCTCACTCTCAGGACACACGTAATACAGGCTGTCTCAATGTCCCCTCACTCTCAGGACACACGTAATACAGGCTGTCTCAATGTCCCCTCACTCTCAGGACACACGTAATAGAGACAGACCTGGCTGTATGTCCACAGACTAAAGTGGGCAGCCATCTTGAAGCACGCTTTGCGGACATGTAGGAGAACTTGCTCTCTCAAAGAATCGTCATGTTTTGTGGTTACTGTCTGAGTAATCAGCGCACATCAATTTTACTATATATAAATAAAACATAAGAGGATTGCGAGAGAAATAATTCAGCATGTTCTGTGTCTCTGTTTTCACACAGCGGAGAAAGTGAGCTCATTGGGGAAAAACTGGCACCGTTTCTGCTTGAAATGTGAGCTCTGCAACAAGATCCTGTCTGCTGGCGGCCATGCTGAGGTAAGACCCGCATCAGGTGAGAGGCACTGACCTGCTTTCTGTTATCAGATCAGTGCCGGAATAGCTGGGTGTCCCAGACTCTCTATCTTCCTTACCTGGTCCAACACCTTTCTCCTTCACCCATTAACCTGCACTGTACATACTTTTATTCTAGGAACCTGACTTATTACCAATCAGTGGTACATCATTCTAGTGATGCCTAGGCTTATTTTCTAGGTATCGCGACTGTCTGGAGGAGACGCCAAGAATTCTTCTTCCCACACCTTATAAGTGCTGGCTGCATAGAGGTGCTGAGATGGTTTGGAATCCGATGCTTGAGAGTGAATGTCTAGGGAGAGCGTCAGACGTGTTTAGACCTGTGTGAGCACTGAAGACAGACGGGACAACAATATTGTCCCATAAAGACGGGATATGTACAGACAGGATGAGATTAGGGAATACATGCACACAGGCTGCACAACGTGGGAAGCGGTGTCCCTCACTCAGCACAACGTTGTTACTCTTCATCGTGGCACGTATCTGTTTAGGTCTGCAGACGATTACACAGAAGTGCTGTCATGTCTGTCAGTCTTGTGTTATCAGTCCCTTTATCAGCTGCTTGTCCTAAGTGACAGAATCACAGTCCAGTTTGGACATCAGGATAGTGATCCTTTCCCCTGGCATGGGCATGGTTGTCTTCATGTTGCCACTGCCCAGTTCAGTGTTCAGCACACACAAAGCCAGACTTCACTGACTTCACTGACCTACGCTTGGTCTGGATACATCTCGGCTTCATAGTTCCACCAGTATCCCAGAAATACACCCAGCGCTTATGTTGTATCATACAGTCCATGTTCTACTTTGAGGAGAGCTGATACAGTAGTTCTTTGGGTATTAAGCTAGGAAGAGATTTTTTTTATTATTTATTTTTTATCTGATGTACTTGAGTCCTCGCATCCATATTGTTCTTTGTTATTCGAGGCTGATTACCATCCCACAAATCCTCAATGTACCGTGTTATTCACAATTAGTGGCAGCAGTGACCTCTTCCAGTGATAAACGTACATGATCCCGTAAAATCAACTGGTTCCCACGCTGTGACTTGTTTCTGGTAATATAACTTTAGTGTAAACTGACAAATGAAGGGTTTCCGGCAAATGATCTTGCATTTTCATTACTCTGTTTGCGATTAGCTGGCAAATTCCAGGATGAAACCGTAAATCAACCAACACGTGGACTTCATGCCCATTGTCTCCACACAATGATCTCCTGCTTGCTGTGTGCAGTACGGTCAGACTCGTAACAGTCATTTATTTTAGAACTAACAAGAGATCATTAGAGCACATTGCAGCTTAAAGCATGAGAAATAAAGGGATGTCTGTAATACTGCCTGCACTTTGCAACCTGCCGTGTAATATAGACAGGGTCACTTTACAAGCATGGTTTCCTGTAGCCTGTGAGATGTGAATGGACAGGATATGTGTGTATTTAAAGCATCTGTACATATGGATAATCTTTGAGTCTGTAATATATGTGTGTGTGTGTGTATGTATATGTATATATATATATATATATATATAATTAAATATTTTGCAAGGTGTGTGTAAATCAGCACATCGTGTGGCCCTACAGTATTACAGTATATCTGTATGTGGTGTATATTTCTATCTATGAATCTGTACATTGTATATCCCTGGAAGGAGACGGCCTCTCTGTGAGTGAACACACAATTCTGCTGTGAGATGGAGGAAATTCCTGAGGTTGGCATTTGGTCAATCTGACATCTCAGGAAGAAAACTTAAAAATAACCCAGAGCTCCTCCACCAGCTGGAATGCAGGAGAATGTTCATGTTTAAGTGGCTGGGGGAGGAGGAACAGATCAGGGGGTGGTGGGAGGCCAGCAGTTATATGTGGGAATGTAGTTTTAAAATAATTATCCATAGATATAAAGAGAGAGTGAGGTAAGATTAGGTTAAGGAGTGCTGTTTCCTGGGGTAAACGGCCGCACTCTGCATGCAGCAGCCAGTTCAGGGCCTTGGTATAAGTAACTGCAGCTATTTTTATTTGTGTTGTAAAATAAACAAAATCCTAAAAATGAATCCTAATCTGTCCAGCTCTAACTAAACGGAAGTCTCCTTCTCTAAGGATGGGAGGACCTAATGTCCAACTCACGCAAAACAGCATTTAAATACAGCACTTGCATAAAGCCAGATTGTGTCTGTCAACCTGCTCCCCAGGTAGTGAGAGACTGCCCAGAGAAACTGACACACCTTTTATTTTTATTATCGTTTATTTATATGGCGCCACAAGGATATTGGTAATATACATTGCTACATTAGTTACCATAACACCCAAATATGCAACAGAGCATAAGCAACCAAGTGTTAGGTGTCCTAGTTGGGAGTAAGAAGTAGATGAAAAGCACAAGAGGGTAGAGGGCCCTGATGACAAAAGTTTACATTCTAAAGGGGAGGGGCAGACAGGCAGGCGTGACATTAGATGGGGTAGACAGGGAGGAAGGAGCATGTAGCAGTAAGTTAGGATGAGCACTGGAAGGCTTTGATGAAGTAGTGGCTCTTGAGAACTCGTTTGAATGATTGTAGACTGGTGGAGAGTCTGATGGTGAGAGGGAGAGTTCCAAAGGTGGGGAGCAGCAAGGGCAAAATCTTGGCGGCAGGAGTGGGAGGAAGTAATCAGTTGGCATGAGAGGCGGCATTCATTTGTTGAACGAAGCGGGCGGGAGAGTGAAGGTAGATTAGGTCAGAGATGTAAATGGGAGAGGAATTGGTGAGGGCTTTGTAAGTGAGTGTGAGAACCTAAAATTTGGTTCTGAAGGGGAAGGGGAGACAGTGGAGAGCTTGTAGGAGAGACAGATGTAGAACGTTTGGAGAGGAAGATGAGCCGAGCAGCAGCATTCAGAACAGACTAGAGAGGAAAGAGAATGGAGTTGGGGAGGCCAGATAGGAGGAGGTTACAGTAGTCCAATCTGGAGATGACCAGTGAGTGGATGAGGGTCTTAGTTGCCTCTATGGTGATAAAGGGTCTGATTTTGGAAATATTTTTGAAATGGAAACGACAGGACTGTGAGAGGTGCTGAATGTGTGGTTTGAACGAGAGGGAAGAGTCCAGACAGCTCACTTTGGGATAGTTGTGCCATCAATTGATAAAGAAATAGTGGGAAGTGAGGTTATGTGGGAGGGTGGGAAGATGATCAGCTTAGACATATTAAGTTTAAGAGATCGCTGGAACATCCATGAAGAGATAGCAGAGAGACAGTTGAAAATATGAGCGAGTAGAAAGGGGGAGTGGTCAGGGGAAGAAAGGTATATCTGAGTATCAGCCTCTCAAAGGTGTAGTGGTCCTACCAGACTGGGGCTTCTCTGCGTGCATGCTCCCAGAAAGGGGGTGTGTCCACAATTTTTCACTCTAGAGGGCATGCCCAGCACTTATGAAAGTGTTGGGCTTCCCCCAAGCTCTCCCCTTACTGTGAATAGATGCCATGCGCATCTATTCACCCGGCAACGATCGGAAACCTCAACTTTTCCCACCTGCGGTCCTGCGTATAGGGACGACACAGGGCAAGTTGCTTTAGCGGTGGCGCTGCTATAAGGGCAAGGCGCATTTTGACACTTTAAAATCAGCCAGGGTGCTGCGATTTGCGAAACCAGCTTTGCGGGAACACTAAGTTGGTCTTTCAATTAAGGCTGCTCATTACTCGAATAATTATCACACAAGTTAAGAACCTGGGGCAAATATACCTCCCAACAACAACTTCCCCAGTGCTTATGTCACAAGATATAATGTTACACACACACACACATCACATCCTGCTTCTTCGGAGCTTCCAATCCATATTCCCTACTAACACACAGGCTTGCGCACTCTCTCATACTCTAACATAAGCACACTAGGGTCATTTAGTCTGCAACCAACCTACCCATAAAGTATGTTTTTGGACTTTGGGAGGAAACCGGACCACTAAACACCTCCCCTGGGGACGCCTTACACTCTTCACACAGAATGGACCACATGACCCAGTATTGCGAGGCATCACTGCTAACCACTGTGCCATCATACTACATGCATTGTGGCTAAATGTATTGCACTAGGAAAATGAAGATTGCTGGATGCCTGTGTTTTGGTTGTGTGGAAAAGAGGGTTGGCTGTTTTGCATGGGGGGGGGGTTGAATGTTGTATGCCTGTGGCCTTGTTGTGTGGAAGTGGGAGACTACTGTATGCGGAGTGCCTATTTATTTATTATAAGTTATTTATGAAGCACAATACATTTATGTAGCTGCATTTACTGAGAATATTTGGCCATTCACATCAGTCCCTGCCCCAGTGGAGCTTACAATCTACCTACTGCATGTACACACATACACACTAGTTATTACTAATTATTTTGTTGAGAGCCAATTAATGTAACAGTATATTTTTGGATGTGAGAGGAAAATGCGGTACCCAGGGGATACCCACTCAAGCATGGGGAGAACATACAAACGCCACATAGGGTTGTGGTGGGAATTGAACCCAAGACTTCAGTGCTGTGAGGCAGTAATGCTAACCATTACACATGAGATTGTACATGATAGCCGAGAATGGGGGCAGACAAACATAGGGGTCTATTTACTAAGCCGTGTTAGGAGACAGAGTAAAAAGTGATAAGAAAGTGATAAGGTGCCAGCCAATCAGCTCCCAACTGTCATCTCACAGGCTGTGTTTGAAAAATGACAGTTGGGAGCTGATTGGCTGGCACCTTATCACTTTCTCACCACTTTTCACTCTGTCTCCTAACACGGCTTAGTAAATAGACCGCACAATGTCAGTATGATGTTCCTGGTGGCAGGACATCTATTTCTAAAGGTCACACGTGGAAACAGACGTTGGGAATCATTGTAATGTCAGGTATCAGACATGCCATTGTTCATATACCTTTACCTAATATAAAATAACCCCAACAGCCCTCTTGCTGGGTCTTGGCAAAGCCCTAGGTCAGCTGACAGAACCTGACAGTGACCTAATTTTCTGCGGCTTGGAATAGATGAGCACAGGAAATGTGGGATTGCTGTGTTACAGTAGGAGCTGGTAATGCAATTTATTGTTGATGTTTGTTGAAGCGTGGGCCTCTGTGGGGGCTCCTATACAAGTAACGTGTGGAATGTAATGCAGTCCCAAATAGATGGGATCATTAATTCACATAGTCTGTCCCACGCTCTGCAGCAGTTATATGAACTTGCTGTATAAACAGTGTTACATTCACTTCACTTAACCCCTTTGCCATTCACCATTCAACTAGACTTTCTGTCCAGGAAAACCATTCCTAATGCCTCTGTCCAACACCTCTCAGTAATTTGTGTCTGTGTTTTTAATGTCCAGCACCTGTCCAGTTTGTGTCTCTGTGCTGTACTGTACAGTGCCTGCTTTTAGCTTGTCTCAGCTGTACCCTCCAGTGCCTGCCTTTAGCTTGTGCCTCTGTGCTATACCCTCCAGTGCCTGCCTTTAGCTTGTGCCTCTGTGTTATACCCTCCAGTGCCTGCCTTTAGCTTGTGCCTCTGTGTTATACCCTCCAGTGCCTGCCTTTAGCTTGTCCCTCTGTGTTATACCCTCCAGTGCCTGCCTTTAGCTTGTCCCTCTGTGTTATACCCTCCAGTGCCTGCCTTTAGCTTGTCCCTCTGTGTTATACCCTCCAGTGCCTGCCTTTAGCTTGTGCCTCTGTGTTATACCCTCCAGTGTCTGCCTTTAGCTTGTCCCTCTGTGTTATACCCTCCAGTGCCTGCCTTTAGCTTGTCCCTCTGTTATACCCTCCAGTGCCTGCCTTTAGCTTGTGCCTCTGTGTTATACCCTCCAGTGCCTGCCTTTAGCTTGTGCCTCTGTGTTATACCCTCCAGTGCCTGCCTTTAGCTTGTGCCTCTGTGTTATACCCTCCAGTGCCTGCCTTTAGCTTGTGCCTCTGTGTTATACCCTCCAGTGCCTGCCTTTAGCTTGTGCCTCTGTGTTATACCCTCCAGTGACTGCCTTTGGATTGTTTCTCTGTGCTATACCCTCCAGTGCCTGCCTTTGGATTGTTTCTCTGTGCTGTACCTACCAGTGCCCTCTAATAGCTAACGTCTATGTGCTGTGCCGTCCAGCGTCTATCAGTAGCTTGTGTTTCTGTGCTGTACTCCAGCACCTGCTAATAGCTGATGTCTCTAATGTATCATCCAATGCCTAATAGTGGCTTGTGTCTCTGTACTGTACCGTCCAGCACCTGCCAATAGCATCTGTCTCTGCTGTACCATCCAGTGCCTTCCAGTAGCTTCAGTCTCAGAACTCTACCATCCAGCGCCTGCCAGTGGCATCTGTTTCTGCCTGTACTGTTCATTGCCTGCTGATAATACACTGTACAACAAATTAATACTTTTTTAATTTGTTTCCTTTCTAAAAATAGTCATACATTACTAACTTTAGGTCAAGAAAAACTAAAATAATTTCAGAATGTTTTTACTAGCTATATATTTTTAGCTACACTACTTGCACTATACTGTATGTACATTAGTAAAATAGTCATGGTGAAAAGCTATTTTAAAATCTGATAATTTCTTGATTGAATTAAAACAACTGTTATTTATTTTTCTAGCACAAATAAGAACACAAAACGAAACAAAGATACAGCATACGAAACATACATGCAGCATAGGAAAGTACTATGTAATATAGTGGCCTATTCATGGGGGTGCTTTCTCTTTGCTTGTCGCTTGTACTCCTCTTCTGGGGCATCTCTTGTCACTGTCCAACAGTAGTGATCACCTACCCTGATATCTTTGTTTCATTGCTGAAGTGTCTTGGTGGAATGGCTCACTATGCTTGTCACTCAGTGCACCACAGTTATCTTGTGTGGGTAATCCCATGAATCGCATATATTTGAATAGGGGAGGGGACAAAAAACTGATTCATTTAATTGGGTCATTAGGCCCCGCCCCCTCTGCGCGGAACGCAGATTGCTGGTAAGATTCTCTCCATTCTGCCCACTTCACTAGGAATACCCCTACATCGTCATAAATGGGCTATATCTCGGAACTCAGAGCTAACTGAGCGTTTTACATGTCATATTCATTCTCTGCATGCTGAAATCACTTAGAAGTAACTATTCTCACATCGGAAACTTTTCATTGTTGTGCGGTGTAACATATGTCTCTCTGTGTTACTGTCTAGTGTCTGCCAGTAGCTTGTCTCTCTTTTTTTTTTTTTTTTTTTTTTTGTACTTAAAATAACACTTTATTTTCACTATTTAAAGAATTACTGTTGTTCTTGTATATAGCCCCACAATTGCCCGCGGTGCCTTTCAAAGGACATAGGCAGAGACATTGCAAACAATACAAGAAAAAAGTGCAAGAAAGTTACAGTACAAAACATTGCAGAGCATGGACTACAAACTATATAAACATCGCAGATCATGGGATATAAGCTATATAAACCATGCTGCACATTTGTAATACTCTCGAAAGCAGCCCTGTCTGAACACCAAGGTTTAGTGCCCTTGTTGGCATTGGGGAAGAGATGTTGGCATAAATGAGGAGGGTAAGACTCATGAGAGCTTGCAATCTAGATCTACTGTCAATATTTTAGAAATAGAATTCCTAAATTCAGAACTATAACTGTTGTTAAACTGGGGCTTGTTGAAATAAATATTAGTCTCTAACCAAAAATCGTAACAAATACAGACGTAGAGTGCAGGGTCCATCCCAACAGTGATCGTATCCGCTCCAGGTGCCGCTGAATCGCCTCGTCTGTAAACCTTGATTATGATGCACTAAAGTGATGGGGATCCCCTTCTCCTATGTCACTGTGTAGATGTCTGTGAGAATATGCTGTAGTAACCTCTTTTTGTCTTCTCTAGCACGATGGACGGCCTTATTGCCACAAACCCTGCTACGCAGTCCTCTTTGGTCCGAAAGGTAGGAGCCCTACTTTACTGATGGCTTTTAAAGACTGGTAATGCTGTTTCAGCATGCGGAAGCTGTGTTGCAGAGTACAGTCAGGAGCGTGCCAATGTGCGTGTATATTGGAAATAGATGTTGCTGTAATCAGCATATGTACACCTAGCAATATGGCTGTTTCGGTGGCTTAAAAGAGAGTGGGTTTCTTCACACATAGCCTCATCCTAACATTAGGCATGTGTCAATCTTTTGAGGATCACTTATGTGTGAACACGGGGTGCAGAATGTGCTGTACTAAGGTGAAGAGAAGTGCTCATAAGACCAGCAGATTAATACCGACTCCAGTTACTGAGGCGACGCAACCTTTATGATCTGTTCCTCACATGTGATGGTTCTAGGTTACTGGAAAACCTTACCCCCCCCCCCCCCCCACAGTGTCTGACAACCTGCGGCAGACGGACATGCCACATTGTGTCAGGAGACTGGGAGACACACCCGGGGCGTAGCCAACTGCTCCACCAAAAGCTCTATAAATACATTAAAATCTGTCTGTGAAATAAAACATACAGGTGTGAAAGCTGATGTAAGAGAACAGCTGCTTTCTCATGGGTGGCAGTAGTAGCGGCGGAACCCTCGGAGGGTTCTTGCCATGACTGTCAGCAAAGCCCCTGGAGCTGATTCATAGTTGCGCGCACAGCTCTGTTTTGCAGACATATCCTGCGATTTTTAGCACGGCGTATGCTCCGCAGCTATGGAAGGGTCAGAGTCTTAGACTGTTTTTTTTAATTGCGTCTCCACCTGTGGCTGAATGAGTGCAACAGGGGCGTTGGCATGTAGGCTGAGCGTTCTGAGGGCAGGGCGAATTGAGTTGACCGTTTTCAGAGATCTGTGTGATTTCGGTCAGGTCTCTTGCATCATGTACCATAGAAAAAAAGATTCCCTCCAGCACACTGCAGAAATGTCAACAAAAAATACTTAAATCCTACATGATAATAAAGATCCAGAGGTATTAGTTACATACATTTGCAGGTATATGAATAAGCGCCAGGCCATCGTCAAGGCTCCTCTATACTGGCATCCCTAACATTAAGGGGTTCACGCCCGAGAAGCAAGGTACCCCAATAAATTCCAGCCAAGGACCATCCCCAGGGCATCACACGAACAGGGGGAAAAAAGGTGATAGTGAAGTGTAAAGGATAGATGTGTAAGGCTAAATCAATAAGTGTTAATGAAATTAGAAATAATTAGAATTAAAATGACATGAATAATAAACAAACAATTAGAAAAGTGATGAAAAATATATCTATGTGAATTAAGTGGTGATGCCCTGAAAAGGTCCAGCCAGAACAACTTCGGGGGCCCCACTCCCAAACGCTCACCCCAAAATAATTATTGCTACATAATAGTAGCCCCCACTCTGGGTCATATAATTACAAATTAGTGTACTACATAATAACAGCACACGTATAAGCTGAGAGCTGACTCACCTAGGAGATACCCCAGAAACCTCCCCATGGCACTATAAGGATCATGTGTAGGGCTGGCGCTGGTAGTGACGACTCCTACACTCACAAGCGGATAGTTGGGGACAGTGTGGCCACACCTGCATTCAGCTCTGTATCATCCTCCTATTTGTGTTATGTCTATTCTGCTGATTCCCTAAAGGCGTTAGACAACCAAAACTATTCTGTCTTTTTCCATGGTGAAAAGCACATGGTAACTGTACAGGCTCAGGGTAGCATTCTCTTGGGCACCATCTGATTTCTGATCACCGAACCCCTATGTCTGCTCCTGGAGCTAACAAAAGTGATATTTTCCCATGTTGGTGACTGCCGTACTGTGTCACGTTCTGCTGTGTTAATATGAGGAAGGCTCATCTGAATCTCTGCTGTCACTGAGCTCTTTAATATACTGTACATTGTTTTTCTAATAATTAATCTAAGAAGGGGCCTCTTGACCTTCTGTTAACACATCCTTGTGTATAATATTCCTGCAATGCTGGGTGACACTGGTGTCAGATGGAAGGAATGTATTGCTTATCTAGTGCTGACACTCATCACAGATGCCAGTTACACTGTGAAAGGTCCAACCTGAGTATATATTATAAAAGGTGTGAACAAGCGCCTTATAGTATACTATGAGTTCAAAGGTTCTTGGCAGACTGCGATACAATTAAATGTGTACCGTATGCACCTTATATATAGGCATGTGGTGGTGTCTTCTTGATCCACACAATCGGCACCTTTTCCGCATATGGAATGCTTTTGTCCAGCGCTCTCATAGTGTAGCAATTAAATGCAATTTATTATACATCTCGCACAAAAAAAAAAAACATTAAAGTGAATAATTACATTAAAAACATTTCAATAGGCTTATCTAAGAAAGTGCAGCAAGTTCAAATAGCGGGGGTCACCGCATCCTCAACGCGTTTCGTCTCTTAAGCATGTATAGCAGGACTTTGTTGCCGTTCCTCCTGACAAAGTCAGCTGCCTATTTAACCTTGCAGGGTCATCTTAATTCCCTTCCCCAGCCACCATACAGCGGCTCCGCACAGTGACAGTCTTTGCGCTGCAGAGAGCGGCTCCGCACAGTGACAGTCTTTGCGCTGCAGAGAGCGGCTCCGCACAGTGACAGTCTTTGCGCTGCAGAGAGCGGCTCCGCACAGTGACAGTCTTTGCGCTGCAGAGAGCGGCTCCGCACAGTGACAGTTTTCTTGCCGCAGAGAGCGGCTCCGCATTCTGACCGTCCTTACACTCCAGACCGCACTGTTGCTAGACCATGCTTTTTTTTATGATGTTTTTGTCTTCATCCTCATTGATCCAGAGGATAGATTTACCGGTGTCCTCATACATCCAGCCTCCTTGTACATTAAACAGGAATGCCTAAATTCTGTGTGCAGCTGCGTTTGTATGTGCGTGTGAAATACTACGCGTCGCAGCCGCTGACACTCTAATTTAGCATTTTGCATGCAGATACAGCCGCAGCCACGCACAGAACATGGGCATGCCGCATATCCATTGTAATGAGCATTAGCTGCTTATAAGTCCTATTCACATCACTTTGCAAATAAGACGCATTTTAAGTGGAAGAGTTGCATGAAAATACACTCTGCGCTACCGAGTCGCGCGGCAGTGAAGCGTTATGTGTAATGCGACTTGTAGCGCACGGAGGATATATGTATGTGGACACATCTGTAGCTTGAGGGTCATATTTCTCCGTAACTTTTATGCACTCTATTTATTTTGAAGATGACGGCAATTTACAATAGTCTTTCGTCAGAACAATATATCTGTAACCTTTGACATGTTAAGGAGACGGCTCATTACCAAAGCCAGTTATCGTTAGTGTTCTGTAATCGCTGTATGAGACCCCAAGTTAGGTGGAATCTGGATGTCTCCACTGGGAAACCGGAGTCTCGGTCTGTTTACACCCAAAATAATTTCCAGCTCTGTAATCTTGTGTATGTATCTGTGCAGTATTATTATACAGAATAATGTGTGTATGTTGTAGAGTAAACTGATGCCGTTAATGTCAGATGTGTAGTTCGGCTGTTTAATGTTGTGTCCTGAGTTCTGAAACCATAGTTGGTATTACGCACACTAGTGTTGAGTTGTACGTTGGCAGTGAACACTTATCATTCGCTGTTCATACTGTTGGCAGTGATCTGGCATTTTCATGCTGGTTAACCGCACTGTGGGCCTGATTCAGACCCGGTCGCTAAGCTGCGCTCGCTCGTTTCCAAAAGGGGCCGGTTATGCAAATCCCATGCTCGCATTGTCTGGCTTAAGGACGCCCTCTATGTCTTAGAGCACGACGGCAGCGATTGTACGCTGGTGTTTCAAGACGCCCACTTTTCATTCTTAACCCACGTCATCTCCAGGAAGTGTATGAATCATCGGTAACATCGAGAGCCATCGGAGCAGCTCACAGCCCTTGAGGTAGACCCTACCCCACCGCAAGCACTGCGATCACTTCAGGGTAAAAAACAACCAAGTGACGTGTTCAATGACACTACTTTGCTAATTATGCACACCCATTAAACTCCGTTTTGAAGCTGACACGCCTGCGTTCGGACCACCACTCCCCCGTTCACAAGCACCTTCCCCCTGTTACCACCCACAAACGGCACTATCTGTCACTCAAAGTAGCACTCCGTCTGTGTACAGCAAGCGCCCGCCTCCCGATCGCAGTGACTGGCTAGCGCACGTGCACTGCGAATTATACGCATGCACAGATGTGCAATTATCGCCCCTAGCGAGCGCAGCTTAGCGACTTGGTCTGAATCAGGCCCTGTGTCCTCTACCACATAGTCATGTTTGATGTACTGTGTAGGATTACATGGCTCTGGTACCTTCAGTGGCCGATCCAAGGCTGTACAGCACTCCTATCCAAAGAATGGAGGGGATGGCTACAAAACAGCCAAGCTCCAATATATATCCAATCAATACATCCTCCCAGATGTATAAATTCTGCCCCCCTCCCCCCCATTTGCAGTAATCAGTGGTAACTCCATTACTATTCGGAAATGATAATGAGATATTGGGGCTAAATCCTGCTGAAATGGAGTTTGGATGCACAGTGGAAAATTGCAGACCTGCCCCACAAATTGTGGTACCAAGCACATGCACCTAAATGGGGTGATGGCACCTGCAGGAGTCAGTGCAAAGTTTGCATTTTATGGGTAAAGCTGAGAGATTGGGGCACTTATGTACCTGGTATAGCACCAACACACAAGAAAAACAGATTTAGTGTTTCGAAATAAGCTTCTAGGGGTAGATGGGGCACGTTTGCAGGAAAGAAAGGCTTTATGGCTCCTTCTGTTAACCATCAAAATGCCCTTGTACAAGACTTTGGGGCTGACGCAGAATTAAATGTACCCCCGTCTATAGAGCGAACCTCCTGTGAGTTCTCATTATGCATGCAGCAGAAATGGGTGTATGCAAGTACGGGGAAAGCAGAGTTATACTCAGTTGTATCTACACGTATGAACAAAGAGGCGGTACTGTGGTGTCATGTAGGGATACTGTAGTAATAGTGTGTTCATGCAGTGCAGACCTGGACATAAGCTAATGATGACCAGTGACACATGCCACACACCTCATCTTGCACCTATGGTGCCCGATCTTGCCCCAGATTTACATATTTATATACACGGCCCTATGGGGCTGTGAAAAAAAGTCAGCAAGTCTGGAGCTACTGTAAGTGCAGCAAATGGCTAATGGGGCGAGCTGAATCGTCCCTAATTGAATCCCCCCTATGAGGGAGCAATGGCGGAGTTGTGACCTATATTGCCCGTTCCTTACCCATTCTCTGTTCAGTATAGAGGGTTAACATTAGTGGAGTTGGGACATATATGGCTCCTTCTTCACCGATTCTCTATTGTCTGCTCTAGGGGGTAAATTTACTAAAGTGAGAGTTTTTAGAAGTGAGTTTTAGAAGTGATGTTGCCCATAGCAACCAATCAGATTCTAGCTATTATCTTCTAGATGGTGCTAGTTAAATGTTAAGTAGAATCTGATTGGTTGCTATGGGCAACATCACTTCTAAAATGCACTTCTAAAAATTCTCACTTTAGTAAATTTACCCCTAGTAGTGAACATTGGAGGAGTTGGGCCCTATGTTTGTTCCTTACCCATTCTCTTTTGTCTTTTGTAGGGGTGAACATTGGTGGAGTCGGTTCCTATATTTATGATACTACACCTAGAGCCCCAGAGAGAGAGATGCCTCCATTCTCCAGCACTACAGCCCATCCCATTAACCGTTCCCCAAAGCCGGTCACTAGAGGTAAGTAAGATGAACGTGATAACTATCTGATAGAGGATGGAACTATTGGGCAATGTCTCATTGTTGTTGTCATTGTTGTAGTCGTGACCCCCACCAGAACATTTGCGGGCGAGACGGCCCTGTGTCTAGGCTGTGGAAAAGCCGTTTTCTTTGGTAAGTGGGCTACATTGAGGTATAGACTGACGTGCCGCTGCGGAAGTCTGATGTTTGCTTGGTCTTGCAGCTGAAAAGGTGATGTCCCTGGGGAGGAGCTGGCACCGCCCATGCCTCCGATGCCAGCGCTGTAACAAGACGCTGAGTGCAGGCGGTCACGCAGAGGTAAGAGGAAAGACAACACTGTGTGCATGGCGGGCGGGGCGCACATAATAAAATAATAGACTCTGATTGATGTCCATTAACCAATCAGAAGTTAAAAAAGAGCAAGCTGATTGACATTCTGTTTACATTTACTCTGCAGTTACAAACTACTACAGCCTACTGTTCTCTGGTATCAGTCTTTATTTCTTCTTAGAGTCTAGCTACTGTGTTCTTCAGTATGATTACTGTCAGGCATTCAGATGAGGTAAAATTCTGTATATAATCTATATTGTACAAGGAATAAGCGCAAAATAGCGTTTAGGTACAATAAGCTCGGTGCCAGTCAAATTATGACACATAATATATGGTATTATACACTTGGACAGGACACCTGTTCAGTGCAGATATATCTGGAAAATTACAAAAAGAAAAGAGGGAACGCCCAAAATACATTAAACATGATAAAACTATTTTAAAGTAACAATTGCATTTGTGCATACCAAAAGCTGGACTATATATGGAGTAGCACATTACCCCCGCTCACCCCTGTAGTCAGTAGCTGCTCTAGGCCCGGGCAAGCCAGGCCGTCGCCCGGAGTGCCATGGTATCCGGCAGGCACTGGAAACGCCCACCCTCCCTCCTGGCGCTATAGTGATTATGTAGCTTCAGGGGGAGGGAGCGGGGGAGGGAAAGGGCGGCAACACAGGACGGCGCTGGGCGCAGCAAAGCCTAGCGCCGGCCCTGCCTGTAGTAACACATTTTCGTCTCACCTCTGTAGTAACACATTCCCTTCCCTCACTATTCAAATATACGGGAGCCACACCAAGTGCCAGTGATGTTTGGCAGCATTTGGGGTGACAGTTGGTGTTTGATTTCTGAACTGTGCTACAGCCACGATGAGTCAGTCAGTCAAGGCAAATGCACAGGGGAAGGAAATTATTATTAAGCTTATCTGAGATCCTTGGACCACATTCCCTGGCCAAGGGATAGACTGTAAGGGTAGGCAAACTGTTATGGTGCTCCAGCTGCTGTGGAACCACACATCCCAGCATGCCTTCTAACAGTTGTACGTTAGAGCATTATGACATGCTAAGATGTGGTGTTCCACAACTGCTATAGGGGTCTATTTACTAAGCTTTGTTAGGAGATAAAGTGAACGGTGATAAGGTACCAGCCAATCGGCTCCTAAATGCCATGTCAGGCTGTGTTTGACAAAATGACAGGAGCTGATTGGCTGGTACCTTATCACTGTTCACTTTATCTCCTAACACAGCTTAGTAAATAGACCCCATAGTGCCACAGGTTCCCTACTGCTGAGATAGACTTCAAGCAAAATTCCTCCACAGGTGTCCAAGCGACATGGTCAATGTCTACATGCAGACTGTCGACGTTATGAATGTCAACCAAATATACCACATCTGTTTGCTAGTAGTGTTTGTTTAGTGTTTGTAACGTTAGTAAAATTTTGTGATGTCAGTAATGTTCTGTATTATAAGTATAATTTATTAGTAGTAATTGTAGTATTGGTAGCAATGGTATTTGTATCAGTAGAAACGTTTTGTAGTATCTAAAATGTTCTGTAGTATTAGTAATGTGTAGCATTAACAGCACCACTAGTAAAGCTCTTATGCCGCGTACAGACTGGATGATATTGTGAAAGATATCGTTCACAATATCGTCCAGAGTGTATGCAAGATATCGTTAAAGATGCGTGCTCCCGCGGATCGTTAACTATATCTTTCATCGCCTGAACATGCAGGCCAACATGACGTTATCATCAGGTTGTGCATTTTCAGGGATGCTGCTGGTGACGTTATTGAACGATATCGTTCAGTGTAAAGACATTGAGCCCGACTAACACTTAACGATATCGCTCATGGAGCGAATCGTTAAATGTGTATGCGCCTTTAGTATCTTTTAGTAGTAGTATTAGTAAAATGTAGTAGCAGCAGCCTTCTACACCGGAGCTAAAACCTGGATTATTGCAGGGTTAACCCGGGCAGCTCCTTGGTGTAAAAGGGGAGAGGGTTGGATCGCCGGGTCGAGTGACCAGGCAATCCAACCCAGGTAACTTGCAGGGTTTAACACGGGAGTAACCCGTGAAACCCTGCTGTGTGAACGGGGCGCTCCGGGTGACGATGACCTGGAGTGCGCCGCATGCCAGCCGATTGGTCCGGCTACAGTGGCGCTTGGAGATTACGTCATCTCCAAGCGTCCACTTCAACGTCGGAAAAGCTGGGTCTATGCAGACCCGACTCCGGTGTGAATGGCGCCGACTCTGGAATATCCTGGGTCGGCGCCGGCTAAATTCCGAGTCTGATCTGGATTGGAACCCTGTTCCAACTCCAGGTCAGACCCGGAATTTAGGTGTAAAAGGGGTATGAGTAACGTTCTCTGGTGGCAGTAATGTTTGTAGTATTTGTAGCCTTACTAATCCTACAGAACATTACAGGTTCTACAAAACATTACTAACATTTATTAGTAATATCAGTAATGTTTTGTAGTATTTGTAGAAGTGTGTGTATATACTGCTTACATTCCTCTAAAGCACAGGTTCTCAAACTCGATCCTCAGGACCCCCAAACGGTGCATGTTTTCCATGTCTCCACACTAAATCAAGTTAAATAATTAGCTCAACCTGTGGACCTTTTAAAATTGTGTCAGTGAGTAATGATTACACCTGTGCACCTGCTGGGTGACCTGCAAAACATGACCTGTGTGGGGGTCCTGAGGACCGAGTTTGAGAACCACTGCTCTAAAGCAGTGGTTCTCAAACTCTCATCAGGACCCCACGCAGTTCATGTTTTCCAGGTCACCAGCACAGGTGTGCTCATTACTCACTGACACATTTTTAAAGATCCACAGGTGGAACTAATTAGTTCACTTGTGATTCTGTGGACCTGGCAAACATTCACTGTTTGGGGGTACTAAGGACCGAGTTTGAGAACCTGTGCTCTAAAGAGTGTGTGTGTCAGTGTCAGTGTTATTGCCGTCTTTTCTAATTATGACCCTTTCCTTCCAGTAGATTGTTGGGTTATTATACACCTGTTTGAAACTAGTCAGAAATAATCAGCTGCCAAACACAACCATGCTGACCTTCAGGCGCAAGGTGCGGCCATTTAAATCTGTGACATCCATTGCAATTGCCAAACACACTTTATAAAGCACCCAGGAGTGGTCCGGGAAAAGAACAGGAACCCTTCTGAAGTGGCCAGCAATGAGTACAGATCTAAACCCTATGGCAAACCGCACCCTGGGGCAGTTTGCACATGAAGAGCAGGCAAACCACCAGTAGAGGGGTGTAGGCAGCTCCTCCATGGTTATAGGAAGCTGCTGATTGTAGTTATATTGACCACTGTCTGTGCTACCCAACATTAAGTCTATCCTGTATCTTAAACAAAGGTTGTGTAATAGCATTATTCTGACCAAATACTGTTGTTCCTGTCAAATTTTGCGTAGAGGAAATTGTGACTATTTTTATAAAAATGCAGGGGCGCCAATATTTGTGGTAACTGCTGTAAGCTGCTGAGCTTCATCTGTGGGGCAAATGGCTATATATTAATATTGAAGTCTCTTTACAGCACGATGGGCTGCCGTACTGCCATGTACCCTGCTATGGACATCTCTTTGGGCCAAAAGGTTAGTAGTCTCGTGTGTTCATCTTGTGCCCATCACTCGTATATAGGAGTGTCCCCCCTCCACCCTAATCTCACAGTCCGGATCAGACACCCCAAAGCAATGGCCGATTTCCAGCCATGTGCTACTAATCTGCTTGATCTATATAATAATATATACAAATCAGATGTAAAGGGGTTTAATTAGAATACATTCTTTCTTATAGCAGGTGCATCATATTTCATATAATGGGCTTATTCCCATCATGAAGTGTTAAAGTGCATTGTGTTTACAGGCCTTTCTGTACACGTGCACAGTACTGCTTCTCCATCTCTGTATAGTGAGTGTAATTCATATTCTCCCTGGTGCATCTGTATAATGAGTAATTGCAATCCGTTCTACAGTTACCAGGCTGATGTGACTTTGCAGGCTTGTATGAGCGCCCTCTATGGTGGAATATGAGCTGTTAAATGATTATTGGAAGGTCTTTTATCAGACCTTTTCTGTTTCAGTCTTGTGAATGCTTGCCTATGTTAGTATGTATAAGTGAGTGAGGGGTCAATTGCAGACTCTTCTAGATCAGCGATTCCCAACCTCAGCCCTCAAGTTTCCCAACAGGTTATGTTTTGAGGATTTCAGTTAGTGGAAGAATTACTGACCCAGCTAAATAGATTAACCTGTGCATAATTAAAGACATCCACAAAACATGACCTGTTGGAGGTACGTGAGAACCATTGCTCTAGATAGATGGGAGTTGCTGTGCAGTTCTGTAGGAGACCATGATATATACAGTATTGGGTCATTGACAGCAATACAAGGAGCAATGAATCTTAGAGCTGTGAGTAGTGGGGGAGATCTGAGGATTAATTTTACAACTCTACCTCCTCTCACAGGGGTGAATATTGGAGACGTGGGGTGCTACTTGTATGAGCCCTGCCCCGACAAAACCGAATCGCTGGATGATATGTGAATTTTATGTCATTTAGTGGTAAGTAGCACTTATCTATCTACCTCCCTCTCCCATGTATCTTCACCCCCTCTTTTTCAATTCTCTCATATATATATATATATATATCTCTCCTCCGGTACTGTATATAATACAGAATACTGAAAAAGAGAGTATATACTACACTACACTATATCATATAAAGTAATCAAGTAATGCTAGTACACACATTTTATTAAGAGAGCCGGCCCATAATATTCCATTCCTGACTTTAGAAGAAATGTTGATCAGTGTAGTTACTTCAGCAGTCAGGCCTCCGATCAGAGGAAAACCTTCCCGACGCGTTTCAGCTCAACAAGTAATGTGGATGGTACATCATGAATGTAACAGTTTGGGGCCTGATCCGGAGATGTACACAATGCCGATATTTATGCAGATGAGCGATTATCAATAAACTGCGCATTCGTCAACGTGCATAACCGTAGCCTCTTGCAGCGACCTTTTACTCGGTGTGATATAAGGGAGAATATGGGAGAGGTAACAGTTTTCGGGGTGTGTCCCAGCCTGCATCTGCGATTCCGGAAGCCATAAAACTGGCTCCGTGTCAGTTGCCTCGGCCATTGTGCGTGACCATAGTGTGTTACTCAGAAGGTCGTTAATTGAATGTTCTGCCACCGATGCTGCGTCTTTGTGCTGGAATTTACAAAGCCGCAGGTGGGCGCCTCAATGCATTCCTCACCGTCTGCGATATATGTTCGCACAGCAGCTGCGTACGGGATAGCCGCTGTGATGACATTTGCATACATTTCTTTTCTTTGTTCTTGAACACAAAACCGAGGACGCTTGTTTGGAAATGGTGTGTTCCTTCGGGGGGAATTATATTGGGAAGACCCCTTGACTTGTGTCATATAAGCATGTTTTTAATTTATTTTGGCACAAAGCCACAAAAGACTTAAGCTTGTATCTATTAACACTCATGTATAGCTATGTAACATTATTCTACTGTATATGAGTTCCAGTAATTTGTATTGTTTTTATATTACACGTACATGTATTTAATATAATCTATAGTGTGTGTGCACAGTAAAGTTCGATTGTGTGTATTTGCGATGTTATACAGCTTGGGAACATCATCCTCCTGTTTCTTTGCAGAATGTCGGGAATGTCGCTGTCTCGAAGTTCTTTCCTTATTTAACCCTCTCCGGCTGGGATTGCACCATACTCTGGAGCTTTGTTCTGTGTTATATATGAAGTATTCTCCAGACATTAAATTGATGTCCGAAAAGTGCGATACTACAGCTGTAGCCCCTCTTACTGCAGGGAATAGGTGTCTCGATACCTGCACTGTTACATGGAGACGTTCCTCTGCCGCCACGTTTAGGCTTTGCCCACTGCCTGTAGACTGTCCTACTATCCCCGCCTCATTCACTATAGACAGGGTCACATGGCGTGTCCCTAGAGGGGACTCCTTTCTCTGGTTAGGGGTTTTCCAGGTCGTTGGTTAATATCTGGAATCCTGCATCAGCTAATCCCTGAGACTGTCACTGGGAGATCCCTGTTCTCTTGCTGGTGTTCTCTTACCTATAAAATTGATCTTTGCGGTATTATAAATGGATTTAGAATAAAATTGGTAATGTATCTGATAGGTCGTTTTCTTTTGGTTCCTTCAAGTACTAAGAATTATAAGAATTTATTTGAGTGTTTGGGCTATAGACAATATATGTATGGGGGGATGTGACACTGCAATGTACTATGTATCTGTGGGATATTACATTGTAATGCACCATATGAATGGGGGAATTTCACATGTACCATATGTATATGGTCCAGTTGTGATGTCACTCTGTTACAGTGCATCCAGAAAGTATTCACAACGCTTCACTTTTTTTCACATTTTGTTATGTTACAGCCTTATTCCAAAATGGAATAAATTCATTTTTGTCCTCAAAATTCTACACACAATACCCCATAATGACAACGTGTAAATATTTTTTATTTTTTTTTTTGAGATTTTTACAAATTTAATTTAAAAAAAAAAACTAAAAAAACAAAACACTAAAGCTGCATACACAGATGATTTTGTTACCAACGATTTTATGAACAATTTTTTTGTCTGATTATCTGTCACATTTTTTTTTAAAGTGTAATGAACAATTTTTTTTGAACTACAAATGATTTTTGCATTTTCCCTTAATGAAAATCATTCAGCTGGTCAGTCTGACTGAACTACAAACGTCAACGCGCATTAGCAATTATCGTTCATCGTTTTAACTCAGAAAGTGAACGATTTTTTAAACGATATTGTTATCGATAATCGTTCAAAAAATCATGTGTGTGTATGCACCTTTAGAAATCACATGTACATAAGTATTCACAGCCTTTGCCATGAAGCTCAAAATTGTGCTCATGTGCATCCTGTTTCCACTGATTATCCTTGAGATGTTCCTACAGCTTAATTGGAGTCCACCTGTGGTAAATTCAGTTCATTGGACATGATTTTGAAAGGCATGCACCTGTCTATATAAGGTCCCACACTTGACAGTGCATGTCAGCACAAATCAAGCAAGAAGTCCAAGGAATTGTCTTGAGGCACAAATCTGGGGAAGAGTACAGAAAAATATCTGCTGCTTTGAAGGTCCCAATGAGCACAGTGGCCTCCATCATCCGTAAATGGAAGAAGTTCGGAACCACCAGGACTCTTCCCTAGAGTTGGCCGGCCGTCTAAACTGAGTGATCGGGGGAGAAGGGCCCTAATCAGGGTGGTGACCAAGAACCCGATTGTCACTCTGTCAGAGCTACAGCATTCCTCTGTGGAGAGCGGAGAACCTGCCAGAAGGACAACCATCTCTGCAGCAATCCACCAATCAGGCCTGTATGGTAGAGTGGCCAGATAGAAGCCATTCCTTAATAAAAAGCACATGGCAGCCCGCCTGGAGTTTGCCAAAATGCACCTGAAGGACTCTGTCCATGAGAGACAAAGATTGAACTCTTTGGCGTGAATGCCAGGCATTCTATTTGGAGGAAACCAGGCACTGCTTATCACCAGGCCAATACCATCCCTACAGTGAAGCATGGTGGTGGCAGCATCATGCTGTGGGGATGTTTTTCAGCGGCAAGAACTGGGAGACTAGTCAGGATAGAAGGAAAGATGAATGCAGCAATGTACAGAGACATCCTGGATGAAAACCTGCTCCAGAGCACTCTTGACCTCTGACGGGGGGGATAGTTCATCTTTCAGCAGGCCAACGACCCTAAGCACACAGCCAAGATATCAAAGGAGTCGCTTCAGGACAACTCTGTGAATGTCCTTGAGTGGCCCAGCCAGAGCACAGACTTGAATCCAATTGAACATCTCTGGAGATATCTGAAAATGGCTGTGCACCAACTCTTCCCAACCAACCTGATGGAGCTTGAGAGGTGCTGCAAAGAGGAATGGGCAAAACTGCCCAAAGATAGGTGTGCCAAGCTTGTGGCATCATATTCAAAAAGACTTTAGGCTGTAATTGCTGCCAGGGTGCATCAAAAAAGTATTGAGCAAAGGTTGTGAATACTTATGTATATGTGATTTCTTAGTTTTTTTTTTTTGTTTTTTTTTTGTTTGAGATTTTTGCAAATTTAAATAAAAAACAAAACAAAAAACTTTACACATTATGGGGTAGTGTGCGTGTGCGCGCAGAATTTTTAGGACAAAAAAATAATTTATTCCATTTTGGAATAAGGCTGTAACATAACAAAATGTGGAAACAGTGAGGCGTTGTGAATACTTTCCGAATGCACTGTATGTAACACATGTATGGGGGGAGTCCACATCTCAATGTGCCAATTGTATGGACTGGATTTCACACCAGAATGTACTGTGTATGTCACAGCATAGATGGGGGTGTCCATTGGGGAATGTTACACTTTAATGTGCTGTGTGAGGGGAGTGGGGGGGGGAAGATGGGGGTCAGTTGGTGAGCTAGTGCAGAGAATGTGAGAGGATTAATTAACGGATAAAGTACTGTAAGTGTGAGATCTCTACTGAGGAGAAAGTAGGAATTAAGGTTAGGTTAGGAGAGAGGACTGATAATAAATCCACATGCAGAATTAGTAGACTCTGGAAGTAAACTTTCCCTGGTCTCCAGCATGGTGCTACCTGTGTGATTTTATAAGGTCCGGTTTCTTTGTGTACATGGAACTACGGAGTTTTATAGAAGAACCCTCCCTTTTTTTTTTTTTTTTTTGTAAACTCTTTTTATTGAGCAAATCACAAAGAAAACAGTACATTCCAATATTCAAAAATAAGGTTTAATACATAACATACTTTTATAATGGGAACTGTACTATTTCAGAATAATAATATAATATAATATAATGAGAAAATCTTCTAAGAAAAGAAGGAATATAGAAGCAAGAGAAAAATCTTGCAGCAACGGTGTGGCAATCCGTTTAAAAAATAGAGAAAAAAGGAAAAGAAAGACAAAGGAGAATAAGAGGAGAAAAAGAATGGGTGGACTCCATATAGGATCACTTTCTTTCAAACTAAACATAATAGAGAAAAAATATAAAAGGAAAAATTAATTGTTAAATGGAGAGGAAACATTTTGGTATGTCAGCCAAGGGGACCATATTTTATCAAAGGTTTTGGATGTATTACGTAATATAGCTGTCATATATTCCATCTTGTATATATACCAGATACGTGATAATATTGCCTGCATTGGAGAGGGATGAGGGTTTTTCTAATCCGCTGCAATTTGGCAGGTCATAGCAGACACTATATGTCGGAATAACCTATTCTGAAACCGGGACAGAGAAGGCAGATTCAAGGCAAGTAGAAAATGCTGAGGATCAGAGGGAATCGTAATATCAAAGAGGTGCGAGAGGAGAGCGAGAACCTCCTGCCATATACTAGTTAGTTTGGGACAAGTCCACCAGATATGCAAAAAACTGCCCCCTCCACCGCAACCCCTCCAACATCTATCTGAAGCATCGGGAAACATTACTTGTAGCCGCGATGGTACATAATACCATCGGTATAGCAATTTATACTCCCGAGATGGCTCTATTACAACGGATCTTTGCCGCCAGGGGTTCCATAATAAGAGCAAATATTAAGGGAGAGAGGGGACAACCTGCCGAGTACCGTTAGTTATCCCAAAACTAGAGGAGTAGACACCATTAACCGAAACTCGTGCTGTGGGGGAACGGTAAAGTGCCACAATGCTATCTAAAAATTTGCCTGAAAATCCCATTTTGTCTAGGACAGCGAATATGAAGGGCCAGGAAATGCGGTCGAAGGCCTTCTCCGTGTCTAGAGCTAAAACCAGAGAAGGAAGTTTCCTTTTATGAATAGAATGTATCAGATCAATGGCCCTTCTGGTGTTGTCTGATGTCTGACGTCCAGGTATAAACCCGACCTGATCCGGATGTATCAAATAAGAAAGCAAAGGAGCTAACCGAGTCGCTAAGATTATAGCATAAATTTTCAGGTCGACGTTTAATAATGAAATCGGTCTATAGTTAATACAATGAGTAGGATCGCGATCAGGTTTAGGGATCACTACAATGTCGGCCCGAGTTGTATCAGGAGCAAAAGAAGCGCCCTCCAAAATATCATTAAATAGAGATGTAAGATGTGGGCAAGTTCCTTTGTAAACAGTTTATAATATTGGGCTGTAAACCCATCAGGGCCTGGGGCGGCAGAGGAACGCATTGATCTAATAGCAGCTATTGTCTCTTCATCTGAAATACGGTCATTGAGAGTAGATAATTGGGATTCTGAGAGCCTGGGAAGGAAAGTAGAGGACAAATATCAGCGCACCCCCTCGTCTCCAGCAGAAGTGGGATAAGAAGAATCTGATAAATTATAAAGGGAACTATAAAACGTCCGAAATTCCTCAGCCATAACCTCAGGATCATAGGTTAGAGAACCAGAAGACGGAGAGTGTAATTTGTCTATCGCACCTAATGCTTGTCTGCGACGCAGTTTATTAGCTAATAAGGAATCAATTTTGTCAGATTTATCATAAAAGCGTTGACTAAGTTGGTGCAAGATAAGCGCAGCGCGACTAAACAGAAGGGCATTAAGCTGACCTCGTAGTTTCTCAATTTGGGTTAGCACGGAGGCGCTATGTTTTATGTTGAATCAATAGTACTGAAATTTGTGACTCAAGGGAAGTAATTTCTTGTGCAGCCGCTTTCCTAACCGCTGAGGTTTTAGAAATAAGAAAACCCCGTATAGTAGCCTTATGGGCTTCCCAGAGGATACTAGAGGAAATATCAGAAGAGGTATTCTCCTCAAAATAGCGGGTCATCGCCAATTTTATTTCTAGCAGAGCGGGGGGATGTTGTAAAAGGGAGTCATCAAGACGCTAGTTACGCTTCCTACGAGGAGAGCGATGTACATCTAAAAGAATATAGACACATGCATGGTCTGTCAATGTAAAGGGGGAAATACCGGCTTCTGTAACCAGAGAGGTAGTAGTGGAGGAAATGTGGATCATATCTATCCTGGAATAATGTTGGTGTGGAGCTGAAAAATGAGTATAGTCTTTGCTGTGAGGATGTTTAAGACGCCAGGTATCACTAAGGCCATAATGTTTAAGGGAGGCCAGGAGAGTACGAGAAGCTCTAGGAAGAGACATCCCAGAGGAGTTTGAAGGTGGCTTCGATCTGTCTAACAGGGGGTCAATAATGGTATTGAAATCCCCACACAGAATAATATGGCCCTGCGCAACTCTGCTAATACGCCTGAACAGAGAATCAAAGAATTGGGGCTGGTCTTGATTAGGTGCGTACACTGACACCAGAGTGAAAATCTCAGTACGGAGAGTACCGATCACTATAAGAAATCTACCCTCTGGGTCTGTCACAGTTTTAATGTGGACAAAAGGGATATTACGCCTAATTAAAATGGCTACCCCACATTTTTTACAATTCGCTGAAGCAAAGAAGGTCTGGGCAAACCACCTACCTCGGAGCTGAGAATGCGGGCCCGTAAGATGCGTCTCTTGTAGAAATGCAACATCGGCTTTCTCCCTCCTACAAGCCCCCAAGAGAACTGTACGTTTCTTAGGAGAATTAAGACAGTTTACATTAATTGATAGCAATTTAAGAGACATGGAAAAATATATAAAGAGGTGCTACAGACATAACACACAGATATAATAAGTCAAAAATTTGGCCCAAATAGAGCCACCTTTAGGGACAGAAAGAAAAAAAAAAAGGGGAAAAAAAAACAGAGCCACAGAGAAAGAAAGGCACACAAAAAAAAAAAAAAGAGAGAGAAACGGAGAACCCATTTGGGTAACAACCCTGGTAAATTGGGTCCCAATCAAGGATTGCAATAATATCAATCAACATAACATTAATCAAAAATATTAAAGGGAGCATGGGGGGTAGTGAAAGGACCGTCCAATAGAATCAGGACTGCCTGGACCCTTAAATATAAGATCAGCTAAAACCAAATCAAACAAAAATCCCTGTAATACAGGGATCATAAACCTGTGTCAATATATAGAAACAAAACAAACAAAAAAAAAAATGGGGGGAGGAAGGAAAATGGGAAAGACCAGGGGAAAAGAGAAATATTATCTAAACATCGTGATATTCATACAAATAATAACTATGTATGTCGCAGAGAACCAAGAGGGGAGGACTGTTCCTCCTAGCAAAATTCAGAAAGAACATTGTAGGGAGCTTAAACCCTATTAAAAAGAGAGTATACACCAGGGAGTGACTGAACAGTTCAATTGGGGTCACAGTCCTTAGCATGGTGACGGGACACCCTGGTCCAGTCCGGTGAGGGAGGTTGGGAGCGTTGAGGTTTGGGAGAGGCTGCAGCAGTCACCGGATCAGAAGTCGGCGTCGGAAGAAGATTAAGCTTGGCTAATAAATCTTGACCTTGAGTGAGGGTCTTGACACTATGCACAGTGTTGTTTGCTGAAACCTGAAGCATAAAGGGGAATCCCCAGCGATATCGGATTTGATGCTGCCGTAGAATCTTAGTGACTGGCTGAAGATCCCGCCGTTTCTGAATAGTAGAGGGAGCCAGGTCCTGGAAGATTTGTAACTGCATATCTTGGAAAGGAATCACTGGAGAGTCTCGAGTAGCTAACAAGATCCGTTCCTTTGAACGAAAATAGTGCAGGTGAACTATGACGTCTCTAGGAGGTTGAGTAGGAGAGGGCTTCGATCGGAGTGCGCTATGGGCTCTATCACATAAACAATCTTCATTTGTAAGGGCTGGAACTAAGTGTTGAAAAAAGTCTTTTAGAAATGACGGTAAGGAGGGACCAAGGACTGATTCTGCTATATTACGTATACGTAAGTTGTTGCGACAAGAACGATTCTCTTGGTCCTCTTGTCTTTCTTTGAGTGTCTCCACCTCATCATGAAGTCTAGAGAGTTCTTTATCAAGACGATTTTGGGAGCGGCATAAGTCGTCCGATTTAGATTCCAGCGTGTCCGTTCTGTTGCCAAGAGATGTCAATTCTGATTTAAATTCTGTTTATAGCTTTTGACAGTTCTTGCTTGAATGCAGATTGAACTCCCTCCAACAAATCAGTCATAACCGCTTGAATTTGAGGATCAATGCCAGCTTTGGATGAGCAAAGGGAGGAGGGGGATTCTGGGGGTAATGACGAACTCTGTGAACCCTTGGATTTAGATCCGAAGAAATTTGCAGAGGATGGTGGAGGTTTCTTACCTCTCTGCGACATAGTGAAATAATACAAATAAAAAAAAAAAACTACGGTATAAAAAGTGAGACACAGGGCTCTACAATAATAATCCAGGCAAGTTGGGTGATAATATTAAGCGAACATCTTTAACTCCAGAGATGCACCATCCAGGAGAATCTTAGCCTCAGAAAAAAGGGTGTGAGAGGCTGGCAGAAAATATAATAGCACATGGAGGTTCGCTAATTGTGGCTGCAATTAGTACTTGATGTAATTATCACAGAAGACCACAAGAGGGAGCCAGCGTAGAGTAAATGGCAAATGTCCACCAGCACAAAAGTAAAAAATGTCAGGGCAAGAGCAAGCTAAATAGCTGAGATGGATTGAACCTGTTAGGCTAGTGAAAAATAAACTGGGTATGTGTAGATGGTCATATAGGAGCTCCAGACATAGAGAGAAGGGCCAACAGGTCACGTGACAATGGAGCAGGTAAAGCAGTGGTATATAGAGATACAATATAATCTCCCCTCAGGGACGCACCACCCTCCCCTTACTCCAGGGAGTCACAGGCAGCAGATATTCCTGTCAGCAAGCGGGGTTGCACTGCTAGTATCCCAGCAGCAATAACCAGCAGCAGCGTGAGAGGAAATCAAAGATGGCCGCCAGAGGCTTCAGGACGCTGGGGCATCCTCCCAGAGATGTCTCCCGGGAGTCCCCAGAAGCAGGAACACCAGCCCTGACACCGCAGCGGGGCAGCTGAGGCTAGAGGGTCAGAGAGGGGTCACGCGATGTGCGACAGGGAGGACTCCGTCGGGCGCCCACCACAAAGATGTTGCTGCCGGAAGTCTGCAGCCGCCAGTCTGTGCGCTCCAGTCCCCGGCTCAAGGGGCAGCAGGCCAGCTGCAACCCGCGAAAGCGCCTACTGCGCTTCCCGATTCCGCAGCTCTCACCCGCTGGGCCAGTGACAAGCCAGGGGAAGGTAAGTAAGGGTCTGGAGGTCTCCGCTGACCGGGATGGGGCTATAGAGGCTAGATTTCCTCTGTGCTGGCCCGGAGCTGTAACGAGATGCGGCTTCCTCCATTAACGGTCAGGCCACGCCCCCAGAAGAACCCTCTTACCACGCTACAGTTAAGGACAAACAAGTTAGTATGTAGCTACCACATGGTCTCATCTTGGGCTGAGACTTTCCTCTCTTTGACGAAATCCACTGGGAGCAAGTGAGGAAGAAGGAGCCTAGCCTCAATGTTCTGCCTTTCCAGGACGCTAACTTGGAAACTGTGTTGGACAAACCACAGAAAACCTGTGTAGGAAGTGGTGAGAAGCTGGAGAGAAGCGGAGCACTGTCATGCTGGGAGAGACCATGGTTGGAATGCTGTTGGCTGGAGCAAGAGATGAAGACTAGGCCATGATACTAGAACCGTTCTCCTTACAGGTCTTTGCACAGGTCCAGCTTAACAATGCTACTCTAGCAAATGCATTTAGAGCTGTGTTAAATAAGTCTTGGGGGTAGAGAAGCCCTTCCAGCATATTGAGCTATAGTACCCCTAGGATAGATCAGCTAATTATTCTACAGATACATGTTTTCTTAATCCTAGAAAGGGCACATTCTCATTTATGTGGGATGCATCTAGTGGAGGACAAAATGTGAGCAGGTCTTGTGTAGATTATAATGGCCTGGAGTCCATGTGGGTGTTAGGAGAGAGTGCAAGTATGGTCTGTGGGAGAACCTGACCTAGGCCTATTGACTGTCCCCTTCTTACCCCTACCTAGTGTGCAGGCCCATTTTGGGAATGCTGGCAGGGACCTTGTAGAAGCAAAAGGGTGGCAATTATAATGTAGACTCTTTAGTGGTTAGCACAAACAAAAGTCCAGAAAGTTATAAGCTCCATCAACTGGGGAAAAAAAGGCAAGTGAGTCGTGGTTTTCTACTGGAGCACTAGCAAGAGGGAAGTCCAGTAATGTTAAAAGTTGGAGGCGTGATAGAATCTGATCTGATATAACTAATGGCTCCTGGTTGTCTCCAAGCCAAAGTGAAGAAAGGTTTAGTTAAACATAGATTGTGTATTGTTTTACATAACAAAAAACTCCACTGTTCAGAAAATTTGTGCTAGGGGGAGGGATATGTGGCAAAGTGAGTGAATTTACCACATGTCTTTTGAAGGAATTTAACTCTCACTGCCACAAGAAGGGTGGAGTTGGAGCTGCAGTTAGAGAAGCCAAAGGGAGCACCTGGCCAAATCTGCTTTATATAGGGGGGAAAATAATATAAATATATATAATATATATTTTCCCCCTATATAAAGCGGATTTATATAGCAAGCCAACTAGGATCTTGTTGGGATGGAAGTTATTCTTTATAATGGTTCCCATGATCTGTCGGACCGTCTGGCTGATCTAATAGTCAGTTGGACTGTGTTAGTTTAGTGCTAGGACTCGCCAAGAAAGAGACTGTTTTTGGTTAATGTAAATTGTTTGCAATACTGGCAAATGAAGCAGCTGTTACACCAAGTGAACCGCTGGAGACGTGGCCAGGTTGGAGTGGGCTTTCATATAGACCTAGATGTGCCGGAGTAAATGATGCAGGCAATTGAAAAAAAGAATGCGACAAGCCATAGACAAGAGCGTCCCCTGATGAAACAAAAAGCTTACAGGTGCCCTCCCACCCAGGTACCAACCGCGCTGGTGCAGAATGTTGTGTGGCATGCTCCTGGCGGAAATTGACACACACCTCCACTTTACATTGCCTGGAGGCGGCCCCAGCCAGCCTCTCTGCTGCAGCCAGTCAGAGGGGAGACTTGTGCCCTTTGCGAAAGATGGAGCATGAAACAGGGTGAGTTTCAGGGGAGAAAGCAGAACAAAAACAGTGGTTAATGTGCAATTTGTGAGGATGATACAATCCATATGGAGATTATGTATGTTTGTTTTTCTTGAGTAAAGATTGCTAGGCTATGTTAGGCTTTACTAAAGGTAGAACCTTAAGTTACCTTAGCGGTTCTCACCATTTGAAGTCAATGGTGGGAACCCTATCAGTGGCTTAAGAGGTGGAAGGCTTGTGCCTCTCAGCCAAAGAGCACTCAGCACTGGGATTTCTGTAGTGAAATCCCGCCACTGAGCCGTCATTGGGGTAGTACTGTCCTTCGTGGACTCTACTAATATCTGGTCCGCAAATTTTTTTTGTTTGTTTTGCCAAGCCCTATGGATGCCTACTTTGGAACGAAGAGGACATGATCTACTCATAGGAAGGGGAGTATGGATATTTTTATTTTTTTATACAGGTACCTATGGATTCCTAATGGACAAGTGGATGCAAAATGGCTACAGGGCTACTGAGGTGAGTGTGCATGTATGTTCTAATAAACTTTTACTTTGTGTGTGTGTGTGTGTGTGTGTTCGGTCGTTCTGTCTGGGGTGCCCTGGAGAGGGGGACCCCTTTAAAGAGGGGCTCCCCAACACCCCGTGGATCACTGGCATGGGCTGGGGGACCTGGTGAAAGGGTTCCCCTGGCTGGGGCATTACCCCCACTAGAAAAAGTTTGGTGCTGGTTATGGAAAATACAGGGGCTCCCTACACTTTTTGTCTCCTGTATTTCCATAACTAGGACCAGATCAGAGCCCAGTGCTGGTTGAGCTAAATACAGGGAACCCCTACGTGATTTGTCCCCCCTGTATTTTGGGAACCAGGGCTGGGCCTGAATAGCCCGGTGCTGGCTGTGCTTAATACAGGGGACCCCTATGTCATCTGTCCCCTGTATTTAGCACAGCCAGTACTGGGTCTCAAAAACCTGGGTCCGGGGCTGCATCTGTGTCTTTATTTATTTACACACAGATGCATGTATCACTGATCTTCCTGACCTGTGCATGCAACTGTCTGCTGTCACACACGATCTAATGAATATGCAAATCTTTAGATCGTGCACCTTTTGCTGCACATCGTGTACTGGAGCTGCCGGGGAGAGTTCAAGGGAGATTGTTAAGGAGATTTGATCGTTATTCGTAAGCTCCTAGTGATAGGCTACATGCTCACTCCACAATATTGAGGCCTCCTTTAAGTGTTTAATAGTAAATATACCTGGGAGATACCTGCCCAGTCTCCTGTATATTGCATAGTACTGTATATCTAGTGTATGTGTATTCTAATTTCTTACATGTCCTTACTAATCATCAACTTAAGTACAGTATCTGGTACACAGAATTCATTACTGTGTCTCAGGGTTTTTAATGTTTCTACACTATTATTTATTTCTTCCATGTATAGATCTTACATCTGATAACAAGTAAAGTTTAGCTGCCTTATGGACATTAAACAGATATAATGTATAAAGGTTTGCATTATGTATCCCATTGTTTAAATATGTTCTATTGTTCTATATATCTTCCTGGTCTTGTTATAAGATCAAAGAATCTGGCGTAAGGTATTACATTTAATTAATCAAACTTTTGATATTAATCTGCCCTTTTTACCTATCCCAATGTTATTTGCACATTTCGAAGCATGGAAAGACGGAACACGTATACGGCATATTTTACCACTCTTAATCCATTTTTCAAGTATATTCTTTATTGCTACTGTAACTGTAAGGATTAAGAGGACAGCCCCTTCCATTGAAGAACTTAAAGCAATGATATTGGAACATATCTATTGGTATAAACAAAGTATTTGAAAATGCGACCTGGTATCTTCTCCAACATGTTGTATGGCATAGTGCTATATCCCTTGATATTTCCATTTGATCCTTTCAATATCGAGACATATCTGAATGATTTGAGAGTGTCTCAATTTATTTGGTAAGATCAGCTGATAATATTGTATTATGTAGGGAACAAGTAACAAAATAATAACCTTGTGAATTCTTCAGATGTTTCAATAAAATGTTTAATAATCAAATATGTTCTATTAAGGAATTCGTACATGAAGTCAAACTAAATTCTACTACTGTATACTTGAAATAATCATCGTACAATTACATCAGTGTTGGGGAAGCTGATATGTAATTTAGGCTAGAAACCAAGAAGTTCTTGCTTTTGATGTATGTCCCCTGTGAGCAATGAACAGTTGCCGGAGAGGAAATGGATGCGGGACCTTGGTCAATCTTTGGTCCTTGGTGCCAGATTAGGAAGCGGAACCCCTTCATTCTTACCAGGGAGAGGACCCCTATTGCTGGAAGAAAGAACACATCCTAAATCTCTAGATCATCTTCCATCAAGTGAATGGTCTCCGATCTCTATGATTTCTGATTCCCATGGTATCACCAGATATCAGCTCTCTGGAACTCATCCTTCATTCAATATTGCTAGTATCAGATCTCCAACTCCTACCAGAACCACCTGTTCTCAGATCTGTATAACTCCTGGCCTCAGATCTCTCTAAATCCTCCTTCGTCTAGGTCTGCCTGTTATTTTCCCAGCATTACATTGTCTCTGTTCTCTATAATACCTTTCAATCTCAGCATCACTGTTCATCTCTAGAGCTCCTCATTCCCCCAGCATGACCTGGTTTCAAATCCGTATAATTCTTCCTTTCCCTAGCATCTTCTGATTTCAGATCTTTACGACTCCTCCTTCCCTGATCAACACATAGGGTTATATTTACTAAAGTGCAGGATTTTAAGAAGTACGTGGAGATGTTGCCCATAGCAACAAATCAGATTCTGCTTAACATTTATCTCACACCTTCTTGAAGGTGATTGGTTCAAGAAGGTGGTTCAAGAATCTGATTGGTTGCTACGGGCAACATATCCGCTTCTAAAAACCTGCACTTCGGTAAATATACCCCATGGTTTCAGATCTTTATAACTCTTTCTTTAAGCATTGCCATGTTTCAGATCCCTATGGGTGTGGTATAAGAGAGACAGTAATTAGATAGACAATGTCCAGATAGACCCCAGATGTTAGACAGTCAATAAATCGACAGGTACAAAAGGTCGACATGTAAGAAGGTCGACAGGAAAATGATCGACACATGATTATTATTTTTTTAAGCCCTAATCTTCACCCTAACCCTCCCTCTTGGTGCCTAAACCTAACTGTCAGGGTAGGTGCCTGACCCTAACCGTCCCTCCTGGTGCCTAACCCTAACAGTCTTGGTAAGTGCCAAACCCTAAAAAAAACAATCGTGTGTCAATCATTTTTGTGTTGACCTTCTTATCCTGTCGACCTTTAGTACCTGTTGATCTATTGACTGTCTAACATGTGGGGTCTATCTAGACATTGTCTAATTAATTACTGTCTATCTACAGTCCAGAACCCATCCCTATAACCCGCACTGCCGAATTTACCTGTTACATTCCCAGAATCCCTAAATTAGCAACGACTGATCTGTGCTCTTCACACCGAGCGTCCATGTTGAGTTGCTCTACGTACTTTGTACAAATGATGGATTCAATATCCGCTATTGTTCCATTGGATTTTACTAGTCATAGATGACTGTCTGTACTTCATATACTGTGTAATATCAAGCCTGGCCATATTAGTTCTCAGTTGCCAGTATTATTAACCCAGATATTCTATACAGTACATTTAATGAACTTAGAGAGTCCACCATAGACCTAATTTAGAAATATCACAGAGGCTTAGTGTACTTCTCTAATGTTCTATGGGCCTGATTCAGCAAGGAACACACGCTAGTAGACGCACCCATCTGCTGCGAGAATATGCAAATCAATGCATATGCGCCAGGGACCGCGGCACACGATGCAGATGCCCAGCTCCATATTAAGACGCCGATCTACCTTTTACGCACAGCCAGATCAGCACGCAAGATAGCGTAAACATCGGTAACATCGAGAGCCACCGGATCCATTAGCATAATAGTGGTTGACCTGACGTGTCGCAGGAGTTTGGCCGCTTCCTGTGTACAGCTTACCGTATGGCTGCGTATGCTGGCGCACTGCCTTAATTATGTATGCCCCTATAACGGCGTTATAACGCCTTAGTTTACCTGACCATCCACCGTTACCACCCATAAACGGCACTACCTGTCAAATAAGTTTCGGAAGGGTCTGCATACGCACTGCGTGTTGTCTGCGTACCATAATCCGATCGCACTGGCAAGATCGCACACGTGCAGAGAGATGCATGCGCAGAGCAAAAACATTGGCTAAGTGCGTGCGTTCCTTACTGTATCAGGCCCGATGTCCCCAGTGTAAGAACATTTCAATGGCTCATCCACTGATTGATCCATCAGGAGCCCCTAACACATGCACAGAATAGGCGTACATGAAGAGATATCATACATGGTATACCATTAAGTTCACAATATGCTCATATCTCACCTGCCGTGTTCTGAGTCATCGATGGTCTCTGGTAAGCACACATCCTTGGTCTCTGGTAGAAGATAGGCGAACAAACTACAGACCACTGCCATGCTGCAAAATATCACCTGAGGCAGGAGGTGCCAGAAATGATCCAGTAGCATGGCCAAGGGGACAACAGTGACCCCAATTCGCCCCACAAAGGAGGTGTAGCCACAACTTTTCTGTCTGAGAGAGAGAGAACATTATGTAACTCACGTGATGCAACAATGGGTCACCACATACACAGGGAGGCATGCACTAATTCTTGGAGAGTGATACAGTACCAACCAATCAGCTCCTGTCATTTTTCAAACACTGACAGGAGCTGATTGGTTGATCCTCTCCAAGGCTTAGTGAATCTCCTCATAGAGTTAATTTGTGAACAAGCAGTTCAGACCTGGAGATCTCAGCTCCTACCAATCTCCTTTATATCCTCCATTCTTATTTCCAATGGGACTAGCAACCCTCCAGGATGACTTATCTGTCGCTCTCCCATCTCATACCCACATCCCTACCCAGGGGCGGTTTAAGAGAGGAACGGGCCTGAATGCAGATTCCATGTTGGCCCCCTTCTCTCTGGCAGCGCAGTAGACTCTGGCTTGGTGTCCGGGTTTACGGCACAAGTTCAGGTCTTTGGGAAAATGGTGTCTGCGCCTTCTTTTTGTGACTTCTCTACTGCGCATACACAAATCACTGGGAAAGTGGCCACTGCGCCATTTTCCCTGTGTTTTTTTGCTGCTCTGCAGTGCCGGGCTGCCGGCAGATGCAGGATTCAGGAGACAGCAGAGAGGTAAGTCTAACTAAGGGGACAGGGTGAGCGATGAGGGTCCCTGTACATTGACCAGTTGCACACATTATAGCTACACCATTGTCCCTACCCCTATATTCCTGATTCTTCTGCCTTATACTCTCCATCCTAGCTCTTTGTGGATTTAGCCAACCTCTCTGATGTCTAACCTCCCTTCTCATACACACACCAAATAGCATCCTCCATTACCATATTCTATACTACTAGCAGCTTATCTTGTATGCGCTTTCCTAGTACCCTGTGATATTAGCCTCTCTCTGGGAAGATTTATCTACCATGCTCCTTTTTCATGCCCTCATCCTTTAGCACAATGCCTCCACATACCGAATGCTCCTACCATTCTTCTTTTTATCCTTCATTGCTGTTCACTGTGGAATTAGCAATCCTCCAGGATGACACCTGCCTCTCGTATACACATCAACTTGCACACGCCAACCTTATTAAGAACAATATGTTGTCTGCAGCTTCGTCCACGATGAATCGCTTCTTCCAACATTTGTTTTTTGTTTTGTTTTTTTTAGTTGTATTGTCCTGCATAGGGGCCCTGTCGTGGGAGTGGCCCATGTCACCAGCAGCACCTTCACCTACCACTCACACCAATGTCACTGTGTGCCCTGTGCACATACTGCCATGTAGCCTATCCTATTCACCCACAACTCACACCAATGTCACTGTGCTCTGTACACAGACTGCTATGTAGTCTATCCTATTCACCCACCACTCACACCAATGTCACTGTGTGCCCTGTGCACATACTGCTATGTAGCCTATCCTATTCATCCACCACTCACACCAATGTCACTGTGTGCCCTGTGCACATACTGCTATGTAGCCTATCCTATTCATCCACCACTCACACCAATGTCACTGTGTGCCCTGTGCACATACTGCTATGTAGCCTATCCTATTCATCCACCACTCACACCAATGTCACTGTGTGCCCTGTGCACAGACTGCTATGTAGCCTATCCTATTCATCCACAACTCACACCTATGTCACTGTGTGCCCTGTGCACAGACTGCTATGTAGCCTATCCTATTCATCCACAACTCACACCTATGTCACTGTGTGCCCTGTGCACAGACTGCTATGTAGCCTATCCTATTCATCCACCACTCACACCAATGTCACTGTGTGCCCTGTGCACAGACTGCTATGTAGCCTATCCTATTCATCCACCACTCACACCAATGTCACTGTGTGCCCTGTGCACAGACTGCTATGTAGCCTATCCTATTCATCCACAACTCACACCTATGTCACTGTGTGCCCTGTACATACTGCTATGTAGCCTATCCTATTCATCCACCACTCACCCCAATGTCAGTGTGTGCCCTGTGCACAGACTGTCATGTAGCCTATCCTATTCAAGTGCGGGCCCAAACCGCCTCCTCCCCCCCACCACCACTTACCGGCCGTGTGCATGATGCCACACCTGTCTCTTGCATTGATGATGTCAATAAATTATGTTTTTAGTTATTGCTCAGCTTTAACTTAACGGATCGAGATGAGACAAAGTGCAGGTTATTTCTAGGCGTTTCCACTAGAAAATGAAAATCGTGCCAACGTCAAACAAGCTGACAGACACAACGTTCTTATAATAATAGTATAGATGCACAGGGCTCCTCCCATTCTCACTCCTAATATTCCTATTCCTGGTATTCTCCTGTGCTCTACGGTCTTCCGTACAAGCTCTTCCAGACTATACCTGATCACTGTTGGATACAGCTCTGCTGTGTAGAAAATGATGGCAGTAAATGAAGCCTCTGAGAAGCCTTTTCCAATGACTGCGACAGCTGTACGAAGGGCACCCAGCGCTGTGGTATAAACAAGTTATCGGTCAATGTAAATTTGCTAAACCTCAATATTGAATGAAAGAGCGCAGCTATTATTGCAGTAAGGAACTATTTCACATCAAATGATATTGCTACTAAGCTTCACTTGATTATTGTTTGAAATTATAATATCAAAACAGATTTACTCCACAGCTAACTGCAAAGTGATGGGATAAATGAAACAACAAAACAAATTTATTCACATTGTTTATTTTTGCACAAAATCTTATTTTTGTGAAATACTTTGCTGGTCGGTTTTGAATTAAATTGGGCAACAGAATAATGAGATTTAATTTAATAAGAATAAAGATTTAAAATTATTTTTCACTATCCTTTCCTCTCAATTTTAGATTTGGGTAGAACATACATACACTTCCATCATATAATATGTATAAAAAATATCTTTTGAATTTCACAAATATAGCAAATGGGAAGGACTCACAGTTTCAGGGTATTGAGGACCTGATTCAGAGTTGGGCGCAGTGCTGAGATTTACGCAGTGGAGCGATGTTTTGCTACTACGTATGCGCAAAAAGACTCAAATCCTTACTGTGCAAGCGCAAATCAATGTGAACGATGCTGTTCACATTTGCTTACGGAATGTCTAACACTTGAGAAAGGGTTTGCAACCCCTGGATGTATATTTATAAAATGGTGTGGTATAATGAGAGAAATCCCAGCAATAGGATTGGGCACACTAGGTCACATGACCAGGCATTTTTTTTTTTCCCCAATGATCGCACACCTCCCAGCATAACCACACGGCTGATCTACTTCCCAGTGCCATCAAAACCTCATCACAAAGCCACAGCTGTATCACTCCACAAGTGTAAACAATAAATACTCTCACTGAGGACCTCATTCAGAGGCGGTCGTTAGTTGCAAGCGGTCGCACTGAATCAGGGTGGCCGCTTGCATCCTGAACGACCGCCTCCTTGTCGATCGCTAAGCTGTGGGTTAACACCCACAGCTCTAGCGACCGACATGTGTGATGGTCGCGATGGTCAAGACCATCACGACCATTGGGGCTTACGACCAGACCCTAAGGTTGGGTCTGGGCACTCGTAAGCCCCAGGGAGCTTCCTGCTCTGATCAAGCAGGAAGCTGCCCACTGACATCAGCAATGATGTCAGTGGGGCCGCCCCCAAACGGCAAGCGTTCCGGCGGGAACGCCTCCGTTAGGGCAGGCACGCCGGGTCTCGCGCATGCGCACAACGGAGGCGGCTGCAGAACGGCACTAGCCATCACAACTAATGGTAAGTAAGGAGGGGACATGGAAATGGGCAAATGGAGAGACATGGAGGGGGCAAAGGGAGAGAGACGGAGGGGGCAATTGGTAAGAATAGCACAGTTTCTCTCTTTATTTTTTTAAATACTTATTACATTATTTTTACCCAACTACTAAACAGGACTGTAATTATTTTGGCTTAGGAGTGCCTTGAACAAATTATCGAGACCCTAAGGGTGCTTAAAACAGAAAGTTTGGGAACCACTGGCCTATTGTGAATGTTCAAGTTTTTATTCACTGTTATATAGTTAAATGTGTATTCATTAAAAATAATTCAAATTGAACAGCCTATTCTAAAGTATTTTATCTCCTATTCTGTATCTGTATCACCCTCCATCATCTCCACCTACAACTATTTTATCACAACAGGAACCATTTTATAGGATTGATACACCACTCTTTTGTATGCGGCTGTGATCTGGTATACCCATGCCTTGGGTGGTTGAACGCATGCCCTGTCATATATCAGAGCGCCATTGCACGCCCGAAGTGGTGTATGTATGTGTATAATAAATATATATACACACGTACGTTAAGATACAGAAGTATAACAATTCTGCGTTTAATACTCACATGCTGGGATTACAATATTAAGTCCGATGCACACTCCAGTCACCAGAAGAGTGAGAACCTGTGTTTTGCGACGACCCAAATGGTTCAGGAGGAAGTAGGTGCCCACTTTGGCAGGAAACTCAGCCAGCGCGTACAGGAAATGGGTGAGGAAAATGTTCAGTCCAAAGCCTGTAATGTTCAGGGTAATACCGTAATAGGAAAAAGCCACTCCAAACCTGTGGAACAAGATGGGATCTATCCTCAGGGTGATTCAATCTGGGTGCAACATCCTCAGGGTGACAGAAAGGTGAGGTATATCCTCTGGGTTGCACAATGGGGGATATATCCTTGAGTGACACAAAGATCATCAGCGTGACAGAATAGTGTGGTATGTCCTCGGGGTGAAACAATGGAGATACAATATCCTTAGGGTGGCATCATCAGGATACAATATCCTCAGATGACACACAGGTGTTGTATATACTCAGGTTAACAAAGTCAGGGTATAATATGCTCAGGGTGACACAATGAGGGCAAAGGTGTGATATATATATATATATATATATACTCTATATACTCTACATGACATAATGGGTATACAATATCCTCAGAGTGACAGAGATCTGGGTGTTATGGTCAGGGTGACAATTGTACAATATCCTTCATTTGACACAATTGGGGTACAATAAACTCAGGGTGACACAATCGATGCATATATCCTGAAGGTGACACAAAGTTGTACTATATCCTCATGGTGACACAATGGGTATACAATTTACTCAGGGTGACTCAAAGATGGATAATGGGTGTACAAGATTCCCAGGGTGACTAAATGGTGTGGAATATCCTCATGGTGAAACAGTGGGATAGAGGTGTGATATATACTCAGGGTGACACAAAGGTGTGATATACACTCATGACACAATGGGATAAAGGTATGATATATCCTTAGGGAGACAAGTGTGTTCTATATCCTCATAGTATCACAATGGAATAAAGGTGTGATATATACTCAGGGTGACACAAAGGTGTGATATACAATCGTGACACAATGAGATAAAGGTATGATATATCCTTAGGGAAACACAAGTGTGTTATATATCCTCATAGTATCACAGTGGGATAAAGGTGTGATATAGCCTCAGGGTGACACAACAGGATAAAGGTGTGATATACACTCAGGGTGACACAATGAGATAAAGGTGTGATATATCCTCAGGGTGACACAACAGGATAAAGGTATGATATACATTCAGGGTGACACAATGAGATAAAGGTATGATATATCCTTAGGGTGACACAAAGGTGTGATATAACCTCATTGCACCACAATGGGATAAAGGTATGATATATCCTTAGGGAGACACAAGTGTGTTATATATCCTCATAGTATCACAGTGGGATAAAGGTGATATAGCCTCAGGGTGACACAACAGGATAAATGTATGATATACACTCAGTGTGACACAATGAGATAACGGTATGATATATCCTTAGGGTGACACAAAGGTGTGATATAACCTCATTGCACCACAATGGGATAAAGGTGTGATATACACTCAGGGTGACACAATGGGATAAAGGTGTGATATACACTCAGGGTGACACAAAGGTGTGATGTAACCTCATGGTACAACAATGGGATAAAGGTGTGATATACACTCAGGGTGACACAATGGGATAAAGGTGTGATATAACCTCATTGCACAACAATGGGATAAAGGTGTGATATATCCTCATGGTGACACAATGGGATAAAGGTGTGATATATCCTCATGGTGACACAATGGGATAAAGGTGTGATATATCCTCAGGGTGACACAATGGGATAAAGGTGTGATATATCCTCAGGGTGACACAATGGGATAAAGGCGTGATATATCCTTAAACTGGGAACACACCAGAAAGATATATCTGCAGATGATGGTTGTTCAAACACTGAACAACCATCACTGCTATGGGGTCGCGTCGCCCCCTCCCCGGGGCCTGTGCAGCAATTGTACGGGCGGGCAGCTAACCGCCCATATACACAGCGCTATGTGCAGATATATCTGCCATCAGCTGTTATATCTGCACATATTCGTTCACAGACATATTGCTGGTACACACTGGCCGATGTGCACATGATATATCGGCTGATCAATTGATCGCCCAATATATCTGACAGTGTGTACCCAGAATTAGGGTGACAAATTGGGTGTACAATGTCCTCAGAGTGATACAATGGTGATAATATGTACTTGAGGTGACATTTACTCAGGGTGACACAATCAAGGTACAATATTCTCAGGGTCACACAAAGGTGTGATATATTCTCGACAGAACAATGGGTGTATAATATTCTCATTGTCTATGGGTGACATAATAAGTGCATAATATACTTAGAGTCAGAGCAAGCACAGAATGTTCATTGTTTATGGCTATATATTTATATTCTATGCATCACCATGCAGTATGCAGTACCTGCTTAAGAACCCCTACATATGTACTTGAGAATCTCACTGCCCAGCAATAAGGGCACAGCACGTCTTCAGTGATAGAAATGGTCGTGTAATGGTCTCATGTTCTGGGTTAGAGGAGGCGCCTGTAATACCGCTCTCCCGGTGTTGTTTATGGTGTACAATAAGGAATTTGTGATATCGGTAGTATCCCTGAAACAATGTCCTCACCACACTAGCCCCACACAGAAGGAAATCTTCCGCAGGCATGGAGTACGAAACAGGTCTATGTACGAGTACTTAGCGGTCGATGGTCCAGGTTCTGCCAGTCTCCGAATATTCTGAGTGGTGGAGACAGTACGTAAAACATCAAGCTCAATAAATGTTAGTGAGCAGTTAAAAGCATTTTTGAACTATAATCACAGATTTTCTCTGTATAAACAAAAGGAGCAATGTTTTTTTTACGTGAATGGAAATGCGAATTTGATACTTAGACCCCCTCACCCCCACCTCCCCGCACATGCTGTGGGAAATGTTTTACGTGCATGATGGCACTTTTATAAATAGCACTGTAAGGAGCTGGTTCTGAGTATAGGCAAAGAGCAAAAATAACAAGTAATTTGTACCTTGGCAGAGCCATGGCGCGCTGCAGGTGGGTCAGATTTACAATGTGCAGAGAGATAGGGTGCGGTAATAGGGTGCAGTATTCGGAAACTGCAGAGATGTCGACGAGCTAGCAGCCAAATTTACAGTGGCAATGTGTAGTAAGGCGAAACCATTGCCGCTTTGACTGCCAACTCACCGAAATCTTGTCAGTTCCCCGCACACTATTACATTTGGCCCATAGAGTTGGGAAGGGGCTTGTGCTAGCATCATTCTAAATTTAAGTGTAAAATCAAAGCTGCTTAGGCCCGTATTCAATTCCAAGCGAAAAGTCCGAGGCCGGGCTTATCATCGTCATCGGAGGTTTTGGGTGCAAAAAAGTATCGCGCGCATCCCCGGTTATAACCGTATTCAATTCCAAATTGGCGAAAGCGGGAGAATGAAATGAGCGAAAAGTGATGTCATTTTTGGGGAAATCTGCCTGACACCCCCCAAAAGATGCTCTGACATGGAGGTTCACTATGATTAGCCCTGTTGAAGATATTTGGGATCTTTGAATGGTCTCAATAGGCGCTATTTAGGACAATGGTGAAGAATAGCATTTAGCCACTTTTGTTTGGGAAAATAAGTAGTCCGATCAAATTTGGGGTACATGAAAATGGGTGCTAGCATGTTAGTTAAGCATTAAAAAGCGCCAAAAACGCACCTTCAGCAAACATCTGTAATCCAAAAAAACACTTCCCCCCCCTAATTGCAGACCCCCCCAAAAGCTATTTTGCTTTTTTTTTTATTTGCGACCTCAGTTTGAATTTTTTTGCCCACTTTTTCAAAGTATTTTTTTTGGGTGTCTTTTGTGGGGATTTTATTCATTTTTTGATGCAGTCAGCATCAAGGGGGGTGTAAAAAGAGTTTAGGGGGGTTGCCGCAATTTTGCACCCCAAAACCCCAATTTGCACTTTTTTCCGCCATGTATCCATTGGCAAAACTTTTCCGCTGGTTACAAGGCGCAAACTTTACGCACCAACGAAAAGTCGGACAAATTAAATGCGGGGAGAAGTGGAATTCGGCGACAATTACGTCAGCGGTGAAAAAGTTTTGCGGAAAATGGGTTATCGCAGCCTAATTGAATACGGCCCTTAGTAGTTGTTCACTACCTGCAAAAGCAATTTGTATTTTTAAATGCGATTGCACCCCTTAAATTGCAAAATGGTGTTTTGCTCTTACTCCTAACTCCAAATCAGGCCGTAATATATAGAAGTTAAAAATGTTATTGGATTTAAAATATTGAATTCTTCAGGTGGTCTCCTGAGGTTCTGATGTGGGGGGTCTGGCACTGTTTGACTGCCACATCTCTAGTTCTGAATCAGTGGACCATGGGGCGAGAGTACCTGTAGTCTCCTGGCCAAGCAGTGTAGCAATCAATGATGATAGGTTCTCAGCTCCAATCCAAGAACTGGCAGCGCCAGAGACTCTCCTGTAACGCTGCATGGGTTATTGTAAACCTGGGATGCACATTGCCTTGTGGGAGTTCACAGGGAGTAATGTACCTCTATCCCATTCCATCCCAGAGTGTAGAACAGGGGTATTCAACATGCATCGTCCAGCTTCTGTGGCGCTAGACATCCTAGTATGCCCTGCCACAGTTTTAGCATGCCATAATAGCAAAATTGTGGCAAGGCATGGTGGGATGTGTAGTTCCACAGCAGCTGGAGGGCCGCATGTTGAATACCCCTGGTGTAGGAGCTTATTATTAATCACATGTTCAAGGATAATGTTTTATTAACGCATAATCAGGCTGATACTCTTTCCAGCTGGTTGCAATTAACGGGACAAACATGCCCCCTGATGCTAAAGTGATGTGATTTGGGTTTAACCCCTCCAACTCATTCCTATGTTTAAATGTGTATAAAATCAGTAGCAACCGCGCAGTGTCAGCACAAGGATTGCGCCGCTGGGCACCTTTAGCCCCTCAATTTATGATCTCTGTCACCTGTGTTGAACAAGTTAATTGATGGGAAAGATGTTTCAAAACTCTAAAACACATAGGCCCTCATTCAGAGCCGTACGCTCTGAGCAGAGCGCACGCTCTGAATGAGGGCCGGGCTCCATTTTCATGGAGCGTCCTCCTGGACGCTCGTATAGCTGTGGGTCACCACCCACAGGCTATACGAGCGTGCTTTTTGATGGCCGCGATGGTCGAGACTCTCGCGACCATCGAAATTGTGAGCCGGAGCCTGCGGTTGAGGTTTTCAACCGCAAGCTCCGGAGTGATTTTGGCTCTATCAGAGCCAAAATCACTCCCACTGACATCACTAGTGATGTCAGTGGGCCGGCTTCTGACGGGAGGCGTTCCCGTGGGAACGCCCCCGTCAGGGAGGCACGCCCACCAAAGGGGGCGTGCTGTCAATCAACATTGACAGCACGCCCCCTTTGATCGGACACAACGAGCGAAGGACTTTCCTTCGCTCGTCGCGTCTGGCGCATGCGCACGCCGGAGCTCCCTCCATCGTGCGCATGCTCAGTGCATAACATCGACCCACTTGTGAGCGGACAGCTGCTCGCGAGTGGGTCTGAATCAGGCCCATTGTCAACATTATCATCATGTTATCATTTTGATGAATGTCGACATGATGACATGTTGTTTTATACAGATGTTGGTATAATAAAAAATATGGGGGAGATGCACTAAACTTTGGAAAGTGATAAAGTGGAGAGTGATAAACTACCAACCAATCAGCTCCTAACTGTAATTTTTCAAACACAACCTGTAAAGTGACAGTTAGGAGTTGAATGGTTGGTACTTTATCACTCTCCACTCTACCATTCTCCAAGGCTTAGAACATCTCCCCCCAGGTGGCCTGTTTTGGGCTCTGAGAAATGTGCTCATCCTTCCCTCGCCCGGCCCTGAGGAGGTTTCCAGCACTCTGAGCTGGAGGACAATCTGACTGTCCTGCTTCTGGTAACAACAAAAATTCCCTTCAGAAGAATGATAAGATCATAGTTACCGCAGATCGTCTCACCTCACTGTTTTTGCTAAAAGTATCCAAACTTTGTCCATTAATTGCAGCACATCGCATCAACTCAGCTTCTGCTTTCTCCGGCATACCCTTGGTCAGCAGCCATCTAGCAGATTCTGAAAGCCACCTAGTAAAGAGAGAAAAAGGTGCCTGATTCAGCAAGGATTGCAAAAGCGATTATGCACGTAAACGGATGATTGTTGCGTACTGCGCATGGATTGCAGTATGCGTGCGCGAACCAGCCACTGCGATCGGGACTGCATTCCCAGTGGCTACACAGACCCATCGCAGAGAGATTGACAGGAAGTACCGTTTGGGGGGTAGTGAGGGGGGTGGTTGGTGAAACGCAGACGTGCCAGTGTATTTGAACGCCTTTGCAGGGGCGTGCATAAATTATCCACTGCGATGCCATACGCAGCCTGAGCTTTCACTGCGTACTGGAAGTTTAGCAATTTCTGAGTAAGGCCAGACCTTGTGCAAGTGTGCATGAGGCTGCGATGGTACTCGATGTTACCGATGGTTTCGCAGTCTTGCTAAGTATTACGGACAGGTGCGCCGAGAGGGGGGAGCGGGTACTAATTATGCCGCCCCCCTGTTAACTGAGCAGCCCAGCACACGCTGCTGTGTGCTGGGCCGCAAAGGGAAACTGCTTGCGCCCCCCTCCCCAGCGTGCAGCTCCGTGCAACAATGTTTTTTTTCTTTGTTAAGGGGGCATAGCCACGCATCCCGTGATTAGGCCACGCCCGGCTCCTGGCAGCCCTGATTACGTATGTGTGTAGGGTAAGGTGAGCTTCATTATGTTGTGCTGTGGCGGCATAGCGATCGCAGTGGATTAGCATATCATAGCAGTGAGACTGCGTGCGTGATCGCAGTTACGATCCGTACTGAATCAGGCCCAAAGACATCCAGTGTAGTGCCAGAGTGTTTACTATCTTCTTGGCATGTGCAGAAGGTATGGGGGCACTGCACAGAGCAGTGACAGGAGAGTGCCGCCCACTGGGCTTCCCTGCGCTTTTGGTAGCGGTATCATTAACAGATGTCTGGGGACTCATGTTGACGATGACCTCCAGCACTAGTGGTTTCTGAATGCCTATGGCGTAGATTCATCTCTGAAGTTGATAGGTGCTTTCTTCTTTGTTTGCATTCTTCTTTTGTAAGCATAGTTTATCTAGACTTCTTTTTCTTCTTTTACACACCAAAGGGAGAGTTATACCTGCTGTATTATAGCGGTTTTGGGTGTAATGGGTGTAATCTATAAACCTACTACTGCTGCAGGGATGCAAGAAATTGTGTTTTTTTTCCAGTGAATGCATTTTATGTCTGCAAATTTGGGCACAAATGATTTTCAAACATCAGTTTTAGGCCCTAAGTGTAAAGATCTGCAAAGCATTGCATGCCGGATTGTGTAAAATTGCAGGGTATTGCAGAGCACAACATCACAGAATCGAACCATAGTGTATCATCACATTATATATAGATACCTCCAGAGCATCAGAACACACTGCCCAAAAATTGAGTTATGCTTATAAAGCCCTTTTACCATCTCTTACCAGATGCTGATTATGCCCAGGACACATGGAGCAGTGATAGTCACCATTAACCAGCGCCAATCTTTCAGTAAATATGCCAACAGGGCCAGGAGAGCACTTCCTATGCTCCAGTTGAGACTGGTAATGATCCCTGCAACTGTACGGTGTTGTATGTCCACCCACTCAATACCTGTAGAGATAAAGGAGAAGCTCTTAGTTCTGTTACTCTCAGTACAACCCCTCAAGTCTTATTCCACAGCCCCAAATATCTACCAAGTCTGGTTCCACATCCCTAGATCTCCCCCACATCTTGGTCCACAGTCCTTATTCCCTAAAGTCTTGTTTCACATTCCTTAATACCCCCTCAGCTCTTACTCCATAACCCCAGATCTCCAGCAAGTCTTTGTCCACAGTCCTTAATTGCCCCTAGGGTCTTTGTTAACAGCCCTAGATCTCCCTCAAGTCTTGTTCCACAGTCCTTAATTCCCCTAAAGTCTTCTTCAACAGCCCGAGATCTTCACCAAATCTTGTTCCACAGCCACAGATCTCCATCAAGTCTTGTTCAACCGTCCTATTGCCCCCTAAAGTAATATTCCACAGTCCTAGCATCCCCTAAAGTATGTTCCACAGTCCTAACGTCCCTAAACTATTGTTCCACAATCCTTAATATCCCCTAAAACAGTGGTCAGGGAACAGGGGTAAATTACCCCACATGGGGTAAAAATGAAATTCCTGGGGGTAATGGACGGACAGCCGGGCATGCATATGAATCATTCTATAATATAGAATGATTTGTATGCATGCCCGGCTGTGCCGCAGGGAGGCTCTAAGCCGGACGCCCGCTGAGATGTTATTACCAGCAGGCGCCCGGCTCCTTCCCTGAAGCGCCGCGTTAGCCGGAGGCTGGAGTTTTCTTCTGAACTCCAGCTTCCGGCTCTCTCCATGCGCACTATGGGAGAAACGTCATGACGTCTCTCCCATAGTTCCGAGGAGCAGCCGGGCGGACAGGACGGCGGCGGGTGCAGGAGCGGGGATTAAGGTAAGTGGGGTTTTTTTGTACAAGCGGCACTACAGGGGCATTATATGGGGGCACTACTACAGGGGAATTATATGGGGGCACTACTACAGGGGCATAACTATGGAGGCACTACTACAGGGGCATTATATGGGGGCACTACTATATGATTTCCTTCCTTTCAAATCAAGGGGATAATGTCGGCGTATCTAAATATATTTTGGGGTAAAAGGTAAAAAAGTTCACTGACCCCTGCCCTAAAGTCTTATTCCACAGTCTTTAATGTCAACTCAAGTTTTGGTCCACAGTCCTTTTGTGTCCCCTCAAGTCCACATCCTTAAATGTCCCCTTAAATTTTGTTGACAGTCCTTTATGTCAGTGAGCAAAACTGAAGAGGCCATTAAGGGATGTGGAACAGTCCTTCATGGCACCTCAAGTATTGTGTCACAGCTTTATATCTCCCCTTTAACTATTTTCTCCAGCCCTTAATGTCCCCTGGAGTCTTGTTCCATAGCCCTAGATCAGGGGTAGGCAATAAACGGCCCTCCAGCTGTTGTTGAACTACAAATGCCAGCATGCCTTGCAACAGTTTTAGCATGGCCAAATGGCAAAACTGTGGCATGGCATGCTGGGATGTTTAGTTCTACAACAGCTGGAGGGCTGCTTATTACCCACCCCTACCCTAGATCCTCGTCTCAGAGGTTTTCTTCTACAGTTGTTATTATTCACTTGAGTTTTACTATTCAGTCCTTGACTCTCAACCCAAGTCTTGTTCCACAGTCCTTAATTTCACCCCTCCCCCCACCAAAAAATATATATTTTTCCGCTACCCTTATTCTCTCCTTAGTATTGTTCTACAGCCATTGAGTGTCCTTTTTCTAGCCCAGTGTCACCATGCTCAGAACCACTTACTTATGGCCACAACTGTGATAGTGATCCCAGAGAGGCAAAACCCAGAGAGTGACAGGCTTACGGCAAGCATTGGGTATGACACTGCAGCCGCTGACAATATCCCAAACAACATAGTCAAGATAAATGAGAGAAGCAACAGCAACCTGCGGCCATATCTAAAAGACATAACAATAATAACCATTGTGTTATCTCTACATATGCTGTACACACAACACACAGAAATATAGCATCATCTCGCATCATAATACAGACGTTCTCTGTGATAATAATCCGAGTTATTATCAGTTTAGATTCGTTATAACCGGTGATGGCTCCAGAGCAGTCCAAAATTCAAATAGGGAAGCCCACCAACTGCCGATCAGTCCCGGCCGGCGATGTTTGGCAGCATTTGGGGGTGGCAGTTGGTGTGGCTCCCCTATTTGAGTTTTGGACTGAACTGCAGCCCACCTCTGGAGCCGCTGCTGGTTATAACGCACAGTAGTCAATTTCCTGCACATCACAAGTGTTAAATATTTTCTTTCTTCAGCAACACAAGGAGAAGGAGCCACCAGATTCTGCTATGGCACTCCTAGGATTCCAGAGAATGTTCCATGTAATTAAAATGTGACTACAGTCCCCAATCAGGGCCGTAGCTAGGGTAGTGCAGCCGGTGCCATCGCACAGGGCACCACAGGTCAGGGGGCGCTATTTGGGCCTGTCAAATTTCTGTTTATTATCATTCTTGCTTGTAGCTTCCTCTTACTTCATCCCCAGCATCTCCTGGCCTCCCCTATCTCTTCCCTGACCCTTCCCCATGAAGCCATGTCCCTTTTTTGCGTGCATTATGTACCTTTGAATAATGAGGGCGGCGCCAATGATCTTTCTGGCACAGGGCACCAAAAATGTCTAGTTACGGCTCTGTCCCCAATAATGTAAATCCGGGTGGTTTATTATATTATATTTCCAGCCAGTCTCCCCACAAGTGCCCTAAATGCATAGGAATAGTGGAATTGAGACAACAGGTGAGGACTGAAGAGCTAATCATTATTTATGTCCATTATTACTATGGCGCCTGCTCTTCAAAGGTCAAAAGTGGCCATTGAAGATGCAAATTATTCATATTTTTCTTAGGATCACATATAACTGTAATAATACATTATCTAAGCAGACAATGGGGGAAATGTATCAAACCTGTTGCGTACAATAAAATTCATTAATAAATGGACCCCTTAGTACTTAAACCCCTTTGTTTGCAAAATGACAGGAGCTGATTGGTTGGTACTTTATCTCTATCCAATATTTGATAAATCTTCCCCCATATCTGTTGAGAAAGAGTTCCCCTTTACAGGGGTTTTGCCCAAGTCGGTACCCAAGCCTATATATGAGGTTGCTTGGTGATCTGTCTATTCTGTCACTAGCCAACTGGGTTCATGTGCTGACTGAGGGCCTGATTCAGCTTCAGACGGAATTGCAAAGCTGCTCGCTGCATTACGTATCCGAGCTGCATTGTCAAACGCAGCATTGTATGGGGTCACGCAGCCGGCCGCCGCAATTGAAATGAAGAAGCCAGGAAATCTCCGTCAGCCGACAGAGATCCTGCCCCCCCCCCCCCCCCAACGACGGCGATGGCCTCCGTTTTGGGTAGCGGGGGTCATAGCAGCCCACTCCCCACCCACAAACGGCAGCAGACTGTCAATCACTGACAGTCTGCTGACTATCTGGGAGCGGGATCGCATACCTGTTCTGTAAATGCGCAGAATGGGTACAGAGAACAGAATGTAAGCGGGTATATTTACTGAAGTGAGAGTTTTCAGAAGTAGAGATGTTGCCCATAGCAACCAACCAGATTCTACTTAACATTTAACTAGCAGCTTCTAGAAGATAATATTTAGAATCTGATTGGTTGCTATGGGCAACATCTCCACTTCTAAAAACTCTCACTTTAGTAAATTTACCCCATAGACTCTCTTTTTGGCATATTTATTATTATTCTTTATTAATATTTACTTATTAATAAGCATATTTTCTTGAGCTTTACATTTGGGAACAAAACAGAAAGAACAGTAATAAAACATGACTGAGTGATAAGAGACAGAGGTAAGAGAACCCTGCTTGCAAGGATACACTCTAAAGGGAAACAGGCATTTATAAACAATGATAAGTGCAATCTGGTTGGACCGATATGCAATATGTAGCAGAGGTTCTGGGTGAGCTGTATGATCCAGCCGGACCGTAACTAGGGGTGTTCTGCCAGCTGTGGCAGAGCAGAGCTTTGTGGGTGGCACCACCACTTACCCACGGCCTTTGCATCTGGCTACCAGGGTGTCTAGAAAGGCACCCTGCAGCCAGAATCAGAAGCAGTGCCGTCCGGAGCATCCTTATGACATTTCAAACCTGCACAACCAGTGGCGTAACTATAAATTTTGCTCCCCCTGCCAAAATAGTTTCAGACACCCAACCTCCACCCCCCCTTCCCCCGGCCATAAAACAAACACACCCAAAGATGACGTTTAAGGTGTGTAGCTCCATGATACAGTAATGTCCCTTATCACACAATAAGTAATGCCCCTTATGTTATAACACATTATGCCACACCGTAATGCCCTTACACGTTATGCCACAAAATAATGCCACGTATAACACAATGACACACAGTAATGCCCTTATAACAAATTATGCCATGCTCTGCCCCTTATACAGTGCCCCCCTGTAGTTGTGCCCCTTATGCAATGCCCCCTGTAGTAGTGCCCCTTATGCAATGCTCCCTGTAGTAGTGCCCATTATGCAGGCCCCCCTATAGCAGTGTCCATTATGCAGTGCCCCTTATGCAATGCCCCCTGTAGCAGTGTCCTTTATGCAATGCCCCCTGTAGTAGTGCCCATATGCAGTGTCCCCTGTAGTTGTGCCCATATGCAGTGTCCCCTGTAGCTGAGCCCATATACCTTGTCCCCTGTAGTTGTGCCCATATGCAGTGCCCCCTGTAGCTAAGTCCATGCCATGCCCCCTGTAGTTGATCCCATATGCCATGCCCCCTGTAGTTGAGCCCATATGCCATGCCCCCTGTAGTTGAGCCCATATGCCATGCCCCTTTAATTGAGCCCATATGCCGTGTCGCCTGTAGTTGTGCCCATATGCCGTGTCCCCTGTAGTTGAGCCCATATGCCATGCCCCCTGTTGTTGAGCCCATATGCCATGCCCCCTGTAGTTGAGCCCATTGGCCATGCCCCCTGTAATTGAGCCCATATGCCATGTCCCCTGTAGTTGTGCCCATATGCCGTGTCCCCTGTAGAGCCCATATGCCATGTCCCCTGTAGTTGTGCCCATATGCAGTGTCCCCTGTAGTTGTGCCCATATGCAGTGTCCCCTGTAGCTGAGCCCATATACCTTGTCCCCTGTAGTTGTGCCCATATGCAGTGCCCCCTGTAGCTAAGTCCATGCCATGCCCCCTGTAGTTGATCCCATATGCCATGCCCCCTGTAGTTGAGCCCATATGCCATGCCCCCTGTAGTTGAGCCCATATGCCATGCCCCCTGTAATTGAACCCATATGCCGTGTCACCTGTAGCCGAGCCCATATGCCGTGTCACCTGTAGCTGAGCCCATATGCCATGTCCCCTGTAGCTGAGCCCATATGCCGTGCCCCCTGTAGCTGAGCCCATATGCCGTGTCCCTTGTAGCTGAGCCCATATGAGGTGTCCCCTGTAGTTGGGCCCCATCCACACCCGTGTACCTCAGTCAGGTGATTCGGCCCCGGTGTCCATCTGCTCCTGTGTAAGCATGCTGCTCCTCTTCGGCTGAGCGCTTCTTCTCCTCACAGGCAGCCAGGTACACAGAGAGCACGCGTAATGGGTGGTCCGATGTGGCGGTGGCGGTGGCTGAGCTGGCCTAACAGGCACTAGAGGTCCAGTAGGACCTCTAGCATCTGTCTCCTCCTAGGCAGGGCCATAGAGAGCCGCGGCGGGCCCAGGTACGGAGGGGACCTGGCCTAATCGTGGGAGACATGTCCACGCCCCCTCGAGCAAAAAAAAAAGTTTTGCAGCGCAGAGAAGCGGTGAAGCGCGCCGGAGGGGGGCGCTGTAAGCCCCTCAGCCCGACGCAAAGCCAGGGGGGGCGGATCAGTGTGATCACTCCCCCCCCACAGGCAAAGGAGACTGCTGCGGCTGCTGCTCAGCAGCCACGAGCAGTCTCCCATTGCAGCTCGGGGGGAGCGGCTCCGGATCCGGGCCCCTCAGGAAGCCCGGGCCCGGGTAATCTGTAACCGCTCCCCCCCCTCTCGGCGCCCCTGCTCCTAGGTGCCGGCCATTTTTGCAGGGACGTTTTCAGCAGATTTCATGCGGACGGCAAGTCCGCCTGGAATCTGCAGCCCCCAAGTCGCTGCACCCCACAAGCCTCCGCTCCCCAAGCCACCGCGTGGTCTGTGGGGGCTGTAGTTACGCCACTGTGCACAACGCTGTCCTTATGGTCCCTTGGAGCATACTGAGGATGCTCTGAACATTGCTGTAATTACCATTGATTGTGGCACAGCCCCCTCCGTATGCAGAGGGGGCATGGCCTGCACTGAGCGCCAGGACCCTTAGTTATGGTGCTGTGATCCATTCACACAGCAATGCTGGCCAGGGGTGTAGAAAGAGAAAATATGTAAAGTTATGTGTGCACTGTATAGATGGGAGGTAATTAGAATAGTTTATGTAGGTTATGTGGGTGGTTCTGGCGTGTAATAAGCTGCCTAAAGAGGCGAGTTCTCAGCTCATGTAGGAAGGATTGGAGACTAGAGGAAAGTCTAGTACATGGGAGGGGATTCCACAGAGTGAGTGCAGCTCCAAAAGAGTTCTGTAACCATGAGTTTCCTCTCTGAGTCATCGGCAAATGTATCCACAATTACAATGTATGCTCTCATGTTATTGCCGCAATTGTCCGATTAAAGCAAGAGTCCTAACAGCACATAATGGGGCTGAGTCAGACGCATCTCCGGCCACTTCTCCATATGCCCACGGCAGCCCGCTTACTAGCTTAAGTTAATGCAAGAATCTACCTGTGTACTAATGTGTAATATTATCCGCTGATGCGCGTTTCACCATAATGTGCTTTTTTAAAATATACTCAATCAACAAGAAATATTTTATACTTAATGTATACAGACACACACATCCATATACAAAAGCTTCACTTATACTTTTCTGTCCATCCTTACACACTAGCCTGCACTCACTCATATGTCCATTCAGTCTCCTCATTTGAGCCCACGAATGAAGATGAAGTATTTACACTCTTCTCATCCTCCTACTCTACTACCTGTCCTCTTAATCCTATACCCTCATAAATCAGTAAAGATCTGTCTCCTGTGCTCATCCCACCCTAAATAAAACCTGTAATCTTTCTTTCTCTACTGGCATTTTTCCATCACTGTTCAACCTTGTAGTGATTACTCCCATTTAAAAAAAAAAAAAAAAATTCTAAACCCTAACTCTCTCTCAAATTACCATCCCATCTCCCAGTTCCCATGCCCCTCCAAGCTCCTGGAGAGACTTGCCTACACTCGCGTCACGCACTTTCTTAACTTGCACAACTTATTGGACCTACTTCAGTCAGGCTTTCGTTCCAACACTCCACAGAGACAGCACTAACTAAGGTAGTGAATGATCTGGTCACTACTATGTCTACGGGCCATTACTCACTTCTTATTCTTCTAGATCTCTCTGCTGCCTTTGACAATCTTGACCACTCTCTATTATACAAAAACTACAATCCCTAGTTCTTTAGGAAACAGCCCTTTCTTGGTTCTCATGCTACCTATCTAATCACTATTTCACTGTTTGCTTTTCTGATTCTGCCTCCTCTTCGCTACCTCTATCAGTGGGAGTACCACAAGGCTCTGTCTTAGGTCCTCTGCATTTCTCAATCTTTACCACCTCTCTTGGTAAACTAATCAGCTCTTTTTGTTTTCAGTATCATCTGTACATGGACGATACTCAAATCTACCTATCCTCTCCAGATTTGTCACCATCTGTGCTGGACCATGCCACTGAATGTCTCTCTCTACCATTTTATCTTGGATGGCATCTCGTCACCTCAAACTTAATATATCCAAAACAGAATGAAGAATGGGCCTGATTCAGAGCCGGACGCAATTAGCGCTCGCTCGTCCTGAAAATAGGGGTGGCTGTTCAAATTAACCGTTCGTTGTTTGCGGTCTGTTCACGCCTCTATGTCTGAATGAGCGAACAAAACTTGCTGTCGTTTTTTGGGAAACTACGCCCCCTGGCCGCTCGCATCCTACGTCATGTCCGCTATTTATTAGATTAATCGAGTGCATCGAACAGGGTATGAGCTGCTCGCTATTCTTGTGGTTGGTTTTTGCTACCACAATTTTGCGAGCAGTTCTGGCTTAACAAAAACCCAGTGACGTGGTCAATGACGCTGCTGTTTTAAATATGCACACCCATAAAACGCCCGTTTTGACCTTTTGGATCTCCACTCCCCGTTTTCAAGCACCTTCCCCTGTTACCACCCACATACGCCTCATCCTGTCACTCAAATTAGCAGGCATTCGCTATTTTGCGAGCACATGAATTTTGGCCGCACTGACTGGTTCGTGCATGCGTATAACGATCCGTACGCATGCGCAGTTGGGCAAACATCGCTCGGAGCTAACGAGCTGCCGCTTACGAATCAGGCCCAATATTTCCACAGGCCAATAATAGTCACCAACCTGATATCTCTATCACTGTTGACAACCGACAATCAACCCCACCCCACAAGTACGCTGCCTAGGTACTTGACTCTGAACTATTCTTTGTTCCCCACATTCAAATTGTCTCAAAATCATGTTACATACATCTAAAAAACATACCTAAAATTCGACCATATCTTACACAAGACACTGCAAAAACTCTAATCCATGCACTCATTATTTCCCGCATTGGCTATTGCAATAGTCTCCTTACTGGTCTTCTCAAAAACAGACTCTTGCTGCTACAATAAATTTTGAATGCAGCTGCGAGGCTGATCTTCCTCGCCAAACGTTCATTATCTGCTGATCCACTCTGTCAGTCCCTGAATTGGTTACCGGTCTTCTACCGTATTCAATATAAAATACTTTTACTTACACATAAAGCTGTTAACCAAACCACACCAACATACATCTCTTCACTCATCTCAAAATATCTCCCAACCCGACATCTACGCTCTGCACAAGACCTGCGTCTTCTCATCCACACACATTACTTGTTCCCATGCACGGTTACAGGACTCTTTTCGGGCTGCACCTACTCTGTGGAATGCCTTCCCACGCACACAGGGCCGGCCCAACCTATATGCCGGGGACGCGGCTGCGTGGAGCGCCAGACTGAGGAAGGCACCAAGGCAGTCATGGGCAGTGAGTTACTCACTGGTCCAAATGGGCACCCTGAGGACAAGTATGCGCTGCATAGAGCTGTGCTGTTACAGCACTAGGTGGCGGGGCATGGCTGGGACTGATCCCTCTCCTTCCTGGTCCTCCCAAAGTGCGCGGATATGCACCTGCCGGACACTACCAGGCAGCAGCGCTGAGTGATGACGTTGTGATGCACCCGCGGTTCTGCAGTGTCAGTAGCAGAGGACTGAAGGCAGTGGTACATTAGCTGGAGCGAGGGAGAGAGGAAAAGACATTAGGAAGGAAATGACCATACAAGGTATGAAGGGGACAGAGGGCAATATGAGACATGAGGAAGGTCAATATAAGGCAGAGTGGGGAGGGTGGAGGCAAGAACAATACATGGCACGGGGGACACAATACAAGACATGGAGGGGGGTAGAGGACAATATAAAACGGGGAGAGAACAATAAAGGCATGGGGGTACAATATAAGGTATGGTGGGGGAGAAGACAATTTGAGACATGGGGGAGGACAATACAATGCATGGAGGGGGAAGAGGACAATATAAGATATAGTGCGGGGGGAGAATAATACAAGGCATTTGTGTAGACATGTGGTTGCATATTTATATACATATGTGAAGTGAACATGCTTTAGGTATGTGTACAGCTTTTCCCATGACACCACGCCCCTTTATATTTTTCGTTCGCGCGCAACAGTACCCCTGGGTGCACCAAAGAAAATATTTGCTTACCTAAAAAATGGGTCTTGGGCCGGCCCTGCACAATTAGACTTTCCAGTAGTCTTCAAACATTCAAGCGCTCCCTGGAAACTCACCTATTCAGACAAGCTTATCAGATTCTAGAACCGCCCACATAACCTTCATAGCTAATTACATCCCTTCTTACAGCCCACACACAACCTCACATATTTTCTCTTTCTTCAACTTCACATCCTCCTAACCTGAGGGCAACTTTCCTTTGTGACTGGATCATACAGCTCACAAATAACCTCTGCAATCATGCTGGACCAATTTGCAATATGTTACACTTATCCTTGTGTATCAACACCTACTTCCCTATAGATTGTAAGCTTGTGAGCTGGGCCCTCTTACATTTAAATCTGTCTGTTACTACTCAGTTGTGTTCTATTAATGTTATTTCCATTTGTAAAATGCAACGGAACATGCTGCGCTATATTAGAAACTGTTAACAGATAAATAATAAATATACAACAGCCTGAACCCACATTCATCACACTTCACCCATATACTGCAATTTCCCTCATGCTCACCTGTTCATCTATACATACACAACAACCTCACTCTATGCTGTTCGTTCATACATATCAGCCTACACAGACCTGTCCATCTGCACACCACAGTGTGCACTTGGACTCACCTGTCTATTCGAGATGTAGTTAAAATACCGGGGTGCGGCATCCCGGCGCCGGAATGCCACTCCCCGGCTACAAGACCCTTGCCGGAATACCGACAGGAGGTGACATCCCGACGCCGGAATCCCGATAGCCAGGATGCCGACCGTATTTAGGACTTAACCGCCGAGGGTAGGTGAAGGTTTAGGCAAAACGGGGGGGGGGTGTTAGGGTTGGCCTAGGGAACGTAAGGTTTAGGAACCCCCGGGGGTGGGTTAGGGTTAGGCACCACCAAGGGGGGGGTTAGATTTAGGCCATAAGAGGGGAGGGCTAGGTTTAGGCACTAACGGGGAGGGTTAGAGGGTTAGGATGGGGTGTGGGGAGCGTCAGTGTTTGGATGTAGGAACAGATGGTTAGGAGGAGAACGGGGAGGGTACTTATACTTACCCGACCCTTGTCAGGATCCTGAGCATCAGGATGCCGCTGTCGGTATATTGACAGGAGGCACCCCGACTGCCGGGATTACATACCCATTAGGTCTATTCATATACACCGGCACTGTTCCATGCATACACTGCAGCTTCTGGCTGACCTGGTCTCACTCACCTGTCAGATAGGTATCCAATAATGATGGCTCCCAATGTGACTCCACCATAAAAGAAACTGACCAATGCTTGATTCAACCATTTCTTTTCACACACCAGATTCCACTGCAACATAGAGAGAAAACAAATGTTTTGTTTTTTTACAGAGCATGCCCCGTCCCTCACTCCACACGCACATGCCACCTCTGCAATCTGAAAGTGTAAACTTCTGCCTCCAGGATTTCTTCCGTGCCGCTCCACATCACTGGAATTCATTTCCTCACCCTATCAGACCCTCCACCTCTCTGCAAAGCTTCAAACAGGCTGCAAAAAAAACTATTTACCAAAGCCTATCAGATCTCATCATAAGATGCCCCGTTCTGTCCTAGAACACTGACTCACCTCACTGTGTATCTCTGTGTTATATGTGTCCTCAAGGTGAGGGGGCATTGGGACTGTCTGTATTACATGTGTCCTGAGAGTGAGGGAACACTGGGACTGTCTGTATTTAATGTGTCCTGAGAGCAAGGAGACACCAGAGCTGTCTGTATTACATGTGTCCTGAGAGTGAGGGGACATTAATCAGGACTGTCTGTACAGTATATCATGTGTACTGAGAGTGATTGACAGTGGCAGCTCTATGTGACAGGGACTATGATTGACAGGAAAAGATCTATGTGGTGGGGAATATGATAGACAGCAGGACTGCCATCAGAAATTGTAGGGCCCGATACTGACAAAATAAGCAGGGCCGCCCTTGTAGCGGGATGGGACATAGGTAGGCGGAGCTGTAAATAATATGGGTGGAGCTACATCAGGGGTGGGGCATCAATTGGGAGAGGTGGATCTAGAATGGTAGAGAAGGGGTGGAACAGGGCAGGGAAAGCTGGAAATCGGGCACAAGGCTGGGAAGGCTGGCTGTACTAGGGGGTCACAGGGCTCGGAAGGTCGGCTGTACTAGGGGGTCACAGGGCTGGGAAGGTCGGCTGTACTAGGGGGTCACAGGGCTGGAAAGGCTAGCTGTACTAGGGGGTCACAGGGCTGGGAAGGCTGGCTGTACTAGAGGGGGCACAGGGATGGGAAGGCTGACTATGGGGGGCACAGAGCTGGGAAGGCTGACTGTGGGGAGCACAGGGCTGGAAAGGATTGCTGTACTAGGGGGAGAAGCGCAGAGAAGGCTGGCTGGACTAGAAAGGGGATGCAGAGAAGGGTCAGTGTACTTATCTGTCACTGGCAGCCAGTCAGGCATGGAGAAAACCGGGCAAGGATGTCCGCAGTGTGTACTGCACCAGCAGCCAGGGAAAAGAAACAGTGCTGGCGGCATTTCGAATATGGTACGGCCGTGAGCCAATCACAGTACGCGGACTGACAGCCAATCAGGAGCGGCCGCTGCTGATTGGCTGCTCGAGGACCGACAGCCAATCAGGAGAGGCTGCTGCTGATTGCTTGCTCGCAGAACGTCAGCCAATCAGGAACGGCCGCTTCTTATTGGCTGCCGTTCCGCGAGCTCTAATTGGCTCGCAGCTGGCAACTTATTTGGAATCCTGCCTACGCTGAGACTTCTCCCTGGCTGCCGGTATAATGGTTAATCCACACTGCTGACATCCGGGCCCGGGACTACAGGCTCGGCAGTCCCCCCTGATGGCGGCCCTGATAGACAGTAGAAGTTTTATAAAGTACTGACCAGAGCCAGCTTCCTGACTGAGAGTCTGATTAACTACTGATCACAAGTACGATTGCAATAGTGATTACGCATGTAGTTCAACTGAAATAGTATGCTAATCCATTGCAATCACTATGCCACCGCAGCACAGCATAAGGTCCCCCACCTTACCTTACACACATCCGTAATGTTTAGCAAGACTGAAAAACCATCGATACAATCGAGTACCATCGCAGCCTCACGCACAAGCTCTGACCTTACTCAGGAATTGCTTACTGCATCGCACACTGTGAGTCCTCAGGCTGCATAGGGCATCGCAGTGGCTAATTTATGCATGCCCCTGCAACGGCGTTCAAATGCACTGACACGCCTGGGTTTTGCCGACCACCCCCAGTCACCACCCACAAATGGCACTTCCTGTCAATCGCTCTGCGATGGGTCTGCGTAGACCCCGCAGTCCCGACCACAGTGGCCTGTTCGCGCATGTGCTCTTCATACGTATAACGCAACAATCGGGCGATAGAGTGCGTATTAGCGACTGCGATCCAAGCAGAATCAGGCCCTGAGACCTAAACCAAGGTGTGTATATTCTTATGACAAATATCACCTCAGCACACCTCAGACCCAGACTACCTATTAGCTAAACACCTATATACTTCAAGCCCATTAAGTGACATACAATACACATAGGAAAATCCTTATCTGTACTCTGGCCCTGAATCAGGGCTTCGCTTGCTCTGAATCAGGGCTTCTTTTTTTTTTTATGGAGCGGCCTCCTGGCCGCTCGCATTGCTGTGGGTTGCCACCCACCCGCCCACCAAAGGGGGCGTGCTGTCACTCAACATCGACAACATGCCCCCTTTGGTGCGAAAGCGCACGATGGAGCTGGCTCCGTCGTGCGTATGCGCTCTGGGCCACAATCGACCCGGTTGCAAGCGCTCAGCACTTGCGACCGGGTCTGAATCAGGCCCTCTGTCTCCCTGGGATTACCTCAATACTACAGTAGTGAAAGTGGAAGACATATTCTTGCATATGGCTACTTTATAAAAAAGCAAACTGCTACACAAACCCTGTAGTTACAGGAACTACTTCACATTACCATCAGTTACATGGTGCAGATGCTAGTGCTACTATATTGGAAAGTCAATACATTTTATAGGGAACATTCTTTTAATAAGCAACCTAACAGGACCTAACACAAATCTAGGATTGCAACTATCATATGTGTAAACCAACGAGTAAACTGGCCAAATATGAACTGTTAAGTGGTTATTAGTGTGGATATATCGGTACAGTTTATTATCTGAGATGTGATTCATGTATGTGAATTGTAATGTTATTGTCAGTGATAATGCTCTAGATCAGTGGTTCTCCACACAGTTCACGTTTTGCAGGTCCCCCAGCAGGTGCACAGGTGTAATCATTACTCAATGACACATTTTAAAAGGTCCACAGGTGGAGCTAATTATTTCACTTGATTCAGTGTGGAGACATGGAAAACATGCACTGTTCGGGGGGGGGGGGGTTCCTGAGGACCGAGTTTGAGGACCTGTGCACTAGATTAAACTAAGGAAGTTAAGTGAGCACAATTTTATGTAATAAGTTGTTTCACAAGCTGTTAGAATTTTTCAAGTAACCATACGAGTGTACATATGTAGTTGAAAATAGCATAACATATTCCTTCTAATCTATAAGGGAAGTTGCATTGACTGTAATGTAATATATAAATATATACCTTAAGGGATAAGCTAAAGTAACTTACCTTTATTACAGCGAAGAATAACTGTCATTGTTGCTATAAGCTGCATAATAAAACTTGTGTTTCTGTGACCACTGTTATACCCCTTTTACACCAGAGCAAAAACCTGGGTTTTTGCTGGGTCTACTCGGGTCGCAGCTCAGTGTAAAAGGGTCCCTGAAAAATAACCCAGGCCAAGTGACCCAGCAATCCAACCCAGGTAGCTACCAGGGTTGGACCCAGGATGGACCCGGGTAATGGTGCAGTGTAAACAGTGCAACCAGAGTAATCTGACCTGGGTCATGTCTAAAATGAGCTGATTGGTGGTTGTGGAACATTCACCTCCCACTTTTTATGACCTCACAGATTTAGCAGGGCAGACCTGAGTTCAGTGTGAACAGGGCTGACCTGGGAGTAACCCAGATCGAAGGTGCAGTGTAAATGGGTCTGACCTCGGTCTGACCAGGGTTGGAACCATGTCCAAAATCCTAGGTCGGACCTGGGTTTTTGGTGGAAAAGAGGTATAAGTCAGATCTCTAACATAGAAAACTGAGTATAATTAGTTTTCCACAAATAAGACCTTTGCCCTAGGCTTTCCTTGGGTGGACCATAGAAATAATCTGCTATAAGGTAACCCACTTCTAAGATAGAACAAAGGCCCTGATTCAGAGCCGGACGCTCTGACAGAGCGCTCGCTCTGAATCAGCGCGTCTTTTTTTTTTTTTAATGGAGCGGCCTCCTCCACAGCTAATGCGAGCGGCCAGGATGATGGTCGCGATGGTCAAGACCATCGCGACCATCGGGCTTGCGACGAGACTCTTGTGGTAGGGTCTCGTGGCCGCAAGCCCCAGAGAGCTTTCGGCTCAAACAGAGCCGAAAGCTCTCCCACTGACATCACTTGTGATGTCAGTGGGCCCGCCCCCAGACGGTAGGCGTTCTCGTGGGAACGCCTCCGTCTGGGCAGCCACCCCCCCGGCCCGCCCACCAAAGGGGGGCGTGCTGTCACTCAACATCGACAGCACACCCCCTTTGGTGCGAGACCCGGAGTGACGTATTGCCTGTCGCTATCCGGGTCTCGGCATGCGCACGACGGAGCCGTCTACGTCGTGCGCATGCGCTCTGGGCCACCATCGACCCGGTTGCGAGCGCTTGCGACCGGGTCTGAATCAGGCCCAAAGTAAACAAGGTTACATATAGGTAATATGATTGACCAGAAAGATTCATTGTGGTGCTAAATATGATTGACAGTACTGACATTATGTGGTGGGGAATATACTAGACTGTAGCTGCTCTATATGATGGGAAATATGATTGACAGTAATTACTCTATGTGGCAGGGAATATGAATGACAGTACAAGCTCTGGGCCTCATTCAGAGGCGGTCGTAGGATGCAAGCGGTCGCTCAGAAAAAGGGCGGCCGCTTGCATCCTGAACGGCCGCCTCCATGTCGGTCGTTAGGCTGTGGGTTAACACCCACAGCTCTAACGACCGCTAAGGGAGATGGTCGCGATGGTCAAGACCATCGCGACCATCGGGGCTTACGACGAGACCCTAGGGTAGGGTCTCGAAAACCTTAAGCCCCAGGGAGCTTCCTGCTCTGTTTGAGCAGGAAGCTCCTCACTGACATCACTGATGATGTCAGTGGGGACGCCCACAAAACGGCAAGCGTTCCGAAAGGAACGCCTCCGTTTGGCCGGGCACGCCCCCTGCCCGCCCAGCAAACGGAGCGAGCTGTCAATCAACATCGACAGCTCGCTCCGTCTGCTTCGAGCCCGCTAACGACGGGCGATCCGTCGTTAGCGGGGGCTCGCGCATGCGCACTATGGAGCAGTCTCCGTCGTGCGCATGCCCTGTGGACCAACATCGAGTCAGTTGCGAGCGCTCAGCGCTCGCGACCGACTCTGAATAAGGTCCTCTGTGTGGTTGGGAAAATGATTGGCAATAGCAGTTCTACGTGGCAAGGAATATAATTTACACTAGTGGCTCTACAGTATGTGGCTTGGAATATGATAGACAGTATCAGCTCTATAGTAGCTATTCAATGTGGTTGGAAATATGATTGACAAAACTAGCTCTACGTGGTGGGGAACATGATTTAGAGCAACAGCTCTATGTGGCTTTGAATATAATTAATAGTAGCAGCTCTATGTGGCAGGGAATATGATTGACAGTAATATGTTATGGGAATATGGTTGATATTAGCAGCTTTATGAGGTGGTGAATAGGATTTACACTAGCAATTTTGTATGGAGAGGAATATGATTGACAGTAGCAGCTCTATGTCGTAGAGTATATGATTGACAGTATTATTTCTTTGTTATGGTGAATATGATGGAACCGTAGCAGCCCTAGGTTGTACAGAATATGATTTACAGCAGTGGTCTCCAACCTTAATTGGGGTGGGAGCTACTTGAGAAAAATGAGACGTCTTGAAGAGCCATATTTTATTTTTGAAAGCTAAAATCTGGCTAATAACCAAATTGGTCATAGAAAAATAACAATGCATTTATTAATACAGTGATAAAGGGGTCCATTTACTAAGCTTTGAATGGAGATAAAGTGCCAGCCAACCAGTTCCTAACTGCGAGTTTTAAAACACAGTTTGCGACCTGGCAGTTGGGAGCTGGTTGGCTGGAACTTTATCTCCATCCAAAGCTTAATAAACAGTACCCCTGTATTAATACATGCATTATTATTGTTCTATGACAAATTTGGCTATTAGCCAGATTTTAGCTTTAAAAAATAAAATGTGGCAGCAGAACACAGTGAATGAACAAGTCCCCACAACCCCCTTTCAAAGTACCCGATCTGTACAGTAACTCTGATGCCTGTTGAAAGCTGTCAGTGGGGATCAAGGTGCTGCTGGATAGATTATGCAGGTGTGACAGTGGATAGCCTGGTCCAACACCCCCTTTTCAAAGTGCCCAATATGTGCCTGTTGAGAGCTGTCAGCGGGGAGCAGGGTGCTGCTGGATGTAATATGGCTGCAGGTGGGACAGTGGAGGGCCTGGTCCCACACTCTCACCAAACGAGTGCCTAACAAGTGTCCGGTCAGCGCTGCTCTAAAATGCTGTCAGCGCTGCTCTAAAGAACACTGTCAGCGCTGTCCTAACCCTGTCAGCGCTGCGCTGTCGGTGATACTATAGATGCGGTCAGCAGAGTGCCTGCTGGCAGTGACTGTCGTGCACTGCCGTCGGCCGCGTATGACGTCCTATGCGCGGCTTGCGCGCCTTGCCATAAGGCGAGCTTCCGTCGCACTGCCCCACTTACCGCAAGGCGAGCTCCAGTCGCGCAGCTCCATGTGGTGTAAGGGTTGCTGCTATTTCCTATGTGGCTAAAGGACCTCTGTGACGTATCTACCATGTGACCGCTGCAGGAGGCTGGACCGCTCCTGCTTTACCATCCACTAGGCATAGAGGGGGAATAAATATTTGTGGCGAGTGCAGCGAGCCACCGTGCCCGAAGCGTGACGAGCGTAGCGAGCCCGCGAGGGGACACTTTTGGTCCCCCGTTAACATCCCCGCCCCTCCCCCTTTCAGGCCAGGTCACGTGGGTGTGACGTCACAGGTCCATCAGCACTCTATAGTCTAGACCTAACCTTGGTGTAAGGCACACTACAGCCGCGCTGCGCCCGCGACCTACTTGGATTGCAGCCGCGAGCCACCCGTCGCTCATGAGCGACAGGTTGGCAACCACTGATTTACAGTAACTGCTCTGTGTTAGGGGCAATATGACTGACAGGTTAGGGGGAATATTGCTGACAGTAGTGGTACTACTGTATGTTGCAAGGAATATGATTGATACTAAAACAAGAAGAACATTTTCCATAAAACTCAAACCCAGTGCGCTTTATGATTGTAAATAGTGGTTCTAGTGGGGAATATGATTGATAGTAGTCATCATATGTGGCAAGGAATATGAATGACACTTGTGTCCCTATGTGGCAAGAATGTGACTGACAGATGGAGAATCTAAGTGACAATAGTGGCTTAATGTGTTAGGAATATGTCTGTGATTGTCAGTAGCTGTTCTATGTAGAGGGGCATATGATTGACTAATTGACTGTTGTGGCTGTACGTGGTGGGGAATATGATGGACAATTGCAGAGGGAATATTATTAAATATAGCAGCTCTATGTGATGGGAAATATGATTGACACTAGTGGCTCTATGTGGCAGGGAATATGATTGACAGCACAAGTTATATGTGGCTGGATTTGCAATTCTAGTTCTATGTGGTGAGGAATATGATTGACACTAGTGGTTCTACAGTATGTAGCATGGAATATGAATGACAGTACTAGCTCTATGTGGTTGGGAATATGATTGGCAATAGCAGTTCTATGTGGTGAGGAATATGAATGACACTAGTGGCTCTACAGTACGTGGCTCTATGTGGTGCGGAATATGGTTGACAGTACTAGCTCTATGTGGTGGTTAATATGATCGACTATAGCAACATTATGTGAAAGGAAATGTACAGTAATAGACAGTAGCAGCTCTATTAAGTGGGGAATATGATTGTTTCCACATGTAGACTTAAGATACTGTACAGCACAGCTTTCAGTATTCCTGTACGAAATCACGCACACGTCAGCTGGGTTTGAAGAGTCTATAATGGTATATTCAGCTAGCAGTAGTGACTCTCATAGAGAATCAGCTTTATAATATAAATCCAAACATTACTCCATTAGGATATCAAGGTTGGTGCCATTGGAGATCAAAGTTGTCCATACACTAGACCAACTTTCAACCAACCAACTTGTTGGATAGTTGGGTGAAAGTTGGTTTAGTGTATGAACAGCTTTAGAGATCTTGTGGGTGAGAGAGGGCTCTAATATCTGTTTTTCTGGTCAGTTTCTGGGCTTAGCTTAGCTGAGGGGGCAGTTTGTCACATGTAATATGCTGTCTCAGTAGGGACATAGATGACCCCACCTAAAAGTTCAATTTTAACAGGTGGAAATATTCTGCATGACACTCTTCCTATTTCTGAATCACTTTATGAAGTTATTACCCCAGTTATGGGTTTCTCCCTGAAGAAAGAGATAAGTGAGTATAACTCTAATGGTGCATACACACGATCAGATTTTTCCTTCAGATATGAACGATAACGATTTAAAAATCGTTCAGTCGTTCATATCTGAAGGAAAATCATTCATATCTGACATGCCTGAACGATGGACGATGAACGATGCGCGTTCCCGTTTGTCAGATAACGATATCTGACATCTGATGGGTTTGCAGTCAGACTTGGACGATTCCATTCATTTTAATGCAGTCAAAAATCGTTCAATCGTTCAAAACTTTGGTAAAATTGTTCAAATCGTTCAATCGTTCAGTCGTTCATCTGACAAGTCTGACAAATCTGACCGTGTGTATGCTCCATAACACACAGCAAGAGGCTGCCGCTGACAAGTGTTCACTGCAGTCTCTGTAATACCATAGAGCCCCCTTGTAATCTGCAATGTGGTGGAATTTGTTTTAAATTATTTTTATTTGTCTGTGGAGTTTACCTTAGAGAGGATCTGACTGGCTCTCTACAGACTCCATTACGATGGAATCTAATTCTATAGCTTCTGTTTGAATACTTCGTCATTTTACAGAGCTGGCTCCAGGTCTACTAGCACCCTGTGCAAGTAATTTTTAAAACCCCTCCACTCACCTTTCCAATCTATGGCCCTCATTCAGAGCCGTTCGCTATTTGCGGTCGTTCGTTCAAAAACAAGGGGTGGCTATTCAAATGATCCATTCGCAAATTGCAGTCTGTTCACACCTCTAAGTCTGAACGAGCGAGCAAAACATATGCTCGTTTATTTGATAAAAACGCCCCCTGGCCGCTCGCACCATACGTCATGTCCGCTATTTATTAGATTAATCGAGTACATCGTACAGCGTATGAACTGCTCGCTATTCTTGTGGTTGGTTTTTTCAACCGCTATTTTGCGAGCAGTTCTGAGTTAAAAAAAAACAAGTGACGTGGTCAATGACACTGCTGTATTAATTATGCACTCCCTTAAAACGCCCGTTTTGACCTTTAAGCACGCCTGCGTTCGAATTCCACTCCCCGGTTTTCAAGCACCTTCCCCTGTTACCACCCACATACGCCTCATTCTGTCACTCAAAATAGCAGGCACTCGCTATATAGCATACAAACGATTTTCGGCCGCACTGACTGGTTCGCGCATGCGTACTAAAAACCGTACGCATGCGCAGATGTGCGAACATCGCTCGGAACGAGCGTACGGCCGCTAGCGAGCGGCTCTGAATGAGGGCCTATGTCTATAATTATTATTATTATTATTATTATTAATAATAATAACACTATGGGGGACATGTACTAGGTTTTGGAGAGAGATAAAATACCAACCAATTTACAGACTGTGGGGCCTATTCATTAAACTTAAAAATTCTCTGGAGATAATTAGCTTTAGAACTCTCATGGAGTTCTACCTAATTATAGGTGGAATTCATCATTCCACCTCTCCATAAGTATCTATTCCGAAAAGCTGTCATTTTTGCGATGACAGCTTTTCTGGAAATAGATACTTTTCCCTGCCTACACTACCTTATCGCATCTGGAAACAGTGCTGCGCATGCGCTGTTACATCTGTAAAACCAGCGCATGCGCAGCACTGCCTACAGATGCGTTAAGTTTGTGTACCCCCCGACCCCCCCCTCCCCCCCTCCGCTCACCTCCCCCCCCCCCGACTTACCTGTCCGCGCAGCAGCCTCCGGCTCCGTCCTGCTGGTCTGTCATGTGGTTTCCCAGCAGACCACATGACAGATTAGAAAAAAAAAATTTTTTTTTCTTTTTCTAAACTTTCTTGTGCTCCGCTGGGGAGCACACATGTCCGACCAGCCTCCGGAGCCTGAGGACGGAGCAGAGCGCCAGAGGGACTCGTCGGGGGGACCTGCACACGCGGATACAGGTAAGTTTCACCTGCTATTCGCCACCTCACAGTGGCGAATAGTAACTGCATCAAATTCCGAAAATTTATAATTTTCGGAATTTGATGAATACCACAATTTCCACATCCCCATACTAATGTATGGGGAGTGTGGAAATGAACGCACGGGAACTTAGCAAGGAGATATCTGTGATATCTCCTGTGCTAAGTGGCTACATGAATACCAAAATAACGTTATTTAAGGAAAATGTCCTTAAAAACGTTATTTTAGTGTTGATGAATAGGCCCCTGTGTTTGAAAACTGACAGGAGCTGATTGGTTGTGTTATGTTACCGCTCTCCACTATCTCTTTAAAAAGGCTTAGTACAACTGCCCCATACTCCCCCACAATAAAAAATAAAACGCACTGGCCCCCACAGGAAAAAAATAAAACACATTGGCCCCCACAGGAAGAAAATAAAACACACTGGCCCCCACAGGAAAATATAAAACACACTGATTTCCCCAGCCCCCCACTGAAGACTGACCTGACCTTTCGATAGCAGAAGAGAAGAGAGTGAGAGGAGCTTCCAGTCCATCCCTGCCAGCCGCAGACCGTATCAGCATACATCAGCAACTGCAAACTCCACGACTAAGTCACTGTAGAGCACTGTGCGGGTGGGATGATATGTGGCTATATCACCAATGGCTAACTCGGGGGTTATGCCATAGGTCACTGCCCGGGCTGCGTATGAGCCGCCCAGAAGTGCCCAGTGCTGTGAGGGTCTGAAGTAAGTGCTTCAGTGTCCACCAGGCCCACCAATCTTGATCGGTCTAGGGCAGTGGTTCTCAAACTTGGTCCTCAGGACCCCACACAGTTCACTTTTTCCAGGTCACCTAGCAGGTGCACAGGTGTAATCATTATTCACTGACACATTTTAAAAGATCCAAACGTGGAGATAATTATTTCACTTGTGATTTTGTGTGGAGACCTAGAAAATATGTGCTGTTTGGGGTCCTGAGGACCGAGTTTGAGAACCTGTGGTTTGGGGCACTATGGGGTGGTGCCAACATGCGGCTGATCTGCTGGAACTTCCCTTGAGCCAACCCTGACACTTTATTTAAAGGGCCCTGGCCTTTACCCTGAATTCTTGTAACCCTGCCTCACATATCGTAATCCCAGAATAACTCGATTTTAGATTAGTCAATGGATAGTCCAAGCCCAATATAGCTCTGTCACTGGGCTGTCTGTCAGTCCCCAAATGCTGTTTTACTGATTCTTATTAGTAAGACACCTATGGTGAGAAAGTAAGGTCCTACCTGTGTGACGGTGGTGGAGAAGAACATGGAATCATCGTACTGCCAGCCATGGTTACATCTCTGCACCAGGGACTCATTGACCATCTTCTGTGATCTGTTCACTAGTAGGTGAGGCTGTGCCTGGGAATACATGGTACAGGAACTGAAGGTCCCATCGGCCTCTTGGGGGATATTGATGAGCAGAAGGTCTTCCTGGCTCAAATTTCCTGGGTTCCCCAAGTTGGGAATGGCACAGTGATGGAGTGGAACAGCTGAGATGAAGATATGCTGTAGAAAGTGGAGAGGGACGATGAGCCGGGGGATGCACAGAATTAGTAAGGTGAGCACTTGGAATCTTCCAAAACCACCGGCCGCAATGAGCAAATCATCGAAATTCAGCTTTTTGGGAGCAGAGACAGAGTTGAGGGAAATGGATAATAAATCCATTGTTTGTTGGAGGAATGATGAACATAGATCAATTAAATCCTACAGTGCTACTGCAGTGATGAGGAGATGCAGCTTTTTCCCTTCGACCCTTCAAGAACCAGCAATGGTCCACAAAGTGCTGACTTTGTAACTAAGACACTGTTCCAAAGCTTGGTACTGGGATGATGTGTAAGCTGCTGTCACCAGATAACTGCCAAGACTTCGTCCAGTCCAGAAGATTTGTGCCCCACCCGGTGAGAGAGCCCTGCAGACACAGTATACCCCCCCTCCTTTATGTCTTCATAGTCTTTTGTGCTGTGCAAATCAATTGGAGACAATGCCTCCCCTCTACTTACACACAGTCATCTGACAGGATTCACACTTCACAGAAGTCAGGAGTCATTCAGCTTAATACAGAGAAAATGTACCTCACTACAAGTTTGTAGGTTTCCAGGAATGAGGTCGGAGAGTTCTCTTTTATTTAGGAACTTCACATTATTTAATCACTCCCAATGTGTTCTCAGTTGGACATGGACAATCAATCAACCATTAGATAAGACAAAGGTTATATGTATTTGTATCGGAGGAGTGTAAAGCTGGGTACACACTGTGCCGACGGATCCATTTATGGAGTAGCTGAAGACTTTATTTGTGCTAACATCTACGTTATCTCCTCTGTTTTTTGTTATCCATAAATATTTGCCTCTCTGAGATCTTACAGGCTGTGATCATCAGTGTATAGATTCCAGTACATGATGTGGCCACCTCTCCTCATAGTGCCATTTCTAAACCTCTGGGATGACACACCACCCCGAAGGGCGATATCAGCGGGGGCTATGCTGCCAAATGCAGCATGGCCTCTGCCATCGCTCCTTCACTCCCGGCATGGGCAAGTGTGTATGCACTTGTTGGATGCCGGGTCCCTTCATTAGTGAGATCGTGCTGGGTACACATCGTTAGGGAAGTAGGCAGACTCGGGCCTTGGTGAAGCGGGTCATGGTGAATTGCATCGTCATTGTCCAGCCCCCCCCACGCAGCTGCATGATTTGCAGCACTACTGCACCGTGCTTTCTGCACTTCCTTTCCCTCTGGAACCTCCCAAAGTGAAGGCATTCTTTAGATTTAGAGGCAGGAGAGGGGAGGTCGAGAAGACATAGGACTGTATTCAATTAGTTTCGCACCCGCGATAAAGTTACGCCTGTCTGACTTTTTGTCTACATTGAGTCTTTTGGCCACGGAAACTTATCGTGCGTGTCCCCGCTATTCGCCGTATTCAATTCCAAAAGACGCGAAAACGGCAACACGCAAAGTCAGAACAGGTAGAAAGTGGTGTCAGAATCGGGGAAATCAGCCTGAACCCCCAAAAAGATGGAGAAACATTGGGGATCAATGTAGTAGTGCCCGATTAGCCATAATACAACTGTTTGGGGTACTTAAGTTGGTACAATTGCCTCTAATTAGCGTCTTTGCACAAGTGGTGAAGAATGGCATAAAGCAGTATTTTTTTGGAGAAAATAAGTAGTCTTGTCAAATTTGGGGTACTTGAAAATGGGTGCTAGCATACAGTATTTTAAAGTTGCTAAATTAAACTTTTAAACAACGTGAAAAACGCACCTGTTGCAAACACCTGCAATCCCAAAAACACCTGACCCATACTTGCAGACCCCCAAGAAGTCTATTTCGCTACTTTTTATGCTTGTCCCCCCCACTTTGTACTTTTTCTCCCCCAAAATTAAAGTACTTTTTTGGGGTGCTCCTCACTTTTTTAGGGTTGTTTTGAAGCAGTTGTCCTTTGGGGGGGCTGTACCAAGGGTTCTGAGTGGTTTCCCCACCTTTGCACCCCAGAATAAAAAAATGCACTTCTTTTTTCCTGCTATTCAGAGACAAATCTTTTTCGTCTATTACTTTGCATTGACTTTCAGCGTACGCGAAAAGTTTTTGGAATTGAATACGAAGATAAGTTTCCGAAGTCGTAATCGGCGATACTTTTTCGCGGATCTCTGCTTTTCGCTTCTAATTGAACACAGCCCATAGTGGGGCAGAAGTATGAAGCTCTGGGAAGTGATAAAGTGGAGAGTGATAAACGACCAACCAATCAGCTCCCAACTGTCATTTTTCAAACATAGCCTGTAACATGACAGTTAGAAGCTGAGGGGGTCATTCAGACCCGCTCGCGAGCGCAGGACGCTCGCAAGCTGGTCGATGGTGCCCTACTGCGCATGCGCACGTCGGAGGGAGCTCCTTCGTGCGCATGCGCGAGACCCGGCTAGCGACGGGCTCTCTGTCGCTCCGGGTCTCGCACCAAAGGGGGCGTGCTGTCGATGTTGATTGACAGCACGCCCCCTTTGGTGGGTGTGCCGGGGGCGTTGCTGCCAGACGGAAGCGTTCCCATGGGAACGCCTACCGTCTGAAGCCGGCCCCACTGACATCAGTAGAGATGTCAGTGGGAGTGATTTTGGCTCTGATAGAGCCAAAATCACTCCAGGGCTAGCGGCAGCGAGACCCTACCGCAGGGTCTCGTCGCAAGCCCGATGGTCGCGATGGTCAAGACCATCGCAACCATCTTTTTGGCCGCTCGCACATGCTGTGGGTGGTCACCCACAGCTATGCGAGCGGCTAGGAGGCCGCTCCATTTTTAGGTAGGAGGGCACTGATTCAGAGCAAGCGCTCTGGTCAGAGCGTCCGGCTCTGAATCAGGCCCTGAGTGTCTGGTAGTTTATCACTCTGCACTTTATCACTTTCCTGAGCTTCATATATCTGCCCCAGGGGGAGATGAAGCTCTGGAAAGTGATAAATCGGAAAGTGATAGACCACCAGCCACTCAGCTCCCAACTGTCATGTTACAGGCTGTGTTTGAAAAATGACAGTTGGAAGCTGATTGGTTGGTCGTTTATCACTCTCCATTTTATCACTTCCCAGAGCTTCGTACATCTGCCCCAATAGCTCCTAACTGTCTTTTTTCAAACACAGCCTGTAACATGACAGTTAGGAGCTGACAGTTAGGAGTTATTGGTTGGTAGTTTATCACTCACCAATTTATCACTTTCCAGAGATCAGTACATCTGTCTTTAAGGCTGTGCATTATGTCAGGTTTTCATACAATGAAAATTGTATTAGTTCTTCCATCTGCAATGACAACATTTTGGGGAGTCAGGTAGGGATGACCATCGATGATTTACAACCATCAATGGTCTGGGGCTGATGACGGCACCCTGTGTTGAGGAAACATTGCGCATATGGAGCACTCAGTCATCGATGGTTTTCTACCAATGGTTTAAAACCATTGACTATCTATGTTAGAGACTTCAATGGCCATCACTAGAGTCAGGTGGCCAGGTCCTTATTAAGATGTAAACACCAGTTATGGGTCAATGTCTGTCAAGCAGTACATGCAGTGTGGTCCTTAAAAGATGCCAATACATCCACCAGGTCTAGATATGTCTGAATTTACTGCCCATTTTCTTCAAGATAAATATGTATCATGGAGACCCAGGCACGACAGATATCACAAATTATTCCGCAGATGAAAGAACGGGGTTTCCGCCATCATGCCACCACATGCTCTTAATCCAATTTCCAATGCAGTGGAGCAAAATAGCATTAACTAAGTTGAAATAACTGTTCCTTTGCATTGTTGCAAATTACAATTAGATTCAAGCTTTATTCTTCTGAGTTGCAGCACAGCAAAGTATTCACAGGCACTTCAGCAAGGCAATTAACATGAAGTCGTCAGACAAGTTGGGAATGGGAAACTGAAACATAACTCTGCCCCCAATGTGATCCATGAAGCCCCACCAATTCTGATTGGTCCACAGACCAGTGAGTAAGAGAATAGGAATGACCACTGATGGTTCCCAGTTAATGGTTTTATACCATCGAGGTTAACCACCAATGGTACCATTGATGGTTAACTCACCGATGGCCAGCCATTTCTAATGTATCCTCAGTATATATACAAGTGGCCATGTCTTTCAGCATCCTGCTGACTTGTAGAATTAACATTAAAATTATTCTGAACAAAATTGAGTTTAATTCTACAACATGTGTGAGATAACGGGATCTGTCAGGGATTTAGGAGCCTATTTATCACAAACCGCATTTCAGATGCAGCTGTGATGAGAAAAAGTTGCCCAAATTCGCATTGCGATATTACAAAATATTGCAGGAATGTACTAATATTCAGGAGCCGGGACAGAGCTTGTGAGAAAGCTCTGTCCCGGTGAATCACCTCTCCAGCTTGTCTGCTAGCCGGCATCCAGCTTTCGCAATTGCAGGATCTTTCATTTGCACCCTGATGTGCCCCCGGCTACCCAACACTACCTCTGGGCTGCACAGAGAGTGACACAGGCTCAGCACTCCCATCAGCTGTCCCTGTATCCCAGTGTCAGCAATGAAGAGGGGGAGAACGGGGAAAGATCTGAAAAGATCCCCAATCTCCCTGCACGGCACAGGTTATAATAGAAAATAAATCAAACTTGCCTTCACTCTGATGTGTGAGCTGCTTCAGTAACCTGATCAGCTGAGGTGCCAGCCGGTAATTTCACTTAACCTCAGCTGATCACATAGATCAGCTGATCGGGTCACAACAACAGCTCACCGATCATCGATCCCTGAATGGAGGTAACTTTTATTTTATCTATTTTGGAAAAGACTCCTTTTCACATTATTTTAGTAGAACAAATATTGATAAATAGGCCCCTTAAACTGAAATGTTGACTCTATGACCTCAGATTAGAGATGTGCGCAGACAGCCGTGATTTAAATTTGGTTCAATCATTGTCACGTTTTGGTTTTGGCAAATCCACCTTCAAGTGTTTTGGATTTCTTAAAAATTTTATAAAAACTGCTAAACTTGGACCTGTGTTGTTCCTATAATATTATTGGCATCAATAATATTAACTCCCAATTTTGGCACCTCAAATCACGAGGGTGGGACATGCAATCAAAAACACAGCAGATCCGATTTCTGGATCCGAGAGCTGGCAGTCCGTTCTACTCGAATCTTTGAAAGTGAGTGAGTCAGGACTCTGGGCCTGATTCAGACCCGCTCGCGAGCGCACAGCGCTCGCAAGCGGGTCGATGGTCCCCCACCGCATGCGCGAGACCCGGCCAGCGATGGTCGCTCCGTCGCTACGGGTCTCGCACCAAAATGGGACAGCTGTCGATTGTGATTGACAGCTCGCCCCGTTTGCAGGCGGCCTCAGTAGTGAGCTTCCGGCTCTTTTAGAGCCGGAAGCTCACTGGGGCTTGCGATGGACGAGACCCTACCACAAGGGTCTCGTCGCAAGCCCGATGGTCGCGACCATCACCTGGCCGCTCGCAAAAGCTGTGGGTGGCCACCCACAGCTTGGCGAGCGGCCAGGAGGCCGGTTCAAAAAAATGCTACCCTGATTCAGAGCGAGCGCTCTGAAAGAGCGTCCGGCTCTGAATCAGGCCCACTGTTCGCCTCAAAACCCTAACGTTCAGGTTTTCAGCAGAACCGCTCATCTCTATAAAAAAATACTACACCAAATACTCAGTTTCCTGTTCCATCTACACCTTGTGACCAGGGCTGGTGCTAGGTTTTTCAGGGCCCAGCGCCATCCTGTGCTGCCACCCCTTCCCTCCCTCCCCCGCTCTCTCCCCCTGAGCGTATCCCAATAACGCCCAGTGGGAGAGGGAAGGGTGGGCTTTTCCAGAGCCAGCTGGGAGTGCTCTGCTAGCCCGTGCCTGGAACCGCCACTGTTTGTGACACAAGCGGGAAGCGCACCAGCTAGATCCATGTACCAACTGCAGCACAGAAGCCTGGTGTGCGCACTAGGGCTGACTGAGTTAGAGGATGTACTGCAGATATCTTGCACAAAGTAATATCTAAATGGCGGTATTCTCCGAATTGTAAAGCAGGGGCGGAGCCATGATGATGCAATTGCGTGGTCACTCCCCCTATGACGCACCCTATGATGAACGGGGAAAGATCTGAAAAGATCCCCCCCCGCTCTGCATTTTGGCTGCCCCCTCCGGGATGTGGCAGCCAGAATGTCGGGAAGCATAGTTCAGACGAATAGAAAAGGCTCTATGAGGCCCAGTGGTGGAATTAGGGAGTGGTGGGCCCAGGTGCAACAATATGCTTTGGTGGGCCCCCCACCTCACCCACATGCCCCCCCTTCTCACAAATCAAAAACACAAATTACATTTATCTTACCTTACCAGGGGCATTTTAAGAGAGGAGAGGGACCCGTGTGCGGATTCAGTGCAGGTCCCCTCCTCTCTGGCAGCGCAGTATATTAGGAATCTACTGCACATGCGCGGGTCTCCGGGAGAATGGTGCCCGCACCTTGTTCCCGGGGAAATCTCTATGCGCCATTTTCCATGAACTTTGCCGCAGACTGTGGAGAGGTAAGTATAACTATATGTGGGTGCAGGGTGTGCGGTGTAGCCCCTCCTGGACCCCCAAGCGAACAACCTGCACCCATTATAGATACGCCATTGTATTTGACATTTCTTACACTATATGTGACACATATATAGGCATACTCAACTGCGTGCTCCCATATTAAGTCTTTTGAAACATTTTTGCTGTCAAGAAACACCGGGGCTCTTATCGATTTGCTCCGGCCGCGCCTGGTCTGCTATACCCGGTTACTGCAATGCTCCACACTCCTGGGGGTGGGGACACACTGACAGAACTCACACACCATTGGCGGGGTCTCACACACACTGGGGCTGACACACACAAACCGGGGCGGACAGGGTCTCACACACAGATTTGGGGGGAGTCACACACACTGACAGAGGTTTCACACACATTGACAGGGAGGTCTCACTTACACATGATGGGGATCTCAAACATGAAACTTACAACACATGACACCAGCCTGGAAGACATCACTTCGGGGAACCGGAGGAAGAGGAGGACTGTGCTGCAGAAGTCTTAGAAGCTAAATGGAACTGCCAACTGCTTAATTAGGTATTGGGGGGGGGGGGGAGGGGGTGGTCTATGGGGTTCCGAGGTAAGTCCCTACAATTTTTCCTTAAAATAACAATTTATACAAAAATGTAACTTGCTCTGGGGCTGCGAGAAAAAAGACGCAGTGATTTCTATAGAAACCGTGGCTCTTTTTCTCTTTTTCAGTTGAATAGGAAAAACATTTTAATTTTTATTTCACCCCCAATTGAATATGCCCCACTTCTTCAGTGACCCATAGGGGAGTTGACTTTCCCCTGCATGGGAATGAGACAGTCACATCACAGAAGGGAGAGGCACCACCCGGCGCACAACAGGCACTCTGTGACTCCCCTGACAGGAGTAGTCGATTTGCAGCCAGCGTGAACTACACACATTAAATTGGGTCACTCAGCCCAAACTCATACTGCAGATGCTGGACAGAAGAAGAGACCAGGATAAAAAATGGGTGAGTAAACAATTTCTAACCCCCGCCCTATGCAATATATTGTCTTTTTTTAACTGATATTGTCCTTATCCTTGATAATGAGATGTAAGACATGGAGGAGGAGTCTTTATACTGGACCTGACATTCACATTATAAAGAATAGGACTGCTTGTATCAAAGCAATACAAATTCTGGAAATTCTGCATTGTGGAACTGGGTCATTAAGCAGAAAAGTGCTAAATATTTACAACTGGTTGTGACATTGAGGAAGAAATGTGTATTGGTTTTCAATCATGTGCAACATTAGAAGAAAGGAAAGAGTGGACCAAAGACGATTCAAAAACTGATTATAAATGGGAAAAAGAAACAAGGTCCTAAGACATCTGAATATACATACTAACACATTACTAACTAGAGATGTGTGCCGACCCCCGTGTTTTGGTTTTGAATCTGTATCTCCCCTGGTTTTGGATCTGGATTGGTTTTGCCAAAACCATCCCTCCGAGTTTTGGTTTTGGTTTTGGATCTGGATTCTTTCTTAAAAAATCATAAAAACAGCTAATACACATAAAATGGGCCTGTTTTTGTTCCTACAGTATTATTAACCTCAATAACATTATTTCCACTCGTTTCCAGTCAATTTTGACCACCTCACAGCTCACTATATTGTTTTCAACCAGTTTAGGCCCAAAATTTGCACCAAGCTAGCTGGCTGACTAAGCTAAGCGGCAGCAGTGGGCGGCACAAACACGTGGCAGTTCAACTTCCAACATGGCACATCAGGAAACAATTTTTTTATTTTTCAAGAGAGGCCTGAGGGAGTTGAAGTATGTATGTAGCTGAAGTCATGGACAGGAAGGGTTTGGTAGTAAATTTTATTTCATTTTTTTATTCCGAAATAAATTTATGAGGGAGAAGGGGAGGGTAGGAGGCATTTACAAAAAAATGTTTTACTCATTCGCATCAGTCCTTGTCCCAGTAGAATACTTGAGCGCCATGCCTGCTGCTGCTGGGAGTGGATTTTCTCATCTCAGAAGGGGATCAGGAAGACTTCTAGTAGTGCTTTCCCAACCTGTACAATGACATAAAAAAAACCATAGTTAGTTAGTGGCCTCCAAACTGACACTTAGCCAGCACAAAGATATTAAGGGGTAAATTGAATTTACTAAAGTGAGATTTTTAACAAGTGCGTTTTAGAAGTGATGTTGCCCATAGCAACCAATCAGATTCTACTTAACATCATTTACCTAGCACTTTCTAGAAGATAACAGCTAGAATTTGATTATTTGCTATGGGCAAGCAACATCACTTCTAAAACTCACTTCTGAAAACTCTCACTTTAGTAAATTAAATTTACCCCTTAAGGCCTTACGTTGTGTCTTTCTTGAGAATCCTGCACCTGCTTCTGCGGCTAGGAGTGGATTTTCATCCCAGAAGGGGACCAGGAAGAGTGCTTTCCAAAAACAACTGACTGTTAAATAATCCTTTGCAAACCTTCCGAAAAAGCTAGGGGCACTGCATAGGGGAGGACTACCACTGGGGTCACTACATGCGGGGGGGGGGGCTACTACTAGGGGCACTACAAGGGGGGGACTACTACTAGGGGCACTACAAAGGGAGGGGACTACTACTAGGGGCACTATAAGGGGGGGACTACTACTAGGGGCACTACATGGGGGGTCTACTACTAGGGGCACTACAAGGGGAGGGGACTACTACTAGGGGCACTGCATATGGAGGGCTATCACTGGGGGCACTGCATAGGGGGGCTACCAGTGGGGGCACTGCATTGGGGGACCACTAATGGGGGCTCTATATAAAGGGCAATACTGGGGGTTCTCCATAGGGGGTACTACAACTGGGGCCACTATTTAAAAGGCATTGCATGGGGGAAACTACTACCGGGGGCACTATGTAAGGGGCACTGCATAGGGGGTACCACTACTGGCGGCACTGCATAGGGAGGACTACTGCTGAGGGCACTATATAAGGGGCTTACTCAGGCTTGCCTACCCTCCCAATTTGGCCGGAAGCCTACCGATTTTCGGGTGCTGCTACTGGCCCCCCGGAAAGGCAGGCAAGCCTCCCGGAAGCCTCCGACCCTCCCGACCTCCCCCCTGAAAAAACTAGAAACCCCCGCAGCGGGGGGGCGGTGACGCAATTCGCTCTGAATCGCGTCATCGTGGCCCCGTCCCCTGCTTCACAATGCCAAAAATAACGGCATTGTGAAGAGGGGCGGAGCCACAATGACGCGATTGTGCGGTCCCCTCCCCAGCTCCGCCCCAATGTGACACCAATTGCCCGCCTCCGCCCCCTGCTCCGCCCCCAATGGACAGCCCCACCCCCCGCTGTTAGCCGACAATCAGCTCCCTCTCGGAAGGCTGGAGCTGATTGTCGGCAAGTATGGGCTTACTACTGGGGCACAAGGGGCACTGCACAGGGGGGGACCACTACTGGGGGCTCTGCATAGGGGGGATCACTACTGGGGGCACTACTGGAGGCCTGAGCAGAGAGCCTGATTCATAGTTGTATGCAATACCGAATGTTTACAGAGTGGAGTGATTATCGGTAAATCAGGACCACTGTCTTGTACTTGCCCTCCAGGCTAAAAGTTGCCAGTCAGCCCCTGCCTGCGATAAGTGTGCCTAATGCGCACATACAGACACAGAGAAAAAAACACATTGATGGATTCATTAATTTTTTTTTGGCAGTTGGGAGGGAGAGCACCCGAATCAGGCAGCAGCCTCTTGATAAATGACATAGGCAGCACTGTCTCCTGCGCAGCTACTTTGCTGATAACTTAAGTGTGGCTAACGTACACACACACAGAAAAAAAAAAAAATCACTTTTTTTTTCTATTTATTATTTTTTTGGGCACATGGGGGGAAAGCACCCCTGAATGAGGCAGCAGCCCATTGATAAATGACACAGGCAGCACCCCTGCGCACCTACAATTATTTTTTTCACACTGGAGGTGAAGATGAAGAGCACCCCTGATGGACAGAGCAGTGAGCACCCCCTGGACAACACAGCAGCACAGCCCCTATGGACAACAGACAGACTGCCCTTATGGACATTAAGCAGCAAGTCCCTGACACAAGTGACAACAGTAGCCATCAGTACAGCGATCACAGCCCCCTCCATCCTCTTCACGGAGTGTGTCAACTAGCCTAGCCAGCCCCCACAGCGATCACAGGCAGCCCCCTCCTTCCTATTCACAGTGCCCACTCTAGCTAGCCAGCCCCTCAGCACAGCGATCACAGCCCCCTCTTTCCTGTTCACTGTCCACAGCCGGAATGAAGATGGCGACAATCGTGGGACCTTTTATACAATCCAAAACCAGCGAGAATCCGATGATGACGTTTTGCCTCGTTTTGAGATCCGAGTCAGATGAGAAAACCCGAGCCGACTCGGATAACCTAAGTTCGGCTGGGTTCGGATCTCTGAAATCTGAACCCGCTCATCTCTAATACTAACATATATTAACAACTGGATTTTTGTCTAAAGTAGAGATGTACGCCGACCCCCGTGTTTTGGTTTTGGATCTGGATCTCCCCTGGTTTTGGATCTGGATTGGTTTTGCCAAAACCTCACCTCCGTGTTTTGTTTTCGGGTTTTGGATCTGGATTTTTCTTAAAAAAATCAAACAGCTAAAATCACATAAAATGGGACTTTTTTTGTTCCTATGCTATTAATAACCTCAATAACATTCATTTCCACTAATTTCCAGTCTATTCTGAACACCACAATATTGTTTTTAGGCCAAAACATTGCACCAAGGTAGCTGGATGACAATGCTAAGCGACACAATTGGGCGGCACAAACACGTGGCCCATCTAGGAGTGGCACTGCAGTGGCAGACAGGAAGCAATCAGCGTTATGGTGCCCATTTGCATGTAGCATGGACCCGGGAGATCCGTGCTACATTCATCTGTGTGATTTACACAGACCTCGGATGTGTCAGTGAGTCCCGTCTGTGCTGCTGTGTATTTCAATTACACAGATGCACGCACGGACCAGGAGATCCGTGCTACTTGCAACTGTGTCATTGACACAGAGCACTGATGGGTCCGTGAGACCCGTCTGTGCTGCCACAGTAAAAAAACAAACAAACACCTGTGTAAAAACAAGAAAACAATGGCGTGCCCCCCCTCCAACACACACACTGTCACAGTGTGTGTGTCCTGTGTTTTTTTTACCATATTTTCACAGGTGAACTACAGGTACTAGTGTGCCCTTAATACCCTGCATGCTGGTACTTGTGGTTCTCCAAGTACCAGCATGTGGGGCAGGCTTGCTGGGACCTGCAGTTCTACATGTAAAGACAATGGGCCTGATTCAGACCCACTCGCGAGCGGCTGTCCGCTCGCAAGTGGGTCGATGTTATGCACTGAGCATGCGCACGACTGAGGGAGCTCCGTCGTGCGCATGCGCCAGACGCGACGAGCGAAGGAAAGTCCTTCGCTCGTTGTGTCCGATCAAAGGGGGCGTGCTGTCAATGTTGATTGACAGCACGCCCCCTTTGGTGGGCGTGCCGGGGGCGTGCCTCCCTGACGGGGGCGTTCCCACGGGAACGCCTCCCGTCAGAAGCCGGCCCACTGACATCACTAGTGATGTCAGTGGGAGTGATTTTGGCTCTGATAGAGCCAAAATCACTCCGGAGCTTGCGGTTGAAAACCTCAACCGCAGGCTCCGGCTCGCAATTTCGATGGTCGCGATGGTCTCGACCATCGCGGCCATCACAAAGCACGCTCGTATAGCCTGTGGGTGGTGACCCACAGCTATACGAGCGTCCAGGAGGACGCTCCATGAAAATGGAGCCCGGCCCTCATTCAGAGCGTGCGCTCTGCTCAGAGCGTACGGCTCTGAATGAGGGCCAATGTTTGCTATTATTTATTTACACCACACCACACAATCAACCCGCCACCCACCGCCACCAGGGGTGGCGGGAATAGCCCCGGGCTATCAGCCTGGGCCTGAGGTGCCCTGGAGAGGGGAACTCCTTTATTGGGGGGGTCTCCAGCTATCCAGGGATCCCTGGCCTGGGCTGACTAGCGGTCAGGGCTGATGCTGCAGCTGGGGGGCCTGGTGAAAGGGCTCCCCTGGCTGTGGCATCAGCCCCCCGCTAGAGAAAGTTCGGTGTTAGTTCTGGAAGATACAGGGGAACCCTACTAATTTTTTTCCCTTGTATTTCCAGAACCAGGACCGGATCAGAGCCCAGTGCTGGTTGCGCAGAATATGGGGGACCCCTACGTCATTTGTCCCCCGTATTTTGGCAACCAGGGCTGGTTCTGACTAGCCCGGTGCTGGTTGTGCTTAAGTACGGGGGACCCCTACATCGTTTGTCCCCTGTATTTAAGCACACCCAGCACTGGGTCACTAATGCCCGGGGCTGGTTGCTCTTTTTTTGGGGAGGGGGCACGCCATTTTTTTCTTTTTTTACACTTTTTTGTTTTACTGCGGCAGCACAGACGGGTCTCATGGACCCATCAGTGCTCTGTGTCAATGACACAGATGCAAGTAGCACGGATCTCCTGCTCCGTGTGTGCATCTGTGTCATTGAAATACACAGCAGCACAGACGGGTCTCACTGACCCATCCGTGCTCTGTGTCAATCACACAGATGCATGTAGCACGGATCTCCCGGGTCCGTGCTGCATGCAAATGAGCACCATATTGCTGATTGGCTGAGAGCCGTGACAGACGGCTCTGTCAGCCAATCATGCATTTTTAAAAATGACCGCTCGAGGCAAAACCTTGAGATCCGACACAGAGGATCTCAAGGTTTTGCCTCGATTAGGGATCCGGTGCAGGAGGAGAAATCCGAGGGGTGCCTCGGATCGCCCCGGATCCCCGAAGTTCGGTTGGGTTCGGTTCTCAGGGAACCGAACCCGCTCATCCCTAGTCTAAAGTGAGCACTGCATTGACTGTTTATTATTATTGATTAGAAGGTGGGACTCCTTTGTATGCTGGTAGCCTCTGTGCAATGCACGTAGAACCAACCCTACCTTTTGCTTCCTCGGGAGAAGCCTGGGGAGGAGAAGCAGGCGGGCTGTGATGGGGGCGGGGCCTGACGGTTTGTACTTGATAATGTGTACCTTTGCATGTTAATTCCTCTACCCAAATCCACACTAATGTGACATAGTGCTCCAGCACAATAAAACAAACATCACTTTTAAAGCGTGTCATTACTGTGCTGGGTCCAGGGGGGTCTCCGATCTCTCTGCCGTGGTAGGTGGAGCCTGAAAGAGGAATGGCCCTGATCCATGCGGCAATCCACCCTCAAGCAGTTTCCAGAAGAACAGCAGGTACTAACATCCCACCATTGGGGGTGTTACACACATAGGGGCATATTCATTTAGCCGTGGGGTTGTCCTCACGACTAATTGCCGCGCCGGTCTTATTCAATTGTCGGCGATTCCTCGCGTGCGAGTCCCCGCAGTCGGACTTTACCTCGCAGCTCCTGGAGGTGCGAGGTAAAATCCTCGTTAATACGATGAAATCGGCCTGGAGTGCGGGGACAAAACACATTGATTCCGCAGCTTACGCTGAATCAATGTGTTTACATGCGTGAGACCCTATTTTATGGCGCAGGGAAATGGCAATTTAATTGAATAGCTATTCTCCACGCCGCGGGGATTTAGGATGGCAATTAGTCGCGGGGACAACCCCACGGCTAATTGAATATGCCCCATAGTAATGTCACTGCCCCTGGAAGTACCCCTGCAGGATGATGAAAGTGTCTTCTTATCTCTGTATGTATGTTTGCTGCAGTGTGCTATAGTCTCTGCTGCTGCTAGTGTGAACTGTGGGCCTGATTCAGAGCCGCTCGCAAAAAGTGAGCGCTCGCTCTGAATCAGGGCGGCCGCATGTTTTTTTAAACCGGCCTCCTGGCCGCTCGCATAGCTGTGGGTGACCACCCACAGCTTTTGCGAGTGGCCAGGTGATGGTCGCGATGGTCGGGACCATTGCGACCATTGGGCTTGCGACGAGACCCTTGTGGTAGGGTCTCGTTCCCGCAAACCCCAGTGAGCTTCTGGCTCTAATAGAGCCGGAAGCTCACCACTGACATCACTCGTGATGTCAGTGGGGCCGCCCCCAAACGGCAGGCATTCCATCAGGAACGCCTCCGTTTGGCAAACGGGGCGAGCTGTCAATCAACATCGACAGCTGCCCATTTTGGATGCGAGCACCGGAGCGAGTGATTTGTCACTCGCTCCGTGGTTCCGCTTGCGCACTGCGCGGCCAACGACCCGCTTGCGAGTGCATAGCACTAGCGAGCGGGTTTGAAACAGGCCCTGTGACCGAGGGTAAGAATTTCATTAGCTATCTTTAGTTAAAAATAAAATACAGGGGGAGAAATTGCTCCCAATGTGAGTTCCCCACTGTGAACACACAAAAAGGAAAATACAATAAATAGTTTCAAAATCTGTTGTTTTTTTTTTTGCCAAGAGATGATCATTAAAGGACGTCTGTAATTTCTTATCATATGTGGTAAACCAACAGTATATAGAGGAAAATAAGTTCAAAAGCAGTTGAACAATATATATGTAAAATAGAACATCAATATAATAGCTACCTTGTGAATAGTAAATTTTTTTGTAGCTGGTTAATACAGGAATTTGTGGTAGACTACAAGCAGCTGCTGTCTGACCAATCAATCCCATAAACTTGTTAGCTCTATGGCCCTCATTCAGAGTCGATCGCTAGATACAAGTGGTCGCTCTGAATGAGGGCGGCCACTTGTGGTTTGAAGTGCGGTCTTCTGATCGCTAGCTAAGCTGTGGGTTACCACCCACAGCTCTAGCGAGCGACCAGGTTGATGGTCGCGATGGTCAGGACCATCGCGACCATCGGGGCTTGCGACGAGACCCTAAGGTTGGCCCCAGTGAGCTTCCTGCTCTGATTGAGTAGGAAGCTCCCCACTGACATCATTGCTGATGTCAGTGGGGCCGCCCCCAAACGACAAGCGTTCTGTCGGGAACGCCTCCGTTTGGCTGGCCACCCCCCCTGCCTGCCTCCCAAACGGGGCGAGCTGTCAATCACCATCGACAGCTCGTCCCCATTTGGTGCGAGACCCATAGCGACGGAGCGCCCGTCGCTAGCCGGGTCTCGCGCATGCGCACGTCGGAGCCGGCTCCGATGTGCGCATGCCCAGTGGGCAAACATCGACCCTGTTGCGAGCACTCAGCGCTTGCGACCGGGTCTGAATAAGGCCCTATACTGTATGTACAGGCAGAATGTCCACCTTGATGTCCCTCCAACTTGAGTTGTGGAAACTGAGTGTGACGCTCCAAAGATCACATGAAATAATCAATAGACAACCATAGAGCAATTAAGTATGCAGCGTACAGTACCCTTTGCATCCTCCGTAATCTGTCCAACCACAAATGCAGATGTACATGAGACAAGACTAAATGTTTTAGCAGATTGATGCGGTTTATTAGGTGCAGTAAATCCGGAACCACAGAGTCTGTCTGATGAGCCAAATCAACTGTGCGTGTAAAGATTATACCATGCACACAATAGTAGAAAGTGTTAATTTGTTGTAATGAGTACGACAGTGTGTAAAGGCATAAATACATGCTCTCACAGCATACTTACCGGCTATGCAGGGCACCTTTCTGGGAGCAGCCAGAGAGAACCTGCTTCTTTCATCTTCGGGGGGCGGGGTCAGTCAATAGCCGGCATTAGGCCCCACCCCCTTTACAGGAAACCTCTGCAATTTGCGGGTCCATGAGCAGAGGGCGGGACTAAGTGATGAGTTTCTTGCCATTTAGCCACGCCCCCTCCATACAGACCCGCATACGTCTCGGAAAATCTCCCCATCCTGCCCACACTTCACTAGGAAGTGGGCGGGATGCGGGAGATTTGCCTACTCTTTCGGGGGTTACCCAAAAATCGGTAGCTTCCCGCGACTCCTGGGAGACTAGGCAAGTATGTCTCAGAGGCTCTGGTGCGTCCAACCAATCAGTGTTTCAAATCTACTGAAGGTAGAAAGAGGTAGGAAAACAAAACTCCTTTACATTAGTTCAGATATGAAAACACCTTGATTGCTAATGGTTTCTTCAGAAATTAACAAATTTATTGAATTGATCGGATGACTGTTCTATATTTCTACATATTTACAATCCATACTGTTATCAACTTCTGAGAGTAAAGCTACGTACACTACACACTGGAGCGACGTCAGGACGATATGCCGTTCTTTAACAACATATCACCTACATCGCTCAGTGTGTACTGGCGGACTCCCGCAGTCGCTAGAGACGGTCACCAGGTTTAATGTGCGGAACATCAAACCTAGCGATATTGCTAACGGCCAATGCATTGTTAATGAATGACGTAACAGTGATCGTTACATCGTTCATTAAACTCATCCAGTGTGGATGCACAATCACTGTTGACGGACATTCCTTCCGATGTTGAAACGAATGCCCGTCGCTCCAGTGTGTACCTAGATTTAAGGTCACTACAAAAGAGCAAAGAGGAATGCAGACTGCTAGATCACTTCCTCAGCTATTAAGGCAGAGAAATTAGTTGAGAAGTGACTTATTGCTTCTGTACTGGATTGCGGTAACAACAGACTTTTGGGCCTGATTCACTATGGATCGCTATTGCGATCGCAGCTGCGATTACTCACGCAGTTCAGCTGTGATAGTATGCTAATCCATTGCGATCGCTATGACTGCAAAACCATTGATACAATCGGTTTACGCATGCGCAGAAAGCAACAATCGCCCAATTGCTTGCGTAATCGCAATTGCGAACGGTAATTGATACACAACTTGGCTAAACGTTTTCTGCATAACTGCTATATGTTGAGACACAACCCTGGCCTTGTCCTGCCTTGGGATCTGAGGGCCTGATTCATCAGCACGGATCGCAATTGCAACAGCATACGCAGATCTGCTGATTGTTGCATACTGCGCATGCACAACACTGCGCATGTGCAGCGATCACACTGCGATTACGGATGCACTGTGGAATCCATCGCAGAGTGAGTGACTGCCTGTGAACGTTTGGCGGTGGTGACGGGGGAGTGGTCGGAGAAACGCAGGTGTATCTGGATGTTTGAACGCCTTTGCATGTGTGCAGGGCCGGATTAAGGCTTGTGGGGGCCCCAGGGCAACTAAGTTGCGGGGGGCCCCTTCAAGCCACACAGAGTCGAGCCCAGCCCTGCCGTGCCCCCAGTAGCAGTCAGCCCCAGCAGTGCCCCCAGTAGCAGTCCCCCCATAACAGTAGTCCCCCCCAGGAGTACTCCTAGTTGTAATCCCCCTCTATGCTGTGTCCCCTAGTAGTGGTCCCACCAGTGTGCAGTGCCCCCATAGTAGTGCCCCTAGTAATCCCCCCCAGCAGTGCCCCTAGTAGTACCCCCAGCAGTGCCCCTAGTAGACCCCCCAGTAATCCCCCCCAGCAGTGCCCCTTGTAGTACCCCCCAGCAGTGCCCCTTTTAGTAAACCCTGCAGTGCCCCTAGTAGTAGTACCCCCTGCAGTGCCCCTTGTAGTAGTATCCCCCCAGCAGTGACCCTAGTAGCAGTAGTACCCCCCAGCAGTGCCCCTTGTACTACCCACTGCAGTGCCCCTAGTACCCCCCAAGTCACACACAAAAAAAACTACTTCCACTTACCTTAATCCCCGCTCTGTCGTCTGCTCCTCCGTCCGGCGTCCTCCCGGGCCGACTCGCACTGCATAATGGGAGAGACAACATGGCGTCTCTCCCATCAGCCACTGCGGGAGCCGGAAGACGGAGGCTCCGGCAGTGGGAGCAGCAGTTGATGAGAGTCTGACTGACTCTCAGCGGTTGCTCAAACAGGGCAGTGAGAGGCGGCAAGGCTCAGGCAGCCCCCAGGCTGTCTTCAATCAAAAACACTGGCACTGGGGTGTAGTGGATGGAGTCAGTGAGTGGACTAGTAGTCTCTGAGGGACGGTCATGGGAGGAGGAGAGAGCCCTGATGCCCTGCCAGTCCCGTGCTGCTGCTGGCACACCACCCAGCCCCACACCCAGTGAGTGAGAGAGTGGTTGACCATGAGCATTTTTCAATTCTGAATCCCTGATTGGCATATGCTAGCAATAACTTTACATCTACAGATGTGTCCTCACCTGTCTTTGCTGCAGTCGCACCAAACAGCCCCGCTCAGCTTGCCTGGTCCTTTGAGACTCTGCTAGTGCTGGGCATCTTTTGTGCATCAGTGCAGCATAAAAATATCCAATAAACAGTCTACGGGAAATTTAATTCTTGAAATACACCGCTGAAGTATATAAAAGTTCCTTAGTGTTGTTAAATAAGCAGTAAGAGTTGTTAAACTCTTACCGCTTATTATGCAGAAATAACAATGAGTAGCATTGAGCCGATTAGATAGTAAATCCCAGAGGGTGCTGGTTCCACTAATGTTATTATTACCTGCCGGAGGGATGAATTCCGTGCAGTAAAAGACAGGTGTGGTTCCAAAGATAAGCACTCCGCAATGGTAAACTGGGTGCTCGGCTACAGATAAATCAGATTCCAAGAGGCATATTCAATTGGGTACGCGTACGAGAATAGCAAAAAATCCCGCACCTGTGAGGTTTTCCTGCAGGTGCGGGATCTTTGCTATTCAGTTAGGTGCGTGTTTTTTCTTTTTTTGTGCTTCGGGAGTTTTTTATTCTCGCACCTCCCGAGCAAGTGTGATTTTTCCTTAAATCGTAAATTTTAAGCAAAATCAGCAGGACTTGCTCTGGGACCCCGGCGGCACCCCCCCCCTGAGAACTAATTAATCAATTGGAAGTTTCCAATTAGCTTAATTATTCCATAATTACTTACCTTCTGCAGCGCTGCCTTCTGCATCCAACGTCGGAAGCCGGCTCTTCTGCAGCAGGGTGAGTATGTCAGTGTGTGTGAGTGTTAGTGTTTGTAAGTGTGTATGAGTAAGTGTGTGTGACCCCCAGTGTGTGTGGACCCCCAGTGTCTATGTGCCCCCCGGAATGGGCACTGGGAGGACTACATCTCCCAGCAGCCCTTGCCCCTCCCACCAGCCCCTGGAGCCTCCCAGCAGCCCCTGGGACTCCCAGCAGCCCCCCTCTCCAGTGAGAAGATAGAGGGGAGGCCACCAGAAGCCACGGAGAACACCGGAGACCCCCAGGCAAGTAAGTGCAGAGTTATTATATATTTTTTTTTTTACGCGGTGCTGGGTTTTCAGAGCTGAAAATCCTGCGACCACTTTTTTTTAATTGGATACTACGGGTATCGGGAACGTATGCATACCTGCGGTAATCCAAAATTGTTTTTTTTCCCCGCTAAACCTCGCGCCCGATTGAATATGCCCCCAAGTGTCTGTATGTAATGGTGTGGTGCTGGGAGATCTCACACCGGCAGTAGTGCTCCCTTATACTCTATGGTACTGGTAACCCCGAGTGAACAGAAATGGTATGGGAGATCAATGTATATGCCGGCTACTCACTCCTCACTCGTCAGTGACAGCCAACGGCAGGCTACAACTTCACTGGTCGGCAGTAGCGGTAAATAGTATCAGCGGCTATAGAGGATTAAAGTCCCTAAAGTATTATGGATCCTTGGTAGTGGCACAACCTGGTTCACTTGTCAGCAGCCCGTTGTATAGCAGCTATTCAGGATGGAGTTCCGGATATGGAACTATAACCCCCGGTTTCATATAGAAAATGGGCCTCAGAAGGCTAGCCTTCTCTTCTCTGTGATGAACGAAGCTGAGGCCTTGTCTGTGTAGCACATGCCCCACTGTGCATTACCCTTGCATGCTCAGAAGTGGCTCTTCCCTTTTCAGACCAGTCTCAGGGGGTCAAAGCAGAATCGCCACATTCTCAGACAAATTTTGCTTTGGGGCCTGAATGATTGTAAATGCAGATCATGCCGATTCTCGAGGCTTTATTATACAGACGGATCCCAGACGTATGCTGTAATATATTATATACCATTTTGTTGTAAAAAGAATATGTGGTTATCAGAAGCTGTATTAGTGACAGGGACGTATCTGGGAGTTATGCAGTGGTGGAGGGGCTTTATTCGGGGCTATACATTCTGCAAAGGAAACATGTCCTTATGTCAGACTATTGAATGGTTCTATATAAAGTTCACGTCTCTCCCTTGGGGCACTGAGTGTCTGTCAGCTGCCCGACCTCAGTTGTATCCATGACAGGAAACACACATCACACAGTGTAATTTCTGCAATCATCACTGTATTACCATGGATGACTGCTGTAGCCTCATTTCTTCTCAATAAAGGTACATAGGGGCGGATTTATCAAAGATTGGAGAGAGATAAAGTAAAATTACCAAGGAGTACAGTAGAAGGCTTGATACATCCAATGTTCAGAGTCAGCCTAGGAGCTTGTAACTATATAAGGAAGAGGAGCAAGTGCAGTCTGGTACAAATGATGGTATGACCTCTGTAACGTGCCATCGCTATGGGGGTGCTGACTGCACCGGGTGTCACCCTCGGGGGGGGGGGTAATACCAAAATGCTGGCTCTTGCTCAGTGACAGGACTCTGGGTCTGCAGTGTGACATTCTCCTGCAGTCACAGAGGAGGAGCCGTCAGTGCAGACTTTAGCCTTCGGGAGCAGCCCAGCAGGCTGGCCGGGAGTCATGCCCACTTTTCCAGGTGGCTGGGAGCGCCGCCTGATTTTCGGGACCCTCCCGCCGTTCTGAGAGAGTAAGCAAGTTTGTGTATGCACGGAGGTGTGACACTAATGTCTCCAAAACGACGCACACAATTTATTTCTGGTGAAACAATCTTTAAATTTAATATCAAGTTGTCATACAACATTTTATCACACATCCATTTTCCCCTAACTCAATACACATCTCTATTAGATCGCCATCTTGTCCAGCAATGATAGCCCTGCAAACCAGCACCTTCATAAATCATACTTATCTACTCTCCAGGAAGGTGCCAGAGACTCCCAATTTTTTGGGTAGCCCCCAAACCCCCGGAAGAGTGGGTGGATGGCCGGCATACCACCCACTTCCTAGTGAAGTGGACAGGATGTGTATATAATGCCTAGAAGAGTGGGTTGATATGGAGGAGGCGGGTATAAAAATTATGAAAATCACATAATTTTTGCCTTGCCCCCTACGGCCTCGCAATTTGCGTTAGGAGTCTGGCCTCGCCCCCATAGTGGTCAGCTGCATCTCCTCTCTCTGTAAGTATGTTATAAACCCTAAGCTCCACCTCAGCTCTATCCAGGGCCACAGAGAGTCACCAGCAGGCCCAGGTGATGAGGGAGGTGTGGCCACACCCACTGGGGCAAAACTACTACTACATGGCAGTGGCACACACTGAGAAAGGGAGGGGGGTGGCATTTCTTCCTCCTGCACAGCTAGCCTGGGCTCCTGTGAGGCCCCCTAGGCAAGCTGCTCCCCTCCCTCTCGGGAGTGTGAATTTCTATGTTAATTGTATACTGTATTGCTTATTGTACTCTACTGCGTTACCATGTCTGTCTTGTCATTTCCCCTCTGCGCAGCGCTGCGGATCACACACGGTGCCCTATAAATAAAGCTTGATAATAATAATAGCCCGGGGGTTCTGTTTCCTATGTCTGAATGCAGCCTCCACTGTGAGATCTGCCAGCAGGAGTGACAGCATAAACTCTTCCAAACACTGATTTGAAACTTTTTGCAAAGGTGTTATGGTGCCTCACCTGTAGATACGTATTAGCAACCAGATCACACCCATAAACTTGGTTTCATTCTTACTTATAGCGCAGAATAATCCTGAAGCTTCTGGTGACAAATGGTATTAGGCAAGGGTGAGATCAGGGCCGGCTCCAGGGGTCTGAGCACCCTGTGCCGGCCCTGTACATAGTGCCCTGTAATCGCGCGCAGCTGCAAAATTGGGGGCGTGGCCTCATTTCCATAGGCCATGCCCCTGCGTGCCGTTATTTGGAGGTGTGCTCACAGGGCACGCCTCCAAATAACGTCAGGCTGGGGGTAAAGCCCAGCCCTCCGTCACTGGCTGGGCTTCCCCCAGCCCTCCGCTGTCAGTGAATGGACGCCACGCGCATGCGCGCAGCATACATTCACACTCCGGGGGTCCCCAACTTCCCGATTTGACCACCTGCAGGCCACATCAGCCCACGGGTGGAACAGCTGGACAGTACTGTCCCACTGAAATCAGGATGTTGGGGAGGGGTGCGCCCTCTATGGGTGGCGCCCCTGTGCGACCGCACTGGCCGAACACCCTAGAGCCGGCCCTGGGTGAGATACATAGCAATACTTATATATTTGGATAATTCTCATTAATCTGTAATAGCAATTTCAATACTAATATACTGGTGATACTTGGTACTGTATTGTAATGCCCTATCTCTATGAGGGTTTTAGATCGCTCACCAGTATGATAAATTATAACTTGCCATCCTGTCACTGTTCCATAACTATAACGGTGGGTGCACACTAGACGATATGTCGTCTGATGCCGCAGATCAGAACGACATATCGGTTACATCATCTTGTATGTACCCATGATATGCACGCTCCCGCGGGTCATTAGTGACATCGCCCATCTGCCCTACCGCAGGGCCGATGGGGGATGTCGTTAACGATGTCATGCTGCAGAATGCAGCATGACACGTTCCTCCCCACCGTTGGACCCAGCATCAGCAAGTGTGTATGCCGGGTCATGTAGCCAGTGATATCACACTGGGTACACATCGATTAATGTGTACCCAAATTAAGACAGGAGTTCAGTGCTAGTCTATATACCATATGACTCTTCTCCTTCCTTATGATCCTAGTTCCCTTCCCCACACACAATATAACCATTCACACCTAATTCAGTAAAATCCTGTGTCTAGTACAGTAGTAAGATACAGTAATAAATTATAGCTTTAAAGTCCCTAGCCAACAACCTGTTGGTGCACTTTAGGATCTCCGTAGGAATACTTAAGTAGGGGGCTCTTAAGGTGCCCATCTACTAGCAGACATGAAATCGACTGCACGATTACGACATTGTAATCGTGCAGTTGTTTGTCAGTCTGTGATGAGCCTACACTGAATGAGCAGTCGTTCAGTGCAGGCTCAGCAATCATCTGGAAACATGCTGAACCTGACAATATCGTCATATTGTCCACCATGTTTGCACGATGATAGATGTCTAAACAACCAGCGGGCACGCACATCGCTGGTTGTTTAAGACATTTTTACAAACGATTTGCAAGCAATTTGCAAACGATTGAACGATAACGATATCGTTATCGTTCAATCGCTTACATAAATCGTCTAGTGGATGGGCACCTTTAGTTGTATTTTACTTAAATCACTAAACACAGAAGCAAAATAGTCTGTTACTGTCCATACTCACTAAGCATTCTCTGAAAAGTTATACTCAGAAGTGATAGATCTGTTCCTTTGGTGTACGCGGCTTACTTAAATGATTATGCAGAAAACGAAACACAGGATTATATTTCAGTGTAAGTAATAGAATTAATAATTGTCAAATCAAAATGGTGTAATGCAAATGCGGCGCTGCTCACATAACCAGAAGATAGTTTTTTCTGTTGGGAAGCGATAATCCTGCTGTGAACTTCTCCGTATAAGAAACTCAGGGCCTGATTCAGAGCCGCTCGCAAGCGGCCGCTCGTTCGTTCTGACCGATGTTCGCACATCTGCGCATGCGTACGGATTTTAATACGCATGCGCGAACCAGTCAGTGCGGCCGAAAATCGTTTGTTCGCTATATAGCGAATGCCTGCTATTTTGAGTGACAGAAGGAGGCATATGTGGGTGGTAACAGGGGAAGGTGCTTGAAAACGGGGGTGTGGAATTAGATCGCAGGCGTGCTTAAAGGTCAAAACGGGCATTTTAAGGGAGTGCATAATTAATACAGTAGCGTCATTGACCACGTCACTTGTTTTTTTTTTACTCCGAACTGCTCGCAAAATAGCGGTTGAAAAAACCAGCCACAAGAATAGCGAGCAGTTCATACGCTGTTCGATGTGCTAGATTAATCCAATAAATAGCGGACATGACGTAGGATGCGAGCGGCCAGGGGACGTATTTTTCAAAATTACAACCGCAAGTTTTGCTCGCTCATACGAAACTTAACGCATCTGTAGGCAGTGCTGCGCATGCGCTGGTTTTACAGATGTAACAGCGCATGCGCAGCACTGTTTCCAGATGCGATAAGGTAGTGTAGGCAGGGAAAAGTATCTATTTCCCGAAAAGCTGTCATCGCAAAAATGACAGCTTTTCGGAATAGATACTTATGGAGAGGTGGAATGATGAATTCCACCTATAATTAGCTAGAACTCCATGAGAGTTCTAAAGCTAATTATCTCCAGAGAATTTTTATGTTTAATGAATAGGCCCCTATGTCCAATACGCATTTATTATAAAAACACAAAATTTATTTGGCTCTTAACGGAAGCCACTACAAAATCAAATAAGATGATAAAATTAATTGCTTTATTGAAGGGTTCCTTTCTATAAAAAGATGTTGTAGATGGCTATACACTGTATTAAGCCAGTTGAATTAGCCAATATAGTCATATACTACACTGATCCAGTTACTGTGAAGTGAATTAGCAGGCAGTCATATACTACACTGAGCCAGTTACTGTGAAGTGAATTAGCAGGCAGTCATATACTACACTGAGCCAGTTACTGTGAAGTGAATTAGCAGGCAGTCATATACTACACTGAGCCAGTTACTGTGAAGTGAATTAGCAGGCAGTCATATACTACACTGAGCCAGTTACTGTGAAGTGAATTAGCAAGCAAGCCATATACTACACTGAGCCAGTTACTGTGAAGTGAATTAGCAGGCAGCCATATACTACACTGAGCCAGTTACTGTGAAGTGAATTAGCAGGCAGCCATATACTACACTGAGCCAGTTACTGTGAAGTGAATTAGCAAGCAAGCCATATACTACACTGAGCCAGTTACTGTGAAGTGAATTAGCAGGCAGCCATATACTACACTGAGCCAGTTACTCTGAAGTGAATTTGCTGGCATCCATATACTACTCTGAGGAAGTTATTGTGAAGAGAACTTGCAGGCAGCCATATACTACACTGAACCAGTTACTGTGAAGTGAATTAGCAGGCAGCCATATACTACAGTACATTGAGACAGTTACTGTGAAGTGAATTAGCAGGCAGCCATTTACGGTACTACATTGAGCCAGTTACTGTGAAGTAAATTAGCAGACAGCCATATACTACACTGAGGCAGTTATTGTGGAGAGACATAGCAGGCAGCAATATACTACACTGAGCCAGTTACTGTGAAGTGAATTAGCAGGCAACCATATACTACATTGAGCCAGTTACTATGAAGAGAATTTGCTGGCATCCATATACTATACTGAGCCAGTTACTGTGACATGAATTAGGAGCCAGCCATATACTACACTGAGCCAGTTACAGTGAAATGAATTAGGAGCCATCCATACACTATACTAAGCCAGTTATTGCAAAGAAAATTTGCAGGCAGCCATATAATACGCTAACAGAATTACTGTGAAGTGAATTAGCAGGCAACCATATACTACTGTGATAGGATCACTGGTAAAGTGGTCTGTGACAGGGACATTTATCCCAGATTCCTGTTCTATGTGTTTAAAATCCCCAGGAGAAAGTCTGCAGTGTAGCAGGCTTGAGTTTCGGCTTTTTGAAAAGCCGGTTTGGGACCTGGGGGTTGTGGGTGAGAGGAGAGGGAGGGCTCCACCCACGGCCACTCCAGGTTTTGGTTCTCGCAGCCTGGTAACAGGTTGTTAGGGTTTCCTCCTGAGAGTGGCCAATATAAGCCTAGTGTGTTGTCTCACCTGGGAGAGCAGACAGGGAGTTTGCTCAGAGACACTTGGAAAACCTATCTGTGAGTACTGTGCTGTGCTTTGTTGCTGGTGAGGGCATTAGGCCCTGCCAGGTTCTGGTAGTGAGGGAACTACCTGTGAAGTTAGTGCCCCGACAGGGCTAGGATTTACGTTTATGTTTTCTTTGTGTTATTTCTGACATTGTACAATAAAGACTGGCGCCGACCAGCTTGTACTTGCATCCAGACTGGTGTGCTGCTTCCCTGCTGCTGTGTGTGTGTGTAAGGAGTCCTCTACTAAGGAGAGGGACCCCCTAACCTAACTGTGTCACAATATGGTGGAGAATGCGGGCACCCACACACACTGAAGTTGCAGCAAGAGGGAAACTTTCCATTTAAAAATTAAAGGGACAGACACCCAATTTGTGAGTGTGGAAATAACACTGTGTCCTTGGAGTCCCATAGAGGAGGCGTCAGCCAATGCTCAGAGAGGCAAGGTTCAGCTTCCAACCTACACCCCAGGACAAAATGGAGGACATTATTAAGGCCTTGCTCCAAGCTACAGCAGCTCAGCAGGAATCTACCAGGGCTCAGCAGGAAGCTACAGCAGCTCAGCAGGAGACTAACAAACTTCAGCAGGAAACCGCCAGGCAACAACAGGTTGCCATCGAGGAAACCCGCCAGGCCTTAGCGGAAAACAGCCAGGCCATAAAAGAGGTGGTACAGCACCTGGTCGCCCGGCCCAGAGATGTTAATACTGGTCCTCCCACCACCACTCACTCCGTATGAGCCAGTCACTTCCTCCAAAAGATGACTTCGGGCAATGATGTGGAGGCCTATCTCGCCGCATTTGAAAGAACGGCCGAAAGGGAGAGTTGGCCCCAGGAGCAGTGGGCAAGTCTGGTGGCACCTTTTTTGTCTGGGGAGCCACAAAAAGCATATTTCGACTTATGCCTGGCTGATGCCAAGGACTATAAAAAACTAAAACAGGAGATCCTAACTCGCTTGGGAGTCACCACCTTTGTTCGTGCCCAACGGGTCCACCGCTGGGAGTTCCATATGGACAAGCCTCCACGTTCACAGATGCATGACCTCGTCCATCTGTCCTCAAAATGGCTACAGCCCGAGACGCTGACGGGACCACAGATCGTGGAAAGGGTCGTGATGGACCGGTACCTGCGATCATTACCCGCGACTCTGCGCAAGTGGGTGAGCCATGCAGACCCTAAAACCGCGGACCAGTTGGTCGAGCTAGTGGAGAGGTACGTGGCGGCTGAGGAGCTGAGGAGTATGCCCCACCAAGCCCCAATGGCGCACCGGCGAACTCCCACAGACTCTGGTAAGACTGTTCCAGGGGAGAAGGGTGCTGAGCGGTGGAATGTACCTAAGACTGAGGGTGTAGAACCTGGAGATAGGCCTGCCGGGCCAGGAAGGTTCTTGCCCCGTAAACGACAAGACATTAATATGATTCAGTGTTTCCGGTGTAGTGACTTCGGCCATATTTCCGCTAATTGTTCTCTTACAACTGAACCTATGCAATGTGATACTGCTCATGTCTACCGCAGGGGGTCTTTCTTTGCACAGACAGCCTGTACGGCTGACCGGCAGGCTGAGACTGATAAGCACATGTGTGTACTCACTGTAGATGGCAACCGAGTAGAGGCACTGTTAGACTCTGGTAGCTTGGTGACACTTATAAAAGCTGAGCTGGTGAACCCCTTGCGACATAAGGGGAAAACTGTTGATGTGACCTGCATACATGGGGATAATCGATATTATGTTACTGCCGAGGTGAACATCGAGACACCATGTGGCTCTGCTATAGTTTCTGTGGGTTTGGTGCCTGGTCTGATGTACGATGCAATATTGGGGAGAGACTTTGCTCACTTCTGGAAATTGTGGGAAAGCCGTTTTGTTCCAGAAGTGAACAACCCCGGTCCACCTGAGAAGGTTGTCGATATAGTGGAGGAGGGAGTTTCTTCTGAGTCAGAGTTATTCCCTTTTCCTACTATGGTTGGCGAACTAGAGAATGCGGAGCGTGACGGTGGCCCGCCAACTGATGTGCCTCCCATTGAGGTGGGAAGTGTTGTTGGGCCAGTGGATCATCTGCCTGATTTAGAGGTCAGAAGAGAGGTCTTTGCCGGGGAGCAGTTGAATGACCCTACTTTGGTAAAAGCCAGGGAGAATGTAAAAGTAGTTGATGGTAAACCCGTAGACCCTGATAGTCCTTTGTCCTATTCCCACATGGTAATGTGTCAGGATTTGTTATATCAGGTGACTAAGAAGGGGGAAGATGTTGTGGAACAACTAATAGTTCCCAAAGCCTACAGAAGAACAGTGTTGGATCTGGCCCATGGTCGTATAACGGCAGGTCATCTAGGGGTAGAGAAAACCACTGAGCGAATAATGCAGAGGTTTTTCTGGCCCGGGCTTCATAAAGAGGTATCTGACTTTTGCGCATCCTGCCCTGAGTGTCAGTATCATGCTCCCAGACCATGTTATAAGGGACCACTAGTTCCATTGCCTATTATAGAGGTGCCGATAGTGAGAGAGCACCTGAAACAGGCTCAACAGGCACAGCAGAGGGTATACAACCGCAATGCTCGGTTACGCAGCTTTGCTCCTGGGGACAGAGTGTTGGTTCCCACTGTGGAAAATAAACTTTTGGCTAAATGGCAAGGGCCCTTTGAAATCTTAGAAAGAGTGGGACAGGTCAATTACAAAGTTTACCAGCCGGGGAAAAGAAAGCCGGAACAGATATACCATATAAATCTGTTAAAGCCCTGGAAAGATAGAACGGTACTGTCGGCCGTCCGAGCCCCTCCAGTAAGTCCAGGGCCCTTAGTTCCCGAAGTGACAGTGGCAAAAACCCTGTCGGCAATTCAACAACGAGAGGTCAAGGAGTTTCTGGTCAGAAATAGGGTGCTGTTCTCTGACGTACCTGGGAGGACCTCGGTCGTTAAACATGACATCATCACTGACCCAGGGGTTAAAGTTAATCTAAAGCCCTATAGGTTACCAGAAGCACCAAGAGAATCGGTGTCGAAAGAAATTAAAAATATGCTAGAGTTAGGGGTTATTGAAGTATCACATAGTGACTGGTCAAGTCCCATTGTGTTGATTCCAGAGCCCGACGGGAGTGTGCGTTTCTGCAATGACTTCCGAAAGTTAAACAGTGTTTCAAAATTCGATGCCTACCCGGTGCCACAGTGGAGAAGGAGGCGTTGGCCATAAAGTGGGCGTTAGAGGCTCTCAGGTACTACTTGGTTGGTAGAAAGTTCAAATTGATCACTGACCATGCCCCTTTGAAGTGGATGTCCGAAAATGAGGACAGTAATGCGAGAATTACGAGATGGTTCTTGGCGTTACAAACTTTTAAATTTTCAGTGGAACACAGGCCAGGGGGCCTGTTGTCTAAAGCAGACGCGTTGTCACGCGTTCATTGTTTGGGGGCTTCAGTTGTTCCGCCCCATAGGTCGAAACAAAGGGGGGGGATATGTGATAGGATCACTGGTAAAGTGGTCTGTGACAGGGACATTTATCCCAGATTCCTGTCCTATGTGTTTAAAATCCCCAGGAGAAAGTCTGCAGTGTAGCAGGCTTGAGTTTCGGCTTTTTGAAAAGCCGATTTGGGACCTGGGGGTTGTGGGTGAGAGGAGAGGGAGGGCTCCACCCACGGCCACTCCAGGTTTTGGTTCTCGCAGCCTGGTAACAGGTTGTTAGGGTTTCCACCTGAGAGTGGCCAATATAAGCCTAGTGTGTTGAGGGCTGATTGTCTCACCTGGGAGAGCAGATAGGGAGTTTGCTCAGAGACACTTGGAAAACCTATCTGTGAGTACTGTACTGTGCTTTGTTGCTGGCGAGGGCATTAGGCCCTGCCAGGTTCTGGTAGTGAGGGAACTACCTGTGAAGTTAGTGCCCCGACAGGGCTAGGATTTACGTTTATGTTTTCTTTGTGTTATTTCTGACATTGTACAATAAAGACTGGCGCCGACCAGCTTGTACTTGCATCCAGACTGGTGTGCTGCTTCCCCTGCTGCTGTGTGTGTGTGTAAGGAAGGAGTCCTCTACCCAGGAGAGGGACCCCTAACCTAACTGTGTCACACTACATTGAGCCAGTTACTATGAAGAGAATTTGCAGATAGTCATATACTGTACTACACTGAGCCAGTTACTATGAAAAGAATTTGCAGGCAGCCATATACTACATTGAGCCGTTACTGTGGTGAATGTAGCAGGTAGCCATATATTACAATGAACCAGTTACTGTGAAGTTAATTTAGCAGGCAGCCATATACTATATTAAGGGCCTAATTCAGCAGTGCACACTAGTGCACTGCTGAATGCAAATTCCCAATGATGGAAAATCTACGCAGACGCCAGACCCGTTCTGCCCATGTGCAGAATGGGTCTGCGAGCCCGCACGTAAACTGGCAGCAGACTGTCAGTGATTGACAGTCTGCTGCCGTTTGGGGGCGGGGAGGGGGCGGTGACAGCCTTCCATTGGGGGGGGGGGCGGAAGAGTCCAGGATCTCCGTTGGCTGACGGAGTATTCCTGGCCTCTTCCCTGCTGCTGCGGCGGTGGCCGGCTGCGTGACCCCATGGGTCACCTTAGCTGGCCAATGGTCCGCAGAGTATCCGATGCTGCGTTGGACAATGCCTCCTGCTGCATTACCATATCAGCGTAGACGGAATACCTAAGCTGCTTGCAAGAAGCTTAGCTATTCCGTCTGAAGCTGATTCGGGCCCTCTGCCAGTTACTGTGAAGTGAATTAGTAGGCAGTCATATACTACACTGAACCAATTACTGTAAAGTGAATTTAGCAGGCAGCCATATTCTGTAATGAGCCAGCTACTGTGTAGAGCATGTTCAGGTAGAAATATACTATACTGAGCCAGCTACTGTGTAGAGAATGTTCAGGTAACAATTTATTATAGTTACTGTGAAGATAACTAACAGGTAGCAATATACTGTACTGAGCAGGCTACTGTGTACAGATACAACTGATAGTTATGTGACCAATTCAAAGTCTTAGGAGCCTATCAATTATGTTGGCCAGGCAGCCCCCGATAATCAGCATTATCTATTTCCACGAGCGCCAGCGAAATTAATCATTGCCCTGGTGCAGAAGAGACAGTTGATCCGAAAATCAGTTATCCTTGTAAATATCTGCACTGCAGAGTCTGACTGAACTGGGGTTCACGAACGCACACAAAGTCGGCATCCAGGAGAAGGAGCCGGGCAGTGGCAGCAGGATCCGAATGTATCCTTTTTCGCAACCCAGCGGTGCGGGACCAAACGTCATCTGAAGATGACGAATGTTTCCACAGTGAAGCTACAAAAGTATAGAATTTTCGGAGCTTGATGAATTTAGGTCCCCAATACTAGTGTATGGGGACAACGGGATAAAACGTGGCTGGAGATATCCGTTATATCTCCTGCATTACCTTTAGAATGAATAGTCCTGATACCTACTTTATACAAAGTAGGTGAAAATTTAAATTTTCACCTGCTTTTGTATAAATCAAGTGATGATGAATAGACCCCTTAGTTTGATGTACTAAATTAATAGGCTGAGCTAGTGCCTCAACTCTCAAGGGTTTATTTAAATCTAATGTGGTTCAGTATTGACTAGTGATTTCTTGTTCTGTTTTGGATGTGTCAAAATCAAACATAAAATCATCACCTATAAAATTGAACATAAAATGACACAAAATATAGAACTTTCTGCATGCCGGTGATGTTAGCATTCTTCTTTTGTGTTATGTCTATGAAAGTAATAAATGTAATAAATTTATACTTTCTACGATGTGTGAGTACTGTATTTCTTTTAATATTTTCTTTACAGGTGAACTATAGGTATTGGTCGCCCCTTAATGCCCCGTATTCCGGTACTTGCGGTTCTCCAAGTACTGGCATGCGGGAGAGGCTTGCTGGGACCTATAGTCCCCATGTAAAAGACACTATTATTTTATATATATATTTACCACTATCAACGTAAATATATTCGTAAAATTCTACTCCAAGCCCTAATTATCATTTCTTTTTAGTAATCAGATCGCATTTCCCATAATTGTAATGGGAAATGTGATCTGGCCAAAGTTACTAAAGATAAATTGTGAAAAAATACCGGGGAAAGTCCTGTGATAATAACCACCAGGGTCTTCCCCGGTTACCGGACTCTTGCTTCACTCTAACAGGGAGAGCAGAGCCCGAAGCCGGCCCCAGTGATCAGCTGTGTGGTCTAAACAGACCACATGCTGATCACTGCTAAAAAAGAGAAAAACAAATAGTAAAAAATAGAGAACTTACCTGAGTCCAGGGACCGGAGATCGGGGCTCCAGTGATGTCCTCCCTCCAGTCAGCTGGTCTCCCATCCTGCACTGGGGCCCGGTCGTCACCTGACCGGGTCCCAGAGCAGGATGGGATGTCAGCTGATCGGAGCCACGGAGGACATCACCAGAACACCGATCACTGGAGGTACGTGCAATTAAGGGAGGGGGGTCGCAGGGGGGCAGGGCTTAGCAGCAGGGGGTGGGGTTTATTGGCGGTCCGTTGGCTTATGCGCGGGCATCTGTCACGGTATTTTTTTCGAAAATACCATGATAAGTGTGCGGAGGGGACCCGCAGGGACAGAGCTTTATCGCAAGCTCTGTCCCTGCAAGGGATTTTTAGTAAATCCCTGTGATGTTGGCTGAATTCACAATGCAAATTCAGTCGGTAATATCACACTACAATCTGCATTCAAAATGCGGATTGTAGTAACTAGAGCCCTATAGGAGATGTCAATAGTATGTATTGTGAGTTGACAATATGGTCAAAAATAAACAAATATGCAGTTTCCCTAAACGTTATCCTCTAATAAGTCAGACATGTTACATATGGGATGTAGATAATATCCCTACGATCGGGATGTCGGCTGCAGAAAACACAGGCGCCGGAATCCCAACATGACTGGGGATGCCGACGTTTTAATCCCGGCAGCCGGCATCCAGATCGTAAGGAGACCGGGTCAAGGTAAGTATCAGCCATGGTGGGGAGGGTTAGGTTTAGGCACCCCAGGGTTAGGGTTAGGCTGCAGGAGGGGAGAGGTTAGGGTTAGGCTCCAGACAGGGGGGGGTTAGGGTTAGGCACCACCGGGGGAAGGTTAGGGTTAGGCACCACTGGGGGAAGGTTAAGGTTAGGCACTAAGGGGGAGGGTTAGGCACTAAGGGGGATGGGTTAAGGTTAGCCACTTACCGGGAGGGTTAGGGTGCGGGGTAAGGAGGGTTAGTATGAGGGTACAAAAAAGGAAGGGTAGGGTTAGGGAGTAAATAGGACAGGGGAACAGTACTCACCGTTCCCCTGTCGGGATTCGAACCATCGAGATGCCGCTGTCAGTGTACTGACAGCCGGCATCCCCTCCGTGGGTATTTCATAACGATTCCGTTACATGCAGCTGTACATGTGTATCCAACATAGGTCCTGATTTAGCATGGATTGCAATTGCAACAGCGTATGCAAATTGTCTGATTGTTGCGTACTGCGCATGCGTGCCGATCACACTGCGATTACATATGAAGACAGGAATCCATCACTGAGTGAGTCACAGGCCGCGAGCGTTTGGGGGTGACGGGGGAGTGGTTGCGGAAACGCAGGTGTGCCTTTCTGTTTGAACGCTGTTGCTTGGGCGTGCATAAATTACCCTTTGCTATTGCCTACGCAGTATGAGTACTCACTGCGTACGACGAGACTTGCAATTTTTTTACGGGTAAGATCTGCTGTAATTGTGCATGACGGGCTGATGTGCTTCGATGTTACTGATGTATACGCAGGACTGCGAGGTATTACGGATGTGAGAAAGCAGCAGTGGGCGTCTCTATGCTGGCTGAGCGGTGGCAGACATTAGCATATTTTTGCAGCTTCATTTTGTGTGATTAAGCAGCTGCGATCTGTGCTAAATCAGGCCCATACTATATACTCCACTGCTTTTGTTCATTACAGAGGCTCCATTCTTAGCATTCAGCAAAGGTTACACAGACCCAGCAGGAGCACTGCTGCCTGGATCTGATGAATCCTCCCAAGAGGTGCTGTAGGTCTTCTCCACTGCAGGTCTTCTCCACGGGTCAGAGAAGCATGTGATGAGCTCCACCAATCAGAGCTCAGCACATGCCTCTCTGACTTTTTGTGGTGTCTCATTGGACTTACTCAACTACCCACTGAGTATGCCCTGGTGCCTCTCTCAAATGCTGAGAGAGGCCCCCCCCCATCCCTGCTATCTCGCAAGCTCTGTCCAGTGATGTGTTTTTTAATATATTCCTGCGAATATAGTAAATATCACATTGCGAAAACAGTCATTAATTTAGCATCACAACCACAATTTAATTGCAAATTGTGATAATTATGCCACTTTGGTGGCCCTTCCAAAAGTTATATCTCAATGGAATAGAATCACTAGTTACAGGATAAACACGGAAATCAACTCTCCCAAAAGTACTTCTTTGTGTGACCGTAGAAAACATTTGCGAGCATACAGAGATAGGCTTATAATATTTACAGGCAAGCATCTGACAGCACGGTGCTGTAAAAAATAAACTCTACCTATGCACTGAGGCGTAAGAAACAACATTCGGTCTACAACTATGTAACTCCACTTAAAGGGGTTGTCATGCCTTCAGCATAGGGTTTGTTATGTTGCACTAATTCACATTAGCAGCCCCACCTAGTGGTCAGAACAGCGGCAGTTTAAATCTGATCCATTTTGACCTTCTTAGCATTCCATAGCAGTCTAGCAATGCATTCTGGGCTAAAGGAGCTGTAAGCAGTCATTTTCCTTTTCACATGGTCCCAGACAGTCATCATTACATATGCTCAACCTGGTCCAGCATCCGATGGTGAGTTCTAAGCTTCAACTGTGCCATAGATCTGCTTAGCCAGTTATGTTATGCATGTTAGCTGTACTATGTGACATTGCAGCCTGTACTTTGCATACTGTATGTTTCATGTTGTTTGCGTATCCCATGTTATGTATATGTTTCCCTTGCATTCCCATGTACATATAGTAATTGCTTTTCATTGTTTGTTTGTTTACAGTTTTACCACATCACTTGTTATGTCATCACTTATCATCACATCACTTGTCATATCATTACTTATCATTTCCACGCAAGTTCCTCTATCGAATAATAAACTCAGTTCTTCAGATCACATCTGACTGGATTATTGGAAGATAGAGTATTGGTTATGCTGGCTGCTCCAAATTTGTCAGACACTTAGTGCGGGGCAGTACAGGGGTACTAAATTTATGTGCCTCCACCCAAGCCAAAAGATGGTAATGTATATATTTATATATATCTATGACTTTGTCTAAGGCTTGTTTGGGAAAGCCCTCAGGATATTATATTTTATATGTTACAAGATTGACACTTTAAATTAGATTATCATACACATTACTTATAAATAACCATGTCTTATGTCTTCTTTTCTCCGTAGATTTCCCTGTATCAGACGTCTCCTTAGGGTAAGTATCACTCCGCACCACAGATAGATATGTGTAAATGTTTATAGATGCATGTTAAGCAGAATACACATTATCATACATATAAAAAGTCTTTGTGTCCAAAATATACCCTTTGTGGTCCAAATAGTGTCTTTAGCAATACTCAAAATTATTTAATACCATATAAAGACAAGTCAATTGTGTCTGTCCCCAAATCCTTATAGCTATAATACAACTCTTGTGCTAAGGCAGCCAGATGTACAAGTCAGTACTATAAGCACGAAGCCATGTCATAAATTTGAGTTATAGTTTCCCTCCAGTGCTATTTTGCAAAGATCCAAACAGTCCGATGACTATAAAATATAAATATGTATTATGAGGGATCTATGAGTACGGTTAACTCACACCTCCTGTAGTACTCCCCCGAATACCTCCTATGGTATTAATTAAGTTGAGTGGGTAGATATGTTCTTCAATAGAGGGCCGGCTGTACGTCTTCTATTCTCCTTGCAACAACTAATTATACTTCTGTCACTATAGACACTATAGACCGTAAGGCTTCCTAAGGTATACAGCCTAACAGGGAGTGTGAATGCAGTGTATTACTTTTACTCACTGCTGCTGGAGGACGCTACTGGCGTTACCAGCTGTCCTCATCTGCTGCGATAAAACTGCCAGGGAAAATCCTACCTCCGATACCTGGCAGTAGCTGCTCTGATCAAACAGTGTATGGGCTGCTGGAATGCGCTGCTGCTGCGCATGCCCAATAGGGAAAAAAAAACACCTGACACAAAAAGCGGCTCAAAGCCGCTGCTTATGAATGGCACCGAGTGCCAGAAAAAAGCCAGCCGGCTACCGGCCACTTCTCGTCTGACCGGCCAAAACCGGCATGTGTTAAATAGCTCTTACACTCCCGCTGACTCCCAGCTGCTATTACATTACCAGCACATACAAGTCACCCAGGTAGGCACTGGAAAGGGGACCCGCAGACTTACTGTTAGTCTCCCGCTCCACCTTATAGCCTCAGCCCAAGCTGTGCATCCCTCCCTCGGGCCATTAAATCAGACACATATTACATTGTTTATTTATTACATCACTCTATTCCAAACATAACAATCAGTATACCCAATATAATAACAAAACATGGCCTATAATGTAAATTCTTTTTCATTATTTGTTGTTATTATTATTACTACTATTATTAGCCATATGTAAATATGGCTACAACTAGTATGGAATATATGACCAGCTTGCAAAAAAAATACTGCAAAGTGTGGGATCCATGGTACAATGACCACTGTACACTAATATCAGGTTCCCCATAAGCTCTAGATAACCAACATTTGGCTCCCTCTCTCTCCCTCTTCCATTTCAGCCAAAAACCCATTTTCTCAAACCTTCCCATTCTATAACCTCTCCATCCCCCGTCCCCCAAATTACAAAACCCTCCTTCACAACACCAGGTCCTACTTAGAACTTTGTATATTATCTATTGAAGTTGAAGAGAAATAATCATCAATGGCTTCCTTTCTTTATATAAAATTGCAGATCAGAATGACAGTATAACACAGAGAATGAGCTCAAAAGTTTCATTCTGTTTTTCATTGGCATAATCTTTAATAGTTACAACAACCATTGTCACTTCTTTAGCAAGACAAGAGTATACAAACATATGTATGTAAAAGTGACTTTCCTTATTGCATAACCAGTGACCAAGTGTCATAAAGTATGTCCATCTATGATTTGTATCATTCTAAGTAAAGACATTAAGAAATGATTTAGCACCCGTCTATTCGCATTACTTCTCATTTCTATATGGATGCTGTGGGAAAGACGATTCCCATTTTATTTGTAAAGGGATGAATGGTGGAAGTCCTATGTGTTCCAACCGTCTTGCCCTATCTGTACACTATGGTTATTTTATCATGGGAACACATACACCAAATGCGTTTCAGTCATACATACACATACTCTGGGACACCTAGCATTACTACTACTCATTGCATCCCAACTCTACAAAGAAAGGCACACATGCATTCTCCTCTTAATGTGTCCCATCCCTGTCCTCCGCCAGCTGGATTTACTCCCAGTATGTGCAATGATTTTCACTGGGGAAACAGCCGAAAGTTGTCTCAGGAAGGTCTCAGTTACTTGTGTTGTGTATTCAAGGCATGGGTCTACTCTCCATCCTTTTCCTCCTCTGTGATTAGCTACTTCTAGCTGTAACCTTGCAATGAGAGGATGAGCTTGATAATTGTGGAATTGACGAGTCACAACTCTCTGGCTGTATAATTGCCTTCTTAAAGGGTTCAGCAGAAGATTTACATTACATTATATGTACTTAATAATATTAGGAGTGATGAGAATACAAAGTGAAGGGTTTGAGAATGGTCTCTTTAATCATGGACACATCTGGCTATGTACAGTACCATGCTAGTCAATGTCTTGGGCTTCTGTAATAATCAGTCACTGTGATACAATAAAACTGACTGCGTGTGAGCTGGGAACGTTACAGACCTTTTATTAATAAAATGTGTTCATTGATCGACTCAAAAAACTTTCAAAACATTTGACCTCTTTAATAGGGAGAATATGAAACATCTAATAGTTGGACAGTAACAACCTTTGGCTGGTCATGTCTGCCCTATAAACTCCCGTTAGCTAGGTTGGACTTTGGTCAGTGGCTCCTTATGATACATTTAAGCTGCCCGGAGAATCGGGCTCCTCTGTAACGGGGTTGATGTCCTCGGTCTGTGAGGCTATGCTCTCAGAGCCTCTCTGGTGCCCATTTACATACATAGAGACGTCTCCATCTGTCACAGTGGTAAGATTCTTATTTCTGCAGAAAATGGGAAAGACACACATTACAGAAACAGTGTCATCTACAGCAACTGCCCTGAGGTGAATGGGGTAGGACAATATAAATCTACAAGATATTTTGAGAATGATGTTATAAGCGGAGAGCTTGGATCCCCTGCACTCTCTGTCTAAATACCTAACATCCATGACCTGGGACTGATTTTGAGTTAACATATATTTTTGAGTCTAGTGCACATCTAAAAATGTGTCCATATGCTTCTGTTTCTGTGGCGGTACTTTGCGATAAACTACAGCATCATAACTTTGAATCTAGTGTGTAGCGGGGAAGCCCATTTAGTCTTGGAATGGGCGTATGAACAAATTGTACTGCTAACATTGTATGTAATATCTATCTTCTGTAGGAAAATGTATTTTAAATTGTAAAGCTGAGCAGTAATTGACTTGCTAGTGTTTACTTATTGCCCTAGGCTCAGTGTACAAGTTGTTAATGTCTGTGGTTTTCTCACTTGAAGCAAGGATCAAAGACTGGGGTCGGTTTATAACCCTATTACAGGCCAACGAGAGACAGACCAACCAGCAAGGTGTCAAATCTTTCTCCTAGCCAGCTGAGCTTCAATCAGGATGGAGTGAGCAAGTACCTAAGCCCTGCTCAGGTGACCAGGAGACCCTGTGTTACAGTCACCTAAACAATGGAAGGGTTAAACTATCCAAAGGGGGGGGGGGTGACCCAAAGCAGCCTGTGAAAGGGTATACAAATGTGTGTCTGATGTGAAACACTGTTCATCCTGCATGAGGCTATCGAAGGCTACAGATGATCCGTATTCGTCACTGGGAAGGCCTCATCCCAGAACCATTTAATCCAAGGTGATCTGAATGGTTTGTTGCTCACATTTATTATTTGATTTGATTTTCTGGAAACTGTAATTAACTGTGTGATTCTTTAACATTATTATATTCTTTGTAACATTTTGTACATAAGCTTTGAAGATATTCTTGAATTAAACATTAATTCTAGTTCTGGATCTGTGTTTTTTGTGACCCAAGGCCTCATATGGATCATGTTACCTATTTTTCTTAGTATTGATAATTGTGTATGCAGGTGAGAGCAGAAGCTCACCTTATGCTTTAGCAGTATATTCTTCTTCTGCTGGTGGCAGTAACCAGGTCTAGTTAACCACACGTGCTGAGGTAACCTGTCAAAGTCACGGGCGGCGATCCTCAGATTGGGTTATCAGGAGGGCCGGCCCGCAGGACCGTGACATAATGTATAGATACGTATGGTGCAAAAAATGTGTCATCATCAACAATGTAGGAACTTACAAGCGGATGCTAAAAGATACGTGTAAGTCCCAATGAGACACATCTAAAAGACACATCTTGATTGGCTTGCATCTCCACGTCACCAATGTACTGATCCTACACAGGTAAACGCACACGTAAATGCACTGGTACCTGCCTCTATAAGAACATGCAGACGCAAATATAACATACAAATATCCAAAAATATGGAAGATGGGCAGTACAACAATTTTTCTGCAAATGTCAATTTGACTTTGTCCAACTCTAAATCAGACCCTAGTTAATGTAGCTGGAATATATATGTTGTTCATTTCTAATTTGACTGTAGGTTAACAAAGCTTATAATCTCTTTTATGTCCCCTTAAAGATCCAGTTGATCGCTTGTTGATCGCTTGTCAATGCCTTGGGTTTGAATCCAACAATCATTGCACTTATCACTGTTGCCTGCAAACAAGTTACTGTCTTCTGCTTGTGATCCAGAAAGGAGCTCTGCCTACCTAAGCAGATATAGAACGATGCTAACAGTTGGAAATATAATCATATTGACCTGATATGAAATATTATATAGCTCATCTTTCATAATGTTTGTTGGTGGTTTTACTTGATTTTTAAGACGTTGGTGTAGATAAGGAGTGTTACCTCAGCTCTACCTCTTGGATGGTCTCAGGTAACTCGATACGACACGTCTCTGTTAGCAAGAAGGCAGCAGTGCCAGATACCAGGGACATTGAGCTAAATACCACAGGAGGCAGAAATATCCAGAAATGGTCCAGCAGAATTACCAGAGGAGCCATAGAGCTGCCCAGACGGGTCATGAAGGAGCAGAAGCCGAGGCCTGTCTGTCTGCAGAGATAAGAGACCATAGCAGCAGTTATTGACTGATGGCAGTTCACTCATTTCAGACAGACTTGTAAAAGGGAATCCAATTAAACCCTGCGACTAATTACCCACCCCGCCTTGGAAATGCTATTCAATGAAATAGCATTATTCCTGCACTGTACATCAGTGGTTAATGGGAATAAATTGCGGAATCAATGGGTTTTCCTTGCGTGAAACCCCCTTTGGTGCCTTCTTCCCACTGACTTTTCCTCGCAGCTCCTGAAGCTGTGAGGAAAAGCGCGCCTCTGGGAAATGATGCTCGAGGTTAATCCCGCTGACTGGATTGCCGGCCTGCAGCCAACTGGATTCCTCCCACAGAGTGCATGCTGGATGGAAATGAACTCATATTATACAGTACAAAATGTCAGCAGTCAGAGCTTTTACCTGAGGTAAAATATATGACCTTTAAAAATGCTAAATATAGAGACTTCAACTGACAGAAATAAGGTAAGAAAGTTATTTGTAAGCCAAGGTTTCTAGGCACACTAGGCAAAGCGTCACATTACCGCCCCTAATTCCCCAATATACTCTTCCAAATCATTTACATAAAACCACAAGTTACCATGTTAACCAAAGTCTTATGACAACGGGGTCCTGCCTGTAAATGTATTACACTTTGTTGTAGCATCAGGGCACCCAATATTCCTATTCACCTTTGTCCCCAACAACCCCATTTAGCAACTTCCCCCCATCAAGCATCCATTAAACCATTTCTCAATTCACTGTCCCAGCGCCCATTAACATATTCTTCAGTTCTCCTCCCCTGTACCCATTAACACATTCATCCACACTGTCGGCACCCATTAGCGTCCTAGCGTCCCTCCACCAGGAACCCATTTATCCATTCACCACCAGCACCTATTACTCCATTTGCTCCACACCCAGCACCCGTTCCCATCAAGAACCATTAATCAATATACCCTCGCAGCACCCATTAACACATTTGTCCACCCTGTCAGCACACATTAACCTCTCCCCACCCAGCAATCCATTCAACCTAGCACTCATTAACCCCCCTATAAGCACCCACTACCCCCCACCTAGCAATTAGTATTCCATTCAAAGTGAGCACCCATTAACCCACAACACCAAGAGCCTATTAATACCTTCACTCCCAGCAGCCATTAACCCCCCTTTCAGCACCCATTAGCCTTCCCTCACCTAGCACCTGTTAATCCATTCACTCCTAGCACCCACTAAACCCCCAGTCTGCACCCATTAATCCGTGCACCCATTAAGCCCCCTGTCCAGCACCAATTTCTACATTCCTCCCAGTCCCAACACACATTAAACAATTCAGCCCTCCCCACAGCACAATTCAGCCCTCCCCACAGCACCCATTAACTCAATCACACATTAAAAAGGTCCCATTGCCTGTTTGGCTCCTGCTTATTCAGCTCATCATTCTTCTACTTGTATAGCCTGGGAGGTGGAGCTTGTATAATTGCCTGTGTGAGAGGGAAGAGAAGGAGATTGCAGGGGATGGTCACCCACGCTGCTGCCTGCCTGCTGCACCAGGCTGATGACACTGACAGCCAGAGGAGCAGGCTGCAGGTTTAAATAAAGAATAGATGGTGCAGCGGCAGCCGCGTCTTACAGGATCTGCGACCATCGCTAGCCTAAGCATGATAAGGGTGTCAGAGATATCCTTCATTTTTGTCCAAGGCAGCCTCAGCAGGTGCCCCCTCAAGTCCCACTCGCCTTATGCACCTGCATAAAGTTGCCTGATGGAAGCAAACAAATAAATACAAAGTCCATAGGCCAAAAATAAAGTTCATAAATGAATCAACCCCAGTATATAAAATTTAAATTCCAGACAAGATAAAACTGAACGGACGCTCATTGTTGGAATTCCTCAAATCATACTTAAGAAAATAGAGTAAAATTGTTCTGGATCTAATATCCACCAGTGGGACAAAAAAAAAAAAAGAAAAGAAATAAGGGCAGAATGTTCTTTTCAAATTGTGAGTTCACAAGATTACCCTCCTCACCAACGCATTTTGTTCACTCTATAGGCTCTATTTATTAACATTATTTTTACTAAAATAAAGTGAAAAAGGGTGTTTTCACACCCTTTTCACATTATTTTAGTATCACCTAAAGTTACTAAAGGGCAATTGGAGTAGAATTCGTAAAATTCTACTCCAAGCCCTAATTATCACTAATTTTTAGTAAGCAGATCGCATTTCTCATAATTGTAATGGGAAATGTGATCTGGCCAAAGTTACTAAAAATAAATTGTGAAAAAATAACGGGGAAAGCCCTGTGATAACACCACCTGGAGGTGGCGTTATCCAGGTCTTCCCCGATTACCGGAGTCCTGCTCTGCTCTAATGGGCAGAGCAGAGCCTGGAGCCGGGCCCAGTGATCAGATGTGTGATCTAAACAGACCACACGCTGATACACTGTAAAAAAAAAGAAGAAAAAATTGGTAAAAAAAACCCAACTTACCAGAGTCCAGGGCCAGTGATCGGTGCTCCGGTGATGTCTTCCCTCCGGTCAGCTGGTCTCCCATCCTGCACTGGGGCCCGGTCGTCACCTGACCGGGTCCCAGTGCAGGATGGGATGTCAGCTGACCAGAGCCACAGAGGACATCAGCAGAGCACCGATCACCGGAGGTAAGTGTAATTAAAGGAGGGGGTCGCTATCGTGGGGGGCGGGGCTTAGCGATGGGTGGTGGGGCTTAGTGGCAGCCGGTTGGCGCATGCTTGGACACTTGTCACTGTAATGTTTGCGAAAATACGTGATAAGGCTGCGGAGGGGATTCGCAGGGACAGAGCTTTATCGCAAGCTCTGTCTCTACAAGGGAATTTTAGTAAATCCCTGTGATATTGCCTGAATTCGCAATGCGATTTCAGTCGATAATATCACACTACAATCTGCATTCAAAATGCTGATTGTAGTAAATAGAGCCCTTTGTGTGTTTTTCATAGGATGCATCATATACAGTGATATACTAACCTACTTAACCAGACGACTGCTACTGCTAATATAAGTGAATTCATTCCTGCCATATATACTTTGTGTTTTTTCTTTTGCATATGAGTCTAAGTCGCACTGCGCATGCGTCCCGATTTTGTACCTACAGAGTCGCAGTACAGATTTGGAGGCACCGTATCAGAAATGCAAGGGGCGTTCCTGGACAGTGACAGAAGGGTGACTAAAAAGACACACCGAGATGTTGTTTCTTAAGGGAATATCCAGGGCCGGATTAAGGTTTGAGTGGGCCCTGGGGCAACAACTTTGTGGGGGCCTCCATCAATATAATTGTATATCTTTATATATACACATACACCACACACATTATATACTTACACACACATACATACAGTCACACAGAAAATACACCACACATGCATGTGTCACACATACTGTACATTACACACAAACATACACACATACACACACACATTTCTAACACACTTACCTTGCACCATCTGTATTGCATGTTGTGGATGGGGAGGGGACCTGGCAGGAAGGCAACATGTTATTAAGCTCTGCCCCCCTCTCGGCTTTGGCCGCGATTCGTGGGTCAATCGGAAAGGGGAGGATCCAAATGACACAATTGTAATGGAAATGCATCAAACTGGTTCCGCCTCCAGCCGATTGACCCGCAAATTGCGGCATTTTGCCGCCAGGTGGGCGGGGCTTAATAATGGTGCCTGCTCTTGTGCAGCTGCTGCTGCTGTGTGGGGGCCCTTTAGGTGTGGGTGTTCTGGGACGACCGCCACTGTCGCCCCCCTTATAATCCGGCCTTGGGAGTGTCGCAGGCATGACGCAGGAAGCGGTTGCGTACAAATACGCTGAATCACTCACATAGGAGGCCATAAGCAGACGGGGAATTGGCACCTGCCATAGGGTTGGTGCGAGGTCTATGGACGCACCAATCAGTATTACAGCATGTGTGGACACTGACAGTGGGTGTCTCAGTCCTTTCGAACACATGATGTCCGAAAGGACATCTCTTAGAATGTAAGCTCTTACGAGCAGGGCCCTCTACCCTCTTGTGCTTCTCCCTACTTTAGTTTCATCTACTTCTTACTCCCCATTAGGGCACCTAACACTTGGTTGCTTATGCTCTGTTGCTTATCTGGGTGTTATGGTCGCTAATGTAGCAATGTATATTATCCATGTCCTGGTCCTGTAGTGTATTGTTCTGTAAGTCGCTTGTCTACAACTAGTTTATGTACTTTGTAAGGCGCTGCGGAACACTTGTGGCACCATATAAATAAATGATAATAATAATAATAATGTACACCAGGGGAAGGGCTTTGTAGCGGTATTAGCATAAAGTTGCAGAGGCGACTGCGGCAAAAGTCACAGCTGCTTCTGCATCTGACACTGAATTAGGCCCTAATGATTTATTTATTTTTTTATATTAAAATTTGAAATCAATTGATATATTGAGTGCTCAATATATATATCATCTGTCTACCTATCTATCTATCTATCTATCTATCAATCCTCCATTAATCCAACTATCTACCTACCTATCATCTATCTGTCTCTATCAGTGGTGTCCCTCCCCGCTGTGACAACCAGTGTGAGGAGGGTTCTAGTGCGCACCGCAAAGTCGCGCAGCGGGAAAAGGGGTGTGGCCTTGCAGGCATGGGGTGTGGCCTCATGGGCCGAACAACAGTTTTAGTCACTACGGGGGTCCTGGAGGGACCACTCTGTGTACAGCCCCCGGCTCCTCTCACTATTTAGGAGTCAGCACTTTGGTGTCACCCTTCGGCAGGTCACACCGGCCTGCACCCCATTCTGACACCAGTACTATCTATCTATCTATCTATCTATCTATCTATCTATCTATCTATCTATCTATCTTTCTTTCTATCTATCTATCTATCCATCATGTATGAATAAACAAAATGTATTTTATTCAAACTATTTCTTTATTTCAAATAGTAGATGGGATTTAAAATTAGCGCAGTAGTATAAAGTTGTGTTATCTCTATATTTCCAGCGCTTTAAAATCCATTCCCAGCAGGTGCTCTGTTCCCAAATGAATAGGTATCAAATACATTAAATCCTTTGATTTAAGCAGCGGAATAATAAATACCAGAATATTTTTATTGTTTACTTTTACACAGCTGAAAGACTATAATTGTCTGCAATTCAGCTGGTGTCATGGTGCAGAATAGGAACCACAGAATATATACAGTAATTCAATACAAAACACAAAATACATAACACAAAACAGCAGAGGCAGAGATCATTGGGAAGTCAAAGATAAAACTATTACGTAAATAATCTAAAACCCTCTTGTTTAAAATAACTAATCAGTTTCATCCATCCTCCCCCCTCACGGCTCAAAATGTCCCACCACCCTAGCGGCACCACTGAACCCCACCACACACACACACACAAAACCACACATAAGCAAACATACTCAGCCCACACGCACACACACACTTCTCCTCACACAGGATGGATTTTTATAGGGGATTTCCACACAGGACAGACCACATCACATTGTATTAATATCTCCTGAGCTTCTGAGCAGGTGATTATGGCTGGTGCTGATGTCACAGCCAGTTAGCCTGCACATTATGACATCACACTTGTAATATTCTCATCTGCTGCCTTCAATCCTCACTTCTCAATATGAGTTGCATTGCGGAGGTATTTTGGAGAGAAAGAAAAAAAAGAGGAACAGAAATTACTAGTGAGCCGAGACTGAAAATGTCTCGTTATGAGAGTGAAAGACCTGTCGGCCTCATTACTAAACAAGAAGCCTGGCCAGAGATATGGACTACAGAAGATAAGGACGAGCGGAATCTTGATTCTGTGAATTATGTTCCTGTTGTCTGATTCTACGGTATATCAGTGATGACAAATATAAGTCATCTCCGATTCTGTGACTTATGATCATCACGTTCCCTTCACCAACAGTGAATACAAAGTCATCTCTAATACCGTAATGATCCCTTTGTCTCATTCACCAACAGTGAAGATAAAGATGAAGTCATCTATGATACCATGACTTATGATCCCTCAGTACCATTCCCCAGTGATGATGAAATAGAAGCTATCTCTGAAAAATATCCCCCAACAAAAACTCATCAATTGGATTTGTGCCATGTTTGGCTACAACATTAAAGAAGACCACAAAAGAACAGGATATCCAGGATTTTGATACCATGACTTATGGTCCTGTGGTCCCATTCACCAATGGAAACAAAGCAAAGTCATCGTTCTTGTTCAAATCGTCCAGTTTTGTCGTACCGTGTGTTCACAGCTTATGCAGCATACACGTAAAGATTTACATGTGTATGCAGCTTATGAGTTTTGAGCACATTATTATAATTAGAACCGTAACTGTGACTAACAAGCCCCCCCCACCCCCCTTTACCCTTTGAAGCATGACATCATGGTGAGGGGACGGAGTTGCCGGCTGCATGTTTGAAGCGTCCAACATACACCCCGGCGGCAGCTCTCCAGCTGTGACACTGGCTACAGTATGATTAGTAAACTTGTTTTGTGTTTCAAAAATAAATAAAAAATAAACAACTAATAAATAAAATCAGAGGAGCGCCGAGTGCGGTGTAAGGAGAAACACCGAATACCTACTAATCTAGGATAACAACAATTTATACCAATATTACACACAGTGGCAAACGCAGGATTTCTAGACGGGGGTTTCCAAATGCTTGATTTTAGAGTGAGTGTGGCCAGTCCATGAAGAGGGTAGAATTAGAACTTAACCAGCTTTAATAAGCGTCATACAAAGTGTACTGTGTGTAATAATTCCAGCATATACAGGACCAGTGATCACAGTAAGCCATTAAATGTGGCAGTAGGGCCATCCTGCCTGAGCTGAATGTATTTATTTTGGATGTAGGCACCATTTCAGAGTATTAGAGCAAGTCTGGGGAAGCAGCAGAATAACCTAGCACTGCCCTGGACATATATGTACATATTGGGCTCTATAGCAGTGCATCCCTAACAGTGAATGTTTTCCATATCTTCTAGTTGGTGCACAGGTTATTTATTACTGACTGATACATGTTAAAAGATCCACAGGTGGTGCTAATTATTTCATTTGAGATACTGTGAAGAACATGCAGCACTAGTAAAATTCTATTACATTACTATTTCTATTATGGTCATGGTGTGAGCTGGGGAGGGGAGTTTCCAGGCAGATGGAAACCCCCCCTGCATTTGCCTATGACACATGAATACGTGACCCGGTTACCTGAGTACGGTGGGGTACAATTCAGCCGTGAAGAGGAACGCTGTGGTAAATGATGCTTCTGAGAAGCCTTTCCCCAGGATGGCCACCAGGGAGCGCCAATGTCCTATATGAAGCAGGAGTCGGGGTGAGGGGGTTAGTAGTTGTTCCAAAAATTATATTTTGCAACCAAATAATTTTCCTTTCATACATTAGTTGAGTAATTTCTATACAATATAGGGATAATTTACCACCATTTCCCTAACATATAGAAGACCCCCATGGGTGACTAAACTGCCAGATCAGTGGCCAGGTTGCTCATGCACAGGGCACATTAATAAGAACTCTAATATGTGTCTTGCCGCCCCGGATGTGTGGGAAGGATACAAAGGCACAGGTGATAGCAGTGATGTTACCTCTAGGAGATGAGGCAGGTGATAGCAGTGATGTTACCTCTAGGAGATGAGGCAGGTTATAGCAGTGATGTTACCTCTAGGAGATGAGGCAGGTGATAGCAGTGATGTTACCTCTAGGAGATGAGGCAGGTTATAGCAGTGATGTTACCTCTAGGAGATGAGGTAGGTGATAGCAGTGATGTTACCTCTAGGAGATGAGGCAGGTGATAGCAGTGATGTTACCTCTTGGAGATGAGGTACAGTAGGTGATAGCAGTGATGTTACCTCTAGGAGATGAGGTACAGTAGGTGATAGCAGTGATGTTACCTCTAGGAGATGAGGTACAGTAGGTGATAGCAGTGATGTTACCTCTAGGAGATGAGGTACAGTAGGTGATAGCAGTGATGTTACCTCTAGGAGATGAGGTACAGTAGGTGATAACAGTGATGTTACCTCTAGGAGATGAGGTAGGTGATAGCAGTGATGTTACCTCTAGGAGATGAGGTAGGTGATAGCAGTGATGTTACTTGGAAGGAATAAGACAGGTGATAATAGTGATGTTACCTCTAGGAGATGAGGTAGGCGACAGCAGTGATGTTATTGGAAGGGTTAAGGCAGGTGATAAAAGTTATGTTACCTCTAGGATATGAGGTAGGTGATAGCAGTAATGTTACCTCTAGGAGATGAGGCAGGTTATAGCAGTAATGTTACCTCTGGGAGATGAGGCAGGTTATAGCAGTGATGTTACCTCTAGGAGATGAGGCAGGTTATAGCAGTAATGTTACCTCTAGGAGATGAGGCAGGTGATAGTAGTAATGTTACCTCTAGGAGATGAGGCAGGTTATAGCAGTGATGTTACCTCTGGGAGATGAGGTAGGTGATAGCAGTGATGTTACCTCTGGGAGATGAGGTAGGTGATAGCAGTGATGTTACCTCTAGGAGATGAGGCAGGTGATAGCAGTAATGTTACCTCTGGGAGATGAGGCAGGTGATAGCAGTGATGTTACCTCTAGGAGATGAGGCAGGTGATAGCAGTAATGTTACCTCTAGGAGATGAGGCAGGTTATAGCAGTGATGTTACCTCTGGGAGATGAGGTAGGTGATAGCAGTGATGTTACCTCTAGGAGATGAGGCGGGTTATAGCAGTGATGTTACCTCTAGGAGATGAGGCAGGTGATAGCAGTGATGTTACCTCTAGGAGATGAGGCGGGTTATAGCAGTGATGTTACCTCTAGGAGATGAGGCAGGTGATAGCAGTGATGTTACCTCTAGGAGATGAGGCAGGTGATAGCAGTGATGTTACCTCTAGGAGATGAGGCAGGTGATAGCAGTGATGTTACCTCTAGGAGATGAGGCAGGTGATAGCAGTGATGTTACCTCTAGGAGATGAGGTAGGTGATAGCAGTGATGTTACCTCTAGGAGATGAGGCAGGTTATAGCAGTGATGTTACCTCTAGGAGATGAGGCAGGTTATAGCAGTAATGTTACCTCTAGGAGATGAGGCAGGTGATAGCAGTGATGTTACCTCTAGGAGATGAGGCAGGTTATAGCAGTAATGTTACCTCTAGGAGATGAGGCAGGTTATAGCAGTGATGTTACCTCTAGGAGATGAGGTAGGTTATAGCAGTGATGTTACCTCTAGGAGATGAGGTAGGTGATAGCAGTAATGTTACCTCTAGGAGATGAGGTAGGTGATAGCAGTAATGTTACCTCTAGGAGATGAGGTAGGTGATAGCAGTAATGTTACCTCTAGGAGATGAGGCAGGTGATAGCAGTAATGTTACCTCTAGGAGATGAGGCAGGTTATAGCAGTAATGTTACCTCTAGGAGATGAGGCAGGTTATAGCAGTAATGTTACCTCTAGGAGATGAGGCAGGTTATAGCAGTAATGTTACCTCTAGGAGATGAGGTAGGTGACAGCAGTGATGTTACTTGGAAGGAATAAGACAGGTGATAATAGTGATGTTACCTCTAGGACAGTGATTTTCAACATTTTCAACTTGAGGCACACTACACTAGATTTTAAAATTGCCACGGCACAGTGGTTGAAAAACGCTGCTCTAGGAGATGAGGTAGGTGATAGCAGTGATGTTACTGGGAGGGGATAAAACTGGTGATAAAAGTTATGTTACCTCTAGGATATGAGGTAGGTGATAGCAGTGATGTTACTTTGAGGGGATAAGACAGGTGATACTACTGAGTAGGTGATAATATTGATGCTTCTTGGATGAAGCAGGTGATAATAGTGAGGTTACCTGTAGGGGATGATGAGGCAGGTGATAATAGTGATGTAACCTGTAGGGGATGATGAGGCAGGTGATAATAGTGATGTAACCTGTAGGGGATGATGAAGCAGGAGATAATAGTGATGTAACCTGTAGGGGATGATGAGTCAGGTGATAATAGGGATGTAACCTGTAGGGGATGATAAGGCAGGTGATAATAGTGATGTTACCTGTAGGGGATGATGAGGCAGGTGATAATAGTGAGGTTACCTGTAGGCGATGATGAAGCAGGTGATAATAGGGATGTAACCTGTAGGGGATGATAAGGCAGGTGATAATAGTGATGTTACCTGTAGGGGATGATGAGGCAGGTGATAATAGTGATGTAGCCTGTAGGGGATGATGAGGCAGGTGATAATAGTGTTGTGACCTGTAGAGGATGATGAGTCAGGTGATGATAGGGATGTAGACTGTAAGAGATAATGAGGCAGGTGATAATAGTGATATAGCCTGTAGGGGATGATGAGGCAGGTGATAATAGGGATGTAACCTGTAGGGGATGATGAGGCAGGTGATAATAGTGATGTAGACTGTAAGAGATAATGAGGCAGGTGATAATAGTGATGTAGCCTGTAGGGGATGATGAGGCAGGTGATAATGGGGATGTAACCTGTAGGGGATGATGAGGCAGGTGATAATAGTGATGTAATTGTAAGGGGTGATGAGACAGGTGATAATAGGGATGTAACCTGGAGGGGATGATGAAGCAGGTGATAATGGGGATGTAACCTGTAGGGGATGATGAGACAGGTGATAATAGGGATGTAATTGTAGGGGGTGATGAGACAGGTGATAATAGGGATGTAATTGTAGGGGATGATGAGGCAGGTGATAATAGTGATGTAGCCTGTAGGGGATTATGAGGCAGGTGATAATAGGGATGCAACCTGGAGGGGATTATGAGGCAGGTGATAATAGGGATGTAACCTGGAGGGGATGATGAGACAGGTGATAATAGGGATGTAATCTGTAGGGGATGATGAGGCAGGTGATAATAGTGATGTAACCTGGAGGGGATGATGAGACAGGTGATAAAGGGGATGTAACCTGGAGGGGATGATGAGACAGGTGATAATAGGGATGTAACCTGGAGGGGATGATGAGGCAGGTGATAATAGGGATGTAACCTGGAGGGGATGATGAGGCAGGTGATAATGGGGATGTAACCTGGAGGGGATGATGAGGCAGGTGATAATAGTGATGTAACCTGTAGGGGATGATGAGGCAGGTGATAATAAGGATGTAATTGTAGGGGATGATGAGGCAGGTGATAATAGGGACGTAACCTGTAGGGGATGATGAGGCAGGTGATAATAGGGATGTAACCTGGAGGGGATGATGAGGCAGGTGATAATAGGGATGTAACCTGGAGGGGATGATGAGGCAGGTGATAATAGTGATGTAACCTGTAGGGGATGATGAGGCAGGTGATACTAGTGAAGTAATTGTAGGGGATGATGAGGCAGGTGATAATAGGGATGTAACCTGGAGGGGATGATGAGGCAGGTGATAATAGTGATGTAACCTGTAGGGGATGATGAGGCAGGTGATAATAGGGATGTAATTGTAGGGGATGATGAGGCAGGTGATAATAGGGATGTAACCTGGAGGGGATGATGAGGCAGGTGATAATAGGGATGTAACCTGTAGAGGATGATGAGACAGGTGATAATAGTGATGTAACCTGTAGGGGATGATGAGACAGGTGATAATAGGGATGTAATTGTAGGGGATGATGAGGCAGGTGACAATAGTGATGTAACCTGTAGGGGATGATGAGGCAGGTGATAAGTGATGTAGCCTGTAGAAGATTATGAGGCAGGTGATAATAGTGATGTAACCTGGAGGGGATGATGAGGCAGGTGATAATAGTGATGTAACCTGGAGGGGATGATGAGACAGGTGATAATAGGGATGTAACCTGTAGAGGATGATGAGACAGGTGATAATAGTGATGTAACCTGTAGGGGAAGATGAGACAGGTGATAATAGGGATGTAATTGTAGGGGATGATGAGGCAGGTGAAAATAGTGATGTAACCTGTAGGGGATGATGAGGCAGGTGATAAGTGATGTAGCCTGTAGAAGATTATGAGGCAGGTGATAATAGTGATGTAACCTGGAGGGGATGATGAGGCAGGTGATAATAGTGATGTAACCTGGAGGGGATGATGAGACAGGTGATAATAGGGATGTAACCTGTAGGGATGATGAGGCAGGTGATAATAGGGATGTAACCTGTAGGGGATGATGAGGCAGGTGATAAGTGATGTAGCCTGTAGAAGATTATGAGGCAGGTGATAAAAGTGATGTAACCTGTAGGGGATGATGAGGCAGGTGATAATAGTCATGTAGACTGTATGGGATGATGAGGCAGGTTATAATAGGGATGTAACCTGTAGGGGATGATGAGACAGGTGATAATAGGGATGTAATTGTAGGAGATGATGAGGCAGGTGATAATGGGGATGTAACCTGTAGGGGATGATGAGACAGGTGATAATAGGGATGTAATTGTAGGGGCTGATGAGACAGGTGATAATAGGGATGTAATTGTAGGGGATGATGAGGCAGGTGATAATAGTGATGTAGCCTGTAGGGGATTATGAGGCAGGTGATAATAGGGATGTAATTTGGAGGGGATGATGAGACAGGTGATAATAGGGATGTAATCTGTAGGGGATGATGAAGCAGGTGATAATAGTGATGTAACCTGTAGGGGCTGATAAGACAGGTGATAATAGTGATGTAACCTGTAGGGGATGATGAGACAGGTGATAGAAGGAATGTAACCTGGAGGGGATGATGAGACAGGTGATAATAGGGATGTAATCTGTAGGGGATGATGAGGCAGGTGATAATAGGGATGTAACTTGTAGGGGATGATGAGACAGGTGATAATAGGGATGTAACCTGTAGAGGATGATGAGGCAGGTGATAATAGTGATGTTATTGTAGGGGATGATGAGGCAGGTGATAATAGGGATGTAATTGTAGGGGATGATGAGGCAGGTGATAATAGGGATGTAACCTGGAGGGGATGATGAGGCAGGTGATAATAGTGATGTAACCTGTAGGGGATGATGAGGCAGGTGATAATAGGGATGTAATTGTAGGGGATGATGAGGCAGGTGATAATAGGGATGTAACCTGGAGGGGATGATGAGGCAGGTGATAATAGGGATGTAATTATAGGGGATGATGAGGCAGGTGATAATAGTGATGTAACCTGTAGGGGATGATGAGGCAGGTGATAAGTGATGTAGCCTGTAGAAGATTATGAGGCAGGTGATAATAGTGATGTAACTTGGAGGGGATGATGAGGCAGGTGATAATAGGGATGTAACCTGTAGGGATGATGAGGCAGGTGATAATAGGGATGTAACCTGTAGGGGATGATGAGGCAGGTGATAAGTGATGTAGCCTGTAGAAGATTATGAGGCAGGTGATAAAAGTGATGTAACCTGTAGGGGATGATGAGGCAGGTGATAATAGTGATGTAGACTGTATGGGATGATGATGCAGGTGATAATAGGGATGTAACCTGTAGGGGATGATGAGAGGTGATAATAGGGATGTAATTGTAGGAGATGATGAGGCAGGTGATAATAGGGATGTAACATGTAGGGGATGATGAGGAAGGTGATAATAGTGATGTAATTGTAGGGGATGATGAAGCAGGTGATAATGGGGATGTAACCTGTAGGGGATGATGAGACAGGTGATAATAGGGATGTAATTGTAGGGGCTGATGAGACAGGTGATAATAGGGATGTAATTGTAGGGGATGATGAGGCAGGTGATAATAGTGATGTAGCCTGTAGGGGATTATGAGGCAGGTGATAATAGGGATGTAACTTGGAGGGGATGATGAGACAGGTGATAATAGTGATGTAACCTGTAGGGGCTGATAAGACAGGTGATAATAGGGATGTAACCTGTAGGGGATGATGAGACAGGTGATAATAGGGATGTAATCTGTAGGGGATGGTGAGGCAGGTGATAATAGGGATGTAACTTGTAGGGGATGATGAGACAGGTCATAATAGGGATGTAACCTGTAGAGGATGTTGAGACAGGTGATAATAGTGATGTAACCTGGAGGGGATGATGAGGGAGGTGATAATAGTGATGTTATTGTAGGGGATGATGAGGCAGGTGATAATAGGGATGTAATTGTAGGGGATGATGAGGCAGGTGATAATAGGGATGTAACCTGGAGGGGATGATGAGGCAGGTGATAATAGGGATGTAACCTGTAGAGGATGATGAGACAGGTGATAATAGCGATGTAACCTGTAGGGGATGATGAGACAGGTGATAATAGGGATGTAATTGTAGGGGATGATAAGGCAGGTGATAATAGTGATGTAACCTGTAGGGGATGATGAGGCAGGTCATAAGTGATGTAGCCTGTAGAAGATTATGAGGCAGGTGATAATAGTGATGTAACCTGGAGGGGATGATGAGGCAGGTGATAATAGTGATGTAACCTGGAGGGGATGATGAGACAGGTGATAATAGGGATGTAACCTGGAGAGGATGATGAGACAGGTGATAATAGTGATGTAACCTGTAGGGGATGATGAGACAGGTGATAATAGGGATGTAATTGTAGGGGATGATGAGGCAGTTGATAATAGTGATGTAACCTGTAGGGGATGATGAGGCAGGTGATAAGTGATGTAGCCTGTAGAAGATTATGAGGCAGGTGATAATAGTGATGTAACCTGGAGGGGATGATGAGGCAGGTGATAATAGGGATGTAACCTGTAGGGATGATGAGGCAGGTGATAATAGTGATGTAGACTGTATGGGATGATGAGGCAGGTGATAATAGTGATGTAACCTGTAGGGGATGATGAGGCAGGTGATAATAGTGATGTAGACTGTATGGGATGATGAGGCAGGTGATAATAGTGATGTAACCTGTAGGGGATGATGAGGCAGGTGATAATAGGGATGTCACCTGTAGGGGATGATGAGGCAGGTGATAATAGGGATGTAACCTGTAGAGGATGATGACACAGGTGATAATAGTGATGTAACCTGTAGGGGATGATGAGACAGGTGATAATAGGGATGTAACCTGTAGGGGATGATGAGGCAGGTGATAAGTGATGTAGCCTGTAGAAGATTATGAGGCAGGTGATAAAAGTGATGTAACCTGTAGGGGATGATGAGGCAGGTGATAATAGGGATGTAACCTGTAGAGGATGATGAGACAGGTGATAATAGGGATGTAACCTGTAGGGGATGATGAGACAGGTGATAATAGTGATGTAACCTGAAGGGGATGATGAGGCAGGTGTTAATAGGGATGTAACCTGGAGGTGATGATGAGGCAGGTGATAATAGTGATGTAACCTGTATTGGATGATGAGGCAGGTGATAATAGTGATGTAATTGTAGGGGATGATGAGGCAGGTAATAATAGGGATGTAACCTGTAGGGGATGATGAGACAGGTGATAATAGGGATGTAATTGTAGGGGATGATGAGGCAGGTGATAATAGGGATGTAACCTGGAGGGGATGAGGAGGCAGGTGATAATAGTGATGTAACCTGTAGGGGATGATGAGGCAGGTGATAATAGGGATGTAACCTGTAGGGATGATGAGGCAGGTGATAATAGTGATGTAGACTGTATGGGATGATGAGGCAGGTGATAACAGTGATGTAGACTGTATGGGATGATGAGGCAGGTGATAATAGTGATGTAGACTGTATGGGATGATGAGGCAGGTGATAATAGTGATGTAACCTGTAGGGGATGATGAGGCAGGTGATAATAGTGATGTAGACTGTATGGGATGATGAGGCAGGTGATAATAGTGATGTAACCTGTAGGGAATGATGAGGCAGGTGATAATAGGGATGTAACCTGTAGGGGATGATGAGACAGGTGATAATAGTGATGTAACCTGTTGGGGATGATGAGACAGGTGATAATAGGGATGTAATTTTAGGGGATGATGAGGCAGGTGATAATAGTGATGTAACCTGTAGGGGATGATGAGGCAGGTGATAAGTGATGTAACCTGTAGAAGATTATGAGGCAGGTGATAATAGTGATGTAACCTGTAGGGGATGATGAGGCAGGTGATAATAGTGATGTAACCTGTAGGGGATGATGAGGCAGGTGATAATAGGGATGTAACCTGGAAGTGATGATGAGGCAGGTGATAATAGTGATGTAACCTGTAGGGGATGATGAGGCAGGTGATAATAGTGATGTAACCTGTAGGGGATGATGAGGCAGGTGATAATAGTGATGTAACCTGTAGGGGATGATGAGGCAGGTAATAATAGGGATGTAACCTGGAGGGGATGATGAGGCAGGTGATAATAGTGATGTAATTGTAGGGGATGGTGAGACAGGTGATTATAGGGATTTAACCTGTAGGGGATGATGAGACAGGTGATAATAGTGATGTAACCTGTAGGGGATGATGAGGCAGGTAATAATAGGGATGTAACCTGGAGGGGATGATGAGGCAGGTGATAATAGTGATGTAATTGTAGGGGATGGTGAGACAGGTGATTATAGGGATGTAACCTGGAGGGGATGATGAGGCAGGTGATAATGGGGATGTAACCTGGAGGGGATGATGAGGCAGGTGATAATAGGGACGTAACCTGTAGGGGATGATGAGGCAGGTGATAATAGGGATGTAACCTGGAGGGGATGATGAGGCAGGTGATAATAGGGATGTAATTTGGAGGGGATGATGAGACAGGTGATAATAGTGATGTAGCCTGTAGGGGATGATGAGGCAGGTGATAATAGTGATGTAATTGTAGGGGATGATGAGGCAGGTGATAATGGGGATGTAACCTGGAGGGGATGATGAGACAGGTGATAATAGTGATGTAACCTGTAGGGGATGATGAGACAGGTGATAATAGGGATGTAATTGTAGGGGATGATGAGGCAGGTGATAATAGTGATGTAACCTGTAGGGGATGATGAGGCAGGTGATAAGTGATGTAGCCTGTAGAAGATTATGTGGCAGGTGATAATAGTGATGTAACCTGTAGGGGATGATGAGGCAGGTGATAATAGTGATGTAACCTGTAGGGGATGATGAGGCAGGTGATAATAGTGATGTAATTGTAGGGGATGGTGAGGCAGGTGATAATAGTGATGTAACCTGGAGGGGATGATGAGGCGGGTGATTATAGGGATGTAACCTGGATGGGATGATGAGGCAAATGATAATAATGATGTACTTGTAGGGGATGATGAGGCAGGTGATTATAGGGATGTAACCTGGAGGGGATGATGAGGCAGGTGATAATAGTGATGTAACCTGGAGGGGATGATGAGGCAGGTGATAATAGGGATGTAACCTGGAGGGGAGGATGAGGCAGGTGATAATAAGGATGTAATTGTAGGGGATGATGAGGCAGGTGATAATAGTAATGTAATTGTAGGGGATGGTGAGGCAGGTGATAATAGTGATGTAACCTGGAGGGGATGATGAGGCAGGTGATTATATTGATGTAACCTGGATGGTATGATGAGGCAAATGATAATAATGATGTACTTGTAGGGGATGATGAGGCAGGTGATTATAGGGATGTAACCTGGAGGGGATGATGAGGCAGGTGATAATAGGGATGTAACCTGGAAGGGATGATGAGGCAGGTGATAATAGGGATGTAACCTGGAGGGGAGGATGAGGCAGGTGATAATAAGGATGTAATTGTAGGGGATGATGAGGCAGGTGATTATAGGGATGTAACCTGGAGGGGATGATGAGGCAGGTGATAATAGTGATGTTGCAGGAGGGTATGAGGAAGATGATAATGATAATAAAGGTACCTGGAGGAATTAGGCAGGTGAAGCCTATGCAGACAGCTGTGATAATCAGGGAACCTCCCTGACACTGTTTGCGCCCAATGCGATCCAGCAGGATATATACCAAAACTTTAGCTGGGATCTCTATTGCTCCAAATATAAAATGGGTGAGGAATGGACTGAGGCTGAAACCAGTGACGTGGAAGCTGATACCATAATAACTGAAGGCCACACCGAACCTGCACGGGAAGGAAAATGTCACACACCGAAGAATAGGGGACACACAGAAAATTGTCCCTACGTGAGAAGACACAGTCACAAGAAGCCCAGCCAATGATACCCCCTTTAGCTTGGATATATGTAAAATGGTGCCATATACCAGCCATTCATGTGAGGATGGACAATTTCTGTAGAAGTACATGGACTGGGGACAATGTATGTACAGTAAGTGAAGGCCATCCATGCCTGGATATACATGATCCATCTGGTAACGAAGGTGTCAGATGTGTGTCTCAGTAAGAATTTCTAGCCTTTAGCCACCCTCACATCTGGAACTACCACATGTCTGAGTCTGGCTAGTGCAATTCAACTGGATGCATCCTCATTTACCTATTGCTTTTGGACCACATAGTGTGTGCCAAGACGTGGTATGATGCAGTGCTGTAACAAGGCTCTCGAGTGCCCTGTGCCGGCTACCAGCACTGGCAAGTGCAACACTGCGGAGCATCCTGAAGACGCTCCGAGCAGCTGCACAGATGGGCAGGGTTATTGCCCGGACCGTCCAAAAAACGATCCGGGTGGCACTGCCGCAGCAATACTGGTCGCAGGGTGCCATTCCAGGCCAGAAGCAAGCGCCACAGGGCAGCAATGATGCCGCCTACAGAGCCCTGTGCTCTGTGTGGTGGCACCACTCACACACCCCTTTTTCTGGTATAGCATACTAAGTCACCACACAGAGCGGTGGGTGAATAGATGCCGTGTGCACAGTGCGGGGAGAGCCTGAGGGCAGTCCAGCATCTCCGGTAGTACTAGGCACACCCGCAGAGTGTCGGAAACGGGGGAGTGCCTTGGGGTCATGTCCCCTTCTCAAGGGGCCATGCCCCTTCCTAGGTTGTGCATCTTCGACGCACGCAATGGTTCCAGATTTTTTGCACCCATATGTAGGGACGTATGTTTATAGGAATTGTACTACAATTATATGCTGGGGTGCTGGGAAGTGTAAGCAACAAAACTTTTGTTATTAACTGTTTCATTTTCTGTCATAACTGTAAAATTATTTGATTTCTGTTTGTAATTGTTTTACAATTACAATTTTACAATTACAAACGGCCCAGTCACTGGGGCAGGGGTGGGGTATGAAACGTGACGTCTCTAAAATGAGTGTTTAGTTCATGAGTATGATGATAATTGTGTGTAGGATACATGGGCATTGTGATAGTTGTGTGTTACACTTTGCACTGGTACAGTAGGTGGGGGAGGGGGGGGGGAGTTCTGGGTGAAGATGAACATTATTAGTCTGTAATTTGGTGAGTTTGTATTTCAGATAATTATTGAATTATAAATGAGTGATAAGAGCGATATAATGAATCCTTATAATAACCGCATTCAGCTATCTAGACATCTATGCCATACGGCATCTCTTCACTGTGCGGGGAGAGCCTGGGGGCAGTCCAGCCTCTCCAGGAGTGTTGGGCTCTTCCCCAGAGTGATGAAAATGGTACGTGGTGATGGCCATGCCCCCGTCACAGCAAGGCCAAGCTACCTTTTCGGAAGGGCGCACCTTAGGCGCGCGGAGGTCCCAGTCCTACACTTAGCAATGCTGGGAGCTAAGGTAGTGTCCGTGCTGCTCCAGGCCGAGCGTCCAACATTTTCCTTGTTCCATCACAGGGGAGGAATGCATTGTGTGGTGTCAGGATGTCACATAACACAGATAACATGCCTGTCGGTCTGACACACATTTTATCTCACTATGCCCAGCTTTAATCCTGTAATCAGTAAGCTAAATGTATAATTAGTGAGATATTTGGGTGATCACTGAATTATTCTGTTAATTGGTGACTGTAAACTGGCTAAGTAGTCATGAGTTTGTATGTCTGAAGTACTTTTTCTTTTTCTGTGTCTGAAGTACTTACTGAATGATATGGTAATTAGTTATACTGAATTAGGTAATCAGATAATCAGAGAGTTACTTCATAATGGTTGAGAATGACCGGTCTAATCTGGTAGCCAGTGATAAACAACCGCCACAAGGGAATCGGTACGAATCACCGCTGGACCTAAGCCCGACGGGTGATATACTGACGCCGGAAGGCCGGCAACTAAAGATCCCGATTAAGCACCCCTAACCCCCCCCTTTCCCCCCTAACCCTCCCTTAGGGGTACCTGTCCCCAACTCCCCCCTTCCCCTAGCCTACTAGCCTAAACCTAATCCTCCCGGGGGTTGCCTGGGGAGTCCCTAACCCTAACCCCTGCCTCTAACAGAGCAGGAAGCTACTTACTGACATCACTGCTGATGTCAGTAGGGCCGCCTTCAGGAACGCCTCCGTTTGTCTGGCCACCCCCCCTCCCCGCCTACAAAACGGGGCGAGCTGTCAATCAACATCAACAGCCGCCCCTTTTGTAGTGAGCCCCAGAGCGAGTGAATTTGTCACTCGCTCCGGAGCTTGCGCACGCGCACTGCGGCCGCTGTGCGTGCGCAGGGCCTCACCATCGACCCGCCAGCTAAATTATAGGTGCTTGCGAGCGGGTCTGAATGAGGTCCAATGTGCCCACACTGAACGATATATATCGTTCAGTGCAGACACCCTCCCTCATCCCCGAACATGCACAACCTGACGATCTCGTCAGGTTGGCCTGCATGTTCATGCGATGACAAATGCCGTCAACGACCAGCGGGAGTGTGCATCGTTGGTCGTTGCTATCATAATTACTGCAGATTAATGAGCGATTGAATGATAACAATGTTGTAATCGTTCAATCGCTAATTTTTCTCGTGTAGTGGATACGCGCCTTTAGACAGGTTTCCAACTCCCATCGTTGATGGACAGTGATTACATATGCACAACCAATGAACCTGTCTTTGATCAGTTCTCCACCCCATAGACATTATAATGTGGTCACACCTTGCAGTCAGTGCTATGTGATTGCTCTGTGAAGTTGCACTCGTGTACACAATGCGAATTTCAAATGAGACATTGGCTTCTGACTTTAAATGTACTAAGCTCTGAAAAGTGATAAACTGGAGAGTGATAAACCACTAGCCAATCAGGTCCTAACTGTCATTTTTCAAAGACAGACTGTAACATGACAGTTGGGAACTGAGGGCCTGATTCAGGCACGCTCGCAAGCGCATTGCGCTCGCAAGCGGGTCGATGGTGGCCCAGAGCGCATGTGCGAGCCCCGGAGTGAGCGCAAAAAGCGCTCGCTCCTGGACTCACCTCAAAAGGGGCGGCTGTCGATGTTGATCGACAGCTCGCCCCATTTTGTAGGTGTGGTGGGGGGTTGGCTTCACAAACTGAGGCGTTCCCATGCGAACGCCTGCCGTTTGATGTCAGTGGGAGAGCTTCCGGCTCTATTAGCGCCAGAAGCTCTCTGGGGCTTGCGGCCACGAGACCCTACCACAAGGGTCTCGTCGCAAGCCTGATGGTCGCGATGGTCTTGACCATCGCGACCATCATCATGGCCGCTCGCAATAGCTGTGGGTGGTACCCCACAGCTATGCGAGCGGCCAAGAGGCCGCAACTAAAAAAACCTGCGCCCACCCTGATTTAGAGCGAGCGCTCGCTTTTTGCGAGCGCTCGCTTTTTGCGAGCGCCTCTGAATAAGGCCCTGAGTGGCTGGCAGTTTATCACTTTCCAGTTGATCACTTTTCAAAGCTTAGTAAATCTCCCCATTTCTGGCTAGTTTCTTCACTACTCCTCTGTCTGCTCCGTGGCTGAACTACTGTGTACTGATCTGGCTTGTTACTTGACCACTATTTGCTTTAATCCTTGCCTACAACATACTGCCTGCTGTGTAGGGAACCTTGGACTTTGTTTCCAGAGTGCATTCTGCCCTTTTTTTGCCTGCCCATGTACCAGACGTCTAAGGCCCTGATTCAGAGCCGGACGCTCTGACCAGAGCGCTCGCTCTGAATCAGGGCCCACCTCCATAAATATGGAGCGTCCTCCTGGACGCTCGTATAGCTGTGGGTCACCACCCACAGCCTATACGAGCGTGCAGGATGATGGTCGCGATGGTCTTGACCATCGCGACCATCGCCAGTGCGAGCAAAAGCCTGCGGTTGAGTTTCTCAACCGCAAGGCCAGGAGTGATTTTGGCTCTATCAGAGCCAAAATCACTCCCACTGGCATCACTAGTGATGTCAGTGGGGCCGGCTTCTGACGGTAGGCGTTCCCTTGGGAACGCCTCCGACTGGCAGGCACGTCCCTGGCACGCCCACCAAAGGGGGCGTGCTGTCAATCAACATCGACAGCACGCCCCCTTTGATCAGACACAACGAGCGAAGGAAAGTCCTTCGCTCGTCGCGTCTCGCGCATGCGCACGACGGCGCTCCCTCCGTCGTGCGCATGCGCAGTGCACACCATCGACCCACTTGCGAGCGGACAGCCGCTCGCGAGTGGGTCTGAATCAGGCCCTAAGCTTGCTATTGAACTCTGCTTTGCCTAAGCCATGTCTGTTGATCTCTGTTGTTAGCCAGGTGTTGACCCTGGACTGTCTGACTATGAATCGTTTGTGCCTTGACAGGTGAGCAACTACACTTACCTGTACCAGTGTGGTCGCTCACCACCTATTGCCATATCTAACTCTTTGTCCTTGCCATTGGGAACAATGGGAGAAAATTGGCAACAACAATAAATAGTTGTCTGTGACAGTAAGACTTTGAGTTGAGTACTTAGCTTGTTACCTATCTTGGATCAACCAGTGATAAACAGTAACCATGTAGGATGTCAAATCTTTGGCTGAAACATGGGCAACCACCCACAAGGTCAATGGCCTCTCTGATAGAAGACTTGATACATTTCATACCACATAATGCCAAGGCACAGAGTGTTTCTTCTGAGCTTTGGAGTTCTGACTAGGTCAATAAAATTGTATTTCTTGCATTCCACGTAGACCGTCTTCTGCAGGAGCTGAGGAGGAGAAGAACATGCTCAATGTGTCACTCCCTACAATCAACATTTCCATACAGTCATTTACTGCATCAGTGGATGCTGCATCCCAGCTGAGACCTGAAATCACTGGTTCCACTCGGGCAGAACTATGGGAGACAATGGAGGCGCCTGCCGTCGGGCTCCAGCTTTGAAGGGGCACCTCCTCCATTGTCCATAACATATTCACCCCACTTAGGGCTTTAACTATGTATGGAGTGTACAGTCACGGCCGCCCAATACATGGCACCACTTCCCGGCACCTGAGAAGCCACCATACACTAGTTTAGAGCTCCATGTCAGACCATCAGCTGCTGCCTTCTTCTATCTATAGCCTGTCTGCATGCGAATTGCTACATTACAGTGTCAGCGGCTGTGATGGGGGGGTGCACTAAATTATAACTTGCCTCCGGGCATCTGGGATGAACTTACGCCACTGGTTCCACTCCATAAATGCTTCTGAAATTTCCCTTAATTAGCTGTCATAGCTTCCTGGGCGGAATTAGTGAACTCATGTTTTCAGGAACAACCTTCATTTTGATTAATTAATTAAGCCCAGGTTAATGCAAAAGTTAATTAAGTTGGAATTTCAGGATCTTTTGTCTGGTCTTACATTAGGGGTAAATTTACTAAAGTGAGAGTTTTTAGAAGTGGAGATTTTGCCAATAGCAACCAATCAAATGTTAAGTAGAATCTGATTGGTTGCTATGGGCAACATCTCCACTTCTGTAGACTATAACTTTAGTAAATTTACCCCTTAGAAACATAGCATCTGAAAGAGTCAATCAGGGGCTCCTCAGTTAATAATAATGGGGATTTAACAATTTGATTAATATAATAACACTTTGATTTACTTTTCTATTTTTATTATGTCAACTTCTACCTTATTTCACCAAAGTTATTTCCTCCTCCAGCCTGCACCCCCTGTCTCAGTGCACCCCCATTTTTTTGCAGAGCTCCCTCTGACGGGGTCATTTTACCTCTGGAGATATCTTATGGCTGAAAGCTGGCCTCCTGTTCATTTCTGCACACCTGGACAGGTACTTGTGCGCTTCATTGGAGTCTTGCTTGGTGAGGAGCCAACGAGCAGATTCAGGAACCCACCTGTGAAGATGCCTCTTTTACTTTTCAGTTTCCAAAGTACACTACCATAATAACAGCTGCATTTACTTCTGATGCTTGTGTGTCTCTCCCCTGAATGTGTGTGTCAGTTTGTCTGTGAGGTTGAGTGAAAACAAATGTGAACAGCAGAAGGTCCTTTGGATTACTCATAATAATCCCACAAACCACTATCCTAAAAATGCTCCCACACACCACTATCCTGATTTTCCTACACGTCACTCTCCTGATTCTCCTACATGTCACTCTCCTGATTCTCCCACATGTCACTCTCCTGATTCTCCCACACGCCACCCTCCTGATTCTCCTACACGTCACTCTCCTGATTCTCCTACTTGTCACCCTCCTGATTCTCCCACACGTCACTCTCCTGATTCTCCTACAGGTCACACTCCTGATTCTCCTACACGTCACTCTCCTGATTCTCCCACACATCACTCTCCTGATTCTCCCACATGTCACTCTCCTGATTCTCACACATGTCACTCTCCTGATTCTCCCACATGTCACTCTCCTGATTCTCCTACATATCACTCTCCAGATTCTCTGACACGTCACTCTGCTCATTCTCCCACACGTCACTCTCCTGATTCTCCCACATGTCACTCTCCGGATTCTCCTACATATCACTCTCCTGATTCTCTGACACGTCACTCTGCTCATTCTCCCACACGTCACTCTACTGATTCTTCCAAACGTCACTCTCCTGATTCTCCCACACGTCAGTCTCCTGACTCTCTCACACGTTACTCTCCTGATTCTCCCAAACGTCACACTCCTGATTCTCCCACACGTCGCTCTCCTGATTCTCCCACACGTCACTCTCCTGATTCTCCCACACGTCACTCTTCTGATTCTCCCACACGTCACTCTCCTGATTCTCCCACATGTCACTCTCCTGATTCTCCCTCATGTCACTCTCCTGATTCTCCTACATATCACTCTCCTGATTCTCTGACACGTCACTCTGCTCATTCTGCCACACGTCACTCTCCTGATTCTCCCACATGTCACTCTCCTGATTCTCCTACATATCACTCTCCTGATTCTCTGACACGTCACTCTGCTCATTCTCCCACACGTCACTCTTCTGATACTTCCAAACGTCACTCTCCTGATTCTCCCACACGTCAGTCTCCTGATTCTCTCACACGTTACTCTCCTGATTCTCCCACACGTCACTCTCCTGATTCTCCCACAAGTCACTCTCCTGATTCTCCCACACGTCACTCTCCTGATTCTCCCACACGTCACTCTCCTGATTCTCCAACACGTCACTCTCCGGATTCTCCCACACGTCACTCTCCGGATTCTCCCACACGTCACTCTCCTGATTCTCCCACACGTCACTCTCCTGATTCTCCTACATATCACTCTCCTGATTCTCTGACACGTCACTCTGCTCATTCTGCCACACGTCACTCTCCTGATTCTCCCACATGTCACTCTCCTGATTCTCCTACATATCACTCTCCTGATTCTCTGACACGTCACTCTGCTCATTCTCCCACACGTCACTCTTCTGATACTTCCAAACGTCACTCTCCTGATTCTCCCACACGTCAGTCTCCTGATTCTCTCACACGTTACTCTCCTGATTCTCCCACACGTCACTCTCCTGATTCTCCCACAAGTCACTCTCCTGATTCTCCCACACGTCACTCTCCTGATTCTCCCACACGTCACTCTCCTGATTCTCCAACACGTCACTCTCCGGATTCTCCCACACGTCACTCTCCGGATTCTCCCACACGTCACTCTCCTGATTCTCCCACACGTCACTCTCCTGATTCTCCTACATGTCACTCTCCTGATTCTCTCACACGTCACTCTGCTCATTCTCCCACACGTCACTCTCCTGATTCTTCCAAACGTCACTCTCCTGATTCTCCCACACGTCAGTCTCCTGATTCTCTCACACGTTACTCTCCTGATTCTCCCACACGTCACTCTCCTGATTCTCCCACAAGTAACTCTCCTGATTCTCCCACACGTCACTCTCCTGATTCTCCCACACGTCACTCTCCTGATTCTCCCACACGTCACTCTCCTGATTCTCCCACACGTCACTCTCCTGATTCTTCCAAACGTCACTCTCCTGATTCTCCCACACGTCAGTCTCCTGATTCTCTCACACGTTACTCTCCTGATTCTCCCACACGTCACTCTCCTGATTCTCCCACAAGTCACTCTCCTGAATCTCCCACACGTCACTCTCCTGATTCTCCCACACGTCACTCTCCTGATTCTCCCACACGTCACTCTCCGGATTCTCCCACACGTCACTCTCCTGATTCTCCCACACGTCACTCTCCTGATTCTCCTACATGTCACTCTGCTCATTCTCCCACATGTCACTCTCCTGATTCTCCCACACGTCACTCTCCTGATTCTCCCACACGTCACTCTCCTGATTCTCCCACACGTCACTCTCCTGATTCTCCCACACGTCACTCTCCTGATTCTTCCAAATGTCACTCTCCTGATTCTCCCACACGTCAGTCTCCTGATTCTCTCACACGTTACTCTCCTGATTCTCCCACACGTCACTCTCCTGATTCTCCCACAAGTCACTCTCCTGATTCTCCCACACGTCACTCTCCTGATTCTCCCACACGTCACTCTTCTGATTCTCCCACACGTCACTCTCCTGATTCTCCCACACGTCACTCTCCTGATTCTCCTACATATCACTCTCCTGATTCTCTCACACGTCACTCTCCTGATTCTTCCACACGTCACTCTTCTGATTCTCCCACATGTCACTCTCCTGATTCTCCCACATGTCACTCTCCTGATTCTCCCACATGTCTCTCTCCTGATTCTCCCACACGTCACACTCCCGATTCTATAACAAGTCACTCTACTGATTCTCCCACACGTCACTCTCCTGATTCTACCACACGTCACTCTTCTGATTCTCCCACACGTCACTCTCCTGATTCTCCCACATGTCACTCTCCTGATTCTCCCACATGTCACTCTCCTGATTCTCCCACATGTCATTCTCCTGATTCTCCTACATGTCACTCTCCTGATTCTCTGACACGTCACTCTGCTCATTCTCCCACACGTCACTCTCCTGATTCTCCCACATGTCACTCTCCTGATTCTCCTACATATCACTCTCCTGATTCTCTGACACGTCACTCTGCTCATTCTCCCACACGTCACTCTCCTGATTCTTCCAAACGTCACTCTCCTGATTCTCCCACACGTCAGTCTCCTGAGTCTCTCACACGTTACTCTCCTGATTCTCCCACACGTCACTCTCCTGATTCTCCCACAAGTCACTCTCCTGATTCTCCCACACGTCACTCTCCTGATTCTCCCACACGTCACTCTCCTGATTCTCCCACACGTCACTCTCCGGATTCTCCCACACGTCACTCTCCTGATTCTCCCACACGTCACTCTCCTGATTCTCCTACATGTCACTCTCCTGATTCTCTCACACGTCACTCTGCTCATTCTCCCACACGTCACTCTCCTGATTCTTCCAAACGTCACTCTCCTGATTCTCCCACACGTCAGTCTCCTGATTCTCTCACACGTCACTCTCCTGATTCTCCCACACGTCACTCTCCTGATTCTCCCACAAGTAACTCTCCTGATTCTCCCACACGTCACTCTCCTGATTCTCCCACACGTCACTCTCCTGATTCTCCCACACGTCACTCTCCTGATTCTCCCACACGTCACTCTCCTGATTCTTCCAAACGTCACTCTCCTGATTCTCCCAAACGTCAGTCTCCTGATTCTCTCACATGTTACTCTCCTGATTCTCCCACACATCACTCTCCTGATTCTCCCACAAGTCACTCTCCTGATTCTCCCACACGTCACTCTCCTGATTCTCCCACACGTCACTCTCCTGATACTCCCACACGTCACTCTCCTGATTCTCCCACACGTCACTCTCCGGATTCTCCCACACGTCACTCTCCTGATTCTCCCACACGTCACTCTCCTGATTCTCCTACATGTCACTCTCCTGATTCTCTCACACGTCACTCTGCTCATTCTCCCACACGTCACTCTCCTGATTCTTCCACACGTCACTCTCCTGATTTTCCCACACGTCACTCTCCTGATTCTCCCACAAGTCACTCTCCTGATTCTCTCACACATCACTCTCCTGATTCTCCTACACGTCACTCTCCTGATTCTCCCACACGTCACTCTCCTGATTCTCCCACACGTCACTCTGCTCCTTCTCCCACACGTCACTCTTCTGATTCTATTACATGTCACTCTCCTGATTCTCCCACACATCACTCTCCTGATTCTCCCACACGTCACTCTTCTGATTCTCCTACACGTCACTCTCCTGATTCTCTCACACGTCACTCTCCTGATTCTCCTACACGTCACTCTCCTGATTCTCCCACACGTCACTCTTCTGATTCTCCCACACGTCACTCTCCTGATTCTCCCACACATCACTCTCCTGATTCTCCCACATGTCACTCTCCTGATTCTCCCACATGTCACTCTCCTGATTCTCTCACACGTCACTCTCCTGATTCTCTCACAAGTCACTCTCCTGATTCTCCTACACGGCACTCTCCTGATTCTCCTACATGTCACTCTCCTGATTCTCCCACACGTCAGTCTCCTGATTCTCTCACACGTCACTTTCCTGATTCTCCTAAATGCCACTCTCCTGATTCTCCCACACGTCACTCTCCTGATTCTCTCACACGGCACTCTCCTGATTCTCTCACACGTCACTCTCCTGATTCTCCTAAACGCCACTCTCTATGATTCTTCCACACATCATTCTCCTGATTCTTCCACACGTCACTCTCCTGATTCTCCCACACGTCGCTCTTCTGATTCTCCTACACGTCACTCTCCTGATTCTCTCACACGTCACTCTCCTGATTCTCCCACATGTCACTCTCCTGATTCTCCCACATGTCATTCTCCTGATTCTCCTACATGTCACTCTCCTGATTCTCTGACACGTCACTCTGCTCATTCTCCCACACGTCACTCTCCTGATTCTCCCACATGTCACTCTCCTGATTCTCCTACATATCACTCTCCTGATTCTCTGACACGTCACTCTGCTCATTCTCCCACACGTCACTCTCCTGATTCTTCCAAACGTCACTCTCCTGATTCTCCCACACGTCAGTCTCCTGAGTCTCTCACACGTTACTCTCCTGATTCTCCCACACGTCACTCTCCTGATTCTCCCACAAGTCACTCTCCTGATTCTCCCACACGTCACTCTCCTGATTCTCCCACACGTCACTCTCCGGATTCTCCCACACGTCACTCTCCTGATTCTCCCACACGTCACTCTCCTGATTCTCCTACATGTCACTCTCCTGATTCTCTCACACGTCACTCTGCTCATTCTCCCACACGTCACTCTCCTGATTCTTCCAAACGTCACTCTCCTGATTCTCCCACACGTCAGTCTCCTGATTCTCTCACACGTCACTCTCCTGATTCTCCCACACGTCACTCTCCTGATTCTCCCACAAGTAACTCTCCTGATTCTCCCACACGTCACTCTCCTGATTCTCCCACACGTCACTCTCCTGATTCTTCCAAACGTCACTCTCCTGATTCTCCCAAACGTCAGTCTCCTGATTCTCTCACATGTTACTCTCCTGATTCTCCCACACATCACTCTCCTGATTCTCCCACAAGTCACTCTCCTGATTCTCCCACACGTCACTCTCCTGATTCTCCCACACGTCACTCTCCTGATACTCCCACACGTCACTCTCCTGATTCTCCCACACGTCACTCTCCTGATTCTCCTACATGCCACTCTCCTGATTCTCTCACACGTCACTCTGCTCATTCTCCCACACGTCACTCTCCTGATTCTTCCACACGTCACTCTCCTGATTTTCCCACACGTCACTCTCCTGATTCTCCCACAAGTCACTCTCCTGATTCTCTCACACATCACTCTCCTGATTCTCCTACACGTCACTCTCCTGATTCTCCCACACGTCACTCTCCTGATTCTCCCACACGTCACTCTGCTCCTTCTCCCACACGTCACTCTTCTGATTCTATTACATGTCACTCTCCTGATTCTCCCACACATCACTCTCCTGATTCTCCCACACGTCACTCTTCTGATTCTCCTACACGTCACTCTCCTGATTCTCTCACACGTCACTCTCCTGATTCTCCTACACGTCACTCTCCTGATTCTCCCACACGTCACTCTTCTGATTCTCCCACACGTCACTCTCCTGATTCTCCCACACATCACTCTCCTGATTCTCCCACATGTCACTCTCCTGATTCTCCCACATGTCACTCTCCTGATTCTCTCACACGTCACTCTCCTGATTCTCTCACAAGTCACTCTCCTGATTCTCCTACACGGCACTCTCCTGATTCTCCTACATGTCACTCTCCTGATTCTCCCACACGTCAGTCTCCTGATTCTCTCACACGTCACTTTCCTGATTCTCCTAAATGCCACTCTCCTGATTCTCCCACACGTCACTCTCCTGATTCTCTCACACGGCACTCTCCTGATTCTCTCACACGTCACTCTCCTGATTCTCCTAAACGCCACTCTCTATGATTCTTCCACACATCATTCTCCTGATTCTTCCACACGTCACTCTCCTGATTCTCCCACACGTCGCTCTTCTGATTCTCCTACACGTCACTCTCCTGATTCTCTCACACGTCACTCTCCTGATTCTCCTACACGTCACTCTCCTGATTCTCCCACACGTCACTCTTCTGATTCTCCCACACGTCACTCTCCTGATTCTCCTACATGTCACTCTCCTGATTCTCCCACACGTCACTCTCCTGATTCTCTCACACGTCACTCTCCTGATTCACTCACAAGTCACTCTCCTGATTCTCCTACACGGCACTCTCCTGATTCTCCTACATGTCACTCTCCTGATTCTCCCACACGTCAGTCTCCTGCTTCTCTCACACGTCACTTTCCTGATCTCCTAAATGCCACTCTCCTGATTCTTCCCCTCGTCACTCTCCTGATTCTCCCACACGTCACTCTGCTGATTCTCTCACACGGCACTCTCCTGATTCTCTCACACGTCACTCTCCTGATTCTCCTAAACGCCACTCTCTATGATTTTCCACACGTCACTCTCCTGATTCTTCCACACGTCACTCTCCTGATTCTCCCACACGTCACTCTCCTGATTCTCCCACACGTCACTCTCCTGATTCTCCCACATGTCACTCTCCTGATTCTCCAACACGTCACTCTCCTGATTCTCCCACACGTCACTCTCCTGATTCTCCCACAAGTCACTCTCCTGATTCTCCCACACATCACTCTCCTGATTCTCCCACACGTCACTCTCCTGATTCTATTACATGTCACTCTCCTGATTCTCCCACACGTCACTCTCCTGATTCTCCCACACGTCACTCTCCTGATTCTGTCACACGTCACTCTCCTGATTCTTCCACCCGTCACTCTCCTGATTCTCCCACACGTCACTCTCCTGATTCTCCCACACATCAGTCTCCTGATTCTCTCACACGTCACTCTCCTGATTCACTCACACGTCACTATCCTGATTCTCTCACACGTCACTATCCTGATTCTCTCACATGTCACTTTCCTGATTTTCTCACACGTCACTCTCCTGATTCTCCCACACGTCACTCTCCTGATTCTCCTACATGTCACTCTCCTGATTCTCCCACACGTCACTCTCCTGATTCTCTCACACATCACTCTCCTGATTCACTCACAAGTCACTCTCCTGATTCTCCTACACGGCACTCTCCTGATTCTCCTACATGTCACTCTCCTGATTCTCCCACACGTCAGTCTCCTGATTCTCTCACACGTCACTTTCCTGATCTCCTAAATGCCACTCTCCTGATTCTTCCCCACGTCACTCTCCTGATTCTCCCACACGTCACTCTCCTGATTCTCTCACACGGCACTCTCCTGATTCTCTCACACGTCACTCTCCTGATTCTCCTAAACGCCACTCTCTATGATTTTCCACACGTCACTCTCCTGATTCTTCCACACGTCACTCTCCTGATTCTCCCACACGTCACTCTCCTGATTCTCCCACACGTCACTCTCCTGATTCTCCCACATGTCACTCTCCTGATTCTCCAACACGTCACTCTCCTGATTCTCCCACACATCACTCTCCTGATTCTCCCACACGTCACTCTCCTGATTCTCCCACACATCACTCTCCTGATTCTCCCACACGTCACTCTCCTGATTCTATTACATGTCACTCTCCTGATTCTCCCACACGTCACTCTCCTAATTCTCCCACACGTCACTCTCCTGATTCTGTCACACGTCACTCTCCTGATTCTTCCACCCGTCACTCTCCTGATTCTCCCACACGTCACTCTCCTGATTCTCCCACACATCAGTCTCCTGATTCTCTCACACGTCACTCTCCTGATTCACTCACACGTCACTATCCTGATTCTCTCACATGTCACTCTCCTGATTCTCCCACATGTCACTCTCCTGATTCTCCCACACGTCACACTCCCGATTCTATAACAAGTCACTCTACTGATTCTCCCACATGTCACTCTCCTGATTCTCACACATGTCACTCTCCTGATTCTCCCACATGTCACTCTCCTGATTCTCCTACATATCACTCTCCTGATTCTCTGACACGTCACTCTGCTCATTCTCCCACACGTCACTCTCCTGATTCTCCCACATGTCACTCTCCGGATTCTCCTACATATCACTCTCCTGATTCTCTGACACGTCACTCTGCTCATTCTCCCACACGTCACTCTACTGATTCTTCCAAACGTCACTCTCCTGACTCTCCCACACGTCAGTCTCCTGACTCTCTCACACGTTACTCTCCTGATTCTCCCAAACGTCACACTCCTGATTCTCCCACACGTCACTCTCCTGATTCTCCCACACGTCACTCTCCTGATTCTCCCACACGTCACTCTTCTGATTCTCCGACACGTCACTCTCCTGATTCTCCCACATGTCACTCTCCTGATTCTCCCACATGTCACTCTCCTGATTCTCCTACATATCACTCTCCTGATTCTCTGACACGTCACTCTGCTCATTCTGCCACACGTCACTCTCCTGATTCTCCCACATGTCACTCTCCTGATTCTCCTACATATCACTCTCCTGATTCTCTGACACGTCACTCTGCTCATTCTCCCACACGTCACTCTTCTGATACTTCCAAACGTCACTCACCTGATTCTCCCACACGTCAGTCTCCTGATTCTCTCACACGTTACTCTCCTGATTCTCCCACACGTCACTCTCCTGATTCTCCCACAAGTCACTCTCCTGATTCTCCCACACGTCACTCTCCGGATTCTCCCACACGTCACTCTCCTGATTCTCCCACACGTCACTCTCCTGATTCTCCTACATATCACTCTCCTGATTCTCTCACACGTCACTCTGCTCATTCTCCCACACGTCACTCTCCTGATTCTTCCAAACGTCACTCTCCTGATTCTTCCACACGTCAGTCTCCTGATTCTCTCACACGTTACTCTCCTGATTCTCCCACACGTCACTCTCCTGATTCTCCCACAAGTAACTCTCCTGATTCTCCCACACGTCACTCTCCTGATTCTCCCACACGTCACTCTCCTGATTCTCCCACACATCACTCTCCTGATTCTCCCACATGTCACTCTCCTGATTCTTCCAAACGTCACTCTCCTGATTCTCCCACACGTCAGTCTCCTGATTCTCTCACACGTTACTCTCCTGATTCTCCCACACGTCACTCTCCTGATTCTCCTAAATGCCACTCTCCTGATTCTTCCCCACGTCACTCTCCTGATTCTCCCACACGTCACTCTCCTGATTCTCTCACACAGCACTCTCCTGATTCTCTCACACGTCACTCTCCTGATTCTCCTAAACGCCACTGTCTATGATTCTTCCACACATCATTCTCCTGATTCTTCCACACGTCACTCTCCTGATTCTCCCACACGTCACTCTTCTGATTCTCCTACACGTCACTCTCCTGGTTCTCTCACACGTCACTCTCCTGATTCTCCTACACGTCACTCTCCTGATTCTCCCACACGTCACTCTCCTGATTCTCCCACACGTCACTCTCCTGATTCTCCCACACGTCACTCTCCTGATTCTCCCACATGTCACTCTCCTGATTCTCCAACACGTCACTCTCCTGATTCTCCCACACGTCACTCTCCTGATTCTCCCACACGTCACTCTCCTGATTCTCCCACACATCAATCTCCTGATTCTCCCACACGTCACTCTCCTGATTCTATTACATGTCACTCTCCTGATTCTCCCACACGTCACTCTCCTGATTCTCCCACACGTCACTCTCCTGATTCTGTCACACGTCACTCTCCTGATTCTTCCACCCGTCACTCTCCTGATTCTCCCACACGTCACTCTCCTGATTCTCCCACACATCAGTCTCCTGATTCTCTCACACGTCACTCTCCTGATTCACTCACACGTCACTATCCTGATTCTCTCACACGTCACTATCCTGATTCTCTCACATGTCACTTTCCTGATTTTCTCACACGTCACTCTCCTGATTCTCCCACACGTCACTCTCCTGATTCTCCTACATGTCACTCTCCTGATTCTCCCACACGTCACTCTCCTGATTCTCTCACACGTCACTCTCCTGATTCACTCACAAGTCACTCTCCTGATTCTCCTACACGGCACTCTCCTGATTCTCCTACATGTCACTCTCCTGATTCTCCCACACGTCAGTCTCCTGATTCTCTCACACGTCACTTTCCTGATCTCCTAAATGCCACTCTCCTGATTCTTCCCCACGTCACTCTCCTGATTCTCCCACACGTCACTCTCCTGATTCTCTCACACGGCACTCTCCTGATTCTCTCACACGTCACTCTCCTGATTCTCCAAAACGCCACTCTCTATGATTTTCCACACGTCACTCTCCTGATTCTTCCACACGTCACTCTCCTGATTCTCCCACACGTCACTCTCCTGATTCTCCCACACGTCACTCTCCTGATTCTCCCACATGTCACTCTCCTGATTCTCCAACACGTCACTCTCCTGATTCTCCCACACGTCACTCTCCTGATTCTCCCACACGTCACTCTCCTGATTCTCCCACACATCACTCTCCTGATTCTCCCACACGTCACTCTCCTGATTCTATTACATGTCACTCTCCTGATTCTCCCACACGTCACTCTCCTGATTCTCCCACACGTCACTCTCCTGATTCTGTCACACGTCACTCTCCTGATTCTTATACCCGTCACTCTCCTGATTCTCCCACACGTCACTCTCCTGATTCTCCCACACATCAGTCTCCTGATTCTCTCACACGTCACTCTCCTGATTCACTCACACGTCAATATCCTGATTCTCTCACACGTCACTATCCTGATTCTCTCACATGTCACTCTCCTGATTCTCCCACATGTCACTCTCCTGATTCTCCCACACGTCACACTCCCGATTCTATAACAAGTCACTCTACTGATTCTCCCACATGTCACTCTCCTGATTCTCACACATGTCACTCTCCTGATTCTCCCACATGTCACTCTCCTGATTCTCCTACATATCACTCTCCTGATTCTCTGACACGTCACTCTGCTCATTCTCCCACACGTTACTCTCCTGATTCTCCCACATGTCACTCTCCGGATTCTCCTACATAATACTCTCCTGATTCTCTGACACGTCACTCTGCTCATTCTCCCACACGTCACTCTACTGATTCTTCCAAACGTCACTCTCCTGATTCTCCCACACGTCAGTCTCCTGACTCTCTCACACGTCACTCTCCTGATTCACTGACACGTCACTATCCTGATTCTCTCACACGTCACTATCCTGATTCTCTCACATGTCACTCTCCTGATTCTCCCACATGTCACTCTCCTGATTCTCCCACACGTCACACTCCCGATTCTATAACAAGTCACTCTACTGATTCTCCCACATGTCACTCTCCTGATTCTCACACATGTCACTCTCGTGATTCTCCCACATGTCACTCTCCTGATTCTCCTACATATCACTCTCCTGATTCTCTGACACGTCACTCTGCTCATTCTCCCACACGTCACTCTCCTGATTCTCCCACATGTCACTCTCCGGATTCTCCTACATATCACTCTCCTGATTCTCTGAGACGTCACTCTGCTCATTCTCCCACACGTCACTCTACTGATTCTTCCAAACGTCACTCTCCTGATTCTCCCACACGTCAGTCTCCTGACTCTCTCACACGTTACTCTCCTGATTCTCCCAAACGTCACACTCCTGATTCTCCCACAAGTCACTCTCCTGATTCTCCCACACGTCACTCTCTTGATTCTCCCACACGTCACTCTTCTGATTCTCCCACACGTCACTCTCCGGATTCTCCCACACGTCACTCTCCGGATTCTCCCACACGTCACTCTCCTGATTCTCCCACACGTCACTCTCCTGATTCTCCTACATATCACTCTCCTGATTCTCTCACACGTCACTCTGCTCATTCTCCCACACGTCACTCTCCTGATTCTTCCAAACGTCACTCTCCTGATTCTCCCACATGTCAGTCTCCTGATTCTCTCACACGTTACTCTCCTGATTCTCCCACACGTCACTCACCTGATTCTCCCACAAGTAACTCTCCTGATTCTCCCACACGTCACTCTCCTGATTCTCCCACACGTCACTCTCCTGATTCTCCCACACGTCACTCTCCTGATTCTCCCACACGTCACTCTCCTGATTCTTCCAAACGTCACTCTCCTGATTCTCCCACACGTCAGTCTCCTGATTCTCTCACACGTTACTCTCCTGATTCTCCCACACATCACTCTCCTGATTCTCCTAAATGCCACTCTCCTGATTCTTCGCCACGTCACTCTCCTGATTCTCCCACACGTCACTCTCCTGATTCTCTCACACGGCACTCTCCTGATTCTCTCACACGTCACTCTCCTGATTCTCCTAAACGCCACTCTCTATGATTCTTCCACACATCATTCTCCTGATTCTTCCACACGTCACTCTCCTGATTCTCCCACACGTCACACTTCTGATTCTCCTACACGTCACTCTCCTGGTTCTCTCACACGTCACTCTCCTGATTCTCCTACACGTCACTCTCCTGATTCTCCCACACGTCACTCTTCTGATTCTCCCACACGTCACTCTCCTGATTCTCCTACATGTCACTCTCCTGATTCTCCCACACGTCACTCTCCTGATTCTCTCACACGTCACTCTCCTGATTCACTCACAAGTCACTCTCCTGATTCTCCTACACGGCACTCTCCTGATTCTCCTACATGTCACTCTCCTGATTCTCCCACACGTCAGTCTCCTGATTCTCTCACACGTCACTTTCCTGATCTCCTAAATGCCACTCTCCTGATTCTTCCCCTCGTCACTCTCCTGATTCTCCCACACGTCACTCTCCTGATTCTCTCACACGGCACTCTCCTGATTCTCTCACACGTCACTCTCCTGATTCTCCTAAACGCCACTCTCTATGATTTTCCACACGTCACTCTCCTGATTCTTCCACACGTCACTCTCCTGATTCTCCCACACGACACTCTCCTGATTCTCCCACACGTCACTCTCCTGATTCTCCCACATGTCACTCTCCTGATTCTCCAACACGTCACTCTCCTGATTCTCCCACACGTCACTCTCCTGATTCTCCCACACGTCACTCTCCTGATTCTCCCACACATCACTCTCCTGATTCTCCCACACGTCACTCTCCTGATTCTCCTACATGCCACTCTCCTGATTCTCTCACACGTCACTCTGCTCATTCTCCCACACGTCACTCTCCTGATTCTTCCACACGTCACTCTCCTGATTTTCCCACACGTCACTCTCCTGATTCTCCCACAAGTCACTCTCCTGATTCTCTCACACATCACTCTCCTGATTCTCCTACACGTCACTCTCCTGATTCTCCCACACGTCACTCTCCTGATTCTCCCACACGTCACTCTGCTCCTTCTCCCACACGTCACTCTTCTGATTCTATTACATGTCACTCTCCTGATTCTCCCACACATCACTCTCCTGATTCTCCCACACGTCACTCTTCTGATTCTCCTACACGTCACTCTCCTGATTCTCTCACACGTCACTCTCCTGATTCTCCTACACGTCACTCTCCTGATTCTCCCACACGTCACTCTTCTGATTCTCCCACACGTCACTCTCCTGATTCTCCCACACATCACTCTCCTGATTCTCCCACATGTCACTCTCCTGATTCTCCCACATGTCACTCTCCTGATTCTCTCACACGTCACTCTCCTGATTCTCTCACAAGTCACTCTCCTGATTCTCCTACACGGCACTCTCCTGATTCTCCTACATGTCACTCTCCTGATTCTCCCACACGTCAGTCTCCTGATTCTCTCACACGTCACTTTCCTGATTCTCCTAAATGCCACTCTCCTGATTCTCCCACACGTCACTCTCCTGATTCTCTCACACGGCACTCTCCTGATTCTCTCACACGTCACTCTCCTGATTCTCCTAAACGCCACTCTCTATGATTCTTCCACACATCATTCTCCTGATTCTTCCACACGTCACTCTCCTGATTCTCCCACACGTCGCTCTTCTGATTCTCCTACACGTCACTCTCCTGATTCTCTCACACGTCACTCTCCTGATTCTCCTACACGTCACTCTCCTGATTCTCCCACACGTCACTCTTCTGATTCTCCCACACGTCACTCTCCTGATTCTCCTACATGTCACTCTCCTGATTCTCCCACACGTCACTCTCCTGATTCTCTCACACGTCACTCTCCTGATTCACTCACAAGTCACTCTCCTGATTCTCCTACACGGCACTCTCCTGATTCTCCTACATGTCACTCTCCTGATTCTCCCACACGTCAGTCTCCTGCTTCTCTCACACGTCACTTTCCTGATCTCCTAAATGCCACTCTCCTGATTCTTCCCCTCGTCACTCTCCTGATTCTCCCACACGTCACTCTGCTGATTCTCTCACACGGCACTCTCCTGATTCTCTCACACGTCACTCTCCTGATTCTCCTAAACGCCACTCTCTATGATTTTCCACACGTCACTCTCCTGATTCTTCCACACGTCACTCTCCTGATTCTCCCACACGTCACTCTCCTGATTCTCCCACACGTCACTCTCCTGATTCTCCCACATGTCACTCTCCTGATTCTCCAACACGTCACTCTCCTGATTCTCCCACACGTCACTCTCCTGATTCTCCCACAAGTCACTCTCCTGATTCTCCCACACATCACTCTCCTGATTCTCCCACACGTCACTCTCCTGATTCTATTACATGTCACTCTCCTGATTCTCCCACACGTCACTCTCCTGATTCTCCCACACGTCACTCTCCTGATTCTGTCACACGTCACTCTCCTGATTCTTCCACCCGTCACTCTCCTGATTCTCCCACACGTCACTCTCCTGATTCTCCCACACATCAGTCTCCTGATTCTCTCACACGTCACTCTCCTGATTCACTCACACGTCACTATCCTGATTCTCTCACACGTCACTATCCTGATTCTCTCACATGTCACTTTCCTGATTTTCTCACACGTCACTCTCCTGATTCTCCCACACGTCACTCTCCTGATTCTCCTACATGTCACTCTCCTGATTCTCCCACACGTCACTCTCCTGATTCTCTCACACATCACTCTCCTGATTCACTCACAAGTCACTCTCCTGATTCTCCTACACGGCACTCTCCTGATTCTCCTACATGTCACTCTCCTGATTCTCCCACACGTCAGTCTCCTGATTCTCTCACACGTCACTTTCCTGATCTCCTAAATGCCACTCTCCTGATTCTTCCCCACGTCACTCTCCTGATTCTCCCACACGTCACTCTCCTGATTCTCTCACACGGCACTCTCCTGATTCTCTCACACGTCACTCTCCTGATTCTCCTAAACGCCACTCTCTATGATTTTCCACACGTCACTCTCCTGATTCTTCCACACGTCACTCTCCTGATTCTCCCACACGTCACTCTCCTGATTCTCCCACACGTCACTCTCCTGATTCTCCCACATGTCACTCTCCTGATTCTCCAACACGTCACTCTCCTGATTCTCCCACACATCACTCTCCTGATTCTCCCACACGTCACTCTCCTGATTCTCCCACACATCACTCTCCTGATTCTCCCACACGTCACTCTCCTGATTCTATTACATGTCACTCTCCTGATTCTCCCACACGTCACTCTCCTAATTCTCCCACACGTCACTCTCCTGATTCTGTCACACGTCACTCTCCTGATTCTTCCACCCGTCACTCTCCTGATTCTCCCACACGTCACTCTCCTGATTCTCCCACACATCAGTCTCCTGATTCTCTCACACGTCACTCTCCTGATTCACTCACACGTCACTATCCTGATTCTCTCACATGTCACTCTCCTGATTCTCCCACATGTCACTCTCCTGATTCTCCCACACGTCACACTCCCGATTCTATAACAAGTCACTCTACTGATTCTCCCACATGTCACTCTCCTGATTCTCACACATGTCACTCTCCTGATTCTCCCACATGTCACTCTCCTGATTCTCCTACATATCACTCTCCTGATTCTCTGACACGTCACTCTGCTCATTCTCCCACACGTCACTCTCCTGATTCTCCCACATGTCACTCTCCGGATTCTCCTACATATCACTCTCCTGATTCTCTGACACGTCACTCTGCTCATTCTCCCACACGTCACTCTACTGATTCTTCCAAACGTCACTCTCCTGACTCTCCCACACGTCAGTCTCCTGACTCTCTCACACGTTACTCTCCTGATTCTCCCAAACGTCACACTCCTGATTCTCCCACACGTCACTCTCCTGATTCTCCCACACGTCACTCTCCTGATTCTCCCACACGTCACTCTTCTGATTCTCCGACACGTCACTCTCCTGATTCTCCCACATGTCACTCTCCTGATTCTCCCACATGTCACTCTCCTGATTCTCCTACATATCACTCTCCTGATTCTCTGACACGTCACTCTGCTCATTCTGCCACACGTCACTCTCCTGATTCTCCCACATGTCACTCTCCTGATTCTCCTACATATCACTCTCCTGATTCTCTGACACGTCACTCTGCTCATTCTCCCACACGTCACTCTTCTGATACTTCCAAACGTCACTCACCTGATTCTCCCACACGTCAGTCTCCTGATTCTCTCACACGTTACTCTCCTGATTCTCCCACACGTCACTCTCCTGATTCTCCCACAAGTCACTCTCCTGATTCTCCCACACGTCACTCTCCGGATTCTCCCACACGTCACTCTCCTGATTCTCCCACACGTCACTCTCCTGATTCTCCTACATATCACTCTCCTGATTCTCTCACACGTCACTCTGCTCATTCTCCCACACGTCACTCTCCTGATTCTTCCAAACGTCACTCTCCTGATTCTTCCACACGTCAGTCTCCTGATTCTCTCACACGTTACTCTCCTGATTCTCCCACACGTCACTCTCCTGATTCTCCCACAAGTAACTCTCCTGATTCTCCCACACGTCACTCTCCTGATTCTCCCACACGTCACTCTCCTGATTCTCCCACACATCACTCTCCTGATTCTCCCACATGTCACTCTCCTGATTCTTCCAAACGTCACTCTCCTGATTCTCCCACACGTCAGTCTCCTGATTCTCTCACACGTTACTCTCCTGATTCTCCCACACGTCACTCTCCTGATTCTCCTAAATGCCACTCTCCTGATTCTTCCCCACGTCACTCTCCTGATTCTCCCACACGTCACTCTCCTGATTCTCTCACACAGCACTCTCCTGATTCTCTCACACGTCACTCTCCTGATTCTCCTAAACGCCACTGTCTATGATTCTTCCACACATCATTCTCCTGATTCTTCCACACGTCACTCTCCTGATTCTCCCACACGTCACTCTTCTGATTCTCCTACACGTCACTCTCCTGGTTCTCTCACACGTCACTCTCCTGATTCTCCTACACGTCACTCTCCTGATTCTCCCACACGTCACTCTCCTGATTCTCCCACACGTCACTCTCCTGATTCTCCCACACGTCACTCTCCTGATTCTCCCACATGTCACTCTCCTGATTCTCCAACACGTCACTCTCCTGATTCTCCCACACGTCACTCTCCTGATTCTCCCACACGTCACTCTCCTGATTCTCCCACACATCAATCTCCTGATTCTCCCACACGTCACTCTCCTGATTCTATTACATGTCACTCTCCTGATTCTCCCACACGTCACTCTCCTGATTCTCCCACACGTCACTCTCCTGATTCTGTCACACGTCACTCTCCTGATTCTTCCACCCGTCACTCTCCTGATTCTCCCACACGTCACTCTCCTGATTCTCCCACACATCAGTCTCCTGATTCTCTCACACGTCACTCTCCTGATTCACTCACACGTCACTATCCTGATTCTCTCACACGTCACTATCCTGATTCTCTCACATGTCACTTTCCTGATTTTCTCACACGTCACTCTCCTGATTCTCCCACACGTCACTCTCCTGATTCTCCTACATGTCACTCTCCTGATTCTCCCACACGTCACTCTCCTGATTCTCTCACACGTCACTCTCCTGATTCACTCACAAGTCACTCTCCTGATTCTCCTACACGGCACTCTCCTGATTCTCCTACATGTCACTCTCCTGATTCTCCCACACGTCAGTCTCCTGATTCTCTCACACGTCACTTTCCTGATCTCCTAAATGCCACTCTCCTGATTCTTCCCCACGTCACTCTCCTGATTCTCCCACACGTCACTCTCCTGATTCTCTCACACGGCACTCTCCTGATTCTCTCACACGTCACTCTCCTGATTCTCCAAAACGCCACTCTCTATGATTTTCCACACGTCACTCTCCTGATTCTTCCACACGTCACTCTCCTGATTCTCCCACACGTCACTCTCCTGATTCTCCCACACGTCACTCTCCTGATTCTCCCACATGTCACTCTCCTGATTCTCCAACACGTCACTCTCCTGATTCTCCCACACGTCACTCTCCTGATTCTCCCACACGTCACTCTCCTGATTCTCCCACACATCACTCTCCTGATTCTCCCACACGTCACTCTCCTGATTCTATTACATGTCACTCTCCTGATTCTCCCACACGTCACTCTCCTGATTCTCCCACACGTCACTCTCCTGATTCTGTCACACGTCACTCTCCTGATTCTTATACCCGTCACTCTCCTGATTCTCCCACACGTCACTCTCCTGATTCTCCCACACATCAGTCTCCTGATTCTCTCACACGTCACTCTCCTGATTCACTCACACGTCAATATCCTGATTCTCTCACACGTCACTATCCTGATTCTCTCACATGTCACTCTCCTGATTCTCCCACATGTCACTCTCCTGATTCTCCCACACGTCACACTCCCGATTCTATAACAAGTCACTCTACTGATTCTCCCACATGTCACTCTCCTGATTCTCACACATGTCACTCTCCTGATTCTCCCACATGTCACTCTCCTGATTCTCCTACATATCACTCTCCTGATTCTCTGACACGTCACTCTGCTCATTCTCCCACACGTTACTCTCCTGATTCTCCCACATGTCACTCTCCGGATTCTCCTACATAATACTCTCCTGATTCTCTGACACGTCACTCTGCTCATTCTCCCACACGTCACTCTACTGATTCTTCCAAACGTCACTCTCCTGATTCTCCCACACGTCAGTCTCCTGACTCTCTCACACGTCACTCTCCTGATTCACTGACACGTCACTATCCTGATTCTCTCACACGTCACTATCCTGATTCTCTCACATGTCACTCTCCTGATTCTCCCACATGTCACTCTCCTGATTCTCCCACACGTCACACTCCCGATTCTATAACAAGTCACTCTACTGATTCTCCCACATGTCACTCTCCTGATTCTCACACATGTCACTCTCGTGATTCTCCCACATGTCACTCTCCTGATTCTCCTACATATCACTCTCCTGATTCTCTGACACGTCACTCTGCTCATTCTCCCACACGTCACTCTCCTGATTCTCCCACATGTCACTCTCCGGATTCTCCTACATATCACTCTCCTGATTCTCTGAGACGTCACTCTGCTCATTCTCCCACACGTCACTCTACTGATTCTTCCAAACGTCACTCTCCTGATTCTCCCACACGTCAGTCTCCTGACTCTCTCACACGTTACTCTCCTGATTCTCCCAAACGTCACACTCCTGATTCTCCCACAAGTCACTCTCCTGATTCTCCCACACGTCACTCTCTTGATTCTCCCACACGTCACTCTTCTGATTCTCCCACACGTCACTCTCCGGATTCTCCCACACGTCACTCTCCGGATTCTCCCACACGTCACTCTCCTGATTCTCCCACACGTCACTCTCCTGATTCTCCTACATATCACTCTCCTGATTCTCTCACACGTCACTCTGCTCATTCTCCCACACGTCACTCTCCTGATTCTTCCAAACGTCACTCTCCTGATTCTCCCACATGTCAGTCTCCTGATTCTCTCACACGTTACTCTCCTGATTCTCCCACACGTCACTCACCTGATTCTCCCACAAGTAACTCTCCTGATTCTCCCACACGTCACTCTCCTGATTCTCCCACACGTCACTCTCCTGATTCTCCCACACGTCACTCTCCTGATTCTCCCACACGTCACTCTCCTGATTCTTCCAAACGTCACTCTCCTGATTCTCCCACACGTCAGTCTCCTGATTCTCTCACACGTTACTCTCCTGATTCTCCCACACATCACTCTCCTGATTCTCCTAAATGCCACTCTCCTGATTCTTCGCCACGTCACTCTCCTGATTCTCCCACACGTCACTCTCCTGATTCTCTCACACGGCACTCTCCTGATTCTCTCACACGTCACTCTCCTGATTCTCCTAAACGCCACTCTCTATGATTCTTCCACACATCATTCTCCTGATTCTTCCACACGTCACTCTCCTGATTCTCCCACACGTCACACTTCTGATTCTCCTACACGTCACTCTCCTGGTTCTCTCACACGTCACTCTCCTGATTCTCCTACACGTCACTCTCCTGATTCTCCCACACGTCACTCTTCTGATTCTCCCACACGTCACTCTCCTGATTCTCCTACATGTCACTCTCCTGATTCTCCCACACGTCACTCTCCTGATTCTCTCACACGTCACTCTCCTGATTCACTCACAAGTCACTCTCCTGATTCTCCTACACGGCACTCTCCTGATTCTCCTACATGTCACTCTCCTGATTCTCCCACACGTCAGTCTCCTGATTCTCTCACACGTCACTTTCCTGATCTCCTAAATGCCACTCTCCTGATTCTTCCCCTCGTCACTCTCCTGATTCTCCCACACGTCACTCTCCTGATTCTCTCACACGGCACTCTCCTGATTCTCTCACACGTCACTCTCCTGATTCTCCTAAACGCCACTCTCTATGATTTTCCACACGTCACTCTCCTGATTCTTCCACACGTCACTCTCCTGATTCTCCCACACGACACTCTCCTGATTCTCCCACACGTCACTCTCCTGATTCTCCCACATGTCACTCTCCTGATTCTCCAACACGTCACTCTCCTGATTCTCCCACACGTCACTCTCCTGATTCTCCCACACGTCACTCTCCTGATTCTCCCACACATCACTCTCCTGATTCTCCCACACGTCACTCTCCTGATTCTATTACATGTCACTCTCCTGATTCTCCCACACGTCACTCTCCTGATTCTCCCACACGTCACTCTCCTGATTCTGTCACACGTCACTCTCCTGATTCTTCCACCCGTCACTCTCCTGATTCTCCCACACGTCACTCTCCTGATTCTCCCACACATCAGTCTCCTGATTCTCTCACACGTCACTCTCCTGATTCACTCACACGTCACTATCCTGATTCTCTCACACGTCACTATCCTGATTCTCTCACATGTCACTTTCCTGATTTTCTCACACGTCACTCTCCTGATTCTCCCACACGTCACTCTCCTGATTCTCCTACATGTCACTCTCCTGATTCTCCCACACGTCACTCTCCTGATTCTCTCACACGTCACTCTCCTGATTCACTCACAAGTCACTCTCCTGATTCTCCTACACGGCACTCTCCTGATTCTCCTACATGTCACTCTCCTGATTCTCCCACACGTCAGTCTCCTGATTCTCTCACATGTCACTTTCCTGATCTCCTAAATGCCACTCTCCTGATTCTTCCCCACGTCACTCTCCTGATTCTCCCACACGTCACTCTCCTGATTCTCTCACACGGCACTCTCCTGATTCTCTCACACGTCACTCTCCTGATTCTCCTAAACGCCACTCTCTATGATTTTCCACACGTCACTCTCCTAATTCTTCCACACGTCACTCTCCTGATTCTCCCACACGTCACTCTCCTGATTCTCCCACACGTCACTCTCCTGATTCTCCCACATGTCACTCTCCTGATTCTCCAACACGTCACTCTCCTGATTCTCCCACACGTCACTCTCCTGATTCTCCCACACGTCACTCTCCTGATTCTCCCACACATCACTCTCCTGATTCTCCCACACGTCACTCTCCTGATTCTATTACATGTCACTCTCCTGATTCTCCCACACGTCACTCTCCTGATTCTCCCACACGTCACTCTCCTGATTCTTTCACACGTCACTCTCCTGATTCTTCCACCCGTCACTCTCCTGATTCTCCCACACGTCACTCTCCTGATTCTCCCACACATCAGTCTCCTGATTCTCTCACACGTCACTCTCCTTATTCACTCACACGTCACTATCCTGATTCTCTCACACGTCACTATCCTGATTCTCTCACATGTCACTCTCCTGATTCTCCCACATGTCACTCTCCTGATTCTCCCACACGTCACACTCCCGATTCTATAACAAGTCACTCTACTGATTCTCCCACATGTCACTCTCCTGATTCTCACACATGTCACTCTCCTGATTCTCCCACATGTCACTCTCCTGATTCTCCTACATATCACTCTCCTGATTCTCTGACACGTCACTCTGCTCATTCTCCCACACGTTACTCTCCTGATTCTCCCACATGTCACTCTCCGGATTCTCCTACATAATACTCTCCTGATTCTCTGACACGTCACTCTGCTAATTCTCCCACACGTCACTCTACTGATTCTGCCACACGTCACTCTCCTGATTCTCCCACATGTCACTCTCCTGATTCTCCTACATATCACTCTCCTGATTCTCTGACACGTCACTCTGCTCATTCTCCCACACGTCACTCTTCTGATACTTCCAAACGTCACTCTCCTGATTCTCCCACACGTCTGTCTCCTGATTCTCTCACACGTCACTCTCCTGATTCTCCCACATGTCACTCTCCTGATTCTCCCACATGTCAATCTCCTGATTCTCCTACATATCACTCTCCTGATTCTCTGACACGTCACTCTGCTCATTCTGCCACACGTCACTCTCCTGATTCTCCCACATGTCACTCTCCTGATTCTCCTACATATCACTCTCCTGATTCTCTGACACGTCACTCTGCTCATTCTCCCACACGTCACTCTTCTGATACTTCCAAACGTCACTCTCCTGATTCTCCCACACGTCTGTCTCCTGATTCTCTCACACGTTACTCTCCTGATTCTCCCACACGTCACTCTCCTGATTCTCCCACAAGTCACTCTCCTGATTCTCCCACACGTCACTCTCCTGATTCTCCCACACGACACTCTCCTGATTCTGCCACACGTCACTCTCCGGATTCTCCCACACGTCACTCTCCGGATTCTCCCACACGTCACTCTCCTGATTCTCCCACACGTCACTCTCCTGATTCTCCTACATATCACTCTCCTGATTCTCTCACACGTCACTCTGCTCATTCTCCCACACGTCACTCTCCTGATTCTTCCAAACGTCACTCTCCTGATTCTCCCACACGTCAGTCTCCTGATTCTCTCACACGTTACTCTCCTGATTCTCCCACACGTCACTCTCCTGATTCTCCCACAAGTAACTCTCCTGATTCTCCCACACGTCACTCTCCTGATTCTCCCACACGTCACTCTCCTGATTCTCCCACACGTCACTCTCCTGATTCTCCCACACGTCACTCTCCTGATTCTCCCACACGTCACTCTCCTGATTCTTCCAAATGTCACTCTCCTGATTCTCCCACACGTCAGTCTCCTGATTCTCTCACACGTTACTCTCCTGATTCTCCCACTCGTCACTCTCCTGATTCTCCCACAAGTCACTCTCCTGATTCTCCCACACGTCACTCTCCTGATTCTCCCACACGTCACTCTCCTGATACTCCCACACGTCACTCTCCTGATTCTCCCACACGTCACTCTTCTGATTCTCCCACACGTCACTCTCCTGATTCTCCCACACGTCACTCTCCTGATTCTCCTACACATCACTCTTCTGATTCTCTCACACGTCACTCTCCTGATTCTCCCACACGTCACTCTCCTGATTCTATTACATGTCACTCTCCTGATTCTCCCACACGTCACTCTCCTGATTCTCCCACACGTCACTCTCCTGATTCTGTCACACGTCACTCTCCTGATTCTTCCACCCGTCACTCTCCTGATTCTCCCACACGTCACTCTCCTGATTCTCCCACACATCAGTCTCCTGATTCTCTCACACGTCACTCTCCTGATTCACTCACACGTCACTATCCTGATTCTCTCACACGTCACTATCCTGATTCTCTCACATGTCACTTTCCTGATTTTCTCACACGTCACTCTCCTGATTCTCCCACACGTCACTCTCCTGATTCTCCAACATGTCACTCTCCTGATTCTCCCACACGTCACTCTCCTGATTCTCTCACACGTCACTCTCCTGATTCACTCACAAGTCACTCTCCTGATTCTCCTACACGGCACTCTCCTGATTCTCCTACATGTCACTCTCCTGATTCTCCCACACGTCAGTCTCCTGATTCTCTCACATGTCACTTTCCTGATCTCCTAAATGCCACTCTCCTGATTCTTCCCCACGTCACTCTCCTGATTCTCCCACACGTCACTCTCCTGATTCTCTCACACGGCACTCTCCTGATTCTCTCACACGTCACTCTCCTGATTCTCCTAAACGCCACTCTCTATGATTTTCCACACGTCACTCTCCTAATTCTTCCACACGTCACTCTCCTGATTCTCCCACACGTCACTCTCCTGATTCTCCCACACGTCACTCTCCTGATTCTCCCACATGTCACTCTCCTGATTCTCCAACACGTCACTCTCCTGATTCTCCCACACGTCACTCTCCTGATTCTCCCACACGTCACTCTCCTGATTCTCCCACACATCACTCTCCTGATTCTCCCACACGTCACTCTCCTGATTCTATTACATGTCACTCTCCTGATTCTCCCACACGTCACTCTCCTGATTCTCCCACACGTCACTCTCCTGATTCTTTCACACGTCACTCTCCTGATTCTTCCACCCGTCACTCTCCTGATTCTCCCACACGTCACTCTCCTGATTCTCCCACACATCAGTCTCCTGATTCTCTCACACGTCACTCTCCTTATTCACTCACACGTCACTATCCTGATTCTCTCACACGTCACTATCCTGATTCTCTCACATGTCACTCTCCTGATTCTCCCACATGTCACTCTCCTGATTCTCCCACACGTCACACTCCCGATTCTATAACAAGTCACTCTACTGATTCTCCCACATGTCACTCTCCTGATTCTCACACATGTCACTCTCCTGATTCTCCCACATGTCACTCTCCTGATTCTCCTACATATCACTCTCCTGATTCTCTGACACGTCACTCTGCTCATTCTCCCACACGTTACTCTCCTGATTCTCCCACATGTCACTCTCCGGATTCTCCTACATAATACTCTCCTGATTCTCTGACACGTCACTCTGCTCATTCTCCCACACGTCACTCTACTGATTCTGCCACACGTCACTCTCCTGATTCTCCCACATGTCACTCTCCTGATTCTCCTACATATCACTCTCCTGATTCTCTGACACGTCACTCTGCTCATTCTCCCACACGTCACTCTTCTGATACTTCCAAACGTCACTCTCCTGATTCTCCCACACGTCTGTCTCCTGATTCTCTCACACGTCACTCTCCTGATTCTCCCACATGTCACTCTCCTGATTCTCCCACATGTCAATCTCCTGATTCTCCCACACGTCACTCTCCTGATTCTCCCACACGACACTCTCCTGATTCTCCCACACGTCACTCTCCGGATTCTCCCACACGTCACTCTCCGGATTCTCCCACACGTCACTCTCCTGATTCTCCCACACGTCACTCTCCTGATTCTCCTACATATCACTCTCCTGATTCTCTCACACGTCACTCTGCTCATTCTCCCACACGTCACTCTCCTGATTCTTCCAAACGTCACTCTCCTGATTCTCCCACACGTCAGTCTCCTGATTCTCTCACACGTTACTCTCCTGATTCTCCCACACGTCACTCTCCTGATTCTCCCACAAGTAACTCTCCTGATTCTCCCACACGTCACTCTCCTGATTCTCCCACACGTCACTCTCCTGATTCTCCCACACGTCACTCTCCTGATTCTCCCACACGTCACTCTCCTGATTCTTCCAAACGTCACTCTCCTGATTCTCCCACACGTCAGTCTCCTGATTCTCTCACACGTTACTCTCCTGATTCTCCCACACGTCACTCTCCTGATTCTCCCACAAGTCACTCTCCTGAATCTCCCACACGTCACTCTCCTGATTCTCCCACACGTCACTCTCCTGATTCTCCCACACGTCACTCTCCGGATTCTCCCACACGTCACTCTCCTGATTCTCCCACACGTCACTCTCCTGATTCTCCTACACATCACTCTGCTCATTCTCCCACACTTCACTCTCCTGATTCTCCCACACGTCACTCTCCTGATTCTCCCACACGTCACTCTCCTGATTCTCCCACACGTCACTCTCCTGATTCTCCCACACGTCACTCTCCTGATTCTTCCAAATGTCACTCTCCTGATTCTCCCACACGTCAGTCTCCTGATTCTCTCACACGTTACTCTCCTGATTCTCCCACTCGTCACTCTCCTGATTCTCCCACAAGTCACTCTCCTGATTCTCCCACACGTCACTCTCCTGATTCTCCCACACGTCACTCTCCTGATACTCCCACACGTCACTCTCCTGATTCTCCCACACGTCACTCTTCTGATTCTCCCACACGTCACTCTCCTGATTCTCCCACACGTCACTCTCCTGATTCTCCTACACATCACTCTCCTGATTCTCTCACACGTCACTCTCCTGATTCTCCCACACGTCACTCTTCTGATTCTCCCATGTCACTCTCCTGATTCTCCCACATGTCACTCTCCTGATACTCCCACATGTCACTCTCCTGATTCTCCCACACGTCACACTCCCGATTCTATAACAAGTCACTCTACTGATTCTCCCACACGTCACTCTCCTGATTCTACCACACGTCACTCTTCTGATTCTCTCACACGTCACTCTCCTGATTCTCCCACATGTCACTCTCCTGATTCTCTGACACGTCACTCTGCTCATTCTCCCACACGTTACTCTCCTGATTCTCCCACATGTCACTCTCCGGATTCTCCTACATAATACTCTCCTGATTCTCTGACACGTCACTCTGCTCATTCTCCCACACGTCACTCTACTGATTCTGCCACACGTCACTCTCCTGATTCTCCCACATGTCACTCTCCTGATTCTCCTACATATCACTCTCCTGATTCTCTGACACGTCACTCTGCTCATTCTCCCACACGTCACTCTTCTGATACTTCCAAACGTCACTCTCCTGATTCTCCCACACGTCTGTCTCCTGATTCTCTCACACGTCACTCTCCTGATTCTCCCACATGTCACTCTCCTGATTCTCCCACATGTCAATCTCCTGATTCTCCTACATATCACTCTCCTGATTCTCTGACACGTCACTCTGCTCATTCTGCCACACGTCACTCTCCTGATTCTCCCACATGTCACTCTCCTGATTCTCCTACATATCACTCTCCTGATTCTCTGACACGTCACTCTGCTCATTCTCCCACACGTCACTCTTCTGATACTTCCAAACGTCACTCTCCTGATTCTCCCACACGTCTGTCTCCTGATTCTCTCACACGTTACTCTCCTGATTCTCCCACACGTCACTCTCCTGATTCTCCCACAAGTCACTCTCCTGATTCTCCCACACGTCACTCTCCTGATTCTCCCACACGACACTCTCCTGATTCTCCCACACGTCACTCTCCGGATTCTCCCACACGTCACTCTCCGGATTCTCCCACACGTCACTCTCCTGATTCTCCCACACGTCACTCTCCTGATTCTCCTACATATCACTCTCCTGATTCTCTCACACGTCACTCTGCTCATTCTCCCACACGTCACTCTCCTGATTCTTCCAAACGTCACTCTCCTGATTCTCCCACACGTCAGTCTCCTGATTCTCTCACACGTTACTCTCCTGATTCTCCCACACGTCACTCTCCTGATTCTCCCACAAGTAACTCTCCTGATTCTCCCACACGTCACTCTCCTGATTCTCCCACACGTCACTCTCCTGATTCTCCCACACGTCACTCTCCTGATTCTCCCACACGTCACTCTCCTGATTCTTCCAAACGTCACTCTCCTGATTCTCCCACACGTCAGTCTCCTGATTCTCTCACACGTTACTCTCCTGATTCTCCCACACGTCACTCTCCTGATTCTCCCACAAGTCACTCTCCTGAATCTCCCACACGTCACTCTCCTGATTCTCCCACACGTCACTCTCCTGATTCTCCCACACGTCACTCTCCGGATTCTCCCACACGTCACTCTCCTGATTCTCCCACACGTCACTCTCCTGATTCTCCTACACATCACTCTGCTCATTCTCCCACACTTCACTCTCCTGATTCTCCCACACGTCACTCTCCTGATTCTCCCACACGTCACTCTCCTGATTCTCCCACACGTCACTCTCCTGATTCTCCCACACGTCACTCTCCTGATTCTTCCAAATGTCACTCTCCTGATTCTCCCACACGTCAGTCTCCTGATTCTCTCACACGTTACTCTCCTGATTCTCCCACTCGTCACTCTCCTGATTCTCCCACAAGTCACTCTCCTGATTCTCCCACACGTCACTCTCCTGATTCTCCCACACGTCACTCTCCTGATACTCCCACACGTCACTCTCCTGATTCTCCCACACGTCACTCTTCTGATTCTCCCACACGTCACTCTCCTGATTCTCCCACACGTCACTCTCCTGATTCTCCTACACATCACTCTCCTGATTCTCTCACACGTCACTCTCCTGATTCTCCCACACGTCACTCTTCTGATTCTCCCATGTCACTCTCCTGATTCTCCCACATGTCACTCTCCTGATACTCCCACATGTCACTCTCCTGATTCTCCCACACGTCACACTCCCGATTCTATAACAAGTCACTCTACTGATTCTCCCACACGTCACTCTCCTGATTCTACCACATGTCACTCTTCTGATTCTCTCACACGTCACTCTCCTGATTCTCCCACATGTCACTCTCCTGATTCTCCCACATGTCACTCTCCTGATTCTCCCACATGTCATTCTCCTGATTCTCCTACATGTCACTCTCCTGATTCTCTGACACGTCACTCTGCTCATTCTCCCACACGTCACTCTCCTGATTCTCCCACATGTCACTCTCCTGATTCTCCCACATGTCATTCTCCTGATTCTCCTACATGTCACTCTCCTGATTCTCTGACACGTCACTCTGCTCATTCTCCCACACGTCACTCTCCTGATTCTCCCACATGTCACTCTCCTGATTCTCCTACATATCACTCTCCTGATTCTCTGACACATCACTCTGCTCATTCTCCCACACGTCACTCTCCTGATTCTTCCAAACGTCACTCTCCTGATTCTCCCACACGTCAGTCTCCTGATTCTCTCACACGTTACTCTCCTGATTCTCCCACACGTCACTCTCCTGATTCTCCCACACGTCACTCTTCTGATTCTCCCACAAGTCACTCTCCTGATTCTCCCACACGTCACTCTCCTGATTCTCCCACACGTCACTCTCCTGATTCTCCCACACGTCACTCTCCGGATTCTCCCACACGTCACTCTCCTGATTCTCCCACACGTCACTCTCCTGATTCTCCTACATGTCACTCTCCTGATTCTCTCACACGTCACTCTGCTCATTCTCCCACACGTCACTCTCCTGATTCTTCCAAACGTCACTCTCCTGATTCTCCCACACGTCAGTCTCCTGATTCTCTCACACGTTACTCTCCTGATTCTCCCACACGTCACTCTCCTGATTCTCCCACAAGTAACTCTCCTGATTCTCCCACACGTCACTCTCCTGATTCTCCCACACGTCACTCTCCTGATTCTCCCACACGTCACTCTCCTGATTCTCCCACACGTCACTCTCCTGATTCTTCCAAACGTCACTCTCCTGATTCTCCCAAACGTCAGTCTCCTGATTCTCTCACATGTTACTCTCCTGATTCTCCCACACGTCACTCTCCTGATTCTCCCACAAGTCACTCTCCTGATTCTCCCACACGTCACTCTCCTGATTCTCCCACACGTCACTCTCCTGATACTCCCACACGTCACTCTCCTGATTCTCCCACACGTCACTCTCCGGATTCTCCCACACGTCACACTCCTGATTCTCCCACACGTCACTCTCCTGATTCTCCTACATGTCACTCTCCTGATTCTCTCACACGTCACTCTGCTCATTCTCCCACACGTCACTCTCCTGATTCTTCCACACGTCACTCTCCTGATTTTCCCACACGTCACTCTCCTGATTCTCCCACAAGTCACTCTCCTGATTCTCTCACACATCACTCTCCTGATTCTCCTACACGTCACTCTCCTGATTCTCCCACACGTCACTCTCCTGATTCTCCTACACGTCACTCTGCTCCTTCTCCCACACGTCACTCTTCTGATTCTATTACACGTCACTCTTCTGATTCTCCCACACATCACTCTCCTGATTCTCCCACACGTCACTCTTCTGATTCTCCTACACGTCACTCTCCTGATTCTCTCACACGTCACTCTCCTGATTCTCCTACACGTCACTCTCCTGATTCTCCCACACGTCACTCTTCTGATTCTCCCACACGTCACTCTCCTGATTCTCCCACACATCACTCTCCTGATTCTCCCACATGTCACTCTCCTGATTCTCCCACATGTCACTCTCCTGATTCTCTCACACGTCACTCTCCTGATTCTCTCACAAGTCACTCTCCTGATTCTCCTACATGGCACTCTCCTGATTCTCCTACATGTCACTCTCCTGATTCTCCCACACGTCAGTCTCCTGATTCTCTCACACGTCACTTTCCTGAATCTCCTAAATGCCACTCTCCTGATTCTTCCCCACGTCACTCTCCTGATTCTCTCACACGGCACTCTCCTGATTCTCTCACACGTCACTCTCCTGATTCTCCTAAACGCCACTCTCTATGATTCTTCCACACATCATTCTCCTGATTCTTCCACACGTCACTCTCCTGATTCTCCCACACGTCACTCTTCTGATTCTCCTACACGTCACTCTCCTGATTCTCTCACACGTCACTCTCCTGATTCTCCTACACGTCACTCTCCTGATTCTCCCACACGTCACTCTTCTGATTCTCCCACACGTCACTCTCCTGATTCTCCTACATGTCACTCTCCTGATTCTCCCACACATCACTCTCCTGATTCTCTCACACGTCACTCTCCTGATTCACTCACAAGTCACTCTCCTGATTCTCCTACACGCCACTCTCCTGATTCTCCTACATGTCACTCTCCTGATTCTCCCACACGTCAGTCTCCTGATTCTCTCACACGTCACTTTCCTGATCTCCTAAATGCCACTCTCCTGATTCTTCCCCTCGTCACTCTCCTGATTCTCCCACACGTCACTCTCCTGATTCTCTCACACGGCACTCTCCTGATTCTCTCACACGTCACTCTCCTGATTCTCCTAAACGCCACTCTCTATTATTTTCCACACGTCACTCTCCTGATTCTTCCACACGTCACTCTCCTGATTCTCCCACACGTCACTCTCCTGATTCTCCCACACGTCACTCTCCTGATTTTCCCATATGTCACTCTCCTGATTCTCCCACACGTCACTCTCCTGATTCTCCCACACGTCACTCTCCTGATTCTCCCACACGTCACTCTCCTGATTTTCCCATATGTCACTATCCTGATTCTCTCACACGTCACTATCCTGATTCTCTCACATGTCACTTTCCTGATTTTCTCACACGTCACTCTCCTGATTCTCCCACACGTCACTCTCCTGATTCTCCTACATGTCACTCTCCTGATTCTCCCACACGTCACTCTCCTGATTCTCTCACACGTCACTCTCCTGATTCACTCACAAGTCACTCTCCTGATTCTCCTACACGGCACTCTCCTGATTCTCCTACATGTCACTCTCCTGATTCTCCCACACGTCAGTCTCCTGATTCTCTCACACGTCACTTTCCTGATCTCCTAAATGCCACTCTCCTGATTCTTCCCCACGTCACTCTCCTGATTCTCCCACACGTCACTCTCCTGATTCTCTCACACGGCACTCTCCTGATTCTCTCACACGTCACTCTCCTGATTCTCCCACATGTCACTCTCCTGATTCTCCAACACGTCACTCTCCTGATTCTCCCACACGTCACTCTCCTGATTCTCCCACACGTCACTTTCCTGATTCTCCCACACGTCACTCTCCTGATTCTATTACATGTCACTCTCCTGATTCTCCCACACGTCACTCTCCTGATTCTCCCACACGTCACTCTCCTGATTCTGTCACACGTCACTCTCCTGATTCTTCCACCCGTCACTCTCCTGATTCTCCCACACGTCACTCTCCTGATTCTCCCACACATCAGTCTCCTGATTCTCTCACACGTCACTCTCCTGATTGACTCACACGTCACTATCCTGATTCTCTCACACGTCACTATCCTGATTCTCTCACATGTCACTTTCCTGATTTTCTCACACGTCACTCTCCTGATTCTCTCACACGTCACTCTCCTGATTCTCTCACACGTCACTCTCCTGATTCTCCCACACATCACTCTCCTGATTCTCTCTCACGTCACTCTCCTGATTCTCTCACACGTCACTCTCCTGATTCTCTCACACGTCACTATCCTGATTCTCTCACACGTCACTATCCTGATTCTCTCACATGTCACTCTCCTGATTTTCTCACACGTCACTCTCCTGATTCTCTCACACGTCACTCTCCTGATTCTCTCACACGTCACTTTCCTGATTCTCCCACAAGTAACTCTCCTGATTCTCCCACACGTCACTCTCCTGATTCTCCCACACGTCACTCTCCTGATTCTCCCACACGTCACTCTCCTGATTCTTCCAAACGTCACTCTCCTGATTCTCTCACACGTTACTCTCCTGATTCTCCCACACGTCACTCTCCTGATTCTCCCACAAGTCACTCTCCTGGTTCTCCCACACGTCACTCTCCTGATACTCCCACACGTTACTCTCCTGATTCTCCCACACGTCACTCTCTGGATTCTCCCACACGTCACTCTCCTGATTCTCCCACACGTCACTCTCCTGATTCTCCTACATATCACTCTCCTGATTCTCTCACACGTCACTCTGCTCATTCTCCCACACGTCACTCTCCTGATTCTTCCACACGTCACTCTCCTGATTTTCCCACACGTCACTCTCCTGATTCTCCCACAAGTCACTCTCCTGATTCTCTCACACGTCACTCTCCTGATTCTCCTACACGTCACTCTCCTGATTCTCCCACACGTCACTCTCCTGATTCTCCCACATGTCACTCTGCTCATTCTCCCACACGTCACTCTCCTGATTCTATTACATGTCACTCTCCTGATTCTCCCACACATCACTCTCCTGATTCTCCCACATGTCACTCTTCTGATTCTCCTACACGTCACTCTCCTGATTCTCTCACACGTCACTCTCCTGATTCTCCTACACGTCACTCTCCTGATTCTCCCACACGTCACTCTTCTGATTCTCCCAGACGTCACTCTCCTGATTCTCCCACACGTCACTCTCCTGATTCTCCCAGAAGTCACTCTCCTGAATCTCCCACACGTCACTCTCCTGATTCTCCCACACATCACTCTCCTGATTCTCCCACACGTCACTCTCCGGATTCTCCCACACGTCACTCTCCTGATTCTCCCACACGTCACTCTCCTGATTCTCCTACACATCACTCTGCTCATTCTCCCACACGTCACTCTCCTGATTCTCCCACACGTCACTCTCCTGATTCTCCCACACGTCACTCTCCTGATTCTCCCACACGTCACTCTCCTGATTCTCCCACACGTCACTCTCCTGATTCTTCCAAATGTCACTCTCCTGATTCTCCCACACGTCAGTCTCCTGATTCTCTCACACGTTACTCTCCTGATTCTCCCACACGTCACTCTCCTGATTCTCCCACAAGTCACTCTCCTGATTCTCCCACACGTCACTCTCCTGATTCTCCCACACGTCACTCTCCTGATACTCCCACACGTCACTCTCCTGATTCTCCCACACGTCACTCTTCTGTATCTCCCACACGTCACTCTCCTGATTCTCCCACACGTCACTCTCCTGATTCTCCTACACATCATTCTCCTGATTCTCTCACATGTCACTCTCCTGATTCTCCCACACGTCATTCTCCTGATTCTCCTACATGTCACTCTCCTGATTCTCTGACACGTCACTCTGCTCATTCTCCCACACGTCACTCTCCTGATTCTCCCACATGTCACTCTCCTGATTCTCCTACATGTCACTCTCCTGATTCTCTGACACGTCACTCTGCTCATTCTCCCACACGTCACTCTCCTGATTCTTCCAAACGTCACTCTCCTGATTCTCCCACACGTCAGTCTCCTGATTCTCTCACACGTTACTCTCCTGATTCTCCCACACGTCACTCTCCTGATTCTCCCACAAGTCACTCTCCTGATTCTCCCACACGTCACTCTCCTGATTCTCCCACACGTCACTCTCCTGATTCTCCCACACGTCACTCTCCGGATTCTCCCACACGTCACTCTCCTGATTCTCCCACACGTCACTCTCCTGATTCTCCTACATGTCACTCTCCTGATTCTCTCACACGTCACTCTGCTCATTCTCCCACACGTCACTCTCCTGATTCTTCCAAACGTCACTCTCCTGATTCTCCCACACGTCAGTCTCCTGATTCTCTCACACGTTACTCTCCTGATTCTCCCACACGTCACTCTCCTGATTCTCCCACACGTCACTCTCCGGATTCTCCCACACGTCACACTCCTGATTCTCCCACACGTCACTCTCCTGATTCTCCCACACGTCACTCTCCTGATTCTCCCACACGTCACTCTCCTGATTCTCCCACACGTCACTCTGCTCCTTCTCCCACACGTCACTCTTCTGATTCTATTACACGTCACTCTTCTGATTCTCCCACACATCACTCTCCTGATTCTCCCACACGTCACTCTTCTGAATCTCCCACACGTCACTCTCCTGATTCTCCCACACGTCACTCTCCTGATTCTCCTACACATCATTCTCCTGATTCTCTCACATGTCACTCTCCTGATTCTCCCACACGTCATTCTCCTGATTCTCCTACATGTCACTCTCCTGATTCTCTGACACGTCACTCTGCTCATTCTCCCACACGTCACTCTCCTGATTCTCCCACATGTCACTCTCCTGATTCTCCTACATGTCACTCTCCTGATTCTCTGACACGTCACTCTGCTCATTCTCCCACACGTCACTCTCCTGATTCTTCCAAACGTCACTCTCCTGATTCTCCCACACGTCAGTCTCCTGATTCTCTCACACGTTACTCTCCTGATTCTCCCACACGTCACTCTCCTGATTCTCCCACAAGTCACTCTCCTGATTCTCCCACACGTCACTCTCCTGATTCTCCCACACGTCACTCTCCTGATTCTCCCACACGTCACTCTCCGGATTCTCCCACACGTCACTCTCCTGATTCTCCCACACGTCACTCTCCTGATTCTCCTACATGTCACTCTCCTGATTCTCTCACACGTCACTCTGCTCATTCTCCCACACGTCACTCTCCTGATTCTTCCAAACGTCACTCTCCTGATTCTCCCACACGTCAGTCTCCTGATTCTCTCACACGTTACTCTCCTGATTCTCCCACACGTCACTCTCCTGATTCTCCCACAAGTAACTCTCCTGATTCTCCCACACGTCACTCTCCTGATTCTCCCACACGTCACTCTCCTGATTCTCCCACACGTCACTCTCCTGATTCTCCCACACGTCACTCTCCTGATTCTTCCAAACGTCACTCTCCTGATTCTCCCAAACGTCAGTCTCCTGATTCTCTCACATGTTACTCTCCTGATTCTCCCACACGTCACTCTCCTGATTCTCCCACAAGTCACTCTCCTGATTCTCCCACACGTCACTCTCCTGATACTCCCACACGTCACTCTCCTGATTCTCCCACACGTCACTCTCCGGATTCTCCCACACGTCACACTCCTGATTCTCCCACACGTCACTCTCCTGATTCTCCCACACGTCACTCTCCTGATTCTCCCACACGTCACTCTCCTGATTCTCCCACACGTCACTCTGCTCCTTCTCCCACACGTCACTCTTCTGATTCTATTACACGTCACTCTTCTGATTCTCCCACACATCACTCTCCTGATTCTCCCACACGTCACTCTTCTGATTCTCCTACACGTCACTCTCCTGATTCTCTCACACGTCACTCTCCTGATTCTCCTACACGTCACTCTCCTGATTCTCCCACACGTCACTCTTCTGATTCTCCCACACGTCACTCTCCTGATTCTCCCACACATCACTCTCCTGATTCTCCCACATGTCACTCTCCTGATTCTCCCACATGTCACTCTCCTGATTCTCTCACACGTCACTCTCCTGATTCTCTCACAAGTCACTCTCCTGATTCTCCTACACGGCACTCTCCTGATTCTCCTACATGTCACTCTCCTGATTCTCCCACACGTCAGTCTCCTGATTCTCTCACACGTCACTTTCCTGATTCTCCCACAAGCCACTCTCCTGATTCTTCCCCACGTCACTCTCCTGATTCTCCCACACGTCACTCTCCTGATTCTCTCACACGGCACTCTCCTGATTCTCTCACACGTCACTCTCCTGATTCTCCTAAACGCCACTCTCTATGATTCTTCCACACATCATTCTCCTGATTCTTCCACACGTCACTCTCCTGATTCTCCCACATGTCACTCTTCTGATTCTCCTACACGTCACTCTCCTGATTCTCTCACACGTCACTCTCCTGATTCTCCTACACGTCACTCTCCTGATTCTCCCACACGTCACTCTTCTGATTCTCCCACACGTCACTCTCCTGATTCTCCTACATGTCACTCTCCTGATTCTCCCACACGTCACTCTCCTGATTCTCTCACACGTCACTCTCCTGATTCACTCACAAGTCACTCTCCTGATTCTCCTACACGGCACTCTCCTGATTCTCCTACATGTCACTCTCCTGATTCTCCCACACGTTAGTCTCCTGATTCTCTCACACGTCACTTTCCTGATCTCCTAAATGCCACTCTCCTGATTCTTCCCCTCGTCACTCTCCTGATTCTCCCACACGTCACTCTCCTGATTCTCTCACACGGCACTCTCCTGATTCTCTCACACGTCACTCTCCTGATTCTCCTAAACGCCACTCTCTATGATTTTCCACACGTCACTCTCCTGATTCTTCCACACGTCACTCTCCTGATTCTCCCACACGTCACTCTCCTGATTCTCCCACACGTCACTCTCCTGATTTTCCCACATGTCACTCTCCTGATTCTCCAACACGTCACTCTCCCGATTCTCCCACACGTCACTCTCCTGATTCTCCCACACGTCACTCTCCTGATTCTATTACATGTCACTCTCCTGATTCTCCCACACGTCACTCTCCTGATTCTCCCACACGTCACTCTCCTGATTCTGTCACACGTCACTCTCCTGATTCTTCCACCCGTCACTCTCCTGATTCTCCCACACGTCACTCTCCTGATTCTCCCACACATCAGTCTCCTGATTCTCTCACACGTCACTCTCCTGATTGACTCACACGTCACTATCCTGATTCTCTCACACGTCACTATCCTGATTCTCTCACACGTCACTTTCCTGATTTTCTCACACGTCACTCTCCTGATTCTCTCACACGTCACTCTCCTGATTCTCTCACACGTCACTCTCCTGATTCTCCCACACATCACTCTCCTGATTCTCTCTCACGTCACTCTCCTGATTCTCTCACACGTCACTCTCCTGATTCTCTCACACGTCACTATCCTGATTCTCTCACACGTCACTATCCTGATTCTCTCACATGTCACTCTCCTGATTTTCTCACACGTCACTCTCCTGATTCTCTCACACTTCACTCTCCTGATTCTCTCACACGTCACTTTCCTGATTCTCCCACAAGTAACTCTCCTGATTCTCCCACACGTCACTCTCCTGATTCTCCCACACGTCACTCTACTGATTCTCCCACACGTCACTCTCCTGATTCTCCCACACGTCACTCTCCTGATTCTTCCAAACGTCACTCTCCTGATTCTCTCACACGTCACTCTCCTGATTCTCCCACACGTCACTCTCCTGATTCTCCCACAAGTCACTCTCCTGGTTCTCCCACACGTCACTCTCCTGATTCTTCCACACGTCACTCTCCTGATTTTCCCACACGTCAGTCTCCTGCTTCTCCCACAAGTCACTCTCCTGATTCTCTCACACGTCACTCTTCTGATTCTCCCACAAGTCACTCTCCTGAATCTCCCACACGTCACTCTCCTGATTCTCCCACACGTCACTCTCCTGATTCTCCCACACGTCACTCTCCGGATTCTCCCACACGTCACTCTCCTGATTCTCCCACACGTCACTCTCCTGATTCTCCTACATGTCACTCTGCTCATTCTCCCACACGTCACTCTCCTGATTCTCCCACACGTCACTCTCCTGATTCTCCCACACGTCACTCTCCTGATTCTCCCACACGTCACTCTCCTGATTCTTCCAAATGTCACTCTCCTGATTCTCCCACACGTCAGTCTCCTGATTCTCTCACACGTTACTCTCCTGATTCTCCCACACGTCACTCTCCTGATTCTCCCACAAGTCACTCTCCTGATTCTCCCACACGTCACTCTCCTGATTCTCCCACACGTCACTCTCCTGATACTCCCACACGTCACTCTCCTGATTCTCCCACACATCACTCTTCTGATTCTCCCACACGTCACTCTCCTGATTCTCCCACTCGTCACTCTCCTGATTCTCCTACACATCACTCTCCTGATTCTCTCACACGTCACTCTCCTGATTCTCCCACACGTCACTCTTCTGATTCTCCCACATGTCACTCTCCTGATTCTCCCACATGTCACTCTCCTGATTCTCCCACATGTCACTCTCCTGATTCTCCCACACGTCACACTCCCGATTCTATAACAAGTCACTCTACTGATTCTCCCACACGTCACTCTCCTGATTCTACCACACGTCACTCTTCTGATTCTCTCACACGTCACTCTCCTGATTCTCCCACATGTCACTCTCCTGATTCTCCCACATGTCACTCTCCTGATTCTCCCACATGTCATTCTCCTGATTCTCCTACATGTCACTCTCCTGATTCTCTGACACGTCACTCTGCTCATTCTCCCACACGTCACTCTCCTGATTCTCCCACATGTCACTCTCCTGATTCTCCTACATATCACTCTCCTGATTCTCTGACACGTCACTCTGCTCATTCTCCCACACGTCACTCTCCTGATTCTTCCAAACGTCACTCTCCTGATTCTCCCACACGTCAGTCTCCTGATTCTCTCACACGTTACTCTCCTGATTCTCCCACACGTCACTCTCCTGATTCTCCCACAAGTCACTCTCCTGATTCTCCCACACGTCACTCTCCTGATTCTCCCACACGTCACTCTCCTGATTCTCCCACACGTCACTCTCCGGATTCTCCCACACGTCACTCTCCTGATTCTCCCACACGTCACTTTCCTGATTCTCCTACATGTCACTCTCCTGATTCTCTCACACGTCACTCTGCTCATTCTCCCACACGTCACTCTCCTGATTCTTCCAAACGTCACTCTCCTGATTCTCCCACACGTCAGTCTCCTGATTCTCTCACACGTTACTCTCCTGATTCTCCCACACGTCACTCTCCTGATTCTCCCACAAGTAACTCTCCTGATTCTCCCACACGTCACTCTCCTGATTCTCCCACACGTCACTCTCCTGATTCTCCCACACGTCACTCTCCTGATTCTCCCACACGTCACTCTCCTGATTCTTCCAAACGTCACTCTCCTGATTCTCCCAAACGTCAGTCTCCTGATTCTCTCACATGTTACTCTCCTGATTCTCCCACACGTCACTCTCCTGATTCTCCCACAAGTCACTCTCCTGATTCTCCAACACGTCACTCTCCTGATTCTCCCACACGTCACTCTCCTGATACTCCCACACGTCACTCTCCTGATTCTCCCACACGTCACTCTCCGGATTCTCCCACACGTCACACTCCTGATTCTCCCACACGTCACTCTCCTGATTCTCCTACATGTCACTCTCCTGATTCTCTCACACGTCACTCTGCTCATTCTCCCACACGTCACTCTCCTGATTCTTCCACACGTCACTCTCCTGATTTTCCCACACGTCACTCTCCTGATTCTCCCACAAGTCACTCTCCTGATTCTCTCACACATCACTCTCCTGATTCTCCTACACGTCACTCTCCTGATTCTCCCACACGTCACTCTCCTGATTCTCCCACACGTCACTCTGCTCCTTCTCCCACACGTCACTCTTCTGATTCTATTACACGTCACTCTTCTGATTCTCCCACACATCACTCTCCTGATTCTCCCACACGTCACTCTTCTGATTCTCCTACACGTCACTCTCCTGATTTTCTCACACGTCACTCTCCTGATTCTCCTACACGTCACTCTCCTGATTCTCCCACACGTCACTCTTCTGATTCTCCCACACGTCACTCTCCTGATTCTCCCACACATCACTCTCCTGATTCTCCCACATGTCACTCTCCTGATTCTCCCACATGTCACTCTCCTGATTCTCTCACACGTCACTCTCCTGATTCTCTCACAAGTCACTCTCCTGATTCTCCTACACGGCACTCTCCTGATTCTCCTACATGTCACTCTCCTGATTCTCCCACACGTCAGTCTCCTGATTCTCTCACACGTCACTTTCCTGATTCTCCTAAATGCCACTCTCCTGATTCTTCCCCACGTCACTCTCCTGATTCTCCCACACGTCACTCTCCTGATTCTCTCACACGGCACTCTCCTGATTCTCTCACACGTCACTCTCCTGATTCTCCTAAACGCCACTCTCTATGATTCTTCCACACATCATTCTCCTGATTCTTCCACACGTCACTCTCCTGATTCTCCCACACGTCACTCTTCTGATTCTCCTACACGTCACTCTCCTGATTCTCTCACACGTCACTCTCCTTATTCTCCTACACGTCACTCTTCTGATTCTCCCACACGTCACTCTCCTGATTCTCCTACATGTCACTCTCCTGATTCTCCCACACGTCACTCTCCTGATTCTCTCACACGTCACTCTCCTGATTCACTCACAAGTCACTCTCCTGATTCTCCTACACGGCACTCTCCTGATTCTCCTACATGTCACTCTCCTGATTCTCCCACACGTCAGTCTCCTGATTCTCTCACACGTCACTTTCCTGATCTCCTAAATGCCACTCTCCTGATTCTTCCCCTCGTCACTCTCCTGATTCTCCCACACGTCACTCTCCTGATTCTCTCACACGGCACTCTCCTGATTCTCTCACACGTCACTCTCCTGATTCTCCTAAACGCCACTCTCTATGATTTTCCACACGTCACTCTCCTGATTCTTCCACTCGTCACTCTCCTGATTCTCCCACACGTCACTCTCCTGATTCTCCCACACGTCACTCTCCTGATTTTCCCACATGTCACTCTCCTGATTCTCCAACACGTCACTCTCCTGATTCTCCCACACGTCACTCTCCTGATTCTCCCACACGTCACTCTCCTGATTCTCCCACACATCACTCTCCTGATTCTCCCACACGTCACTCTCCTGATTCTATTACATGTCACTCTCCTGATTCTCCCACATGTCACTCTCCTGATTCTCCCACACGTCACTCTCCTGATTCTGTCACACGTCACTCTCCTGATTCTTCCACCCGTCACTCTCCTGATTCTCCCACACGTCACTCTCCTGATTCTCCCACACATCAGTCTCCTGATTCTCTCACACGTCACTCTCCTGATTCACTCACACGTCACTATCCTGATTCTCTCACACGTCACTATCCTGATTCTCTCACATGTCACTTTCCTGATTTTCTCACACGTCACTCTCCTGATTCTGACACACGTCACTCTCCTGATTCTCCTACATGTCACTCTCCTGATTCTCCCACACGTCACTCTCCTGATTCTCTCACACGTCACTCTCCTGATTCACTCACAAGTCACTCTCCTGATTCTCCTACACGGCACTCTCCTGATTCTCCTACATGTCACTCTCCTGATTCTCCCACACGTCAGTCTCCTGATTCTCTCACACGTCACTTTCCTGATCTCCTAAATGCCACTCTCCTGATTCTTCCCCACGTCACTCTCCTGATTCTCCCACACGTCACTCTCCTGATTCTCTCACACGGCACTCTCCTGATTCTCTCACACGTCACTCTCCTGATTCTCCTAAACGCCACTCTCTATGATTTTCCACACGTCACTCTCCTGATTCTTCCACACGTCACTCTCCTGATTCTCCCACACGTCACTCTCCTGATTCTCCCACACGTCACTCTCCTGATTCTCCCACATGTCACTCTCCTGATTCTCCAACACGTCACTCTCCTGATTCTCCCACACGTCACTCTCCTGATTCTCCCACACGTCACTTTCCTGATTCTCCCACACATCACTCTCCTGATTCTCCCACACGTCACTCTCCTGATTCTATTACATGTCACTCTCCTGATTCTCCCACACGTCACTCTCCTGATTCTCCCACACGTCAATCTCCTGATTCTGTCACACGTCACTCTCCTGATTCTTCCACCCGTCACTCTCCTGATTCTCCCACACGTCACTCTCCTGATTCTCCCACACATCAGTCTCCTGATTCTCTCACACGTCACTCTCCTGATTCACTCACACGTCACTATCCTGATTCTCTCACACGTCACTATCCTGATTCTCTCACATGTCACTTTCCTGATTTTCTCACACGTCACTCTCCTGATTCTCTCACACGTCACTCTCCTGATTCTTTCACACGTCACTCTCCTGATTCTCCCACACATCACTCTCCTGATTCTCTCTCACGTCACTCTCCTGATTCTCTCACACGTCACTCTCCTGATTCTCTCACACGTCACTATCCTGATTCTCTCACACGTCACTATCCTGATTCTCTCACATGTCACTCTCCTGATTTTCTCACACGTCACTCTCCTGATTCTCTCACACGTCACTCTCCTGATTCTCTCACACGTCACTTTCCTGATTCTCCCACAAGTAACTCTCCTGATTCTCCCACACGTCACTCTCCTGATTCTCCCACACGTCACTCTCCTGATTCTCCCACACGTCACTCTCCTGATTCTCCCACACGTCACTCTCCTGATTCTTCCAAACGTCACTCTCCTGATTCTCTCACACGTTACTCTCCTGATTCTCCCACACGTCACTCTCCTGATTCTCCCACAAGTCACTCTCCTGGTTCTCCCACACGTCACTCTCCTGATACTCCCACACGTTACTCTCCTGATTCTCCCACACGTCCCTCTCTGGATTCTCCCACACGTCACTCTCCTGATTCTCCCACACGTCACTCTCCTGATTCTCCTACATATCACTCTCCTGATTCTCTCACACGTCACTCTGCTCATTCTCCCACACGTCACTCTCCTGATTCTTCCACACGTCACTCTCCTGATTTTCCCACACGTCACTCTCCTGATTCTCCCACAAGTCACTCTCCTGATTCTCTCACACGTCACTCTCCTGATTCTCCTACACGTCACTCTCCTGATTCTCCCACACGTCACTCTCCTGATTCTCCCACATGTCACTCTGCTCATTCTCCCACACGTCACTCTCCTGATTCTATTACATGTCACTCTCCTGATTCTCCCACACATCACTCTCCTGATTCTCCCACATGTCACTCTCCTGGTTCTCCCACACGTCACTCTCCTGATACTCCCACACGTTACTCTCCTGATTCTCCCACACGTCCCTCTCTGGATTCTCCCACACGTCACTCTCCTGATTCTCCCACACGTCACTCTCCTGATTCTCCTACATATCACTCTCCTGATTCTCTCACACGTCACTCTGCTCATTCTCCCACACGTCACTCTCCTGATTCTTCCACACGTCACTCTCCTGATTTTCCCACACGTCACTCTCCTGCTTCTCCCACAAGTCACTCTCCTGATTCTCTCACACGTCACTCTTCTGATTCTCCCAGACGTCACTCTCCTGATTCTCCCACACGTCACTCTCCTGATTCTCCCACAAGTCACTCTCCTGAATCTCCCACACGTCACTCTCCTGATTCTCCCACACGTCACTCTCCTGATTCTCCCACACGTCACTCTCCGGATTCTCCCACACGTCACTCTCCTGATTCTCCCACACGTCACTCTCCTGATTCTCCTACATATCACTCTGCTCATTCTCCCACACGTCACTCTCCTGATTCTCCCACACGTCACTCTCCTGATTCTCCCACACGTCACTCTCCTGATTCTCCCACACGTCACTCTCCTGATTCTTCCAAATGTCACTCTCCTGATTCTCCCACACGTCAGTCTCCTGATTCTCTCACACGTTACTCTCCTGATTCTCCCACACGTCACTCTCCTGATTCTCCCACAAGTCACTCTCCTGATTCTCCCACACGTCACTCTCCTGATTCTCCCACACGTCACTCTCCTGATACTCCCGCACGTCACTCTCCTGATTCTCCCACACGTCACTCTTCTGATTCTCCCACACGTCACTCTCCTGATTCTCCCAATCGTCACTCTCCTGATTCTCCTACACATCACTCTCCTGATTCTCTCACACGTCACTCTCCTGATTCTCCCACACGTCACTCTTCTGATTCTCCCACATGTCACTCTCCTGATTCTCCCACATGTCACTCTCCTGATTCTCCCACATGTCACTCTCCTGATTCTCCCACACGTCACACTCCCGATTCTATAACAAGTCACTCTACTGATTCTCCCACACGTCACTCTCCGGATTCTCCCACACGTCACTCTCCTGATTCTCCCACACGTCACTCTCCTGATTCTCCTACATATCACTCTGCTCATTCTCCCACACGTCACTCTCCTGATTCTCCCACACGTCACTCTCCTGATTCTCCCACACGTCACTCTCCTGATTCTCCCACACGTCACTCTCCTGATTCTTCCAAATGTCACTCTCCTGATTCTCCCACACGTCAGTCTCCTGATTCTCTCACACGTTACTCTCCTGATTCTCCCACACGTCACTCTCCTGATTCTCCCACAAGTCACTCTCCTGATTCTCCCACACGTCACTCTCCTGATTCTCCCACACGTCACTCTCCTGATACTCCCACACGTCACTCTCCTGATTCTCCCACACGTCACTCTTCTGATTCTCCCACACGTCACTCTCCTGATTCTCCCACTCGTCACTCTCCTGATTCTCCTACACGTCACTCTCCTGATTCTCTCACACGTCACTCTCCTGATTCTCCCACACATCACTCTTCTGATTCTCCCACATGTCACTCTCCTGATTCTCCCACATGTCACTCTCCTGATTCTCCCACATGTCACTCTCCTGATTCTCCCACACGTCACACTCCCGATTCTATAACAAGTCACTCTACTGATTCTCCCACACGTCACTCTCCTGATTCTACCACACGTCACTCTTCTGATTCTCTCACACGTCACTCTCCTGATTCTCCCACATGTCACTCTCCTGATTCTCCCACATGTCACTCTCCTGATTCTCCCACATGTCATTCTCCTGATTCTCCTACATGTCACTCTCCTGATTCTCTGACACGTCACTCTGCTCATTCTCCCACACGTCACTCTCCTGATTCTCCCACATGTCACTCTCCTGATTCTCCTACATATCACTCTCCTGATTCTCTGACACGTCACTCTGCTCATTCTACCACACGTCACTCTCCTGAGTCTTCCAAACGTCACTCTCCTGATTCTCCCACACGTCAGTCTCCTGATTCTCTGACACGTCACTCTGCTCATTCTCCCACACGTCACTCTCCTTATTCTCCCACATGTCACTCTCCTGATTCTCCTACATATCACTCTCCTGATTCTCTGACACGTCAGTCTGCTCATTCTCCCACACGTCACTCTCCTGATTCTTCCAAACGTCACTCTCCTGATTCTCCCACACGTCAGTCTCCTGATTCTCTCACACGTTACTCTCCTGATTCTCCCACACGTCACTCTCCTGATTCTCCCACAAGTCACTCTCCTGATTCTCCCACACGTCACTCTCCTGATTCTCCCACACGTCACTCTCCTGATTCTCCCACACGTCACTCTCCGGATTCTCCCACACGTCACTCTCCTGATTCTCCCACACGTCACTTTCCTGATTCTCCTACATGTCACTCTCCTGATTCTCTCACACGTCACTCTGCTCATTCTCCCACACGTCACTCTCCTGATTCTTCCAAACGTCACTCTCCTGATTCTCCCACACGTCAGTCTCCTGATTCTCTCACACGTTACTCTCCTGATTCTCCCACACGTCACTCTCCTGATTCTCCCACAAGTAACTCTCCTGATTCTCCCACACGTCACTCTCCTGATTCTCCCACACGTCACTCTCCTGATTCTCCCACACGTCACTCTCCTGATTCTTCCAAACGTCACTCTCCTGATTCTCCCAAACGTCAGTCTCCTGATTCTCTCACATGTTACTCTCCTGATTCTCCCACACGTCACTCTCCTGATTCTCCCACAAGTCACTCTCCTGATTCTCCAACACGTCACTCTCCTGATTCTCCCACACGTCACTCTCCTGATACTCCCACACGTCACTCTCCTGATTCTCCCACACGTCACTCTCCGGATTCTCCCACACGTCACACTCCTGATTCTCCCACACGTCACTCTCCTGATTCTCCTACATGTCACTCTCCTGATTCTCTCACACGTCACTCTGCTCATTCTCCCACACGTCACTCTCCTGATTCTTCCACACGTCACTCTCCTGATTTTCCCACACGTCACTCTCCTGATTCTCCCACAAGTCACTCTCCTGATTCTCTCACACATCACTCTCCTGATTCTCCTACACGTCACTCTCCTGATTCTCCCACACGTCACTCTCCTGATTCTCCCACACGTCACTCTGCTCCTTCTCCCACACGTCACTCTTCTGATTCTATTACACGTCACTCTTCTGATTCTCCCACACATCACTCTCCTGATTCTCCCACACGTCACTCTTCTGATTCTCCTACACGTCACTCTCCTGATTTTCTCACACGTCACTCTCCTGATTCTCCTACACGTCACTCTCCTGATTCTCCCACACGTCACTCTTCTGATTCTCCCACACGTCACTCTCCTGATTCTCCCACACATCACTCTCCTGATTCTCCCACATGTCACTCTCCTGATTCTCCCACATGTCACTCTCCTGATTCTCTCACACGTCACTCTCCTGATTCTCTCACAAGTCACTCTCCTGATTCTCCTACACGGCACTCTCCTGATTCTCCTACATGTCACTCTCCTGATTCTCCCACACGTCAGTCTCCTGATTCTCTCACACGTCACTTTCCTGATTCTCCTAAATGCCACTCTCCTGATTCTTCCCCACGTCACTCTCCTGATTCTCCCACACGTCACTCTCCTGATTCTCTCACACGGCACTCTCCTGATTCTCTCACACGTCACTCTCCTGATTCTCCTAAACGCCACTCTCTATGATTCTTCCACACATCATTCTCCTGATTCTTCCACACGTCACTCTCCTGATTCTCCCACACTTCACTCTTCTGATTCTCCTACACGTCACTCTCCTGATTCTCTCACACGTCACTCTCCTGATTCTCCTACACGTCACTCTTCTGATTCTCCCACACGTCACTCTCCTGATTCTCCTACATGTCACACTCCTGATTCTCCCACACGTCACTCTCCTGATTCTCTCACACGTCACTCTCCTGATTCACTCACAAGTCACTCTCCTGATTCTCCTACACGGCACTCTCCTGATTCTCCTACATGTCACTCTCCTGATTCTCCCACACGTCAGTCTCCTGATTCTCTCACACGTCACTTTCCTGATCTCCTAAATGCCACTCTCCTGATTCTTCCCCTCGTCACTCTCCTGATTCTCCCACACGTCACTCTCCTGATTCTCTCACACGGCACTCTCCTGATTCTCTCACACGTCACTCTCCTGATTCTCCTAAACGCCACTCTCTATGATTTTCCACACGTCACTCTCCTGATTCTTCCACACGTCACTCTCCTGATTCTCCCACACGTCACTCTCCTGATTCTCCTACATATCACTCTGCTCATTCTCCCACACGTCACTCTGCTGATTCTCTCACACGTTACTCTCCTGATTCTCCCACACGTCACTCTCCTGATTCTCCCACAAGTCACTCTCCTGATTCTCCCACACGTCACTCTCCTGATTCTCCCACACGTCACTCTCCTGATACTCCCACACGTCACTCTCCTGATTCTCCCACACGTCACTCTTCTGATTCTCCCACACGTCACTCTCCTGATTCTCCCACTCGTCACTCTCCTGATTCTCCTACACATCACTCTCCTGATTCTCCTACACGTCACTCTTCTGATTCTCCCACACGTCACTCTCCTGATTCTCCTACATGTCACACTCCTGATTCTCCCACACGTCACTCTCCTGATTCTCTCACACGTCACTCTCCTGATTCACTCACAAGTCACTCTCCTGATTCTCCTACACGGCACTCTCCTGATTCTCCTACATGTCACTCTCCTGATTCTCCCACACGTCAGTCTCCTGATTCTCTCACACGTCACTTTCCTGATCTCCTAAATGCCACTCTCCTGATTCTTCCCCTCGTCACTCTCCTGATTCTCCCACACGTCACTCTCCTGATTCTCTCACACGGCACTCTCCTGATTCTCTCACACGTCACTCTCCTGATTCTCCTAAACGCCACTCTCTATGATTTTCCACACGTCACTCTCCTGATTCTTCCACACGTCACTCTCCTGATTCTCCCACACGTCACTCTCCTGATTCTCCTACATATCACTCTGCTCATTCTCCCACACGTCACTCTCCTGATTCTCTCACACGTTACTCTCCTGATTCTCCCACACGTCACTCTCCTGATTCTCCCACAAGTCACTCTCCTGATTCTCCCACACGTCACTCTCCTGATTCTCCCACACGTCACTCTCCTGATACTCCCACACGTCACTCTCCTGATTCTCCCACACGTCACTCTTCTGATTCTCCCACACGTCACTCTCCTGATTCTCCCACTCGTCACTCTCCTGATTCTCCTACACATCACTCTCCTGATTCTCTCACACGTCACTCTGCTCATTCTCCCACACGTCACTCTTCTGATTCTCCCACATGTCACTCTCCTGATTCTCCCACATGTCACTCTCCTGATTCTCCCACATGTCACTCTCCTGATTCTCCCACACGTCACACTCCCGATTCTATAACAAGTCACTCTACTGATTCTCCCACACGTCACTCTCCTGATTCTACCACACGTCACTCTTCTGATTCTCTCACACGTCACTCTCCTGATTCTCCCACATGTCACTCTCCTGATTCTCCCACATGTCACTCTCCTGATTCTCCCACATGTCATTCTCCTGATTCTCCTACATGTCACTCTCCTGATTCTCTGACACGTCACTCTGCTCATTCTCCCACACGTCACTCTCCTGATTCTCCCACATGTCACTCTCCTGATTCTCCTACATATCACTCTCCTGATTCTCTGACACGTCACTCTGCTCATTCTCCCACACGTCACTCTCCTGATTCTTCCAAACGTCACTCTCCTGATTCTCCCACACGTCAGTCTCCTGATTCTCTGACACGTCACTCTGCTCATTCTCCCACACGTCACTCTCCTGATTCTCCCACATGTCACTCTCCTGATTCTCCTACATATCACTCTCCTGATTCTCTGACACGTCACTCTGCTCATTCTCCCACACGTCACTCTCCTGATTCTTCCAAACGTCACTCTCCTGATTCTCCCACACGTCAGTCTCCTGATTCTCTCACACGTTACTCTCCTGATTCTCCCACACGTCACTCTCCTGATTCTCCCACAAGTCACTCTCCTGATTCTCCCACACGTCACTCTCCTGATTCTCCCACACGTCACTCTCCTGATTCTCCCACACGTCACTCTCCGGATTCTCCCACACGTCACTCTCCTGATTCTCCCACACGTCACTTTCCTGATTCTCCTACATGTCACTCTCCTGATTCTCTCACACGTCACTCTGCTCATTCTCCCACACGTCACTCTCCTGATTCTTCCAAACGTCACTCTCCTGATTCTCCCACACGTCAGTCTCCTGATTCTCTCACACGTTACTCTCCTGATTCTCCCACACGTCACTCTCCTGATTCTCCCACAAGTAACTCTCCTGATTCTCCCACACGTCACTCTCCTGATTCTCCCACACGTCACTCTCCTGATTCTCCCACACGTCACTCTCCTGATTCTCCCACACGTCACTCTCCTGATTCTTCCAAACGTCACTCTCCTGATTCTCCCAAACGTCAGTCTCCTGATTCTCTCACATGTTACTCTCCTGATTCTCCCACACGTCACTCTCCTGATTCTCCCACAAGTCACTCTCCTGATTCTCCAACACGTCACTCTCCTGATTCTCCCACACGTCACTCTCCTGATACTCCCACACGTCACTCTCCTGATTCTCCCACACGTCACTCTCCTGATTCTCCCACACGTCACACTCCTGATTCTCCCACACGTCACTCTCCTGATTCTCCTACATGTCACTCTCCTGATTCTCTCACACGTCACTCTGCTCATTCTCCCACACGTCACTCTCCTGATTCTTCCACACGTCACTCTCCTGATTTTCCCACACGTCACTCTCCTGATTCTCCCACAAGTCACTCTCCTGATTCGCTCACACATCACTCTCCTGATTCTCCTACACGTCACTCTCCTGATTCTCCCACACGTCACTCTCCTGATTCTCCCACACGTCACTCTGCTCCTTCTCCCACACGTCACTCTTCTGATTCTATTACACGTCACTCTTCTGATTCTCCCACACATCACTCTCCTGATTCTCCCACACGTCACTCTTCTGATTCTCCTACACGTCACTCTCCTGATTTTCTCACACGTCACTCTCCTGATTCTCCTACACGTCACTCTCCTGATTCTCCCACACGTCACTCTTCTGATTCTCCCACACGTCACTCTCCTGATTCTCCCACACATCACTCTCCTGATTCTCCCACATGTCACTCTCCTGATTCTCCCACATGTCACTCTCCTGATTCTCTCACACGTCACTCTCCTGATTCTCTCACAAGTCACTCTCCTGATTCTCCTACACGGCACTCTCCTGATTCTCCTACATGTCACTCTCCTGATTCTCCCACACGTCAGTCTCCTGATTCTCTCACACGTCACTTTCCTGATTCTCCTAAATGCCACTCTCCTGATTCTTCCCCACGTCACTCTCCTGATTCTCCCACACGTCACTCTCCTGATTCTCTCACACGGCACTCTCCTGATTCTCTCACACGTCACTCTCCTGATTCTCCTAAACGCCACTCTCTATGATTCTTCCACACATCATTCTCCTGATTCTTCCACACGTCACTCTCCTGAATCTCCCACACGTCACTCTTCTGATTCTCCTACACGTCACTCTCCTGATTCTCTCACACGTCACTCTCCTGATTCTCCTACACGTCACTCTTCTGATTCTCCCACACGTCACTCTCCTGATTCTCCTACATGTCACTCTCCTGATTCTCCCACACGTCACTCTCCTGATTCTCCCACACGTCAATCTCCTGATTCTGTCACACGTCACTCTCCTGATTCTTCCACCCGTCACTCTCCTGATTCTCCCACACGTCACTCTCCTGATTCTCCCACACATCAGTCTCCTGATTCTCTCACACGTCACTCTCCTGATTCACTCACACGTCACTATCCTGATTCTCTCACACGTCACTATCCTGATTCTCTCACATGTCACTTTCCTGATTTTCTCACACGTCACTCTCCTGATTCTCTCACACGTCACTCTCCTGATTCTTTCACACGTCACTCTCCTGATTCTCCCACACATCACTCTCCTGATTCTCTCTCACGTCACTCTCCTGATTCTCTCACACGTCACTCTCCTGATTCTCTCACACGTCACTATCCTGATTCTCTCACACGTCACTATCCTGATTCTCTCACATGTCACTCTCCTGATTTTCTCACACGTCACTCTCCTGATTCTCTCACACGTCACTCTCCTGATTCTCTCACACGTCACTTTCCTGATTCTCCCACAAGTAACTCTCCTGATTCTCCCACACGTCACTCTCCTGATTCTCCCACACGTCACTCTCCTGATTCTCCCACACGTCACTCTCCTGATTCTCCCACACGTCACTCTCCTGATTCTCCCACACGTCACTCTCCTGATTCTTCCAAACGTCACTCTCCTGATTCTCTCACACGTTACTCTCCTGATTCTCCCACACGTCACTCTCCTGATTCTCCCACAAGTCACTCTCCTGGTTCTCCCACACGTCACTCTCCTGATACTCCCACACGTTACTCTCCTGATTCTCCCACACGTCCCTCTCTGGATTCTCCCACACGTCACTCTCCTGATTCTCCCACACGTCACTCTCCTGATTCTCCTACATATCACTCTCCTGATTCTCTCACACGTCACTCTGCTCATTCTCCCACACGTCACTCTCCTGATTCTTCCACACGTCACTCTCCTGATTTTCCCACACGTCACTCTCCTGATTCTCCCACAAGTCACTCTCCTGATTCTCTCACACGTCACTCTCCTGATTCTCCTACACGTCACTCTCCTGATTCTCCCACACGTCACTCTCCTCATTCTCCCACATGTCACTCTGCTCATTCTCCCACACGTCACTCTCCTGATTCTATTACATGTCACTCTCCTGATTCTCCCACACATCACTCTCCTGATTCTCCCACATGTCACTCTCCTGGTTCTCCCACACGTCACTCTCCTGATACTCCCACACGTTACTCTCCTGATTCTCCCACACGTCCCTCTCTGGATTCTCCCACACGTCACTCTCCTGATTCTCCCACACGTCACTCTCCTGATTCTCCTACATATCACTCTCCTGATTCTCTCACACGTCACTCTGCTCATTCTCCCACACGTCACTCTCCTGATTCTTCCACACGTCACTCTCCTGATTTTCCCACACGTCACTCTCCTGCTTCTCCCACAAGTCACTCTCCTGATTCTCTCACACGTCACTCTTCTGATTCTCCCAGACGTCACTCTCCTGATTCTCCCACACGTCACTCTCCTGATTCTCCCACAAGTCACTCTCCTGAATCTCCCACACGTCACTCTCCTGATTCTCCCACACGTCACTCTCCTGATTCTCCCACACGTCACTCTCCGGATTCTCCCACACGTCACTCTCCTGATTCTCCCACACGTCACTCTCCTGATTCTCCTACATATCACTCTGCTCATTCTCCCACACGTCACTCTCCTGATTCTCCCACACGTCACTCTCCTGATTCTCCCACACGTCACTCTCCTGATTCTCCCACACGTCACTCTCCTGATTCTTCCAAATGTCACTCTCCTGATTCTCCCACACGTCAGTCTCCTGATTCTCTCACACGTTACTCTCCTGATTCTCCCACACGTCACTCTCCTGATTCTCCCACAAGTCACTCTCCTGATTCTCCCACACGTCACTCTCCTGATTCTCCCACACGTCACTCTCCTGATACTCCCACACGTCACTCTCCTGATTCTCCCACACGTCACTCTTCTGATTCTCCCACACGTCACTCTCCTGATTCTCCCAATCGTCACTCTCCTGATTCTCCTACACATCACTCTCCTGATTCTCTCACACGTCACTCTCCTGATTCTCCCACACGTCACTCTTCTGATTCTCCCACATGTCACTCTCCTGATTCTCCCACATGTCACTCTCCTGATTCTCCCACATGTCACTCTCCTGATTCTCCCACACGTCACACTCCCGATTCTATAACAAGTCACTCTACTGATTCTCCCACACGTCACTCTCCGGATTCTCCCACACGTCACTCTCCTGATTCTCCCACACGTCACTCTCCTGATTCTCCTACATATCACTCTGCTCATTCTCCCACACGTCACTCTCCTGATTCTCCCACACGTCACTCTCCTGATTCTCCCACACGTCACTCTCCTGATTCTCCCACACGTCACTCTCCTGATTCTTCCAAATGTCACTCTCCTGATTCTCCCACACGTCAGTCTCCTGATTCTCTCACACGTTACTCTCCTGATTCTCCCACACGTCACTCTCCTGATTCTCCCACAAGTCACTCTCCTGATTCTCCCACACGTCACTCTCCTGATTCTCCCACACGTCACTCTCCTGATACTCCCACACGTCACTCTCCTGATTCTCCCACACGTCACTCTTCTGATTCTCCCACACGTCACTCTCCTGATTCTCCCACTCGTCACTCTCCTGATTCTCCTACACGTCACTCTCCTGATTCTCTCACACGTCACTCTCCTGATTCTCCCACACATCACTCTTCTGATTCTCCCACATGTCACTCTCCTGATTCTCCCACATGTCACTCTCCTGATTCTCCCACATGTCACTCTCCTGATTCTCCCACACGTCACACTCCCGATTCTATAACAAGTCACTCTACTGATTCTCCCACACGTCACTCTCCTGATTCTACCACACGTCACTCTTCTGATTCTCTCACACGTCACTCTCCTGATTCTCCCACATGTCACTCTCCTGATTCTCCCACATGTCACTCTCCTGATTCTCCCACATGTCATTCTCCTGATTCTCCTACATGTCACTCTCCTGATTCTCTGACACGTCACTCTGCTCATTCTCCCACACGTCACTCTCCTGATTCTCCCACATGTCACTCTCCTGATTCTCCTACATATCACTCTCCTGATTCTACCACACGTCACTCTTCTGATTCTCTCACACGTCACTCTCCTGATTCTCCCACATGTCACTCTCCTGATTCTCCCACATGTCACTCTCCTGATTCTCCCACATGTCACTCTCCTGATTCTCCCACATGTCACTCTCCTGATTCTCCCACACGTCACACTCCCGATTCTATAACAAGTCACTCTACTGATTCTCCCACACGTCACTCTCCTGATTCTACCACACGTCACTCTTCTGATTCTCTCACACGTCACTCTCCTGATTCTCCCACATGTCACTCTCCTGATTCTCCCACATGTCACTCTTCTGATTCTCCCACATGTCACTCTCCTGATTCTCCCACATGTCACTCTCCTGATTCTCCCACATGTCACTCTCCTGATTCTCCCACACGTCACACTCCCGATTCTATAACAAGTCACTCTACTGATTCTCCCACACGTCACTCTCCTGATTCTACCACACGTCACTCTTCTGATTCTCTCACACGTCACTCTCCTGATTCTCCCACATGTCACTCTCCTGATTCTCCCACATGTCACTCTCCTGATTCTCCCACATGTCACTCTCCTGATTCTCCCACATGTCACTCTCCTGATTCTCCCACATGTCATTCTCCTGATTCTCCTACATGTCACTCTCCTGATTCTCTGACACGTCACTCTGCTCATTCTCCCACACGTCACTCTCCTGATTCTCCCACATGTCACTCTCCTGATTCTCCTACATATCACTCTCCTGATTCTACCACACGTCACTCTTCTGATTCTCTCACACGTCACTCTCCTGATTCTCCCACATGTCACTCTCCTGATTCTCCCACATGTCACTCTCCTGATTCTCCCACATGTCACTCTCCTGATTCTCCCACATGTCACTCTCCTGATTCTCCCACACGTCACACTCCCGATTCTATAACAAGTCACTCTACTGATTCTCCCACATGTCACTCTCCTGATTCTCCTACATATCACTCTCCTGATTCTCTGACACGTCAGTCTGCTCATTCTCCCACACGTCACTCTCCTGATTCTTCCAAACGTCACTCTCCTGATTCTCCCACACGTCAGTCTCCTGATTCTCTCACACGTTACTCTCCTGATTCTCCCACACGTCACTCTCCTGATTCTCCCACAAGTCACTCTCCTGATTCTCCCACACGTCACTCTCCTGATTCTCCCACACGTCACTCTCCTGATTCTCCCACACGTCACTCTCCGGATTCTCCCACACGTCACTCTCCTGATTCTCCCACACGTCACTTTCCTGATTCTCCTACATGTCACTCTCCTGATTCTCTCACACGTCACTCTGCTCATTCTCCCACACGTCACTCTCCTGATTCTTCCAAACGTCACTCTCCTGATTCTCCCACACGTCAGTCTCCTGATTCTCTCACACGTTACTCTCCTGATTCTCCCACACGTCACTCTCCTGATTCTCCCACAAGTAACTCTCCTGATTCTCCCACACGTCACTCTCCTGATTCTCCCACACGTCACTCTCCTGATTCTCCCACACGTCACTCTCCTGATTCTCCCACACGTCACTCTCCTGATTCTTCCAAACGTCACTCTCCTGATTCTCCCAAACGTCAGTCTCCTGATTCTCTCACATGTTACTCTCCTGATTCTCCCACACGTCACTCTCCTGATTCTCCCACAAGTCACTCTCCTGATTCTCCAACACGTCACTCTCCTGATTCTCCCACATGTCACTCTCCTGATACTCCCACACGTCACTCTCCTGATTCTCCCACACGTCACTCTCCGGATTCTCCCACACGTCACACTCCTGATTCTCCCACACGTCACTCTCCTGATTCTCCTACATGTCACTCTCCTGATTCTCTCACACGTCACTCTGCTCATTCTCCCACACGTCACTCTCCTGATTCTTCCACACGTCACTCTCCTGATTTTCCCACACGTCACTCTCCTGATTCTCCCACAAGTCACTCTCCTGATTCTCCCACAAGTCACTCTCCTGATTCTCCTACACGGCACTCTCCTGATTCTCCTACATGTCACTCTCCTGATTCTCCCACACGTCACACTCCTGATTCTCCCACACGTCACTCTCCTGATTCTCCTACATGTCACTCTCCTGATTCTCTCACACGTCACTCTGCTCATTCTCCCACACGTCACTCTCCTGATTCTTCCACACGTCACTCTCCTGATTTTCCCACACGTCACTCTCCTGATTCTCCCACAAGTCACTCTCCTGATTCTCCCACAAGTCACTCTCCTGATTCTCCTACACGGCACTCTCCTGATTCTCCTACATGTCACTCTCCTGATTCTCCCACACGTCACACTCCTGATTCTCCCACACGTCACTCTCCTGATTCTCCTACATGTCACTCTCCTGATTCTCTCACACGTCACTCTGCTCATTCTCCCACACGTCACTCTCCTGATTCTTCCACACGTCACTCTCCTGATTTTCCCACACGTCACTCTCCTGATTTTCCCACACGTCACTCTCCTGATTCTCCCACAAGTCACTCTCCTGATTCTCCTACACGGCACTCTCCTGATTCTCCTACATGTCACTCTCCTGATTCTCCCACACGTCAGTCTCCTGATTCTCTCACACATCACTTTCCTGATTCTCCTAAATGCCACTCTCCTGATTCTTCCCCACGTCACTCTCCTGATTCTCCCACACGTCACTCTCCTGATTCTCTCACACGGCACTCTCCTGATTCTCTCACACGTCACTCTCCTGATTCTCCTAAACGCCACTCTCTATGATTCTTCCACACATCATTCTCCTGATTCTTCCACACGTCACTCTCCTGATTCTCCCACACTTCACTCTTCTGATTCTCCTACACGTCACTCTCCTGATTCTCTCACACGTCACTCTCCTGATTCTCCTACACGTCACTCTTCTGATTCTCCCACACGTCACTCTCCTGATTCTCCTACATGTCACACTCCTGATTCTCCCACACGTCACTCTCCTGATTCTCTCACACGTCACTCTCCTGATTCACTCACAAGTCACTCTCCTGATTCTCCTACACGGCACTCTCCTGATTCTCCTACATGTCACTCTCCTGATTCTCCCACACGTCAGTCTCCTGATTCTCTCACACGTCACTTTCCTGATCTCCTAAATGCCACTCTCCTGATTCTTCCCCTCGTCACTCTCCTGATTCTCCCACACGTCACTCTCCTGATTCTCTCACACGGCACTCTCCTGATTCTCTCACACGTCACTCTCCTGATTCTCCTAAACGCCACTCTCTATGATTTTCCACACGTCACTCTCCTGATTCTTCCACACGTCACTCTCCTGATTCTCCCACACGTCACTCTCCTGATTCTCCTACATATCACTCTGCTCATTCTCCCACACGTCACTCTCCTGATTCTCTCACACGTTACTCTCCTGATTCTCCCACACGTCACTCTCCTGATTCTCCCACAAGTCACTCTCCTGATTCTCCCACACGTCACTCTCCTGATTCTCCCACACGTCACTCTCCTGATACTCCCACACGTCACTCTCCTGATTCTCCCACACGTCACTCTTCTGATTCTCCCACACGTCACTCTCCTGATTCTCCCACTCGTCACTCTCCTGATTCTCCTACACATCACTCTCCTGATTCTCCTACACGTCACTCTTCTGATTCTCCCACACGTCACTCTCCTGATTCTCCTACATGTCACACTCCTGATTCTCCCACACGTCACTCTCCTGATTCTCTCACACGTCACTCTCCTGATTCACTCACAAGTCACTCTCCTGATTCTCCTACACGGCACTCTCCTGATTCTCCTACATGTCACTCTCCTGATTCTCCCACACGTCAGTCTCCTGATTCTCTCACACGTCACTTTCCTGATCTCCTAAATGCCACTCTCCTGATTCTTCCCCTCGTCACTCTCCTGATTCTCCCACACGTCACTCTCCTGATTCTCTCACACGGCACTCTCCTGATTCTCTCACACGTCACTCTCCTGATTCTCCTAAACGCCACTCTCTATGATTTTCCACACGTCACTCTCCTGATTCTTCCACACGTCACTCTCCTGATTCTCCCACACGTCACTCTCCTGATTCTCCTACATATCACTCTGCTCATTCTCCCACACGTCACTCTCCTGATTCTCTCACACGTTACTCTCCTGATTCTCCCACACGTCACTCTCCTGATTCTCCCACAAGTCACTCTCCTGATTCTCCCACACGTCACTCTCCTGATTCTCCCACACGTCACTCTCCTGATACTCCCACACGTCACTCTCCTGATTCTCCCACACGTCACTCTTCTGATTCTCCCACACGTCACTCTCCTGATTCTCCCACTCGTCACTCTCCTGATTCTCCTACACATCACTCTCCTGATTCTCTCACACGTCACTCTGCTCATTCTCCCACACGTCACTCTTCTGATTCTCCCACATGTCACTCTCCTGATTCTCCCACATGTCACTCTCCTGATTCTCCCACATGTCACTCTCCTGATTCTCCCACACGTCACACTCCCGATTCTATAACAAGTCACTCTACTGATTCTCCCACACGTCACTCTCCTGATTCTACCACACGTCACTCTTCTGATTCTCTCACACGTCACTCTCCTGATTCTCCCACATGTCACTCTCCTGATTCTCCCACATGTCACTCTCCTGATTCTCCCACATGTCATTCTCCTGATTCTCCTACATGTCACTCTCCTGATTCTCTGACACGTCACTCTGCTCATTCTCCCACACGTCACTCTCCTGATTCTCCCACATGTCACTCTCCTGATTCTCCTACATATCACTCTCCTGATTCTCTGACACGTCACTCTGCTCATTCTCCCACACGTCACTCTCCTGATTCTTCCAAACGTCACTCTCCTGATTCTCCCACACGTCAGTCTCCTGATTCTCTGACACGTCACTCTGCTCATTCTCCCACACGTCACTCTCCTGATTCTCCCACATGTCACTCTCCTGATTCTCCTACATATCACTCTCCTGATTCTCTGACACGTCACTCTGCTCATTCTCCCACACGTCACTCTCCTGATTCTTCCAAACGTCACTCTCCTGATTCTCCCACACGTCAGTCTCCTGATTCTCTCACACGTTACTCTCCTGATTCTCCCACACGTCACTCTCCTGATTCTCCCACAAGTCACTCTCCTGATTCTCCCACACGTCACTCTCCTGATTCTCCCACACGTCACTCTCCTGATTCTCCCACACGTCACTCTCCGGATTCTCCCACACGTCACTCTCCTGATTCTCCCACACGTCACTTTCCTGATTCTCCTACATGTCACTCTCCTGATTCTCTCACACGTCACTCTGCTCATTCTCCCACACGTCACTCTCCTGATTCTTCCAAACGTCACTCTCCTGATTCTCCCACACGTCAGTCTCCTGATTCTCTCACACGTTACTCTCCTGATTCTCCCACACGTCACTCTCCTGATTCTCCCACAAGTAACTCTCCTGATTCTCCCACACGTCACTCTCCTGATTCTCCCACACGTCACTCTCCTGATTCTCCCACACGTCACTCTCCTGATTCTCCCACACGTCACTCTCCTGATTCTTCCAAACGTCACTCTCCTGATTCTCCCAAACGTCAGTCTCCTGATTCTCTCACATGTTACTCTCCTGATTCTCCCACACGTCACTCTCCTGATTCTCCCACAAGTCACTCTCCTGATTCTCCAACACGTCACTCTCCTGATTCTCCCACACGTCACTCTCCTGATACTCCCACACGTCACTCTCCTGATTCTCCCACACGTCACTCTCCTGATTCTCCCACACGTCACACTCCTGATTCTCCCACACGTCACTCTCCTGATTCTCCTACATGTCACTCTCCTGATTCTCTCACACGTCACTCTGCTCATTCTCCCACACGTCACTCTCCTGATTCTTCCACACGTCACTCTCCTGATTTTCCCACACGTCACTCTCCTGATTCTCCCACAAGTCACTCTCCTGATTCGCTCACACATCACTCTCCTGATTCTCCTACACGTCACTCTCCTGATTCTCCCACACGTCACTCTCCTGATTCTCCCACACGTCACTCTGCTCCTTCTCCCACACGTCACTCTTCTGATTCTATTACACGTCACTCTTCTGATTCTCCCACACATCACTCTCCTGATTCTCCCACACGTCACTCTTCTGATTCTCCTACACGTCACTCTCCTGATTTTCTCACACGTCACTCTCCTGATTCTCCTACACGTCACTCTCCTGATTCTCCCACACGTCACTCTTCTGATTCTCCCACACGTCACTCTCCTGATTCTCCCACACATCACTCTCCTGATTCTCCCACATGTCACTCTCCTGATTCTCCCACATGTCACTCTCCTGATTCTCTCACACGTCACTCTCCTGATTCTCTCACAAGTCACTCTCCTGATTCTCCTACACGGCACTCTCCTGATTCTCCTACATGTCACTCTCCTGATTCTCCCACACGTCAGTCTCCTGATTCTCTCACACGTCACTTTCCTGATTCTCCTAAATGCCACTCTCCTGATTCTTCCCCACGTCACTCTCCTGATTCTCCCACACGTCACTCTCCTGATTCTCTCACACGGCACTCTCCTGATTCTCTCACACGTCACTCTCCTGATTCTCCTAAACGCCACTCTCTATGATTCTTCCACACATCATTCTCCTGATTCTTCCACACGTCACTCTCCTGAATCTCCCACACGTCACTCTTCTGATTCTCCTACACGTCACTCTCCTGATTCTCTCACACGTCACTCTCCTGATTCTCCTACACGTCACTCTTCTGATTCTCCCACACGTCACTCTCCTGATTCTCCTACATGTCACTCTCCTGATTCTCCCACACGTCACTCTCCTGATTCTCTCACACGTCACTCTCCTGATTCACTCACAAGTCACTCTCCTGATTCTCCTACACGGCACTCTCCTGATTCTCCTACATGTCACTCTCCTGATTCTCCCACACGTCAGTCTCCTGATTCTCTCACACGTCACTTTCCTGATCTCCTAAATGCCACTCTCCTGATTCTTCCCCTCGTCACTCTCCTGATTCTCCCACACGTCACTCTCCTGATTCTCTCACACGGCACTCTCCTGATTCTCTCACACGTCACTCTCCTGATTCTCCTAAACGCCACTCTCTATGATTTTCCACACGTCACTCTCCTGATTCTTCCACACGTCACTCTCCTGATTCTCCCACACGTCACTCTCCTGATTTTCCCACATGTCACTCTCCTGATTCTCCAACACGTCACTCTCCTGATTCTCCCACACGTCACTCTCCTGATTCTCCCACACGTCACTCTCCTGATTCTCCCACACATCACTCTCCTGATTCTCCCACACGTCACTCTCCTGATTCTATTACATGTCACTCTCCTGATTCTCCCACATGTCACTCTCCTGATTCTCCCACACGTCACTCTCCTGATTCTGTCACACGTCACTCTCCTGATTCTTCCACCCGTCACTCTCCTGATTCTCCCACACGTCACTCTCCTGATTCTCCCACACATCAGTCTCCTGATTCTCTCACACGTCACTCTCCTGATTCACTCACACGTCACTATCCTGATTCTCTCACACGTCACTATCCTGATTCTCTCACATGTCACTTTCCTGATTTTCTCACACGTCACTCTCCTGATTCTGACACACGTCACTCTCCTGATTCTCCTACATGTCACTCTCCTGATTCTCCCACACGTCACTCTCCTGATTCTCTCACACGTCACTCTCCTGATTCACTCACAAGTCACTCTCCTGATTCTCCTACACGGCACTCTCCTGATTCTCCTACATGTCACTCTCCTGATTCTCCCACACGTCAGTCTCCTGATTCTCTCACACGTCACTTTCCTGATCTCCTAAATGCCACTCTCCTGATTCTTCCCCACGTCACTCTCCTGATTCTCCCACACGTCACTCTCCTGATTCTCTCACACGGCACTCTCCTGATTCTCTCACACGTCACTCTCCTGATTCTCCTAAACGCCACTCTCTATGATTTTCCACACGTCACTCTCCTGATTCTTCCACACGTCACTCTCCTGATTCTCCCACACGTCACTCTCCTGATTCTCCCACACGTCACTCTCCTGATTCTCCCACATGTCACTCTCCTGATTCTCCAACACGTCACTCTCCTGATTCTCCCACACGTCACTCTCCTGATTCTCCCACACGTCACTTTCCTGATTCTCCCACACATCACTCTACTGATTCTCCCACACGTCACTCTCCTGATTCTATTACATGTCACTCTCCTGATTCTCCCACACGTCACTCTCCTGATTCTCCCACACGTCACTCTCCTGATTCTGTCACACGTCACTCTCCTGATTCTTCCACCCGTCACTCTCCTGATTCTCCCACACGTCACTCTCCTGATTCTCCCACACATCAGTCTCCTGATTCTCTCACACGTCACTCTCCTGATTCACTCACACGTCACTATCCTGATTCTCTCACACGTCACTATCCTGATTCTCTCACATGTCACTTTCCTGATTTTCTCACACGTCACTCTCCTGATTCTCTCACACGTCACTCTCCTGATTCTCTCACACGTCACTCTCCTGATTCTCCCACACATCACTCTCCTGATTCTCTCTCACGTCACTCTCCTGATTCTCTCACACGTCACTCTCCTGATTCTCTCACACGTCACTATCCTGATTCTCTCACACGTCACTATCCTGATTCTCTCACATGTCACTCTCCTGATTTTCTCACATGTCACTCTCCTGATTCTCTCACACGTCACTCTCCTGATTCTCTCACACGTCACTTTCCTGATTCTCCCACAAGTAACTCTCCTGATTCTCCCACACGTCACTCTCCTGATTCTCCCACACGTCACTCTCCTGATTCTCCCACACGTCACTCTCCTGATTCTTCCAAACGTCACTCTCCTGATTCTCTCACACGTTACTCTCCTGATTCTCCCACACGTCACTCTCCTGATTCTCCCACAAGTCACTCTCCTGGTTCTCCCACACGTCACTCTCCTGATACTCCCACACGTTACTCTCCTGATTCTCCCACACGTCCCTCTCTGGATTCTCCCACACGTCACTCTCCTGATTCTCCCACACGTCACTCTCCTGATTCTCCTACATATCACTCTCCTGATTCTCTCACACGTCACTCTGCTCATTCTCCCACACGTCACTCTCCTGATTCTTCCACACGTCACTCTCCTGATTTTCCCACACGTCACTCTCCTGATTCTCCCACAAGTCACTCTCCTGATTCTCTCACACGTCACTCTCCTGATTCTCCTACACGTCACTCTCCTGATTCTCCCACACGTCACTCTCCTGATTCTCCCACATGTCACTCTGCTCATTCTCCCACACGTCACTCTCCTGATTCTATTACATGTCACTCTCCTGATTCTCCCACACATCACTCTCCTGATTCTCCCACATGTCACTCTTCTGATTCTCCTACACGTCACTCTCCTGATTCTCTCACACGTCACTCTCCTGATTCTCCTACACGTCACTCTCCTGATTCTCCCACACGTCACTCTTCTGATTCTCCCAGACGTCACTCTCCTGATTCTCCCACACGTCACTCTCCTGATTCTCCTACATGTCACTCTCCTGATTCTCCCACATGTCACTCTCCTGATTCTCTCACACGTCACTCTCCTGATTCTCTCTCAAGTCACTCTCCTGATTCTCCTACACGGCACTCTCCTGATTTTCCTCCATGTCACTCTCCTGATTCTCCCACACGTCAGTCTCCTGATTCTCTCACACGTCACTTTCCTGATTCTCCTAAATGCCACTCTCCTGATTCTTCCCCACGTCACTCTCCTGATTCTCCCACACGTCACTCTCCTGATTCTCTCACACGGCACTCTCCTGATTCTCCTACACGTCACTCTCCTGATTCTCCTAAACGCCACTCTCTATGATTCTTCCACACGTCACTCTCCTGATTCTTCCACATGTCACTCTCCTGATTCTCCCACACGTCACTCTCCTGATTCTCCCACACGTCACTCTCCTGATTCTCCCACATGTCACTCTCCTGATTCTCCCACAAGTCACTCTTCTGATTCTCCTACACGTCACTCTCCTGATTCTCTCACACGTCACTCTCCTGATTCTCCTACACGTCACTCTCCTGATTCTCCCACACGTCACTCTTCTGATTCTCCCACACGTCACTCTCCTGATTCTCCCACACGTCACTCTCCTGATTCTCCTACATGTCACTCTCCTGATTCTCCCACACGTCACTCTCCTGATTCTCTCACACGTCACTCTCCTGATTCTCTCACAAGTCACTCTCCTGATTCTCCTACACGGCACTCTCCTGATTCTCCTACATGTCACTCTCCTGATTCTCCCACACGTCAGTCTCTTGATTCTCTCACACGTCACTTTCCTGATCTCCTAAATGCCACTCTCCTGATTCTTCCCCACGTCACTCTCCTGATTCTCTCACACGGCACTCTCCTGATTCTCTCACACGTCACTCTCCTGATTCTCCTAAACGCAACTCTCTATGATTTTCCACACGTCACTCTCCTGATTCTCCCACACGTCACTCTCCTGATTCTCCCACACGTCACTCTCCTGATTCTCCCACACGTCACTCTCCTGATTCTCCCACACGTCACTCTCCTGATTCTCCCTCACGTCACTCTCCTGATTCTCCCACATGTCACTCTCCTGATTCTCCCACACGTCACTCTCCTGATTCTCCCACACGTCACTCTCCTGATTCTATTACATGTCACTCTCCTGATTCTCCCATACGTCACTCTCCTGATTCTCCCACACGTCACTCTCCTGATTCTGTCACACGTCACTCTCCTGATTCTCTCACACGTCACTCTCCTGATTCTTCCACACGTCACTCTCCTGATTCTCCCACACGTCACTCTCCTGATTCTCCCACACGTCACTCTCCTGATTCTCCCACATGTCACTCTCCTGATTCTCCCACACGTCACTCCCCTGATTCTCCCACACGTCACTCTCCTGATTCTCCCACATGTCACTCTCCTGATTCTCCCACACGTCACTCTCCTGATTCTCCCACACGTCACTCTCCTGATTCTATTACATGTCACTCTCCTGATTCTCCCACACGTCACTCTCCTGATTCTCCCACACGTCACTCTCCTGATTCTGTCACACGTCACTCTCCTGATTCTCTCACACGTCACTCTCCTGAGTCTTCCACCCGTCACTCTCCTGATTCTCCCACACGTCACTCTCCTGATTCTCCCACACGTCACTCTCCTGATTCTCTCACACGTCACTCTCCTGATTCTCTCACACGTCACTATCCTGATTCTCTCACACGTCACTATCCTGATTCTCTCACATGTCACTCTCCTGATTTTCTCACATGTCACTCTCCTGATTCTCTCACACGTCACTCTCCTGATTCTCTCACACGTCACTCTCCTGATTCTCTCACACGTCACTTTCCTGATTCTCTCACACGTCACTATCCTGATTCTCTCACACGTCACTATCCTGATTCTCTCACACATCACTCTCCTGATTTTCTCACACGTCACTCTCCTGATTCTCTCACACGTCACTCTCCTGATTCTCTCACACGTCACTCTCCTGATTCTCCCACACATCACTCTCCTGATTCTCCCACACGTCACTCTCCTGATTCTCTCACACGTCACTCTCCTGATTTTCTCTCATGTCACTCTCCTGATTCTCTCACACGTCACTCTCCTGTTTCTTCTAAACGCCACTCTCCTGATTCTTCCACAAGTCACTCTCCTGATTCTCCCACACGTCACTTTCCTGATTCTCCTAAACGTCACTCTCCTGATTCTTCCACACATCACTCTCCTGATTCTCCCACACGTCACTCTCCTGATTCTCCTACACGTTACTCTCCTGATTCTCCCACATGTCACTCTCCTGATTCTCCCACACATCACTGCCGGGGCTGCGTGGTGGGTGAGTTCGGGCAGCACGGGACGGGATGGAGATGCCACATGCCAGGGATCGGTCAGCGCCACTCATTCTAATGTGGTGCCGGTCGCGAACCGATTGGAGCTCACGGACCGGCAGCCACTGCTGATTGGCTTGCGACCGGTGTCACATTAGACTGATGGCTGCGCTGTGTCTCTCAAGGCCAGGCTGCAGGTCCCAGCGTGGCCCAAATCCACATGTGTCTACATGAGGAGACGGGTAGGCTGATTCAGACACAATGCCGATGTTCACATAATTAGGCAATTTTTTGCAACTGCAAAAAGTTGCACAGTGTCTTCGCACAGATTTGCAGGACAGATTATTACCAGTTACCAGTCTGAGGTAACGAATGGGAAACATCCCAGCGAGGAGATTAAAGATTGAGCCTCAGTGACTCTAGAATGTATTGGGTGTTCCTTTGCGGTTACTGGGAGGTGGCTAATCAGCGCCTGGTGGCAGTATCGCATACGTAACGGAGGAGTCATTGCAGGTTCAGGAGCTAAAATGTGTACACTGGCGTCCATGCTCTGATTGAGAATCTGCAACTAGCATGAGGCAGGTGCAAATTTCAATGGTGCGACTAATAGCTGTGACTGCAGCTAATCAGTGGGCGCCCTTTTCCCTTGCACACCGGGGTAGGGGCTGATACTAGCATTACCATAAAGAAACAGATACGAGTATGGCAAAATGGCTAACGCGGTTGCAGATGGTCAACTGAGAATGAGCCCCACTGAAATGGGATAAATAAATCTCTGTATTATGGGGTAACAAAAGACCCTATGGAAAAGATTTACTATGTTAAATTACATTGATTACATAAACCTGCTCTTTTTAATGGGGACCCCTTATTTTCTGGCCTATGAGTCTCCTGTGTCCTGTGGGTTTGCTGGGATCTCTTGTGCTGCCGAGTGTGTTATCACTTACCAGTGAGAGTTAATCATAATTACACATACTCACCACCAGGTGGCAATAGCTAGTAGACAGGGCAAAGTTGTGGCCAGCAGGAGCCAATGCCAGTCTCTGAGCAAGTAGGCCAGTAAGGCCAGAATCATATAACCAACAGTCCATGAGAGACTACTAATGGTGCCACAGAATGTGCGATGAGCCACGTCGGTCCACTCTAGTACTGCGAGAAAAAACAGATCAAACACAGTTACTTCACAGTTCCTCATTGTGTGAAAGTGATATAGGGACAACCAGATACCAGGAAAATAGATGATGAAATATATACCCCATCCTATTTCTGCCCAGGACCCATACTCAAATGGTCATTCACAAATACTAACAAATAATCTCTATTCGCCTGACGTATCCATAGGTGCGCTCCCAAATTCCGGGGCTTCCCATAAATCCAAATTGTGTTATGTTTGTGGTCTAACTGGAAAAAGCGTAAAAAAGCCAAAATGAATTACCAGCGGCCCACCTCCCCTATTATATCTAGGTCTCTTTCCTCAATTGCTCGGTTAAAAATACATTTTACCATTTAAAGTGAAACTGGCTGGTGGATAATATATTCCAGCCAAGTGTAGGCCAAGGACGTCACAAGTCCTTTTTCTGGGGAGAAAAAAATCCTCTGTACCCCCATCCCTGCAATAAATAGGACACCCTTTAAATGTCCCTCTTCAGCGCAAGAGTCTCATTTAAATCATTACATTCTGCAGGACAATGGGCCTGATTCAGGTCGGATCGCAGTTGTTAATGAGCACCAAATCGGCCGATCGTTGTGTTCTGTGCATGTGTATGCATCTCAGTGTGCGTGCGTGAACCAGCCGCTGTGTTCGGGACTGCAGTGTTTACGCAGACCCATCGCAGAGTGATTGACAGGAAGTGCCGCTTGTGGGTGGTGACGGGGGTGGTCGGCAAAACACAGCTGTGCCAGTGCATTTGAACGCCGTTGTATGGGCATGCATAAATTATCCACTGCGATGCCCTACGCAGCCTGAGGCCTCATAGTGTGCGTGAGCGCGATGGTACTCGATTGTACCAATGGATTTGCAGTCTTGCTAAACATTAGGGATGTGTGTAAGGTAAAGTTATGTAGTACTGCGTCGGCAAAGCAATCGCAATGAATTAGCATATTATCGCAGTTATCGAAGTTGAACTGAGTGCGTAATCGCTATTGCAATCGCATTTGCGATCGGTAGTGAATCAGGCCCCATATCTTAATTTTTGCAAAAGGAGGCGCATTCAGCAAGAAACATCGCAGGCAGCGCTTTCCATCACCCGGTGCAGAACACTGGTGCAATTCCAGGAATCAACATCAGACTCAAAGCTACACATTTTAATTACATAAATGATACATTGCACAAGACACATCTATAATTTTACAGCTGACAAGAAATCAGAAAACTGTACAAACTAGTGTTTAATGATTTATTTTTATAAATTATTTTTTAAATATGTTATATTATTTGTCTTGTGTGTCCCGAAGCCACCGGGCATGGGGGTCAAAGGTGAACAAGTCATGTGACGAGACAGCTCCCCCCAACTCTAATTAAATGGACCCTTTCTGCTTTATGCCCAGTTTAAGCCTTGTGATCATTGCATATCTTGCTGTATTTTACCAATGTAATATAATAGTGTATTTGTACTGAATTGTGTCCGTTTTATCTTGTCCATCTAGGACACATTATTTCAACATGGCTGAACATTTTTGACATTACATACACAGTACACACTACATATAATGCGCAAACACAGTACACACTACATATAATGCACATACAGAGTACACACTGCATATACTGCACATACACAGTAAACATACACACTATATACACTACACACACTGCGCTATATATTAATAAGAGATAACCCCAATGTGCCCGTTTTTTTACCCATTTCCATCAGATATAGGCCTTCTCCCAATAAAGCGTTAGACACCATCGGAGATACTATTTGGCAGGTTTCTCCAGTGAAAGCTTTCCTATGCACCTAATATATGCACATATAATTATAAATACACATATCCATGCATAACGCACCTAAGGTGATAGCAATAAGCGTCATTCCCATTAGTCCGACACCGCAGAGCAACCTGGAGATGCAGAACATGGCGTAGGACACGGAGAAGGCAGACATCACTCCAAACACTGTGCTTACTATGAAGGAAATCAGCAGAATCTTCCTGCGCCCAAACCTGGGAAAGAGAGACACAGTCACGTCACATACAGGGGTCTATGTACTAAGCCTTGGAGAGAGATAAAGTACCAACCAATCAGCTCCTGTCATTTTTCAAACACAGCCTGCAAAGTGACAGGAGCTGACCGACTGGCAATTTGGGGTCTATTTACGAAGCCTTGTATGGAGTTAAAGTGGACAGAGATAAAGTACCAGCCAATCAGCTAATATCTGCCATGTCACAGGCTGTGTTTGAAAAATGACAATTAGTAGCTGATTGGCTGGTATTTTATCTCTGTCCACTTTATCTCTCACCAAGGCTTAGTACATAGACCCCATAATATCACATGTACATTACATATACACTTAGGGCCTGATTCAGAGACTGCCTCTTCATACTAATGGCGCATCCGATGGGATTCGCCCAGCTGCCCCCCAGCTGTGGCGCTAATCAGCCGCTGTGTGTATTAAGATGCACCAGCAAACATTGCGACAGCCCTATGGAGGCACAGAATCTCCATCTGAACATGGCCGCCGAAACCAGTGCAACTGTGGCAAAGGTGCAGTCGCCGAGCTGGATAGCCACACCCCTGTTACCAACTAGACACGCCCACTGCAGTTGCACCTCTCTTGGCCTGATTCAGGCGTGGACGCAATGCCGATGGTTGCGCAGGTGAGCGATTATTTGCTACAGCGCTTGGCCAAAATAATTTGGAAACCCCTCTGGAGCATGCGTTACCCTGTGTATACGCACAAGCGTGCTGTCGCATTAGAAATGACATGTGCGCTCCTGGGAGGTGGCCTATAGTTAATTAGAATAAAATCCATCTCCTAGGCGTGCTAGGTGTCGCGGGTGTGTCTGTGAACGTGGCTGCATTCTCAGACGCAGAGCCGCAGCCACAGCCGCCATTTGTATGCAGAGTTGAGAAGGTGACACTGCGTCTGCCATTGGCTGCTGCAAGTGTCAATGGTGAATGCAATGATGCGCCAATGGTGGAATGTTCAGAACGCCAGCGGACTGTCCATAGGGCATTGATAGGGGGCGTCTCAGGGCTTGCACATTCCTGCACATGCTAGTACGCCAGGGGAGGGATGAAACTAGCATTTGCATACGGTCGCCGCTGCAACTCCGCAAAATGTCGCAGCTGCGGCAACATTAATGTCCACCTCTGAATCAGGCCCCCTGTGTCCCAAACTTGTTCTGTGGCTCTTGGCGGTAACCTTATCTAACTCATCGTGATTTACCATGACAAATGCAAAACTATCGGAGCAATCATTGTTTCTATGCAGGGACAGCAGTTCCACATGTGCATTGGGCATAATTGCCGACTTTCTGGCTGTTCCTCACGGGAGGGAGCAGCCAGATCGGTACGGCAGAGGGGCGTGGCCAGCAAAAGAGGGCGTGGCAGGGCGGGTGCCTGATGATTGTAGGCGTGACGGGGTCAGGGGTCACGCTATTGCATCATTTTGGCCCCATCCCCGCTACACAATGCCGATAATACAGGCATTGTGGAGCAGGGGGCGGGGCCAAAGTGACGCGATTCAGGGTGAATAAACCACAAAGTCCCTGTGGTGCTTACTGAAACTTACACTAATGCAAGAGATTAATCACTTCATATCATTAGCAAAAATTAGGTGTATTTTTTATATAAATATATGTGGCAGGCTACAAGAAGCAGCTTGGTCATTTCCTTAGTTTGTTGATTCAGGCTGCTATTAAATATTTATAATATTCCTTTGTTGTGAGTACCATAGCAATCACAGTCGCATTGCACATGATGTAGTGAGCAGAGGCTTTGGAACACTTCTCAGAGCTCGGACTACACTGTAATATCCTCTCCCCATCACATGACATGCTGAGAGATGTGAGTCTGTGAGCCTGATTCAGAGGTACATTGAATGCCGGGCGCAATAAGCGAATTACACTGCGCACGCGTTCCGATGGTTACTGCCAGGAGACACAGAACAAAGAGCTGGGGATTTTAGTGGACGTTCCTAGAAGGTAACATGGGTGTGGCTAGACAGATGCGAAAGTGTTGCGATCAGCGCCTCCGTCTAAAGACGCAGTTGCACTGACACAGGCGGCCATGTTCAGACAGAGATTCTGCTCCTCCATAGAGCTGGTGCAATCTTCCATGGTGTGAATGATGATTTGACTGACGGTGCATCTTAATACGCACAGTGAGGGATTAGTGTCGCAAGTGGTGGACGTCTCAGTAGGAAGACCATCAGCTGCAGTACTAGTACTAGTATAAAGACACAGTCACAGCTGTGGCAAATTATTCAGTAACGTCTGCAAGTGCGTACACCACTGAATCAGGCCCTGTGTGTACGTGACTGGGAGCCATAACTCTCTGTTGTAGAGAGATTTTGAAAAGGACATAATAAAGATTTGTAGAACAACAGCTAAGAAAAAATCTTTGCTTGAAAAGGTATTTAACTTGCTGTTTAAAGAAAAAGAAACAAAAAAAATAAAAACCTATGTGAGATTGCTGATATTACTAAGCGTTGTATGTTTCCAGCTCACCTGTCTGACAGGAATCCGCAGATCAGTGATCCAAACGTGAGGCCCATGAAGAAGAAGGTGGCGGCTGCTTGGTTTAACCACTTCCGGTCACAAACCAGGTCCCACTGTAACAGACAGAGCAGAGCCCCGCAGGAGAGTTGGGAGCTGAAACCCCTGCAGCACCTGGAGGGCCCCTTCCTTCATCCTCCCATATACCCTGCCCATGATCTGTCACTGTATCTGCGGGGTGGGAGGAGCACTGACCCAAGAAATTTCCATGTTTCACATTGTAGATCGTCGAGTGGTAACTATTGACTAACCTATTCTCCCCCCTAACCCTCCCTTAGGGGCGCCTAACTCTAACCTCCCTCTCCAAGTGCCTAACCCTAATCCCCCCTCTAAGTGCCTAAACCTAACCCCCCCTTCCCCACCGCCTAAACCTAAGTCCCCAGGGGGGTGCCTAACCCTCCCTTCCCTTAGCCTAACCCTAAACTCCTGGGGGGGTGCCTAACCCTAAGTCCCCCCGGGAACCCTAACCCTCCCCATCCCCCCCCCCACCCGCAAAATCCAGACGCCTGTCATTTTACCTACGCCGGGAGCCCGACACCCAGCTTACCGATCGAAGGTAAGCCGGGCATCATAGAACCGTTAGCTGTCGCCTTGCGCTCTAACACATCCTTTAAAGGAATTTCAAATAATGATGAGGAAGTCAAACTCGCACTATTTGCAGATGACATGCTGCTCTTATATCAGACCCGCTTCATTCAATTCCTAATCTCCTGCATGCTATTTCATTATTTGAAGCTTTTGCAGGCTATAAAGTATGTTCAGATAAATCTGAAATCTTACCTTTTGGGTGGAGCGCCTATTCCGCAATCAACCCGGGAAAAGTTTGACCAGTTTAAGTTCCTATCATCCCCTATAAAGTATTTGGGAACTCATATCCCCACTAAATTGTCTGACTTATACAAAACTAATTTCACCCCTGTATTAAAGACAATTGCCAATCAACTTGAAGATTGGGCCTCCTTGCCTTTATCCTGGCTGGGTCGTGCGGCAGTTATAAAAAACATAACTTTTCCTAACTTGTTGTATATTATACAGATGATACCTTTGAGCCTCACTACCTCGGATTTGGTTTACTGTTCAAAAATATTCTCAATATTTTTGTGATCTGGGAAAAAGGTCAGAATTTCGATGTTCAAATCGTATTTGAAGAGAAATGAAGGAGGATTAGCCATCCTAATGTTAAATTATTTACATATGCTATATTTTTTAGATACGTTTCAGACTGGATACTAAACCGGTCTATTTATACCAATCTACACATTGAAGAAGTATTTCCAATCTCACTTGTAGCCTTTTACATACTCCCCGCAATCTCTTCCCTGTAGCATTAAAAAACAACCCTCTTATTAAGGACATTTACTTTTCTTGGATAAAAATGAATAAACTGGTTGGTGGGAATCACACAACCTCTAAATACATCCCCTTATGTGGTAATCCCTGTTTTTCTCCAGCGGTTGAAGACGCCCAATTTAAAATATGGAAATTCAAGGGTATTATTGTAATTAATGATGTTTTTGACCCGGGCGGAGAGCTAGTCTCCTTTCAAATGTTAAAAACAACCTTTGACCTTCCAAATACTCATTTTTATATGTTCTTGCCAGTAAGACATTATGTAAACTCTTTTACCACTCCTATCTGTATATTAGATAATGATGATGTTCTACAAGTGTCATTGTCTTTTGTAACATCTATTTTGTATAAAACCAAATACCTCTATTGGGATCTTGTACCTACTGATAAAACCAAATTGTGGAAAATGTTAAATGAGAAATGGACACAAGATTTTCCTGTGGGCTTCACTTCTGCAGAGTTATTGACCTCAATGGAACGTCCTTTAAAATATCTCCCCTCTGCTAATCTCCAAGAAGTGCATTTTCGCACCATCCACAAGGTTTATATTTCTCAAGGCCAACACAAGGCATATGGTCATAGAGGAATCTAGCCAATGTCCAAAATGCACAGCTCAAAAGGTGCTTTTTCAGCATAACTTTTGGAGCTGTTCAAAGGTTAAGCGTTTCTGGCACAAAATTATCAACTTTATAAATTTAACCTTTGGAATTCATATATTTTTTAGATCCGTTAGCACTTTTATGTGCAGATTTCCAAAATTGGGAAGCCTCGCATTCCCTTACACATTTATTGCCTATCCTAACGGTATACAATCGGGAAACCGGCTGCCTTAATACCGACAGCCGGCTTCCCGACTGTCATATCCCGGTGAGGGTGAAATGCCAGGCATCTAGACGTAGACGCCTGTCATTTGCCCGACGCTGGGAGACCGGCGCCCGGCATCCCGATCGAAGGGATGCTGGCCGCCGTGAGCGGACAGCCGTGGGGGGGGGGAGGGTTAGGTTTAGGGCACCCGGGGGGGACTTAGGGTTAGGCACCCCCCCGAGAGGGTTAGGGTTAGGCTAGGGGAGTGAGGGTTAGTGTTAGGCACTCTCGGGGGGAGGTTAGGATTAGGCACCCCCCTGGGGGACTTAGGTTTAGGCAGCGGGGATGGGGGGGGTTAGGGTTAGGAACTTAGAGGGGGGATTAGGGTTAGGCACTTGGGGGGAGGTTAAGGTTAGACACCCCTAAGGAGGGTTAGGGTTAGGGGGTTAGGTTAGGTTAGTTTACACTGCGGCCGGCGGTATTTCATACCGATTCCATCCTAACAATTATAGTTACCATTGCAAGGAAGGTGATTCTGCAGAAGTGGACTTCTAAAAAAGCCCCTTTACTGTAAATGGTTAAGATCATGTTATTGAAAACTCTTTACTTTGAAAACAAGCAACACTACCAGATGTTGAATGAGGAGTTTTAAGATTCTACAAGAAATGGTCGGTATATATAGAATCATTAGATACCTTGTCTCAAAGTCGTATATTAGGTCTTTTTATAGATACTAATTGGTTCCTTCTAAGAAACATTCAGTAATTCTATTTCACTAATTAGTGACCATGTTCTGGAGATTACTTAAATTGGGTAATGATCACGCTTACCCATCCCATTTCCTTCCTATTTTCTCCTATTGTAGTCCCCCCCCCCCCCCCCCCCCCTATCATGTCTTGTCTGGTGGTGCATAGTTAATTTAGTTTAGGTTATGTTAAACTGTCTATTTTTTTTTATTTTTTTTCCTTTCTTTATCGCTGGAAGAATGTATGTTTCACATTTGATTGATGTGGCTTATTGTTACATTAATATAGAAATCCAAAGATCTAATATTATCATAGATCTCATGTCTTTATGTAATATCTAACTTTGTATTTAAGCTTGTAAATTACATTTTTAAAGGCACAGTGCAAGATTTCTTCCTCGAAAATGTTCTGTACTCATTTGTCTTAATCGTGTTTATGTTTTGTGTACTTCTCACTTATATTGAAAAATTCAATAAAATACATTTAAAAAAAAAAGAGCATATATTTTATCACACTGCCATGTTAAATTATTTAACATGACAGAGTGATAAAACATATGCTCTTTAAATATATCATCCTCCCCCTAACATGACAGAGTGATAAAACATATGCTCTTTAAATATATCATCCTCCCCCTAACATTACAGAGTGATAAAACATATGCTCTTTAAATATATCATCCTCCCCCTAACATTACAGAGTGATAAAACATATGCTCTTTAAATATATCACCCTCCCCCCTTAGATGACAGAGTGATAAGATATATACTCTTTAAATATATCACCCTCCAGCACCTACCCCACCCCCATAGCCCCCCAAATTCATGATAAATTAAAATTTAGAGAGCAAGATAATAATGTCTTTAAAATAGATCAGATACACCTCCACAGTGCTACACACACGCACACACACACATATATATAATATATATATACAGTATATATAAATAATATACAGGGGCAGAACTATGGGAGACAATGGAGGTGCCTGCCGCCGGGCACCAGCACTGAAGGGGCACCTTCCCCATTGCCCACATTGTATTCACCCCACTTAAGGCTATTCTATGTTAGTATTTTTGTGCATATGTAATAGATAGACAGACAGATAGATATGCACCATATTTATTTTCCTTTTTTGTTTAGGGGGGGCACCAAATTATAACTTGCCTCCCGGCGTCTGGGATGAACTTACGGCACTGCCCAAATGTAAACAAAGAATGCATTTAAGTTTCATGTACACCTTATACATACAGCCTGCAGGTTATTTTATACAATATTTTTTAATAATTGTGTGCCTGAAAACAAAGTGTGTATACACTGAACCATCAGAAAGCAAAGGTGTCACTATCTCAGTCATGCTAAAAAAAAATCCGTATTTCGGAATATTTGGATATGGGAGACTAAACCGGTGTAATGTTTTCAAGCCTGTAAAATAACGATGTTCTCAAGATCTGTAACTTCATCTCCAATATTTGTTAATATTGATATAATACCAAAAATAGTAATATTTCTTTGGGAATAAAGATTTGATACCTGAACCATGAAAACAACACCCAGAATATTATGTTAAGAAGATTTGAAGAGACCCACGTGATTTCCACTTGATGCGTTTAGAATAAAAGTAGAAGGATAGTACGCACAAACCAACAGTTTAAAGTAGTCTAAAGCTAGAAAACACCTAATAAAGAAACATTTGAAACACATTGTCTGCCCCATTCCTATCTCAGAGTTCCTGTATAAGATACAATGCTGTCAGACTGGTTTGTGACTACTTTCCTGTTGAAAGATGACCCGTCCCCACCAATAGGCTATTTATAGACGACATCATGTTCACTTTGAGTGTGATTTCCAACTATTGACTCCTTGTGAATGGATGACCTCACCCCTTATGAAACCCCCCCCAACATTTTCACAATAACTTGTGTGTAACATAATTAAACAAAGCACATTTATACTAAATAAGGTACTACCTGTGTGACAGTGGTGGAGGAGAAGGTGGAGACATCATACTTCCAGCCATGATGACATCTCTGCACCAAGGACTCATTGACCGTCTTTTGGGATCTGTTCAGTAGTAGGTGAGGCTGTGCCTGGGAATACATGGTACAGGAACTGAAGGTCCCATCGGCCTCTCGGGGGATGTTGATGAGTAGAAGGTCTTCCTGGCTCAGGTTCCCCGGGTTCTCCTGGTTGGGAATGGCACAGTGATGGGGTGGGACAGCTGAGATGAAAATATGTAATAGGAAGTGTAAAGGGAGGATGATTCTTGGGAGGCAGAGGATAAGAAGTGACAATATCTGAAATTTGCCAAAGACACCAACTTCTGAGAGGACATCCTCAAACCTCATTCTGCAGAAGGCTTGAGGAAAGACTTCAGCGTATGACCATGAAGTTGAAATCTAGTAGTCAATATGAATGAAGAGCCACAGGATAAGGTCGGCTATATGAATGGGTGTGCTTTTCACAGGCTCATATCCAAAATAAATGTACTAATTTCTGCACACTGTTGGCAATTAGTTCATTTCCAGTAGTAAGAGTGAGGTCCCTGTTCCTGAATCATGAGACTTTAATCTACTAAAGGAGCGTTTTGTTCAATGAGACGTTACTCAGGGCACAACCAATCTAATCAACTACTTACAGTACACTCAGAAGGAAATTATTAGCTCTCGCTGTGCCAGCATTATGGGAAGTTGATAATCACTCAGGGGCTGATTCAGTGATGGACGCAGTGTCGATGTTGAGAGACAAGTGGACAGTTTTTTCAGTCTGTGCATGCGTCCTGATGGTTTCCGGCGAAATACACAGGACCAATTTGGACACAGGAAAAGGCAATTTCATTGGGCGTTCCTGGTGTGGCTAGCCAGACGTGGTTGTGTCGCCGTCAGCAACTGCAGGTGCTATGTATAAATATGCAAATGTTGCAGCCACTGGGATATGTATTGAAACGCCCACCGGCGACTTTGTGAATCCAAGCATCTGTGTACAAAGAGCATCGGTCACAGGTCATTAAATTATTGCAGTCCTGAGTGAGCCCATCATCCAGCAAAATGAACGCCGCTCCCAGTTAACTCCCGTAAACGCACCCTGGCTGTCAATCACATGGCGACTAAATAGTCGCTGGCAGCGACATCAGTAAAGTACTTTGACACATGCGCAGATTGTTGATTATTGCTTAACTGCAAAAACATTGGTATAGCGTACATCTCTGGGTGGTAAGAGGGGGGCGGTTGGCCAGGCGCGGGCATGTCGCGGTCAGCAGTTGCACTAATTTTGGTGGCCATGTTTAAAGGGAGATTCTGCGTCTCCGTAGGGCTGGTGCAGTGTTTGATAATGCGACCGATGGTGCGGTCTTAATAGGCAATGCAATGGATAAGCACCGCAGCCCAGGCGGGGGGGGGGGGTGGTGGGGGCGAGGTGCTGGGGCTTCTCTGTGCAAATCCCATCGGTTGCAGCATTAGTATAAAGACGCAGTCGTGCTGCACTAAAAGTCGCAGTCATGGCTGCATTCGCGGCCACCTCTGTGTCAGGCCCTCAGTTTCCAATAAAAGTTAACTTAACAGTAAAAAGACCCACAAAACGCTGTTTTTGAACACATGGCCCTATTTACTTTTAATTGATAGTTAATTATATAGCGCACAGATATTCTGCAGGACTTTACAGACAATATTTTGTCGTTCAAATCATTCCCTGCCCCAGAGGAGCTTACAATCTATACTACCTACAACCATACTTGCTTACAGTCCCGGAAGTTGCGGGAGGCTCCCGATTTTTCGGGTAGCCCCCTACACCCTCGGATGTGTAGGCAGATGTCCCGCCTCCTGCTTACTTCTTAGCGAAGTGGACAGGATGGGGATATTTAATAGGGAATTCACGGGTCGGCGAGGAGGGGGCGGGGCTAAATGTCACAACATGCATCATTTAGATTTAGCCCCACCCCCTTAGGCACTTTTCCAGGAGAGGGGCGGGGACTAATTGCACCCCCCGTCTCCCCCCCTTCCCGAACAGGCCTACTGCAGCAGCTGCTCCTGGATTTGATGTCTAGAAGGCCGGTAAGTATGCCTACTACACACATATATATATTTGTTCCTTACAACACAGATATATTAGGGTTAATTTTCTTTTTGTCAATTAACCTACCAGTATGTTTTTGGATTGCGGGAGAAAACCAGAGCACCCATAGGAATAGGAAACCCACGCAAACATGTGGAGAACATACAAACTCCACACCTATACGTCCTTGGTGGAAATCTAACCCTCTGGCCATTTTAATTTCCACTCCCAGCAGATGTCTCTGCAAACTAGAAGAAGTGGGAAAATCTGAAGAAATGCACTGTGCAAAAATCTAAGTATCATATTACAGTCCGATCTCCAACCACTTTACCATTCATTTCATTAGGAGGTAACATATTACAGTAATTTCACCCTCTGCAGGATAAAAACCCTGTTTCATGGTTTAAAAGCTACTATATGGATGAAGTATTGTACTCTGCTGATGTGTAGACTGGAGACCCTCTGGTCAGGTCAGCGAATGGAAGCTGAGTCCTTCAGCCGGTGCCACCATGTTGAGTCCCAATTTCAGTGAGTGGCAGCAGGGTCTTGGTCCATTGTTTGCTTCAGGTCTTCATACCTATTGGTAGTCCACTAATTTATAGCCACAAGTCTTCTGTGGTATGTGTGTCCTAAAGGCAGTCCTTAATGTCACTCTTTTCACAACATTGGAATGCAAGACATGAAGGATACGAGAGACAGGGCCGGATTAAGGACCACATGGGCCTGGGGCTGAAAATGTTCAAGGGCCTATACTGAGAAGGGGAGGAGCTGTGGCCAGTGCTGCGTGAGTGTGGCCAGAGCTAAGTGTGTGTACACCCCCATACACTATCAGTCCCACTGTCTCCCTAAATACATAAAAATAGAAAAAAATAATTGTGAGAAAACTAGAAAAACTATTTTAATACTTGATTGAGTAGTATGGCTGACTGTGTGAGGCCTGGAGCTCTGTAGCCCCATCCACCCCATTGTTCTTCAAGCCCTGACCATTTTGTAGGGATATGTCAATTATCAACTATGGCCCTCATTCAGAGCCACTCGCTATTTGCGGTCGTTCGTTCTAAAACAAGGGGTGGCTATTCAAATGAACCGTTCGCTGTTTGCGGTCTGTTCACGCCTCTATGTCTGAACGAGCGAACAAAACTTGCGTTCGTTTCTTGAAAAAATACGCCCCCTGGCCACTCGCATCCTACGTCATGTCCGCTATTTATTAGATTAATCGAGTACATCGACCAGGGTATGAACTGCTCGCTTTTCTTGGGGCTGGTGTTTGCTACCACAATTTTGCGAGCAGTTCTGGCTCTAAAATAACCCAGTGACGTGGTCAATGACGCTGCTGTTTTCAATATGCACACCCATAAAACGCCCGTTTTGACCTTTAAGCACGCCTGCGATCGGATCTCCACTCCCCGTTTTCAAGCACCTTCCCCTGTTACCACCCACATACGCCTCTTTCTGTCACTCAAATTATCAGGCATTCGCTATTTTGCGAGCACATGAATTTCGGCCGCACTGAGTTGTTCGCGCATGCGTATAACGATCCGTACGCATGCGCAGTTGGGCAAACATCGCTCGGAGCGAACGAGCAGCGACTTGCGTCCGGCTCTGAATCAGGGCCTATATCTGCTAATTTGATATCTCACAATGGAAGGTATGCTTACTTTAACTTAAATGTTGTATATGAAACTAAAGAGAGCGCGCGCGAGAGAGAGATGGAATGCAAGTAGGATGTGACTTATAACCTCAATAGGCTGATCATGTGACTTGCTATAGAACTGTTAGTTATCAACTGTAACTGTTAATATGTCTACTGACCTTGTGACCTAAACGATAGATTGAATGTGAATACATTATACAGTAAATAAATAAATAAATAGCAATTGCAAAATGTATGCAAAAGGTAATATTTTTCACCTCAGTATACTGACCATGTGACTTGTTACATCATAAACAGCCACAGTGATGTCACTCGGCTTTGGTAGAAAGGTCACCATTTTGTAGAGAACTGTCAGTTATCAGCTGTATCTGCCTTATATGACATGTCACAGTGTAAGGTAAGCTTATTTTAACCTAAATGTTATATATGAAAATAATGTTAGATAGATAGATAGATAGATAGATAGATAGATAGATAGATAGATAGATAGATAGATAGATAGATAGATAGATAGATAGGATACAGTCACAATGCTGATGGCTAGGAAGCCGGCTGACTAAATCCCGGCGTCTAAATACCAACACGGGACTAAAGACAGGCGTAGAAATCCCAACGCCCATCTATATCCCGATGCCGGAATCTAGACAGGTGGCTTCCCAAACGAAGGTTAGACGGGCAGTGTTAGCGCTTAGCCGTGGGGGGGAGGGTTAAGTTCAGGGACCCCCGGGAAGACTTAGGGTTAGGAACCACCCCGGGAGAGTTAGATTTAGGGTGCGGGGAGGGGGCGTTAGGTTTAGGCACCCCTGGGTGGAGGTTAGGTTTAGGCAGCACCCTGGGAGGGTTAGGTTTAGGGTGCGAGGAGAGGCGGTTAGGTTTAGGCACCCCCGTTGGAAGGTTAGGGATAGGCACCACCGGGGGGAGGTTAGGGTTAGGTTTCCACTAAGGGAGGGCTAAGGTTAGGGGGGGAGAGGGGAGGGTTAGGGTACTTACCAGCCCCTGTTGGGATATTCAGCATTCAGGCTTGCAGCATTTGGATTTAGTCAGACGGCTTCCCAGCTGTCTGCATTTCATACCCAACCCGATAGATAGATAGATAGATAGATAGATAGATAGATAGATAGATAGATAGATAGATAGATTCTAATTCTGTGAATTAGCAGCTCCACCATTTTGTGAGTGACAGCAATCTCATTCTGTGAGAGTGCTGAATCAGCAGTTAACCACAGGGTGTGATGTCATACCATATCTGTATTGCTCAAGGAACACGTCCATTAAGGCGTCAGCCTTAATGATCGTAATTTCATTGCTTTTTTTAGTTTGAGTGGCACAAATTCAGTGGGTTTTGTGAAATTTCAGATCATGTCTAAGAAGCCTTAATGGGACATGTAAAAGCGTAAGGTTTTTTGTCTATGAAATAGATAGATAGATAGATAGATAGGAAAATCCAAGCAGGAGGTGATTTTTTACCTCAGTATGCAATGTGACTTGTTACATTATAAACAGCACTAAGGTGTAAGAGGTCAGGAGAGAAACAGAAGTGAGGTAATTGTAGAATTATAAGGAAAATCAGGACAAATATGATGGGTAGTGATGTCTGTGTGTGTAGCCGGAAGATGATGAGTCCTCCATTCATGAGAGCTCATACTCACAGCCAATCCGTCGATTAACTGCTGCCTGGGATCATTTTCATCATATAGGGTTTAGTGCAAGTGTTAATAGCTGTAGTAAGGTATCTGAGGTGCAGACGTAGCCAGAAGCCTTAATTTGTGTAGTCAGCTTGATCGCTCCCCCCACAAGCATAGGAGACTGCTGTGACTGCTTGGCAGCCCCGAGCAGTCTCCCAGTGCAGCCCAGCACACAGCAGCTCGGGGCCTGGTAATTAGCATCCGCTCCCACCCCTCTCGGAACCCCTGCATAGGCTTACATTTTGTCTATGGCGCTGTGACACCTTGCACTGGCCCTGTGTCCCCTCAATGTCAGGACACATGTGACACAGACAGAAGGAGGAGGTGGGATTGCGATGTCTTCTCCCTTTCCAGCATCTCCTGCTGACCACAATACTTGGAAGCGTTTGTGGGACAATGCGATGCTTTGTCTGTGACCTGATGTGACTTGTGGGTATTCTTAGACACAATTTTACGTAATGACAGAAAACAAACAAATCTTGGCATATTATTTCCGGAGGTCCATTGATGCACTGCAGTTTTAACCAATGGTGGACGGCGCTGGGCCACCAGCCAGCTGAATGAGCCCCAGCTTACGCAGGCTGGCCAGCTTGCAAGGCCAGGAAACTGTGTCCGTGGACACAACCCCTGGCCTTGCCACTTGCAGAAAACGGGGCCAAAATGCCCTCCCCCCCCCGTTTCCAGGAGCGCCGGCCATCCCCAGCCCACCCCTTAAATGCCTCTGCCTGTCAATCAGGCAGAGGCATGGCAAGGGCTGCATGAACATTCGCAGAACGGGTCCTGCGCAAACGCAGATTCCCGATAATCAGGAATCTGCGTTCAGCCCCCGGACCATGCTTGACACCTTTTTGGCTGCCCCTTCCAGGTTGGTAGTGCCCGGTGGAGCAACTAAGCGGTGATTGTGAAATCCTGGTACAACACTACCATCGTGACACTGCCCCCGCTATACAATGCACTATTACAAGCAAGGGCCTTGATGGAGCAAGTATTTTACTAGTACCAGTGACCATCATTATCAGCATCCTGTATTTGCACCCACCCATGACTACCCACCAATAATACCGCTTTCCCAGGGGTATATCTGTCTTTTTTTTGCACAAACACGCCCTGGCTGTACTTAAAGCCCCCTGTCCCAACCATCCGGGTATAGGCACGTAACAAAGTCACCCAAATCTGCACATGTGCAGTTATACCAGTTATACTCACCCTATATCAGCCCTAGTGTGTTTGGGAGGAAAAGGGATTAACGCCTTGAATGTTGTGTGAGAGGAGCATGCATTGACACCAGAACCCACCATGAATGAGGACTTTGTTAGTGTCACGGTGATCTGATTTTCTGTCTGACGATACTGTCACACACTGACCGTAGACCACGTCACTACAACTACTATGAGGGATCTCATGATGCAGTGTGATTAATGTATAGTACAATGTGACTCATAGTGTGGAAAAGCTGCTGTGTCTCTCACAGCGTAGAGGGGGGAAGGGGGAACAATTATAGTGTGAGGTAATATATAGGGTGTAGGGCACTGCATAGTGTCTGAGGTATTGTATAGGATATAAGGCACTGTATAGGGCCACATTATGAGGTGTGAGGTATTGTGCATATTGCATGAGGCACCGTATTAAGTGTGAGACACTGCATAGGGCATATAGCACTGTATATGGTGTAAGACATATTATATTGTCTGAGGTATTGTATGGGATGTGAGGCACTGTTAGGGCGTGAGCCACATTATAAGGTGTGAGGTATTGACATAAGGCCTGACTCATTACGAATCGAAACTGCGAATGCAATAGCGATTACGTACGCAGTCTCACTGCGGTGGTATGCTAATCCTCTGCTATCGCTATGTCATCGCAGCACACATAAGGACGCCCACCTTACCTTACACACATCTGTAATACTTACCAAGACTGCGAAACCATCGGTTACATGGAGTACCATCGCAGCCTCACGCACACTTGCACAAGGTCTGACCTTACTCAGGAATTGCTAACCTCATTGTATGCAGTGAGTACACAGGCTGCTTATGTCATCACAGTGGATAATTTATGTACACGCATTCAACGGCGTTCAAACGCTCTGGCACGCCTGCATTTTGCGGACCCCTCCCGTCACCTCCCACAAATGGTACTTCCTGTCAATCACTCTGTGATGGGTCTACGTGGTCACTGTGATCGCAGTGGCTGGTTTGCACACGCGCACTGCGATGCATACACATGTGCAGAACGCAACAATCGGCCGATTGCGTGCATATTAGCAGTTGGGATGCTTGGTGACTCAGGCCCTGTGTTGTAGGACCCCATTCAGCAACAGGCAGACTCACAATGCACTGCCTCTTGCTTTCCAGTGACAGTCCTCCCCATGCTCTTCGCAACCCCACCTCCCTGCTGCTCCATTTTACTCACTGCAGCCAACCCCAAAAATACACTGGCTGGCCTCTTTAGGCCACCTGGCCGCGGTGCACAGTTTGGGAACTACTGGTATATGCTGTTAGGCACTGTCTGTGTATGAAGTATTTTATAGGATGTGAGGCACTCTACAGATGTGAGGCACAGTAGGTGTGTGAGGCACGGTAAAGTATGTGAGGTAGTTTATGGGATGTAAAGCACTGTATAGTGTGTAGTCTACAGTATAGAGTAAGGCCCTGTATTGGATGTGAGGCATTGTATAGAGTGTGGCACACCATATTGTGAGACACTGTAGGGTATGGGGCATTACATAGTGTGCAGGTGACTCTATAGGTTATGAAGCACTGTACTAAGAGAGAGGTACTGTACAATGTACTGGGTGTGAGGCACTGTATAGTGTGTGTAGACTACAGTATATAATAAGGCACTGTATTAGATATGAGGTATTGTATAGAGTGTGGCACACCATATTGTTAGACACTGTAGGGTATGAGGCATTATGTAGTGTGCGGGTGACTCTATAGGGTATGAAGCACTGTACTAAAAGAGAGGTACTGTATAATGTACTGGGTGTGAGGCACTGTATAGTATGTGTAGACTACAGTATAGAGTAAGGCACTGTATTAGATGTGAGGTACTGTATAGAGTGTGGCACACCATATTGTTAGACACTGTAGGGTATGAGGCATTATGTAGTGTGCGGGTGACTCTATAGGGTATGAAGCACTGTACTAAGAGAGAGGTACTGTACAATGTATTGGGTGTGAGGCACCGTATAGTGTTTGTAGACTACAGTATAGAGTAAGGCACTGTATTAGATGTGAGGTACTGTATAGAGTGTGGCACACCATATTGTTAGACACTGTAGGGTATGAGGCATTATGTAGTGTGCGGGTGACTCTATAGGGTATGAAGCACTGTACTAAGAGAGAGGTACTGTACAATGTATTGGGTGTGAGGCACCGTATAGTGTTTGTAGACTACAGTATAGAGTAAGGCACTGTATTAGATGTGAGGTACTGTATAGAGTGTGGCACACCATATTGTTAGACACTGTGTGGCACACCATATTGGTTGTGAGGCAATGCATAATGTTTGAATTACTGCATTGAGGCAGTATATTGGGCATGAGGCACCGTGTAGTGTATGTATCACTGTATAGAGTGTGAGGCACTGTATAGTGTGTGAGGCATTATACAGTGTGTGAAGTACTATATAGTATGTGAGACACAGTATTGGTTGTAAGACACTATGGGCCTGATTCTGAGTTGCATGCTATTCGCATTGCTGCTGCGTCTTTGTACGCAGCAGTGAAGCAAAATGATGCTAATACTGTAGGAGGCGTCATGTGTAAATAGACGCCTCCTGTCGGCTTTTGTGCATTTGAGGACGCAGCAACCCTCAGGTTACTCAGAATGGCCATGAAATCCACACTTCTGGGGCCAGTGAAGCGGTAGAAGCAGACACTGTCTTTGTCATGCCTCAAAAATATGTGTAACATGGCCCCGTTTTCAAAAATGCTCCCCGCCATGCTGCGGCTTAGGGGACGGGAAGTAGTTGAAATCCAGGCTGTCGGGATGTCAGCGCTGAGAATGCCGGCGCCAGAATCCCAACACCAGTCAAAATCCTGCGCCAGCATCCTGACATTAAGTAGTGGGGTTAGGGGGAGGGTTAGGGACTAGGGGGGGAGGTTTAGGGTTAGGCACTTGGGGTTAGGGTTAGGTACTTGGGATTAGGGTTAGGTACTTGGAGGGAGGCTTAGGGTTAGGTACTGGGGGGAGGGATAGGTTTAGGCACTAGGGTGGAGGTTAAGTTTAGGGTGCAGAGAGGGAGGGTTAGGGTCGGGATACTTACTGAGAGGTGTCAATATCCTAACCTTGTCGGGATGCCAGCGTCAGGTTTCTGACCGCCGTGATCCTGAGCACCAGCATCCCGTACCCAAGCCTAGGGGGCACTGCAATTGCCATTGCAGACACGGATCAACACATGCGCAGTACAGATCCTGTGCATGCGCCGATCACCAACCATCATAGTTGTATGCAAACTCTGAATCAGGTCCTATGTGGGAAGTGAGGCTCTGTATTCAGGTCCTATGTGGGAAGTGAGGCTCTGTATTCAGGTCCTATGTGGGAAGTGAGGCTCTGTATTCAGGTCCCAGCATATTCTGCTGCATTGTATTTGTATGTCCAGGCCTCAGCTGTACTAGGTAATTGAATCTGACTGCAGAGTATTCCATCTCCTGTGCCTGCTTTATTAATTATACTTATAGGTAACTAGCTTATTCTTTACTGAATCCTTATGCTATTGTTTCTAATGCCTTATGATTGTACTAGTTAAATTGTTATAAGGATTCTCTCAGTCTATTGACTGTAGTGAAGGTCTGATTTATTACTGGTCCTAGAAGTTTGGTTTTTGTTCCTTGTTCACTTTAGCCATTTTTATTGCTAGTTTTCTTGTGGAGGGCCAATGGGTGGTTGGCATTAATTAGTCTCCACACTGGCCTGCTTCTCAATATAAGAGTGTGTTTCTAGCTGGATAGTGCAGATTTTCAAAGTGCAGAATTTTTTAAGTGCATTAACTGCAGCGTTAGACCAGCGTTACACCGAAGGAAAACACAAGGAAAAAAACTCTAAGACCCAACAAACCACAAACCTCAATGGTCTAAAGAATCAGGACTGTTAAACCAGGATTCCCTGTTCAATCAAGACAAGAAAACAACAGTTCTATTGCTACTAATAAAGATGGCTTTCTGATACTCTCATACATCTCAATGCTTATTGTCCTTGTTCTCATGTCAGTTTACAACTTTCCTCTTTGAAACACTGTCCTTTATCTTAGCTCTCCTGCCTAGCTTCACATCCTCTATCTGCTTAAAATCTGTGTTATTATTCAAATTCTGCACACATTACATCCACACTTTTAATCCTCTCACTAACAAACTTGTTTATCAACATACATATTTACCATCACTGTTCTTTCACTTGCATTTCTACAAATCTCTTGCACTCATATTTCATTTACATTTCTAAAAATCATTCCTCTTGTTTAATTCTAAAACACCATGGCAAAGTTTTCATTTACTCTCTCCTTCAATCAGTCTCTACCTTATCCTCTGTTCTGCCCCCTGCTTCTACCTTTATCCTTTCCCCCTTATCTCTTCCACCTCCTCCTCCCCTTCTCCCCCCTCCTCTGTCTGCCTACTCTTCCATCCTCTCCCACTACTCCACTTTCTTCCTGTTCTACCCCCCTCTGTCCTACTACCCCACCACCAAACCCTCCTCCTACACTCCTCTCCCTGTCACTTCACCCCACAGCATCCATATCTCCCCCCTGCCCACCTCCTACAGGTTCCCTTCCTAGCTCAGGTGCCCGCACCATCACTAACCTCTATTCATATCGGTCCCCCAAATTAATCTTACCTCCATGTTACAGCAACCCGGATAATCTTATTCACATCTCCCCCACAAACGCTGTCTCTCTATCCTGTGCCCTCTGGAATGCCAGGTCAGTCTGTAATAAACTGGTCCCCACTCATGACCTTTTCATATCCAACTGCCTGAATCTCCTTGCCATTACTGAAACCTGGATCTCACCCTCTGACACCACTTCTCCTGCTGCTCTATCCACTTGGGGCCTCACCTTCACCCACACCCCCCGGCCTGGGGGTCGCCATGGTGGTGATGTTGGGGACCTTCTATCCACCAATTATTCCTACCAGCTAATACCCCCTGAACCATCCCTTACATTCCCAACATTTGAGGTTCATGCTATACGCCTCTTCCAACCAGTAAACATCAGAGTAGCTGTCATTTACCGTCCGCCTGGCTCGCCCTCCAAATTCCTTGACAACTTTGTTTCCTGGCTTCCTCACTTTCTCTCCTCAGATCTTCCCTCCATTATCCTAGGTGACTTTAATATTCCTATTGACATACCCACAGAACCCTCTGCAGCTAAACTCCTTACCCTCACCTCTTCATTTGGTCTCGCCCAATGGACCTCATCACCCTCCAATGTGAGTGAGCACTCACTTGATTTGGTCTTTACTCACCGTTATGATATTTCTAATTACTCCAAATCCCCATTCCCCCTCTCTGATCATAACCTTCTCTCTTTTAACCTATCCCTCTCTCCTTCCCCTCCTTTACCTCCTAAGGCTACCATTACTAAGCGGAACATTGAGGCTATTGACACTGTTGCATTTTCCTCCCTGTTAGACTCTCTTCTCTCCCCTATCCTTTCTCTCTCCTTTCTCTCTCCTGCTTCCCTGTACAATTCCTCCCTTACTTCTGCTCTTGACTCTGTTGCTCCTGCAACAACTACTCACCCTCGCAGGTCCACATAACAAACCTTACATTCCAAATGCACCAGGTACCTGCAAAAGTGTTCAAGAATTGCCGAGCATCAGTGGAGAAAATCACGCTCTAAGGCTGACTTCCTCCATTTAAAATGTATTCTCTCATCCTACAGTGCTGCCCTGTCCTTCTCCAAACAAACACATTTCAAGAACCTCATCTCCTCCCAGTGCTCAAACCCCCGGCGTCTCTTTGCCACTTTCAGCTCCCTCCTCTACCCTTCCCCTCCTCGCCTCCCCTCCTCACTCTCCACCCTTGATTTTGCCACCTACTTTACATCTAAAATTGACTCCATACGTAAGAACATCATATCCCATCAGACCCTCAGCACTCCTCCCCCTCCTTTCCCTAACCACCCCTCCAATTCTGCCTCACTAACCCTGACATCATTCTCCCCTGTTTCTGGAGAGGAAGTCATGGCCCTAATCAGGTCCTCCCCTCCTTCCACCTCCCCTCTTGACCCTATCCCTTCCCGTCTCCTCTGTTACCTGTCTCCTTCTGCCTGTTCCCATCTTGCTCACCTACTTAATCTCTCCCTATCATCTGGCACTGTCTCTTCTGCATTCAAACATGCCCCAGTCTCCCCCATTCTTAAAAACCTACCCTTGATCCTAACATACTTTCCAACTACCGACCCATCTCTCTTCTCCCTTTTGCTTCCAAACTACTTGAGCGCATTGTTTACAACCGCCTTACCACCTTCCTTTCCTCCCACTCCCTCCTTGACTCATTTCAATCTGGCTTCCGTTCTCTCCACTCCACTGAAACTGCCCTCACGAAAGTCAGCAGTGACCTCCTTGCTGCCAAATCCAAGGGCCACTACTCTCCTTGACCTCTCTGCTGCATTTGACACCGTAGACCACCCTCTCCTCCTGCAAATCCTTCACTCTCTTGGTTTATGTGGCACTGCCCTCTCCTGGCTTTCCTCCTACCTCCTTGATCGTTCCTTCTCTGTGTCCTCTCATGACTCCTCTTCCTCCCCACTTCCACTAACAGTAGGAGTTCCCCAAGGTTCTGTTCTTGGACCTCTCCTTTTTTCCCTATACACATCCTCTTTAGGTGAACTCATTAACTCCTTTGACCTCCAATATCATCTCTATGCTGATGATACTCAAATTTACCTTTCCACCCCTGAGCTCTCCCCCTCACTCCTTACCCGTATCTCCAATTGTCTCTCTGCTGTCTCTTCATGGATGTTCCAGCTCTTTCTTAAACTTAATATGTCTAAGACTGAGCTGATCATCTTCCCACCCTCTTCCACTACCTCACTTCCCACAATTTCATTATCTATTGATGGCACAACTATCTCCTCTAGCCCCAAAGTGCGCTGCCTTGGAGATCCTAGACTCCTCCCTCTCATTTAAACCACACATTCAGCACCTCTCGCAGTCCTGCCATCTCCACCTAAAAAATATCTCCAAGATTAGACCCTTCCTCGCCCAGGATGCCCACTAAAACCCTCATCCACTCACTGGTCATCTCCAGATTGGACTACTGCAACCTTTCTCCTAGCTGGCCTCCCAGTCTCTCACCTCTCTCCACTACAATCAGTTCTCAATGCTGCTGCTCGGCTCATCTTCCACCAGACGTTCTACATCTGCTTCCCCTCTCCTTCAAGCCCTACACTGGCTCCCCTTCCCCTTCAGATGCCAATTCAAGGTTCTTACACTCACCTACAAAGCCCTCACCAAATCCTCTCCCACATACATTTCTGACCTTCTCTCCCCTCACACTCCCGCCTGTTCACTTTGCTCATCTAATGCATGCCGCCTCTCTTGCCAACTGATTACTTCCTCCCACTCCCGCATCCAAGATTTTGCCCGTGCTGCTCCCTACCTTTGGAATGCTCTCCCTCTCCCTATAAGACTCTCCACCTCTCTACAAATCTTCAAACGGGCTCTCAAGACTCACTACTTCATCAAGGCCTTCCAGCTCTCATTATAACCCACCTCATGCTCTTTCCTCACTATCTTCCCCTTCTGTGTCACGCCTGTCTGTCTGCCCCTCCCCTTTGGAATGTAAGCTCTCACGAGCAGGGACCTCTTCCCTAATGTGCTTCTCTTTACATTTTCTTCGACTCTTTTCTCCCCATTAGGGCACCTAACCCATGACTGCCAACTCTCGGCTGCTTATTGTGAGTGTCTAACTGCTATTGCAGCAATGTATATAAATTGTGTCCTTGTCCTGCACTGTAATGTACTGTAAGTTACTTGTTTCTTGTTCACTTGTTAGTTCTATGTACTATGTAAGGCACTGCGGAACACTTGTGGCGCCATATAAATAAAGGATAATAATAATAATAATAATAATAATAATAATGTGAGGCACTGTATACAGGTCCTATGTGGGATGTGAGGCACTGTATTCTGGTCCTATGTGGGATGTGAGGCACTGTATTCAGGTCCTATGTGGGATGTGAGGCACTGTATTCTGGTCCTATGTGGGATGTGAGCCACTGTATTCAGGCCCTATATGGGATGTGAGGCACTGAATTCTGGTCCTATGTGGGATGTGAGGCACTGTATTCAGGTCCTATGTGGGATGTGAGGCACTGTATTCTGGTCCTATGTGGGATGTGAGGCACTGTATTCAGGTCCTATGTGGGATGTGAGGCACTGTATTCTGGTCCTATATGGGATGTGAGGCACTGTATTCAGGTCCTATGTGGGATGTGAGGCACTGTATTCTGGTCCTATGTGGGATGTGAGGCACTGTATTCAGGTCCTATGTGGGATGTGAGGCACTGTATTCAGGTCCTATGTGGGATGTGAGGCACTGTATTCTGGTCCTATGTGGGATGTGAGCCACTGTATTCAGGCCCTATATGGGATGTGAGGCACTGTATGCAGGCCCTATGTGGGATGTGAGGCACTGTATTCAGGTCCTATGTGGGATGTGAGGCACTGTATTCAGGTTATGTGAGAACTACCTTCCAGGAAAATAACAAGATGGATAAACATGACATCTCTGGGAGCTTCTGCAGCAATGCTGAGAAGAACTTCCTCAAACATTTTGATTTCCATTGTAGGAAGACGGTCATGTGTGTGTTTGCCGGTTAGATCTGTAAAAGCCGGCAACTGCGATGAGCCAAAAATTTAGATGACATTTTGTTAAACAGAATGATGCTGTGATGTAATAAGACCATTATTATAGAACGCAGGAAATATGTGTCAGCTGATCATCATAGAGCGCCCTCTTCTGGGACATCTGTTCTGTATGTACTATGGGCCTGATTCAGAGATGTATACAATGCTGATGTTTGCGCAGATCGAACAATTTTTTGCCATTGCGCAAAAGCCACGTTGTGCTTGCGCAGCGATTGCACAACGTTTACGGATGCACATAGGAATCCATTGCAAAGTGACTGACAGGTTGTCAGCATTTGGGGGTGGTCAGAATAATACAGGCGTGTCTGTACGTTTGAACGCCGCTTAATGGGCGTGCATAAATTAACCACTGTGACTGCATATGCAGCATGAGAGCCCTCTGCGTGTCAGGAGAGCTGCCGAGTCTGCGGCTGGTCAGACCTGGTGCAAGGGCAAGATGGCCGCTCAATGTGTATCGATCTTACCGATATTTCCGCAAGTATGCGACATCACATGCAGGTAAGAAGGCAACAGTGGGCGTCTTTATGCTTGGGAAATCTTTGCAGCCATTAGCAGCTGTGATCGCATTTTGGACCTCATTCAGAGCCGCTCGCAAAATGCGAGCGCTCGCTCTGAATGAGGGCGGCCGCTTCTCTTTAATGAGCCGGCCTCCTGGCCGCTCGCTAAGCTGTGGGTGACCACCCACAGCTTTAGCGAGCGGCCAAGTTGATGGTCATTACTGTATCTGTACTAATTGCAACAATGTTTCTGGGGTCATTACTGTATCTGTAATTATTGCAACAGTGTTTCTGGGGGTCATTACTGTATCTGTACTTATTATAAATGTGTTTCTGGGGGTCATTACTGTATCTGTATTTATTATAACTGTTTCTGGGGGTCATTACTGGATCTGCATTTATTATAACAGTGTTTCTGGGGGTCATTACTGGATCTGTACTTATTATAAAAGTGTTTCTGGGGGTCATTACTGTATCTGTAATTATTGCAACAGTGTTTCTGGGAGTCATTACTGTATCTGTACTTATTATAACAGTGTTTCCGGGGGTCATTACTGTATCTCTACTGATTGTAACAATGTTTCTGTGGGTCATTACTGTATCTGTACTTATAGCAGTGTTTCTGGGGGTCATTACTGGATCTCTATTTATTATAAGTGTTTCTGGGGGTCATTACTGGATCTCCACTTATAACAGTGTTTCTCGGGGTCATAACTGGATCTGTACTGATTGCAACAATGTTTCTGGGGGTCATTACTGTATCTGTAATTATTGCAACAGTGTTTCTGGGGGTCATTACTGTATCTGTACTTATAATAACAGTGTTTCTGGGGGTCATTACTGTATCTGTACTTATTATAACAGTGTTTCTGGGGGTCATTACTGTATCTGTATTTATTATAACTGTTTCTGGGGGTCATTACTGGATCTGCATTTATTATAACAGTGTTTCTGGGGGTCATTACTGGATCTGTACTTATTATAAAAGTGTCTCTGGGGGTTATTACTGTATCTGTAATGATTGCAACAGTGTTGCTGGGAGTCATTACTGTATCTGTACTTATTATAACAGTGTTTCTGGGGGTCATTACTGGATCTGTATTTATTATAAGTGTTTCTGGGGGTCATTACTGGATCTCTACTTATAACAGTGTTTCTGGGGGTCATTACTGGAACTCTACTTAGGACAGTTTTTCTGGGGGTCATAACTGGATCTGTACTGATTGTAACAATGTTTCTGTGGATCATTACTGTATCTGTACTTATTATAACAGTGTTTCTGGGGGTCATTACTGTATCTGTACTAATTGCAACAATGTTTCTGGGGTCATTACTGTATCTGTAATTATTGCAACAGTGTTTCTGGGGGTCATTGCTGTATCTGTACTTATTATAAATGTGTTTCTGGGGGTCATTACTGGATCTGCATTTATTATAACAGTGTTTCTGGGGGTCATTACTGGATCTGTACTTCTTATAAAAGTGTTCTGGGGGTCATTACTGTATCTGTACTTATTATAACAGTGTTTCTGGGGGTCATTACTGTATCGAACAGATTTTAACAATGATTCTGGGGGTCATAACTGTATCTGTACTGATTGTAACAATGTTTCTGTGGATCATTACTGTATCTGTACTTATTATAACAACAATGTTTCTGGGGGTCATTACTGTATCTGTACTTATTATAACAACAGTGTTTCTGGGGGTCATTACTGTATCTGTACTTATTATAACAGTGTTTAGGGGGGTCATTACTGGATCTGTACTTATTATAACAGTGTTTCTGGGGGTCATTACTGGATCTGTACTTATTATAACAGTGTTTGTGGGGGTCATTACTGTATCTGTACTTATTATAACAGTGTTTGTGGGGGTCATTACTGTATCTGTACTTATTATAACAGTGTTTTGGGGGGTCATTACTGGATCTGTACTTATTATAACAGTGTTTCTGGGGGTCATTACTGGATCTGTACTTATTATAACAGTGTTTGTGGGGGTCATTACTGTATCTGTACGTATTATAACAGTGTTACTGGGAGTCATTACTGTATCTGTATATATTATAACAGTGTTTCTGGGAGTCATTTCCGTATCTGTATATATTATAACAGTGTTTCTGGGGGTCATTACTATATCTGTACTTATTATAACAGTGTTTCTGGCGGTCATTACTGGATCTGTACTTATTATAAAAGTGTTTCTGGGGGTCATTACTGTATCTGTAATTATTGCAACAGTGTTTCTGGGAGTCATTACTGTATCTGTACTTATTATAACAGTGTTTCCGGGGGTCATTACTGTATCTGTACTGATTGTAACAATGTTTCTGTGGGTCATTACTGTATCTGTACTTATAGCAGTGTTTCTGGGGGTCATTACTGGATCTCTATTTATTATAAGTGTTTCTGGGGGTCATTACTGGATCTCTACTTATAACAGTGTTTCTCGGGGTCATAACTGGATCTGTACTGATTGCAACAATGTTTCTGGGGGTCATTACTGTATCTGTAATTATTGCAACAGTGTTTCAGGGGGTCTTTACTGTATCTGTACTTATTATAACAGTGTTTCTGGGGGTCATTACTGTATCTGTACTTATTATAACAGTGTTTCTGGGGGTCATTACTGTATCTGTATTTATTATAACTGTTTCTGGGGGTCATTACTGGATCTGCATTTATTATAACAGTGTTTCTGGGGGTCATTACTGGATCTGTACTTATTATAAAAGTGTCTCTGGGGGTTATTACTGTATCTGTAATGATTGCAACAGTGTTTCTGGGAGTCATTACTGTATCTGTACTTATTATAACAGTGTTTCTGGGGTTCATTACTGGATCTGTATTTATTATAAGTGTTTCTGGGGGTCATTACTGGATCTCTACTTATAACTGTGTTTCTGGGGGTCATTACTGGAACTCTACTTATGACAGTTTTTCTGGGGGTCATAACTGGATCTGTACTGATTGTAACAATGTTTCTGTGGATCATTACTGTATCTGTACTTATTATAACAGTGTTTCTGGGGGTCATTACTGTATCTGTACTTATTATAACAGTGTTTCTGGGGGTCATTACTGGATCTGTCCTTATTATAAAAGTGTTTCTGGGGGTCATTACTGGATCTGTACTTATTATAAAAGTGTTTCTGGGAGTCATTACTGTATCTGTACTTATAACAGTGGTTCTGGGGGTCATTACTGGATCTGTACTTATTATAAAAGTGTTCTGGGGGTCATTACTGTATCTGTACTTATTATAACAGTGTTTCTGGGGATCATTTCTATATCGAACAGATTTTAACAATGATTCTGGGGGTCATAACTGTATCTGTACTGATTGTAACAATGTTTCTGTGGATCATTACTGGATCTGTACTTATTATAACAACAGTGTTTCTGGGGGTCATTACTGGATCTGTACTTATTATAACAACAGTATTTCTGGGGGTCATTACTGTATCTGTACTTATTATAACAGTGTTTTAGGGGGTCATTACTGGATCTGTACTTATTATAACAGTGTTACTGGGAGTCATTACTGTATCTGTATATATTATAACAGTGTTTCTGGGAGTCATTTCCGTATCTGTATATTTTATAACAGTGTTTCTGGGGGTCATTACTATATCTGTACTTATTATAACAGTGTTTCTGGCGGTCATTACTGGATCTGTACTTATTATAACAGCGTTTCAGGGGGGTCATTACTGTATCTGTACTGATTGTAACAATGTTTCTGGGGGTCATTACTGGATCTGTACTTATTATAACAGTGTTTCTGGGGGTCATTACTGGATCTGTACTTTTTATAACAGTGTTTTGGGGGGTCATTACTGGATCTGTACTTATTATAAAAGTGTTTCTGGGGGTCATTACTGTATCTGTACTTATTATAAAAGTGTTTCTGGGGGTTATTACTGTATCTGTAATTATTGCAACAGTGTTTCTGGGAGTCAATACTGTATCTGTACTTATTATAACAGTGTTTCCGGGGGTCATTACTGTATCTGTACTGATAGTAACAATGTTTCTGTGGGTCATTACTGTATCTGTACTTATAACAGTGTTTCTGGGGGTCATTACTGGATCTGTACTTATAATAACAGTGTTTCTGGGGGTCATTACTGTATCTGTACTTATTATAACAGTGTTTTTGGGGGTCATTACTGTATCTGTATTTATTATAACTGTTTCTGGGGGTCATTACTGGATCTGCATTTATTATAACAGTGTTTCTGAGGGTCATTACTGGATCTGTACTTATTATAAAAGTGTCTCTGGGGGTTATTACTGTATCTGTAATGATTGCAACAGTGTTTCTGGGAGTCATTACGGTATCTGTACTTATTATAACAGTGTTTGTGGGGGTCATTACTGTATCTGTACTTATTATAACAGTGTTTTGGGGGGTCATTACTGGATCTGTACTTATTATAACAGTGTTTCTGGGGGTCATTACTGGATCTGTACTTATTATAACAGTGTTTGTGGGGGTCATTACTGTATCTGTACTTATTATAACAGTGTTACTGGGAGTCATTACAGTATCTGTATATATTATAACAGTGTTTCTGGGAGTCATTTCCGTATCTGTATATATTATAACAGTGTTTGTGGGGGTCATTACTATATCTGTACTTATTATAACAGTGTTTCTGGCGGTCATTACTGGATCTGTACTTATTATAACAGCGTTTCAGGGGGGTCATTACTGGATCTGTACTTATTATAACAGTGTTTCTGGGGGTCATTACTGGATCTGTACTTATTATAACAGTGTTTGTGGGGGTCATTACTGTATCTGTACTTATTATAACAGTGTTACTGGGAGTCATTACTGTATCTGTATATATTATAACAGTGTTTCTGGGAGTCATTTCCGTATCTGTATATATTATAAGTGTTTCTGGGGGTCATTACTATATCTGTACTTATTATAACAGTGTTTCTGGCGGTCATTACTGGATCTGTACTTATTATAACAGCGTTTCAGGGGGGTCATTACTGTATCTGTACTGATTGTAACAATGTTTCTGGGGGTCATTACTGGATCTGTACTTATTATAACAGTGTTTCTGGGGGTTATTACTGGATCTGTACTTTTTATAACAGTGTTTTGGGGGGTCATTACTGGATCTGTACTTATTATAAAAGTGTTTCTGGGGGTTATTACTGTATCTGTACTTATTATAAAAGTGTTTCTGGGGGTTATTACTGTATCTGTAATTATTGCAACAGTGTTTCTGGGAGTCATTACTGTATCTGTACTTATTATAACAGTGTTTCCGGGGGTCATTACTGTATCTGTACTGATAGTAACAATGTTTCTGTGGGTCATTACTGTATCTGTACTTATAACAGTGTTTCTGGGGGTCATTACTGGATCTGTACTTATAATAACAGTGTTTCTGGGGGTCATTACTGTATCTGTACTTATTATAACAGTGTTTTTGGGGGTCATTACTGTATCTGTATTTATTATAACTGTTTCTGGGGGTCATTACTGGATCTGCATTTATTATAACAGTGTTTCTGAGGGTCATTACTGGATCTGTACTTATTATAAAAGTGTCTCTGGGGGTTATTACTGTATCTGTAATGATTGCAACAGTGTTTCTGGGAGTCATTACGGTATCTGTACTTATTATAACAGTGTTTGTGGGGGTCATTACTGTATCTGTACTTATTATAACAGTGTTTTGGGGGGTCATTACTGGATCTGTACTTATTATAACAGTGTTTCTGGGGGTCATTACTGGATCTGTACTTATTATAACAGTGTTTGTGGGGGTCATTACTGTATCTGTACTTATTATAACAGTGTTACTGGGAGTCATTACAGTATCTGTATATATTATAACAGTGTTTCTGGGAGTCATTTCCGTATCTGTATATATTATAACAGTGTTTGTGGGGGTCATTACTATATCTGTACTTATTATAACAGTGTTTCTGGCGGTCATTACTGGATCTGTACTTATTATAACAGCGTTTCAGGGGGGTCATTACTGGATCTGTACTTATTATAACAGTGTTTCTGGGGGTCATTACTGGATCTGTACTTATTATAACAGTGTTTGTGGGGGTCATTACTGTATCTGTACTTATTATAACAGTGTTACTGGGAGTCATTACTGTATCTGTATATATTATAACAGTGTTTCTGGGAGTCATTTCCGTATCTGTATATATTATAACAGTGTTTCTGGGGGTCATTACTATATCTGTACTTATTATAACAGTGTTTCTGGCGGTCATTACTGGATCTGTACTTATTATAACAGCGTTTCAGGGGGGTCATTACTGTATCTGTACTGATTGTAACAATGTTTCTGGGGGTCATTACTGGATCTGTACTTATTATAACAGTGTTTCTGGGGGTCATTACTGGATCTGTACTTTTTATAACAGTGTTTTGGGGGGTCATTACTGGATCTGTACTTATTATAAAAGTGTTTCTGGGGGTTATTACTGTATCTGTACTTATTATAAAAGTGTTTCTGGGGGTTATTACTGTATCTGTAATTATTGCAACAGTGTTTCTGGGAGTCATTACTGTATCTGTACTTATTATAACAGTGTTTACGGGGGTCATTACTGTATCTGTACTGATAGTAACAATGTTTCTGTGGGTCATTACTGTATCTGTACTTATAACAGTGTTTCTGGGGGTCATTACTGGATCTGTACTTATAATAACAATGTTTCTGGGGGTCATTACTGTATCTGTACTTATTATAACAGTGTTTTTGGGGGTCATTACTGTATCTGTATTTATTATAACTGTTTCTGGGGGTCATTACTGGATCTGCATTTATTATAACAGTGTTTCTGAGGGTCATTACTGGATCTGTACTTATTATAAAAGTGTCTCTGGGGGTTATTACTGTATCTGTAATGATTGCAACAGTGTTTCTGGGAGTCATTACGGTATCTGTACTTATTATAACAGTGTTTGTGGGGGTCATTACTGTATCTGTACTTATTATAACAGTGTTTTGGGGGGTCATTACTGGATCTGTACTTATTATAACAGTGTTTCTGGGGGTCATTACTGGATCTGTACTTATTATAACAGTGTTTGTGGGGGTCATTACTGTATCTGTACTTATTATAACAGTGTTACTGGGAGTCATTACTGTATCTGTATATATTATAACAGTGTTTCTGGGAGTCATTTCCGTATCTGTATATATTATAACAGTGTTTCTGGGGGTCATTACTATATCTGTACTTATTATAACAGTGATTCTGGCGGTCATTACTGGATCTGTACTTATTATAACAGCGTTTCAGGGGGGTCATTACTGTATCTGTACTGATTGTAACAATGTTTCTGGGGGTCATTACTGGATCTGTACTTATTATAACAGTGTTTCCGGGGGTCATTACTGGATCTGTACTTTTTATAACAGTGTTTTGGGGGGTCATTACTGGATCTGTACGTATTATAAAAGTGTTTCTGGGGGTCATTACTGTATCTGTACTTATTATAAAATTGTTTCTGGGGGTTATTACTGTATCTGTAATATTTGCAACAGTGTTTCTGGGAGTCATTACTGTTTCTGTACTTATTATAACAGTGTTTCCGGGGGTCATTACTGTATCTGTACTGATTGTAACAATGTTTCTGGGGGTCATTACTGTATCTGTACTTATAACAGTGTTTCTGGGGGTCATTACTGGATCTGTACTTATAATAACAGTGTTTCTGGGGGTCATTACTGTATCTGTACTTATAACAGTGTTTATGGGGGTCATTACTGTATCTGTGCTTATTATAAGTGTTTCTGGGAGTCATTACTGTATCTGTACTTATTATAACAGTGTTTCTGGGGGTCATTACTGTATCTGTACTTATTATAACAGTGTTTCTGGGGGTCATTACTGTATCTGTACTTATAACAGTGTTTCTGGGGGTCATTACTGTATCTGTACATATTATAACAGGGTTTCTGGGAGTCATTACTGTATCTGTACTTATTATAACAGTGTTTCTGGGAGTCATTACTGTATCTGTACTTATTATAACAGTGTTTCTGGGGGTCATTACTGGATCTGTATTTATTATAACAGTGTTTCTGGGGGTCATTACTGGATCTCTACTTATAACAGTGTTTCTCGGGGTCATAACTGGATCTGTACTGATTGTAACAATGGTTCTGTCGATCATTACTGTATCTGTACTTATTATAACAGTGTTTCAGGGGGTCATTACTGTATCTATACTTATTATAACAGTGTTTCTGGGGGTCATTACTGGATCTGTACTTTTTATAACAGTGTTTCTGGGGGTCATTACTGTATCTGTACTTATTATAACAGTGTTTTTGGGGGTCATTACTGGATCTGTACTTATTATAAAAGTGTTTCTGGGGGTTATTACTGTATCTGTAATTATTGCAACAGTGTTTCTGGGAGTCATTACTGTATCTGTACTTATTATAACAGTGTTTCCGGGGGCATTACTGTATCTGTACTGATTGTAACAATGTTTCTGTGGGTCATTTCTGTATCTGTACTTATAACAGTGTTTCTGGGGGTCATTACTGGATCTGTATTTATTATAAGTGTTTCTGGGGGTCATTACTGTATCTGTACTTATAATAACAGTGTTTCTGGGGGTCATTACTGTATCTGTACTTATAACAGTGTTTATGGGGGTCATTACTGTATCTGTACTTATTATAAGTGTTTCTGGGAGTCATTACTGTATCTGTACTTATTATAACAGTGTTTCTGGGGGTCATTAATGTATCTGTACTTATTATAACAGTGTTTCTGGGGGTCATTACTGTATCTGTACTTATAACAGTGTTTCTGGTGGTCATTACTTTATCTGTACTTATTATAACAGGGTTTCTGGGAGTCATTACTGTATCTGTACTTATTATAACAGGGTTTCTGGGAGTCATTACTGTATCTGTACTTATTATAACAGTGTTTCTGGGAGTCATTACTGTATCTGTACTTATTATAACAGTGTTTCTGGGGGTCATTACTGGATCTGTATTTATTATAACAGTGTTTCTGGGGGTCATTACTGGATCTCTACTTATAACAGTGTTTCTCGGGGTCATAACTGGATCTGTACTGATTGTAACAATGTTTCTGTCGATCATTACTGTATCTGTACTTATTATAACAGTGTTTCAGGGGGTCATTACTGTATCTATACTTATTATAACAGTGTTTCTGGGGGTCATTACTGGATCTGTACTTTTTATAACAGTGTTTCTGGGGGTCATTACTGTATCTGTAATTATTATAACAGTGTTTTTGGGGGTCATTACTGGATCTGTACTTATTATAAAAGTGTTTCTGGGGGTTATTACTGTATCTGTAATTATTGCAACAGTGTTTCTGGGAGTCATTACTGTATCTGTACTTATTATAACAGTGTTTCCGGGGGTCATTACTGTATCTGTACTGATTGTAACAATGTTTCTGTGGGTCATTACTGTATCTGTACTTATAACAGTGTTTCTGGGGGTCATTACTGGATCTGTATTTATTATAAGTGTTTCTGGGGGTCATTACTGTATCTGTACTTATAATAACAGTGTTTCTGGGGGTCATTACTGTATCTGTACTTTTTATAACAGGGTTTCTGGGAGTCATTACTGTATCTGTACTTATAATAACAGGGTTTCTGGGAGTCATTACTGTATCTGTACTTATTATAACAGTGTTTCTGGGGGTCATTACTGTATCTGTTCTTATTATAACAGTGTTTCTGGGGGTCATTACTGTATCTGTACTTATAATAACAGGGTTTCTGGGAGTCATTACTGTATCTGTACTTATTATAACAGTGTTTCTGGGGGTCATTACTGTATCTGTACTTATTATAACAGTGTTTCTGGGGGTCATTACTGTATCTGTACTTATTATAACAGTGTTTCTGGGGGTCATTACTGTATCTGTACTTATTATAACAGGGTTTCTGGGAGTCATTACTGTATCTGTACTTATTATAACAGTGTTTCTGGGAGTCATTACTGTATCTGTACTTATTATAACAGTGTTTCTGGGGGTCATTACTGGATCTGTATTTATTATAACAGTGTTTCTGGGGGTCATTACTGGATCTGTAGTTTTTAGAACAGTGTTTCTGGGGGTCATTACTGTATCTGTACTTATTATAACAGTGTTTTTGGGGGTCATTACTGGATCTGTACTTATTATAAAAGTGTTTCTGGGGGTTATTACTGTATCTGTAATTATTGCAACAGTGTTTCTGGGAGTCATTACTGTATCTGTACTTATAAGTGTTTCCGGGGGTCATTACTGTATCTGTACTGATTGTAACAATGTTTCTGTGGGTCATTACTGTATCTGTACTTATAATAACAGTGTTTCTGGGGGTCATTACTGTATCTGTACTTATAACAGTGTTTATGGGGGTCATTACTGTATCTGTACTTATTATAAGTGTTTCTGGGAGTCATTACTGTATCTGTACTTATTATAACAGTGTTTCTGGGGGTCATTACTGTATCTGTACTTATTATAAGTGTTTCTGGGAGTCATTACTGTATCTGTACTTATTATAACAGTGTTTCTGGGAGTCATTACTGTATCTGTACTTATTATAAGTGTTTCTGGGAGTCATTACTGTATCTATACTTATTATAACAGTGTTTCTGGGGGTCATTACTGTATCTATACTTATTATAACAGTGTTTATGGGGGTCATTACTGGATCTGTACTGATTTCAACAATGTTTCTGGGGGTCATTACTGTATCTGTACTTATAACAGTGTTTCTGGGAGTCATTACTGTATCTGTACTTATTATAAGTGTTTCTGGGAGTCATTACTGTATCTGTACTTATTATAACAGTGTTTATGGGGGTCATTACTGGATCTGTACTGATTGCAACAATGTTTCTGGGGTCATTACTGTATCTGTACTTATTATAAGTGTTTCTGGGGGTCATTACTGAATCTGTACTTATTATAACAATGTTTCTGTGGGTCATTACTGTATCTGTACTTATTATAACAGTGTTTCTGGGGGTCATTACTGTATCTGTACTTATTATAAGTGTTTATGGGGGTCATTACTGTATCTGTACTTATTATAACAGTGTTTCTGGGGTCATTACTGTATCTGTACTTATTATAAGTGTTTCTGGGGGTCATTACTGAATCTGTACTTATTATAAGTGTTTCTGGGGGTCATTACTGTATCTGTACTTATAACAGTGTTTATGGGGGTCATTACTGAATCTGTACTTATTATAACTGTTTCTGGGAGTCATTACTGTATCTATACTTATTATAACAATGTTTCTGGGGGTCATTATTGTATATGTACTTATTATAAGTGTTTCTGGGGGTCATTACTGAATCTGTACTTATTATAACAATGTTTCTGTGGGTCATTGCTGGTTCTGGGTCTTATTTAAAGTATCTCACCTATTAGACATGATCTTTATTACTCAATGTACATCACTCATTGCACATTCTTATACCTAGAGGTATATTTACTGAAGGTCGATCTTAATCGATTTTAGTAAATATACCCCGTACTGTCAGTCACCCTTTGCATACACCACTGACTCACCACTTGTAACTGAAATAAGAGTCCGGCCTTTGGATAGCAGGCTTTATTTGATGATATAATGGGATGTTTTAATGTAATAAGAAGCGTTAAATACTTCTGCTCCTCCCCAAAGTCTTTCGTGCTATACGAGGTGAACAGACTGCCAGTTCTCCATCTGTCTGCGATGCCGCCCCCATGACATGCATGTGGGGTTGGCCAGACGCGGCCATGATGATACATTCTGGTTGCAGTGTGTAAACAATGTGGACCCCACGTGATCTCCGCTCAGTCCGGGCTTTTCTCTTTATAGAATCATTGTGCTGCGCTGTGTTACACTGTGGTGCCCTATAAATAATTAGAATGATGTGTGGATGCGGTGGACACAGCTATGTGTTATACTCAACAGTGTCTGTGCTCAGCCCTTACGCTCAATAGTCATTTAAAAGTAAAACTCTGCACCTTCAAAACTATTAGAAATCAGTTAGCTGCACACAGGGCTCATGTCAGCTAGTACAAGTTCTTAGTGAGTCCTGGGACTCTTTTGTGAGAGTTTCACTCCAGTATGTGTGCATAGGATTAACACATACTATATATAATCTGATGTCACAGATCTCTACATACAGTATATGTTTAGTCTATGTAGCCTGTCACACGTTGCCCACGGACCGCTGGCGCGCGAGCAGCAGATGTGGGAGTTATCGCAGTCAGCGCCGGCTCAGTCCACCCCCCACTCCCCCCTCACTAGCTGGTTATCGGCCTAGCTAGGTCCTACACAGTGAAATTGGGCTGTTAATATGTAGTCCGGCTTCATTGTGACAGTTGTTGCTATGAGAACTTTAATTTAAACTTAGTGATACACTCTCCCATCTGAAAATAAAAGGAAACCATTATAAACCTCTTCTCTCTTTTGTAGGATCCTGTTCTCCGAGTGTGTATATTGCGTATTACAGGTTGATGAATTGCTGTGTTCCCTAACTGAGCCGCAATGAGAATAGCGTAGGCTGTACGTGAAATTACCCAGAGACAGCCATTATCTTCCATCACTTGCTCCCTGCTTTCCTTTGGTTGCCAGACTTGGCACTTGGACCTTCAGTTTTTGTCCCTTCCTTGCTACCGCAGGGGTTGCTGGACACTCCCCGGGGACCTGCGCTCGGTGCTGGAGTTTAGGAGGTGGGTGCAGTCGGGCAGTTGTGGCAACCGGTCTTCTCTGTCGGGATGGAGATGGACTTTCGGTTCTGGAGAGGGACTGGCTTCGTGAAGAAGCGCTGAGTGTTCGTGCAGGGACCACTGGACTTTTGGGCGGCCCACGAATGACCCTCCGTACATTTGTTCTGGAGGGGGTTGGACTGGAGAGGGGTGGAAGCCTCATGTGTAGAGATTTGGGTTTGTGGTCAGGGGAGAGTCCTATATTCCCACAAACAGCTGCTCGTGGAAGCTGGTACCTGAATTGAAAAAAAGGCAGATGCTAATGAGGAGGACAAGACACTCAAAGGAGAATACTTTATGCAGTGTAATTATACATTATATCTTACTTGACGGAGCTGTAGTTTTACTGAGGAGGTTCAGTATTTAGAGGGCGTTGGGACCTTATTTATGTCTGTAATTGGTGCACCCAGCAGTCACTGCATATGGGCCAGGGACTGGTTATATGAATCACATGACATTCCCTTACAGTCTGTAGCATCTGTCTGAAACTTCACATTACCATAAAGTCTGTTGCACTTGTCTGTCACATGACATTACTATACAGTCTGCTGCATCTGCCACATGATATCACCATACAGTTTGCAGCACCTGTCTCGTGACATTACCATAAAGTCTGCTGCATGTGCCACATGATATCACCATACAGTCTGCTGTATCTGTCACATGATATCACCATTTAGTCTGCTGCACCCATCTGGCTTGTGACATTACAATATAGTCTGCAGCACCTGTCTGTCACATGACATTAAAATATAGTCTGCATCTGTCTGTCACATGACATTACCATACAGTCTTCTAAGACACAAGGGCACGTTCTTACCTCTGAGCAGATGGAGAGTCTTTCAGTTTGTTAACACTTGGGCATGGTGGGACCGGTGAACGTATATCTTTTACTGGCGTGATGGGACGTGGAATTCTGCTTCTTGCATTATCGTCCTTCCTCGTGCATGATACTTTCTCCTTAACAACCTTCCTTGGGGTAGAATCATGCAACTCATGAGTGTCTTCCTCTGATCCTGTGGTGGACAAAGTCTCAGATGTCCTCCTCCTGTCATCACTGGAGGAAGCAGAAGATGACCCCGCTGAGGCCAACCTCTGTAGTCGAATCTGTCTCTTCTCCATCACAAGTCGAGCTAAGTCCAATTGCTTTGTTCTCTTGCGGAACTTCTCTTTGGCAGAGTTTGACATAGACCGATCTGACCCTGTCTCCTCTTCTGACAAGAAAACAGGAATGCGACTTCTAAAGCGAAGCCCAGTGGCCTGGGTTGAACCCTTGTTGGTGCCATCTTCAGATTCATTAAGGCGATTGGTGGAAAGCACAATCTTTTCCGGCTCGGTGTCTTTGAAGTCAAGGTCCATAGCATCTTTCTCCAACTGCTCTTCAGATTCACTGACTCCATTAGCATCATGTTGGTCTGTCTGAACCTCACCTCCAACATTACTTGCCGACATTGCACAGCTGTCAATTTCACCTGTTTCCACAGCAGAGTTAATGGTGCCGTTCACTTTCTGCAGATCTAACTCTTCATTTTCCTCCTCAAAAATTGGCTCATCAAATTGGCCTGGGATGGAATGCTCCTCCAGCCTTATCAATTGCCCAGTGGAAGACATGACGTTTAAATGTGTCTTTTCAGCAATATGAACAAATGTGCGTTCAACTTTGGTAAAGGGGGACGAGGCTGTGGCCACAGCAGCTGTGCTAGGTGGTTTTGGTTCTGATTTAAGAATGGAAGATAAAGTTCCAGGTTCTGACATATCTAACTGACTGCAGGTGGGCTGGGGCTTCTCTCCTTGAGGTGTCAACACAGCAAGAGTCCCCAGTTCAACATCTGGGATCAGTTCGTTTGTGACTGGTGACTTTTTCATGTCTCCAGGAGAAAATAGCACTAAGGTCTTTGAACCTTCTTCTAGTTCTAGGTCATTCTCCACCATGGAGGCTTTCCCTCTAGAATCTTTCTGGTCATCTGCCAGTAGGGTAGAGGGAGCCCCTTCCTGACTCCTCTCAGTGCTTTTCTGACTAACATCGCTGCTGGATTTGCTCTGGAGGTCTAGGTCTTGCCCCAGAAACTCAGCATCCTCTGTCTCTTCCTCCCGCGGAGACCTGCCATTGATGACTATGTGGGGTTCGGGCGCATGCAGAACGGGCAGTAGCACACTGGAAAAGTCCACTTTCTTTATCCTGTGTGGAACACGCAGCATTTCCTTGCTATCTGAGATGTCCTTCTTGAAGTCTTGGTAGGACAAATTTAAAGGCACCACCTTGGGTAGTCCGTTGATATCAAAGTGCTTCAGGTTGAGGACCTGCGTGAGAGACCACAGAAAGAATATGTATTATAGAAAAAGTAAAGGCTAATAGGAAACTGATCACAGGACATGTAATAGGACACAATACTTCTTAATAACCACCCAACGTCCAACCTCACTGAGACCTGAACCAGTAGCGTAAATAAAGATGTTATTTAGTGACTAGAAGACAAATCTACTGATGTTTTTGAACTTGACTGTACAGAAGCTTGAATCACAAGGGTCTATCGTTTGCAAGTCTGATTTCCTGTAGCCTGGATGATAGAACTGTACATTGTATGTAATTGATCTTTTCAATAGCAGAGGTAAGGGTTTTATGGTGGAAAAAGTATAAAGAAACTGATTTTTTTAATAAAGTTTTATTTTCAGTCAGATTCACTTTTGTTTTTTTCTCACGTTTTCCTGAATGTAAAAGAAAGACATTTTGTTTAAATGAATATCATTTCCTCGCCAATAACAAATCGCCATACAAATGTATAGAGAAGGTGCTGAATCCAGTGAGCCAAGTAAGTAACATCTCTGTGAAGAACTGCAAAACAATAGTAATTAAACTCTAGCACTGATGATCAAGCCTTTGAGAGGACACCACAACATGGTGAAGGTTCTACAACAAGAGAGACCATGTGGGTACGAGGAGGACACTTGGTGCAGTAGGTTATTGCATGATACACACGTAAGAGAAAGTGGAAGAGAGCAATGAGGGGTATGAACTAGAGACCAGAAGAGAGCATAGGGACAGTGCAGTATATCTGGGGAGGGGGTGGCTGCATAGAAACCAACTGAACATGCTCAATGCAGTGACACAGGGCCTGATGTATGTCTTGCACCTCTCAGCCTTTGGAGAAAACTACCTTCTTGTGAAATTATTCTTGTATACATCTCTGACTTTTCAAGTATAGTAAGATCGCAGCGCCCCAACAGTAACTATCATATACAGGGGCGTAACTATACCTACAGGGGCCCCATAGCAAAAATTTTGATGGGCCCCCCTCTCAGCCCGCGGCCCCCAATCTCATCCCGCTCTTGCCCCCCCCCGGTCTGAGGCCCCCCTCGCACCCCGGCTTACCTGATCCATGGTCGCGCTGTGCATGGCAGACCCACCTTCCCTCCCGGTCGGCTCCATCTCACTGACTGATGTTGGGAGGAGGTGGCCACACCTTCTTCCAGTATCAGCCAATGGGGAGAGCCAGAGGCGGAGCTGACTGGGAAGACGCGACCACGGAGCGGGGGGGCACGCAACCAAGGAGCAGGTAAGTGCAGTAGAGGGGAGTGAGGAGACTGATAGGGGAGTGAGGAGGGTGCGGAGGGAAGGGCAGCGGACAGCGGCCTGGCACCGTAGGTGCAGGGGGAAGGCCGGGCCCCGGGTTGGTCCGGGCCCCATAGCAACCGCACCCCCTGCACCCACGGTAGTTACGCCACTGATCTTATATATATATAAAAATACATATATAAGTCCCCGTAAGACAAAGCAAAATTAAAAAATGCCAATTTCAAAATTAATGGGTGCACACGAGACCTGTAGATCTGTACGTTGGTACACCATTTGTAGAAAACTTCTAGACAAGGCCTGTTCACTATGTAAAGTTAAAATAAGTACATGGTCCAAGGCAGTAGAGAATTATAATATAAATTCTTTAGATTATACTTATAGTAAGGCATTGCAATATGTCACAATTAGCTCCTAAAACAGGTACATGGGTGGGTCACGTGATGTACATGCGTAGGCTTGCTGTATCATCCCTCTAATTCATACCTGTCCAATGACCCGTAATGGCCGTGAGGCTCCCGAAAATCCTGAAATCGGGTGGTGCTCCAGGACACCCAGAAGAGTGGGCAAATCTCCCACAGCTGACCCCAACACCACCCGTAGCCACCCATTTCCCGAGTGAAGTGGGTGGTACAGGTGGCCGATGATGCGATTTGCGCCAAATCTTGTCATCTTGGCCCCACCCCTATTTTACAATGCCTGTAATAGCGGCATTGTATAGTGGGGGGAGAGGCTACAATGATGCGATTACGTCGTCACGCCTCCACCTCCTCCCACTTCTGCAGCTCCACTCCTCCTGCAGTGCCAACATAGCTGCCCCTTCCCGGAGGGGGCAAACCAAAGGTCGGCAAGTACAGAATGCTTTAATTCGAGACACGTAAATTACACAGGTTCTATGGCTCATTAAAACCAGGTGAAGCGAAGACTTAGACATAGTCAGTCAGCCACAGAATCTGTGTAATTCCTTAAAGGGACTACACACATGTAGTCGAGATTTGTGTGTGTAGTGGGGGGTCTAAGGCGTACATGCAGTCAACAATGACTCCATCAGTATGAATAGACAGCCACAGCAAATAAATCTGCTAAAATATGCCCCCCCCTCCCTTCCTTTATCTCATTACACTAATCATACTACACAAAAGCAAGTTTCATTTCTGCAATGCTCTGAAAAAAAGGCATATTGGTGCCCCCATACCTCACTAGGGTCACCCTCCCTGCACCCAGGTTCTCCCCTCCGCTGTGCAAACGTCAGTTCCTCAGCAAATGACCCCAAGTACAATCGCAGAGAGGTCACTGCCACTTTGTGATACACAAATGAATGTGTATATACTGCATATAACTGCATGTAATCAGTCTTTACTATTAGACCTGATAATAACTCAGTGAATGAAGGTGTATATACACCCATCAGCCATAACACTAGATATTAGGCAGCATGTGAACAGCCAGTTCTTGAAGTTGATGTAAGGAAAACCGGGCAAGCGTAAGGATCTGAGTGTCTTTAACAAGGTTCTATTTGTGATGGCTAAACGACTGGGTCAGAGCATCTGCAAAAGAGCAGGTCTTGTGGGATGTTCCCGGTATGCAGTGGTCAGTACCTATTAAAGTGGTCCAAGGAAGGACAACCAGTGAACCAGCGACAGACTCATGGGTGCCCAAGGCTTATTGATGCGCATGGGAGGTGAAGGCAGGCCTGTCTGGTCTTATACCACAGAAGAGTTACTTTAGTATAATTGCAGTAAAGGCTAATGATGGCTTTCATAGAAAGGTTTGAGAACACACAGTGCAACGTAGTTTGCTGCATAGCCGCAGACCAGTCAGAGTGGCCATTCTAACCCCTGGGACCACTGAAAGCGCCTACAATGGGCACATGGGCAACAGACCTGGCCATGTAGTAATGGAAGAAGGTGGCCTGGTCTGATGAATCATGTTTTCTTTTACATCATGTGGGCGGCCGGGTGTGTGTGCAACGTTTACCTAGGGGAGAAATTTAGTTTGAGAAGAAGGCAAGCCTGCGAAGGCAGGGTGAAGCTCCGGGCAATGTTCTGCTGGGAAACCTGGCATTCATGTGGATGTTACTCTGACACGTACCACCTAACTAAACTAGGGATGTGCGCCCACCCCTGTGTTTTGGTTTTGGATCTGTATCTCCTTCAAGGTTTTGGATCTGGATTTGGTTTTGCAAACCACCCTCAAGTGTTTTGGTTTTGGATCTGGATTTTTTAAATAAAAAATATATAAAAAGTTTTAAAAACAGCTAAAATCATATCATTTATGCAATACAAAACCCGAAATTCGGATTTCAAATCCGAATTCCGAACCGCAAAAAGATCAGAACTGCGAGATTTACCCGGATCTCCTCAGGAGATTAGAACCACGAATCGGATTTACCCGGATTCACGAAATTCGGGTGGATTCAGATTTCTGGAGAACTGTACTGCACATCTCTAAACTAAACATTGAAACATTGTTGCAGACCAAGGACACCCCTTCATGGCAATGGTATTCCCTGATGGTAGTGGCCTCTTTCAGCAGGAGAATGCGCCCCTGCCACACTACAAAAATGGTTCAGGAATGGTTTTAGGAAAATGACAAAAAGTTCAAGGTGTTGACTTGGCTTCCAAATTCCCCAGATCTCAATGCGAGGAGCATCCTTTAAGCCCTCGCAACTTACAGGACTTAAAGTATCTGCTGCCAACGTCTTGGTGCCAGATACTACAGGAGGCCTTCAGAGGTATTGTGGAGACCATACTTCGATGGGTCAGAGCTGTTTTGGCAGGGTGAGGGGAACCTACACAATATTAGGCAGCTGGTTTAATGTTATGGCTGAAGGGTGTATACTGTGTGTCCCCTACATTCATTCCTTTCGATGAAAACCTGGAATCTGACAATAGCGCTGGATATTGCCTGTGAATGAATGTAAACACTGTATACTCATGTTCACTACATTCATTGCTTGCTATAGACACCTGGATATATAATAACTATATAGGAGTGTATATATTTCATCCATTCCTGCATATAAACACCAGTACATTTGCTTACTTTGTGAATGAGTGCATACTGTATATTATGTGCTACCCACATTCATTCTTGCTATGATATCAAATAACTGATAACTCCTTATACTCTCTGTGAATCAATGAATATATACTGTATTTTGTGTTCCCTACATAAGTTTCTTGCTATGAACCCCTGGATATCTGGTAACTCTATGGGTCTGATTCAGACCCGGACTATAAGCCGCGAATGCACACTATGGCCGATAGTCGCCCGTCTGCGTCAATATGCGCTCTTAGTACACAGACTGGACACTACTTTGAGTGACAGATAGCGCCGTTTGTGGGTGGTAACAGGGAAAGGTGCTTGTGAACGGGGAGTGGTGCTGCGAACGCAGGTGTGTCTGGGCGTCAAAAAGGAGTCTTATGGGTGTGCACAATTAGCATGGAAGCGTTATTGTACACGTCACTTGGTTGTATTTCAGCCTTCAGTGATCGCAGTGCTTGCGGCGGGGGTAGGGTCAACCTCAAGCACTGCTTGCAGCTCCGATGGCTCTCGATGGTTCTGATTAATCATACACTTGCAGTGTAAGAAGATAGTTAAGAGCAACCACAGCTGCATATTAAGAATTAAAATAAAAAAGTGAAGTACATGTAAAATAAACAAACAGTGAAGGGTTAAAATGTGGTATAAAAGAAAAATATGTTATAATGCGGTGCCCTGAAACAGATCAACCAAAGCAATCCAGGGGGACCCACGACCCAAAAATGAACCAAAGTTGCACTACAGTATATAACTTGTAGGACTTACCTAGAATTGTGCCCAATACTAGTGTGCATATACATTACCAGACTCCATGCTTTTAAACCAATAAGGAAGGGGTGCTAATCCAGACAGAGGGTGTCTCCTTTCCCTCAGGTGTGCAATAAAGCACATTAAATGGAGTATATGGGAAAGATTCCTGGACTGCACAACCTGACATTATATATATAATGGGAGGTGCTACCTGATGAGACTAATTGCAGGCACAGAAGCAGACAAACCTGAGGTGCACAACTCCAAATTATTGATCATATATAAATGCAATAAAATTTTGCAATCAATAGAGATTTTTAGCATAATCATGGCCAAGGCCATATCCAGGTAACCTCTTTAGGGTAGGTCCCTAACATACTAGGGTTCAAATCCAGAGCACAGGACACCCCCAAACTAGCCCAGCTAAGCCGCCCCTGAAGGAACGCCTGCCGTTTGTGCCACTCGTGATGTCAGTAGTGAGCTTCCTGCTCTATTAGAGCAGGAAGCTCACTGGGGCTTGCGGCAGACAAGACCCTACCACAAGGGTCTCGTCGCAAACCCGATGGTCGCGATAATCGCGACCATCACCTGGCCGCTCGCAAAAGCTGTGGGTGGTCACCCACAGCTTAGCGAGCGGCCAGGAGGCGGGTAAAAAAAAAATGCAGCTGCCCTGATTCAGAGCGAGCGTTCGCTTTTTGCGAGCGCATCTGAATCAGGCCCACAGTCCCAGGCTGCAGTGGAAGGCTGTCCTTTGCATGCCGCTGGGACATGTCATAGGCAAGTTCCAGCTCTGAGTGTTGGGGATAGTGTATTTAAAAGGTGAAAAATGTATGTGTATCTGTTTTAAAAGACTGTAGGGTTGTGACAGCAAAGCACAGCAGATTGGAGATGCAAATGTTTTAATGTATTTTAAAATGTTATTTTTAATGCCCTTTGTGCAGTTGTAAATACTAGAAAAACATTTTTAAATATATGGACTGTACTCTTTTTTTATATTTAGTATTTGTCATTTTTAGGAAACACCTTGTTTTCAGACATACTGTAGGAAGTGATATGGTGTTAGAACTTTGTTATTTTTTGCATTGTCCCCCGGCAGTAAATTTACCCGCCACTAGGGGTCACCAGGCCTCCTAATTTGTGAACTGCATTTGTGGATACTGCCAGATGTGCTGCTCTACTGACTTTGTTCTGCAACCAGCTGTCAGGTTCATTATTCGTTCATTACCAGCATGAACAACGCCTGACACCTGCTTATTTAGGCTGCCAGATCCCAGCACTCATTGCTGGATCATTAATATTTCCTGTAGGTTCTGAGTGGCCATGCTTGGAACCCTCTGATGTTTCATTTATGTTTCTGCAAAGATTTCTGAATCCCTGTTCCTGTGTACTCCAATGTTATGGAATTTGTTTTGCTATAAACTCCTGTGAGTATCTATGCCTGTTTTCATCAAGGATTTTGTTAATTGCATTTCCAGTGCATCAGCAGTTACTACAGTTATCCGGGACATTGTTTATTGCATTTGAAGTATCCATCGCATATACTTTATCCAAGTTATTTTATCTATCCATTGCTGTGCATTTGCTGTACATTTAATTCTCAAATGTGTGTAATAAACCAGCTACTTGTATAATATCCTGTGACTTATTGTGCAGATGCACCCAGGAAGTTCCTAATATATAGTAATTATCCTGGCCCTAAAGCTGGGCACACACATAAAGATTTTCTGTCCAACCATCCAACTAGTTGATTGGTTGGAATGAAAATCTGGTAAGGTATGAAAGCAAATGACAATCAGCAATTTGCTCCCAAACGCCGGAAAATGGACAAAAACTGTTGTTTGAACAAATTGTTTAGATCAAACATTTAACAAACTTGTCTGACGACCATTTTCATCTGTTTCTGGCATTTAGGAGCAAATTGCTGATCATCAGTTACTCCCATACGTTACCAGATTTTCATTCCAACCAATCAACTAGTTGGATGGTTGGACAGAAAATCTTTATGTGTGCATGTAGCTTTAAAGCCGTATTCAATTTGATTCGCACCCGCGATACTTTTTCGCCTCCCGGACTTTTCGCCTGTTTTGGAGGCGGAAAAGTATGGCGCGCGTGCCTCCGTATCCCCATATTCAATTTGAAAGTATGCAAAAACGTGACCCGGCGAAACTGAAACACGCAGAAAGTCATGTTAGATTTGGGGAAATCAGCCAGACACCCCCCAAAAGATGCTCTGACATGGGGGTTCCTTACCCCTGATTTGGCTTGCTGAAGGTATTTGGTGTTTTTAAACGGGCTCAATAGCTGTTAAATTGCGTTTCTGCATAAGTGGTGAAGAATAGTATTCTGGAGGTTTTTCTGCAGAAAATAACTTATCCCAGCAAATTTGGGGTACTTGAAAGTGGGGGCCAGCTTATTTAAAAGATGCTAAAGTTACGTTTTAAAAAACGTGAAAAATCCACCTGCCGCAAGCACCTGCAATCAAAGAAACACTTGGGGCATACTTGGGGACCCCCCTGGAGTCTAGTTCACTAGTTTTTAATTTTGTCCCCCAACTTTTTTTTCGCTCCCAAAAAATGAAAGTCTTTTTTTTTTAAAACAAATTTGACACAGTTTACCTTTGGGGGACTGTCTTAAGGCTGCACGGGGGTTCCTGCAATGTTTTACCCCATGTCGAAGCCGGATAATTGGCTGAGACAGGATCGGTTTAAAATTAAATCTGCGCGACGCCATTTTTCGACTGGCCGCCCAGCACCATTTTAGTGAATCTCGCCCATTATAAGTACATATGGTGATGCTATTATTTAATGTCGTGCGATTCCCACGCAATAGAAAGAAATTAAAAGTCCTCACCACATAAATACTGACAGTCACTAAAACATATAAAACTATTAACCCTGCAAAACACGTACCATGGTGTACTCCAAAAACACGTAGTCGCACAACGCAAACTAGCATCTTTTCTCAATTCCCCAATACTTATGCACTGCACACTTACATAAAAGGTTCCCTAGTATTAAAGTGTAATATTCAAGGTTTATTCAGTAATTATTAATGTTGTGAAATAAAGGTTATTTGATATATAAGGTTTAGTACATGGTAAGCAGACCGTGTTTGGTGTTGTACTGATCCACTGTGTCTCAACAGATTTCCAGTATCATCGGTGAGAAGATCGCAACATGCGTCTGCAAACTATGGACTATAGAGAGTTAAAACATTAAAATGTACTCTGTAATGTTAGCAGCTTAGATTAGCATGCAGCGGGAAAAAGGACACAAAGGGCTGTTGGAGGCTGTTTGTGTCCATTCGAATTGACCTATGAACTATCCTGTAACAGAAGCACCATGAAGGAGAACCAATGGAATCATGCCAATCTGTTCTATTGTATTGCCTATCCCTGTAAGAGTATATATGTGTGCTCTCTGACCCCAGTCTTGAGTCTTCTTGCTGTGCTGTTGACGGAGGTTTCTATGCTGATGCCGGTATCTGGGTCCAGAGCGCGTGCGTATGTAACAACTGTACCTTGGATCTGTATGATTTACTTGCGCTAATTGTATTTAGACCATCTGTCTAACCATGTGTTTTTATATTGAATAATATCTTTTTGTGCTTTGGAACCACACTCAAAGTCTGAAAGCATTTATTTCTTGTGCGACTCATAACGCTGAATAGCGACAATTTTAGAAGGTATAGGAAGGAATATTGTTAGAAAGTATAGGAAGGAATCGATTGTTAGAAGGTATAGACAGGCAGGAATCAATACCCAAAACCCTAATTCTGCACTTTTTTCCGCCTCATATGCAAAACTTTTTCGCCTATTACATTGCATTGACTTTCCGCCTAGGCAGAAAGTCTTTGAAATTAAATACGGCAAAACTTTTCCGCCTGGCGAAATGACATCATCGGCGAAACTATTTCGCCGATCTTCGGCTTTTCGCTTCAAATTCAATACGGGCCTTAGTGTTAAAACCTCTTTTTAGAGTCCATGCAGTCAAGGAGGTACAGTATTCCTGTATTGTGGATTTTTTTAATAATGTGTTCAAGAAAGACAGTCATGTGCTAAATCAAATTGTGTTTAAGGCAAACTGTTTCAAAAGACTAGTTCCTGTGAAATGTGAGTTGTATATATATGTCAGGGTACAGCTTCCTAATTTGTGTACTAGTCTTAGAGGATTACCGCCTGCTGTATTGTTAACTCTTATGGAGCATACACATGGTCAGATGTGTCAGATGAACGATTGAATGATTTACCAACGATTTGAACGATTTTTGCCTGTATTAAAATGAATGGAATCGTCCAAAACTGACTGCAAACAGATGTCAGATATCGTTATCTGACAAACGGGAACGCGCATCGTTCATCTGACAAACATGTCAGATTTTCCTTCAGATATGAACGATTTTTAAAATAGTTATTGTACAGATCTGAAGGAATATCTGACCGTTTGTATGCACCTTTACTATATAAAGGGCTGATGTGGCTTTTTATAGTATGTATCCTCTGACCATTCAGAGAGTATTGCACTTCTGTGACATCTGTATGCTGTGATTGTCCGCAGCACCTTTAGCAAGGAACACTTTTTTTTAAAGACTCTTTGAGCATTAAACATCTTGCCTTAAGAGCCTGCATCTGCTTGCATCCTGTGACCATTAGGATAGCGCCAAATGCTACTCCGTTCTCCATATGTTCTGGATTGAGCCCAGGATCTTCAAGCTGAAACCCTCTGCCAGCTATTTTGTGCAGACTGGTCCATATTGAGGGACCAGTGGGAATTAGCCATCACTACCCAGGAGGTGTTGCAGCAGTGTGTCCACACATACCCAGAAGTAGGTGGTTACAAGTGCCAGTGGTAGGAGCCTGTGTGGAATGAGCAGTTCCAGGTGACTGTCTAGGAGCCTGGTGGTTAGCAGTGAATTATTTGCCCACTATACAGTGGGTGGAGTCGGTAACAAGTGGTTATTGATGGTGAGGGAATTCCTAGGAGGGGTGGAGTAAGCCCACTTAGGTTATTCTGGGATGAGAACCACCCACTATTTGTGTCGTGATCGCCTGGCAGAGGTCATCCGGTCACATATGTGTTTTCTTCATTCTTTCCTGGTGATGGCTATGTACTCCCAGATATCTGATTACTCCATACTGTATACTGCCTGTGAATGAATGTGTATATTATGTATTCCCTACATTAATTCCTGGCTATGTACTCCCAGATATCTGATTACTCCATACTGTATACTGCCTGTGAATGAATGTGTATACTATGTACTCCCTAAATTCATTCCTGGCTATGAACACTGGGATATATAAAATAGTGGTTCATCAGATCAACAATAGTCTTTCGCATGTGCATGTAAGGGAGGGGTTAATCTAGACTAGAAAAAAAATATCCCCCAGCACCCTGCAATAGACAGCAATAAGATGTCAATACTACATGGTAATAGAAATACAGAGATCTTTGTTGCATAGATGTGCAAAGATGAACACCCGGATATCTGGTATCTCCATATACTGCCTGTGAATGAATGTGTATAATATGTGCTCCCTACATTAATTCCTGGGACATACAGTATGAAAGCTCTATTTACTGTCTGTGTGAGTAAATGTGCATATACTGTGTGTTCCCTACATTCACTCCTCACTGTCAACACCCGGAATTCTGATAATAACTCTGTATACATATATGTGCACTACAGATCAATGACTTGATTCTGGAAATGTTACATGCAGCTGCCTTCGGCCCTCTCAAGACTATGAAGCTATATGTAGATACAGTCCCATGACACAAGCACATCCTTTATGACAAGTAACGTGACACTTGTTTATATGTAACTGTGTCTTTCATTAATCTATGGTCTGCTCATTTCAGGTGACCTGTGACCACTTCCACATAACATATGTTCTAGGTAGCTGGTTTAGAAAGACGTCTATAGTTCAACCTGAATGCTAGCGGTGTCAGAGAGTTTGTTTTATAATACACATGGTGGTTCCATCGGTGATAGGAGGTGATATCTACCACTGTTGTGGTAGATACAATGGAATTATCAGGTTTATGAAGAAACAGTAGTATGTAGGTGGATAGAGGCCTGATTGGGAGATGTGAACAAATGGCTGTGTGAAAATATGCACGTCGCAGGCACCGGGTTTTGTATTGAGACAGCCACTGTTGGCTTCGTAAATCCAAGCAACTTGCGTACAAAGATGCAGCATCGGTTGCAGATCAGTCAATAATGGGCCTCCTGAGCAAGCCTATGGTCCTGCAGTATGGCCACTTGAACTGAGACACCTGCATTTGAGTTGCCGCCCACAAACAGTCGCTGTCTGTCAATCACTTTGCGAATAAATCCTAAATGCGGGCGGCAACCTTTAAATGTACATTGACGCATCCGCAGACCCTTGATAATCGCTAAAACTGTGTAAACATTGTGATTTCGTCCATGTCAGAATCCGGACCAAAGTGTAGTTTTACATGGTACTGATAGAGTTAAATCAAAATGGTGTCTGTATAATATAGTATAATCTGATCAGGGTACACATTGCACAGGACAAGTATTCCAAGGTGCACTGTCCCTACAAGCCCCAGGCTGCAGGAAAGGTGGAGAGAACCAATGGCACCATACAAAAATAATAATATAATTATATATAATATGTATGTATTTTTAAACTATCAAAAGTCACAGAGGACACAGGGATGAATTGGGTAGATGCCCTACCCATAGTCTTGCATAGTATCCAGGTTACTCCCAGATCTCCATTAAATTTGTCTCCATATGAGATATTGTTCGGGAAATGCCCAATTTTAATGTTAGGCCCAGAAGAGAACCATGATACGCTACATGACCTTACTGCCAAATATGTCCTTACCTTAAACAAAGTTTTGATTGATACAGCAGAGCATTCATATGGCCTGATATGTATTTAAAGAAAAAAAAAGTATAATCTTGGTATGTGATGATATTGCTTATTCTTACTTTCCTGCAAATTCATCAGACGTCTGTTATTTCGGGTGACTAACATCTCTTGCAACTCACACCAATATCACAACTCAAACATGTGGGAATGGGTCATTACCTCCTTACTGTAGATCTAATTTACCTTTGTTGTCCAAAAGACAGTACAAAGTTTCCATACTTCTGATAACCATAACCCAATTTAAAAAAAAATAAAAACCAATTACAAGATATACTGTACATGAAAGCTTGCCCCAATACAATGACTGGGATGCTTTTAGTTGAATAGGACAAGGTATTACCAGATGGTTTACACAAATACTAAACTATGTAATGATGTGATTAATATTATTTGTTGTAATATATACAAGATGCTTACCCGTTATGGCACACCGGTTTAAAAAAAAAAAAAAAAAAAAACTGTACCCCAGCATCAAGGGAATGGGATTGTTTTACTGGCGGCTGTTTAGCTGCCGGTTCAAATCCAGACATGGAGAGACCGGCAGGACAGAATGCTGATAGCGCAGGTAAGTCAGTCTAACCCTCTCCCCCCCCCCCAACCCGCCTTTAGGGGTGCCTAACCCTAACCTCCCCCCGTTAGTGCCTAAACCTAACCACCCCTCCCCGCTCCATAAACCTAACTCTCCTGGGGGGTGTCTAACCCTAACCTCCCTCCCCTAGTGCCTATCCCTAATCCTCCCTTCTCCTAGCCTAACCTTCCCAGGAAGGGGGGTGCCTAACCCTAAGTCCCCCCGGGGTGCCCTAAACCTAACCCTCCCCCCCTGCGGCTAAGTAGAGAGGGTGCCTGTACTTTCCTTGATCGGGCCCGCGTCGTTCTACTTTCCGGCATCAGGATTATGACAGGCGTTGGTATCTTCACGCCTGACATAACTCCTTAGCCGGCGTTCTGCCGATATAACTACATCCCGCATCAAGACCTGCAACACAGCTAATGACTGTAAAGCCAGTTCCATTCGTTCTAGTAACACAAACATGAATAAACCACTGGTATAGGGTGGTATACATACAGTGTTGGACTGGGGCATGAAGGGCCCACTGGGGGAAGGCAGTGGTAGGGGCCCATGCTTAAGGGGTGTAACCTGCAGACAACATGGATACTACAGTGTATGTTCTGTTCATCCATGTTCCTGCTCTACCAGGTAACTGATCCTGTAATAGAGTGGCAACATATAATTCCAGTGCACAGTCTGAAACCTGACATTAGAAGAGGAGTTGGGGCCCACTGGGGATTTCCCCTGTACCACTGTGGGCCTGTGTAACCCCTTTCTCTTTTCCCTAGTTATTTTCTGCTTAAATACTTCCACGCATGCAACACTGCTGCTGAAACATGTATCGTAGCAAAGATTATGCCTCAGTACAACAAAGTACTGGATTCTCCTTTTTGTAGCTACTCTCTCGGTTTTCACTGACTCTGACGGGGATGGTGTGCTCAACACCATTACCAATGGTCTGAGGCTTGCGAGATGTAACCAGAGCGTGTACTATAGTCTGATATCCTAATTTCCTTATTCTGCCACACTGTACACCTCCTACGTGGAGGAAGGTATTTAGATATGTAATTAGATGCCTTTTGATTATGAATTTTAGGTGTTAATAAGCATTAACCAGCGGTGGATTGATATAGTTATCAAAATGGTGTCTGTATTGCCTGATTAAATGAACGAGGTCTGTTCATTATAGTTGTCTGCAGCTAAACTCTTGCAGTGACACAAAGTGGTGAAGATGAGTTAGCCACAGTGAATATCTGCTGAGAAGGGGGAATGTGGATAGAAAGAGAAATGTCATGAACTATGTTTTTGATGGTGACACACAGCCTGAGACATGACAAACATCAGCCCTCTTCTTATTTGTCGTAAGTAAAGAACTAACATCATGTTATCTGTTGGATGTCACTCTGACCGAGCCATTTATTGTCACAGAGATCACGAAAACATCATCTGATATTGCTTATGTGTTCCAACCAATCAACCAGCCCCTGGCTATACATTGTTCCACCCTTTTCTCTACACCATCCAATTAAATATCTGTATTGTAATGTACATGTGAATAGCCATCTGTAAATGATTATGTAATTATGTGTATTGGATACTCCCATGTCATTCAACAAGCAATTCAGAAATCTAATTGACCTCTCATTGTAATTACTCCACGTCACCCTGCGCAGAATAGTGGAGAGGTCTCTTTATATATCATATTTGCTTTAGCACAAAAGACGGTGTAAAGAATACTTACCTTTACCAGCACATATTCAGACTGGGACACAGTTATCAGTATATTTTTTACTAATGACTCTGTAGATGACCCAGAAAGTGAGGTCCCCATATCTGCTGATGGCACTAAGGGCCTGGTCCCGAGTCCAATTGTGTAGAGCCCTAGTGTGAAATCTTTTCCCGTACTGCTTCTGCGACTTTATGGAAATGCTGCTACAAGCCCTTCCCTGGTGTACAAGCGTGTATCTGAATGTACAGGGACTGGGATGTCCACTTTAGAGTGTCTTCAAGCCCTGAAATCCACTTGGTGCATCATTGGACATAACCATCGGTCGCACCAGCCCTATGCTTGGTGCCGCTTGTCTATCAGAGTATGGACTCCAATGTGAACGACAAGCACTTCAGTGACACGCCTGAGACACTCCCATAACATGCCCATAAGACGGACAATCTCTGTATGCCCGCATAGTCACTGCCCAGGAACGCCCAGTACATTTACAAGACATTTCTGAGACCATATGTCTCGATCGCAACTGCGACTCTGGACCCATATGCAGTACGAAATAGACCCTTACAGAAAAATTGCTCAACTGAGTCCAACATTGACATTACATGCAACTCAGAATTAGGCCCTAAGGGCAGCCATGCACTGTACAATTATCAGACCAATTGGGTGATCGGGACGATAATTGTGTATGGCCGCAGCTGAGCAGCAATTGTCACTCTGTAGAGCATGAGAAAACATTCTTCATAAAGCCTGAAAGATGCGATAATTGCTGCTTGGATCTGACAGAGGATATACTCGCCATCAGCCATCTACAGTGTATGGCAATGTCAGGTAATTGATCGGCTTGTCTGATGGTGAGTTTTATCTCAAGGTGTATGGCTAGCATAAGCTATATAAGGCTATTAACACAGAGAAGGGCATGTAGTCAGCATCCCAGCGGTCAGAATGCCGACGGTCACAATAACGACAGCGGCATCCCGACTGTCAGAATGCCGACCAATTGTGGAGGTAAGTATTCGGGTTTGGGGAGGCTTAGGCAGTAGGTGAAGGGTTAGGCTGTGGGAGGGGAGGGTTAGGGTTAGGCTGCGGGAGGGGAGGATTAGGCAGCAAGGGTGGGGTTAGGCATTAGGCGGAGCGTTAGGGTGTGGGATAGGAGGGTTAGGGTTAAGCTGCGGGAGGAGTGATTTAAGGTTATGGGGAGGGTTAGGGTAAGGGTTATAATACTTACAAAAATCTGTAGAGATTCTGACCATCAGGATCCTATACCCAACCCAAGAGAAGAGTAGTACCACTTCCACATTGCTTGAGATACAGTTGGATTAAATTGAGATGGGAAAGGACTCAGGAATACTAGCAGCCAGAAAGCTGAGTAGCAGCACAGAGTCAGGCAGCGGCTATAAAAGGGTAAATACAGGTAAAATCCAGGGGATGCAATCGGGAAACCGGTTGACGTGATCCCGACAGCCGGCTTCCCGACCTCTTTATCACGGCGTGGGTTAAATGACAAGCGTCTATATTTTCCCGATGCCGGGAGACTGACGCCCGGCATCCCGATCATAGTGATGCCGGGTGCCGCGAGCGGACAGCCGCGCGGGGGGGGGGAGGGTTAGGTTTAGGGCACCCGGGGGGGACTTAGGGTTAGGCACCCCCTGGGAGGGTTAGGGATAGGCTAGGGGGAGGGAGGGGGAGGGAGGGTTAGGCACCCCTAAGGAGGGTTTAGGGGGGTTAGGTTAGTTTTTACTTACCTCAGGACGTTCGGGATTTCCAGCGCTTTCGGGCTGCCGCTGCCGGGCTGCCGCTGCCGGGAATCGAACCGCCATGCGGCCGGCGGTATTTCATACTGATTCCAAAATCCAGGGCAGGAGACTTACTGCAGTGAGGATTCGGAGGTGGGAAACTTCATTGATAAAGGGAATGGGAGGGATAAATTATAAAGAGAGGTTCGAAAAAAGGTTTATTTACTCTTGGCAAATGGTGCCTTACAGGTGGCCTAATTATTATGTATAAATAATATATCCGAGGTCAAAGCAATAAATGTCTACTAATCTCTTTATACCAAGTACTGTCCAGAGGACAAGGGGTCATCAGCTGTGGGTGGAAGAAAGCATCACCATCTGCACAGAAAGGAATCTTTACTGTAAAAGCAGCAGAGCTGTGGAATATTGATCTCAGTGGGCTGATGGCGAATTCACTAACACGATGTAAAAATAGTTTTCTTACATGTGATGTTAAAATGACAACTGCATCACTAGAGGATTTGATTTGACTTCCTATGGATCAGGACTTTATGAATGGTTTGACATATATCCTTTTTCGCCCATACTAACTATAACGGTACAAGGGGCATAGTCAGAACTTTGAGGACCCGATAGCAAAATTTTGAAGGGGCCTCTGTTCCAATGACGGAATGATGTGCTATGGCATAGTGGTGGCACTCTGGCAGAGTTGGCGTGGGCAGAAAAGGAATCATCCCTGATTTGACGTTCACGATAACCCCTCCCAACTAATTCTCCCCCATAGCAGTGCTACTACCACTCACTGACACTACTCCACTTACCTCAAAGCCATGATTGCTAATTATTTATCCAACAAAAGGTAAGAGTGCCCTGGCTATTGGTCAGAAATCATGAGTGCTAGGACATCATTCATTCTCTGACCACACTGGCAGAATGGTTGTGGTCAGAGAATTAATCATCCCTGATTTTACTCTTTACAAGTTCATGATAATTCCCCCCAACTAGTTAATTCTCCCCCATATCAGTGCTCCCGCATACTCATTGTCACCACTCCACTGACCTCCAACCCATAACACTGCACAACAATGAAAATGTTTCCGATGTGAGAATAGTTACTTCTAATTGATTTCAGCATGCAAAGAATGAATATGACATGTAAAACTCTCAGTTAGCTCTGAGTTCCGAGATATAGCCCATTTATGACGATGGCAGAATGGAGAGAATCTTACCAGCAATCTGTGTTCCGCGCAGAGTGGGTGGGGCCTAATGACCCAATTAAATGAATCAGTTATGTGTCCCCTCCCCTATTCAAATATATGCAATTCACGGGATTACCCACACAAGATAACTGGTGCACTGAGGGCCTGATTCAGAGCCGGACGCTCTGACAGAGCGCTCGCTCTGAATCAGGGCCAGCCCTCTGGTTTTGCAGAACGGCCTCCTGGTCAAGACCATCGCGACCATCGGGCTTGCGACGAGACCCTTGTGGTAGGGTCTCGCTGCCGCAAGCCCAAGAGTGCTTTCGGCTCAAACAGAGCCGAAAGCACTCCCACTGACATCACTTGTGATGTCAGTGGGGCCGGCCCCAGATGGTAGGCGTTCCCATGGAAACGCCTCCGTCTAGGCAGCCACGCCCCTGGCCCGCCCACCAAAGGGGGCGTGCTGTTACTCAACAAAGACAGCACGCCCCCTTTGATACGAGACCCGGAGCGACGGTTTGCCCGTCGCTATCCGGGTCTTGCGCATGCGCACGACGGAGCCGGCTCCGTTGTGCGCATGCGCACTCGGCCACCATCGACCCGCTTGTGAGCGGGTCTGAATCAGGTCCTGAGTGACAAGCATAGTGAGCGATTCCACCAAGACATTTCACCAATGGAACAAAGATATCAGGGCAGGTGATCACTACTGTTGGACAGTGACAAGAGATGCCCCAGAAGAGGAGTACAAGCGACAAGCAAAGAGAAAGCACCCCCATGAATAGGCCACTATATTAGATAGTACTTTCCTATGCTGTATGTTTGTTTCGTATGCTGTGTGTTTGTTTCGTATGCTGTATCTTTGTTTGGTTTTGTGTTCTTATTTGTGATTGACTGAATTAAAACAACTGTTATTTATTTTCTATCAAGAAAATATCAGATTATTATAAAATAGCTTTTCACTAGGACTATATTACTAATGAATATACAGTATAGTGCAAGTAGTGTAGCTCAAAAAATAGAGCTAGTAAAAACATTCTAAAATCATTTTCATTTTTTTTACCTCAAATTAGTAATGTATGACTATTTTTAGAAAGGAAACAAATTAAAAGTATTAATTTGTTGTACAGTGTAATTGCTAATTAATTATCCAACACAAAAACACTTTATTTACCTGTCACCGGTGTTGGGCTGTCAGACTGTCTGACCTCACTGACAAACGACTAGGGTTCAAAGTGACTGCGGGGTAGGGAATGGAAGAGATCCTACACTACAACCATTGTGAAACCCAGTGCAGTATGGGCTAGATACAGGGGGACCCACGTCAGACAGAAATGCTACTGTAGTATTTCTGCCATGGGTCTTTATGTATCTGTCCTGTCCAAGTATCACTAATTATCATGGGCAGAACTACCACCAAGTGCTAGGTTATGAAACAAGTGATGTCATAGTTGTAGAGCTATTTTAATGTTCATCACAACAAGCAGTAGATCGAGTTAGACCAAAGATGACGGTGGTATGAAAATATGTCAAGTTCAGGTCATTTGTCCCAAACTTGCTACTAAAGTTTCCCCTTACTGACTTCACCATGTTCTGTATATACTAATGCTTTACAGTACTGCACTAATGCCTCTCGCCCTATGGATTGGGTGATCATGCAAAGTAAAGTTGTTGCTTGTAATTTGGCTGACCTCTTGCTGTCGTTTGGATTACCACGTAATGAGGAAGTGTAGTTTGGGTTAACACCTGACAAGGAGGAGGGGATTGTGGTTCGTATGATCACATGATGTGTGGATGTAATTTGGGGATCACATGATATGGAGGTGTGGCTTGGTTGAACACATTATGTGGAGGCGTGGTTTGGGTGATGAAGAAATGGTGAGTTGTGGCTTGTTTGATCGCATGATGCAGAATCGTAACTCTCTATACTGGCAACTTTCCATCACTATTCAGGCAGGCAGTGATTACTCCCATTCTGAAAAAACAAAATTCTGACCCTAACACTCTCTCAAATTACCGTCCTATCTCCCAGCTCCCATGCCCCTCTAAGTTACTGGAGAGACTTGTCTACACTCTCCTCACACACTTTCTTAACACCCACAACTTATTGGACCCACTTCAGTCTGGCTTTCGTTCCCAGCACTCCACAGAGACAGCACTGACTAAGGTAGTAAATGATCTGGTCACTGCCAAGGCTAAAGGCCATTACTCACTCCTAATTCTTCTAGATCTCTCTGCTGCTTCTGACACGGTTGACCACTCTCTCCTCATGCAAACACTACAATCCCTAGGTCTTAAGGACACAGATCTTTCTTGGTTCTCTTCCTACCTATCTGATCGCTCTTTTTCTGTTCGTTTTTTGGATTCTGCCTCCTCTTCGCTACCTTTATACCTCTATCAGTTGGAGTACCGCAAGGCTCTGTCTTAGGTCCTTTGCTATTCTCAATCTATACCACCTCTCTTGGCAAACTAATCCGCTCTTTTGGATTTCAGTACCATCTGTATGCGGATGATACTCAAAGCTACCTATCCTCTCCAGATTTATCACCATCTGTATTGGTCCGTATCACTGAATGTCTTTCTGCCATTTCATCTTGGATGTCATCTCGCCACCTGAAACTTAATATTTCTAAAACAGAATTAATAATATTTCCACTGGCCAATAACAGTTACCAACCTGATCTCTTTATCACTGTTGATAACTCAACAGTCCACCCCGCCCCACAAGCTTGCTGCCTTGGTGTTTATCTTTGACTCTGAACTGTCCTTTGTTTCCCACATTCAATCTGTCTCAAAATCATGTTACATACATCTAAAAAACATATCCAAAATTCAACCATATCTCACACAAGATACTGCAAAAACTCTTAAAAAAACTCTGCACTTATTATTTCCCGCATTGACTATTGCAATAGTCTCCTTACTGGTCTTCCCAAAAACAGGCTATCACCATTACAATCCTTTATGAATGCAGCTTCGAGGCTTATCTTCCTTGCCAAATGTTCATCGTCTGCTGCCCCGCTCTGTCAGTCCCTCAATTGGTTGCCGGTTTTCTACCATATCCAATACAAAATACTGTTACTTACACATAAGGCCATTAACCAAACCACACTAACATACATCTCTTCACTCATCTCAAAATATCTCCCAACCCTACTTCTCCGCTCAGCACAAGATCTGCGTCTCTCATCCCCACCCATTACTTGCTCCCATTCATGGTTACAGGACTTCCATCGGGCTGTACCCACTCTATGGAATGCCTTACCACGCACAATAAGACTTACCTCTAGTCTTCAATCCTTCAAGCGTTCCCTGAAAACTCACCTCTTCAGACAAGCTTATCAGATTCCAGAACCGACCACATAACCTTCATAGCTTCCATGTCTTATTACATCCCCTCTCACAGTCTACACATAACCTCACACATTGGCCCTCATTCAGAGCCGCTCGTTAGCGGCAGTACGCTCGTTCCGAGCGATGTTTGCACATCTGCGCATGCGTACGCTTTTTAGTACGCATGCGCGAACCAGTCAGTGCGGCCGAAAATCGTTTGTACGCTATATAGCGAGTGCCTGCTATTTTGAGTGACAGAATGAGGCGTATGTGGGTGGTAACAGGGGAAGGTGCTTGAAAATGGGGAGTGGGGATCCGAACGCAGGCGTGCTTAAAGGTCAAAACGGGCGTTTTATGGGTGTGTATATTTAAAACAGCAGCGTCATTGATCACGTCACTGGGTTATTTTAGAGCCAGAACTGCTCGCAAATTTGTGGTAGCAAACACCAACCACAAGAATAGCGAGCAGTTCATACCCTTGTCGATGTACTCGATTAATCTAATAAATAGCGGACATGACGTAGGATGCGAGCGGCCAGGGGGCGTTTTTAACAAATAAACGAGCGTATGTTTTGCTCGTTCGTTCAGACTTAGAGGTGTGAACAGACTGCAATGTGCGTACGGATCATTTGAATAGCCACCCCTTGTTTTTAAACGAACGACCGCAAATAGCGAACGGCTCTGAATGAGGGCCATTGTCTTTCTTTCACATACTCCTGACATTTAGCCGACATTCCTGTGTGACTGGATCATGCAGCCAACCAAGAAACTCTGCATTCTGGCTGGACCAAATTGCAATATATAGCACCTATCCTTGTGTATCAATGCCTATTTCCCTATAGATTGTAAGCTTGCGAGCAGGGCCTTCCTACATATATATCTGTCTGTTATTACCCTGTTTTGTTCTATAAATGTTTCCAATTGTAAAGCGCAACGGAATATGTTGCGCTATATAAGAAACTGTTAATAAATAAATAACTCGCGTTTCAGCTGATCACGTGGTGTGGTGGTGTGGCTTGTGGTTTGGATCTACAGTATCTCATTACACTTGGAATCTTTGCACTTTTTATTATTGCATACAATACATTTTTCCTCTGTTTGCGTCCAAAATCTTTTAGAGTCCGCGAGGAAGCATCACGTCTGCTGACAGATCAACTAAATAATTCCTTTGGATATTGTAAAAATTCTACTAAGTATTTAAAAAAAAAAAAAAAGAACAAACACTGTAAGTCCCCATCACATGATGTTGCTACCTGAGCCATAGGTGTGAATACAGGGCTATCTGTACAATAAGACAGACAGACCTTCAGAATTCACTTCCTTTTCTCAGGTATCGCACATCATGTACTGTAGATCTTCAAATAGGAACGTTGCATGCATCATACTTTCAGATACAGTCACTTTAATTGGCTCAGAATGTTGTCATGGAAACACCGAACCTCTTCGAAACAACATTGGAACGTTCCATCCAGCTATACTCTGTGGGGGATAGTAGCTCACAGTTTAAACTCAAGTGCACATATTTGCTTTCCATAAGATCATACATGAAACAAAAGTTAGCGGGTCAGCGGCACACGCTAAGAGGGGGCCACCGTGATATCAAATCTCCCATCACAACAGAGGTGAGTACCACTGACCCTATAACTTTCAACAGCAGCATCAATTTAAAATCTAGCTCAACGAGGGGAGTTCTGGGTAACAGATGATGTCTCCCCTCCTCAAGTGAGGTCTGCATGTGTGTGATCATACAACACTCCAACATCTCATCTCCTACATACAGTCCATGTGAGCCCGGAGCAGTGTCTGTCTCCGTGTTCAGATCTCCCACTATCTGCAAAATGAACATACAGTACGCAGCTTATAGTCATACCAAGCACTGCTATGGATTATATACCCCCGGCAGGAGGAACTGCCAGCAATAATGTCACAAGCCCCATGCTCTAATATGTGGGATGTTATACGGAGTATTGGGAGGGGTTTAAAGAATGAGAGATATAATATAGAATGGCAGGAATTACAAGGAGGGGTATTCTAGAATGAGAGGAGTTACAGGGTAGGGTTATATAGAAAGGGAGAAAGAATTGGAGGAGTTATAGGGAGGGATTATGGGGTCTATTTCCTAAGCATTGGATGGAGCTTAAGTGAACAGATAATTTCCCAACCAATCAGCTCCTGTCATGTCTCAGGCTGTGTTTGAAAACAGGAGCTGGTTCTCTGTTCACTTTTTCTCCATCTAATGCTTAGTAAATAGACCCCTATATTTGGTAATAGGAGGGATGATAAAGAGTATTAGGAGGCATTTCAGGGAGGGGTTGTATAAAATCAATCATTAGGCATTAGTAATAGAATGGTGGAGTTATACAGAATAGGAGGAGTTTTCAGGGAGGGGTTATATAGAAGGGAGGAGTTTCTGGGCAAAGGTTCTACAGTATGGAAAATATCAGGGAAAGGGTTTTAAATATGGGAGGAGTTTCACGGAGAGTTTAGAGAGAATGGGATTAGTTATAGTGAGGGGTTACATATGGAGTAGTAGGAAGGATTACATGGGGCAATGGGAGGTTTAAGAGAGGGATTATATAGAAAGGGAAAATTTACAGGGAGTGGTTAGGAATGCAGACGGTCACAATACCGACAGCGGCATCCTGACATTCACAATCCTGACAGATCCCAACAGTAAGTGTTATGCTGGGTACACACTGACAGATATATTTGCCGATCAATTGATCGGCCAATATATCTGCTGCAAGTCGACCAGTGTGTACCAGTGATATGTCTGTGAATGATGTCGTTCACAGACATATTGCATTGGCTGAGCTGCACAGCCGATGGACAGATATGTCTGCAGACCGCCCGTATACACACACAGCGGCAGCCACGGGGAGGGGGGCAGGACATGCCCCCCGCCCACCGGGACATGCCCACAAAGCCTCCCCTCTCTCCCCGGCCGCCAGGACCCGCTGCGGCATGCGGATGATGGTTGTTCAGTGTGCATGAACGACCATCATCTGCAGATATATCGCTTAGGTGTGTACCCACCATTAGAGTTAGGTTTAGGGGTAGAAACTAGGGGGAGGGTTAGGCTGTAGGAGGGGAGGGTTATGCTGCGGGAGGGGAGGGTTAGGGTTAGGCCGTGGGAGGGGAGGGTTAGGCTGCAGGAGGGGTGTGTTAGGCTGCAGGAGGGGTGTGTTAGGCTGCAGGAGGGGTGTGTTAGGCTGCAGGAGGGGTGTGTTAGGCTGCAGGAGGGGTGTGTTAGGCTGCAGGAGGGGTGTGTTAGGCTGCAGGAGGGGTGTGTTAGGCTGCAGGAGGGGTGTGTTAGGCTTAGGCTGCAGGAGGAGGAGGGTTAGGCTTAGGCTGCAGGAGGGGAGGGTTAGGCTGTAGGAGGGGTGTGTTAGATTTAGGCTGCAGGAGGGGAGGGTTAGGCTTAGGCTGCAGGAGGGGAGGGTTAGGCTGCAGGAGGGGTGTGTTAGATTTAGGCTGCAGGAGGGGAGGGTTAGAGGTAAGGTTAGAGTAAGGGTTAAAATACCAAAATCTGCTGGGATGTCGCTGTCTGGATTTTGACAGTCGGGATCCCGTATCCAACCCAGTGGTTATATACATAGAATGGGAAAATTTACAGGGAGAGATTCTAGGAATATTAGTTGGTGTTACAGGGAGGGGAGGGTTACGCAAACTGGATGGAGTTAGAGGTGGGGGTATTGCAGACAGACGGAGAAAGGGGAGAAAAGAGACCAGGGAGAAAGAGACAAATATACAGGGGTAAAAATGTATGAGGAGGGCGGGTGTGATAGCCTCATCCAAGTATTTGTGGCTAACACGTGGAGGAGAATCGACTCAAGACAGGGGAGGGAAGCGGAAGTTACTCACAGAGTGGTTATATAGTGATCACAGAGTAGTTATATAGAGTGAGAAGAGGAGGAGGGAGGAAGTATAGGGTGCAATAGGACAGGGAATGGTGGAGATTATAAATAAGAATAGGGAGCTGCATGGGGTTATTAGGAGCTAGAAGGACGACAGAAAATAGGGTCTGGCCACATAAACTATTAGAAATAACACAGTAGATCCTGGTCTGAACGAGAAGATCCCCGTCTGGGAACCTGGAGTAACTGTTAGTAAAGTCAGCCTTGCAGTAACACTCAGTAAGACTATATGCTGCTGTACGCTTACATGTCAAAGCACCTCTCTGTAAAAAGCCCTTTGTTTATATAGGGGCTTACAATGCATATAGGGATTAGCGGGTAGGCACAGCAGGAATGGTAGTACAGGGGCAGGCAGGTGGCGCAGGCTTGGGAGGTGAGACATGCAGTGTCCTGTGCTCAGTTATATCTTCCTTCTGCAGTGCAAAATGGTCTCCCAGAGACCAGTAACCGAAAGAAGACTCCATACTCCGTCACATTGCATGTCAGGGGCTGGCTTGTATCCTTTACTAATATAATCTCCATCCATCAGCAGGGAGGAAGTTACTGTAAAACGGTAGAGTAAAATTCCAGAACTTGTGGCGTCCAATCACTATCATCGCTCTGATGCAGCCGCAGGTGAGACAGTTCCGCAACGTTAGAGTTTTCTGTGCTGGTAAAGGGAGGATGGTGGACGGGAACAGTCTGCAGTGTATAGAGAAATGGTCCTGCTGCAGACAGGTCTTGCAGATGACGCTAGTGTCTCCAGCCGCCTCCGTACGGCTCCTACACTGGGAAAATGACAGAATTACCTTCCGCAGTCCCCAGCGCAGACAGACAATGTACAGCACCAACTTAATGGAGTCCTATTTGTTCGTTAGCAATGAGCGGATGAGATCTCATTTCTTTGAGGAAGAAGGAAGCACATCATCTCCATAATCGTCATATGCAGGAAGATGAGATGGGAAGCTCTGAGATATCGAAGCCTGGGCACAGCCTTTATATGATTGTTCTTACTGATCTCCTAATATTTCCATCCATCCTCTCTGGCCCTTTGCGCCTCCCGTGGATGATCCTCCATAACTATGTTTTGTGTGTGAAGCGTGCCCACACCTGCTGGAGCTGAGAGCGGGAGATACGCAGCACGGAGGGCACTAGTCTGTGGTTGCCAGCTGGCAGTGGCGCGTGCCGGCGGTGAGGCAGGCGTACGGGACTACTCTCCGCAGAGCGGCTCCGCTGGATGAAGGTGCCTGCAGAGTGTGGATAATGTTCTGTCTCCAGTGTAGAGGATGAGAAGACGGAAGACGCCAGTCTACGGAGGGGGCTGTACCTCGGCAGGGGGTGCTGGGAGAGCCTGTCCTCCTCCAGCTGAAAAACATCAAGAAGAGCGGAGGGAAAGGAGTCAGGCAATGATGAGACTTGCTTCCTGCTTCTAGCTACGTGTTGCGTTAAGTGCATGCGGTGGGCGTCTTCGGGGAGCCCCCCTGTGTCGTGAGCCTGCACCACCTGCCCCTCCCCAATGGGCTGCCCTGACGGGAGGAAGTGAAGCTGCTTAGTCAGTTCCCTGCGCTGAGGAGGGTGGATCTCAGGAGAGGCTCTCGCTCATGTAAACTGTACAGTCATATTGAAACATTTTATAGACTATAAATAAAACCACAAAAGGCCGCAGTCAACCCACCATTATAATTCAGTTGCACAGAAATATCAGTGTGCCAGACACAGGTTTTCCTTGTGACTAAGGATAAAGTGACCAGTGTAAACCAGGGCCGCAGTCACGGTGCTCCCATCCTGTGCGTTTCACTGACACTCAGTCAGCGAGTGGCCACTAACAGGTTAATACCGTCAGGCAGAAGTAGCATCAGGCTACAGGGAACAGGGTTGAGAAGATTAAACTGTTAGTGGCACCAGGTTCCCTTCCACAAGCAATTCATCACCCAGTAACCCAACCTTTGGGGGAGATGTATCAAACCTTAGGGGTATATTTACTAAAGCAAGAGTTTTTATAAGTGGAGATGTTGCCCATAGCAACCAATCAGATTCTACAGTACTTAACATTTAACTGGCACCTTCTAGAAGATAATAGCTAGAACTGATTGGTTGCTATGGGCAACATCTCCACTTTAGTAAATATACCCCTGAAAGAGAGATAATGTGGAGACGTTGCCCATAGCAACCAGTTAGCTTCTGTCATTTTCTAGGCTGGATAAATGATCGCTATAGACTACTTCACCACATTATCTCTCTCTTAGGTTTGATATATCTCCCCCTTATTAAGATACTCCCTAATATCACTATATACATGATGTTTTCTCTATAAAGAACTTTACAGTACAGTACAGAGGAATTGTGACAATATCTCTATGGCAATGTGCATCAATACGTTACACAGCGGACAGATACTCCACACAATGACTATGCAATGGTCCCGATGCTTCAGCTCATTGTGGGAGGAGGTTTAGATCAGATGTAGTCGGGCATAAAAAGTTGTGCCAGTTTACACAGCTTTACAGTGATATATCTGCTATTATATAGCTAAGGGACTCCATCAGAACCATGATAAGCTTCCTTTCTTCCCCACGCAGACTGGATGTCAGACGGTTAACTGTCACACTCCTGATGCTCTAAAAGCATTAAAGTGATGAAACAGTGTTTGACATACAAAGCATCTCAGTGGCAGAAGGAAAAGGTTACCTTATTAATCACTGGTCATTTTAAATAACAATGTATCAGTTTTACTAGATCTGTCCTCTAACTGGATGGTGGGCAAAAGTCTGTCTTTCAGATACACTACTCGGATATATATCTTCTAGGCCAGTGGTTTTCAAACTCGGTTCTAGGACCCCCACACAGTTCACGTTTTCCAGGTCACCCAGCAGGTGCACAGGTGTATTCATTACTCACTGACAAATTTTAAAAGAACCACAGGTGGAGCTAATTATTTCACTTGCGATTCTGTGAGGAGACCTGGAAAACATGCACTGTTTGGGGTCCCGAGGACCGAGTTTGAGAACCTGTGTTCTAGGCTACTGCGTCTGTCAGATACAAGACATGCTATAACACTGAATAATCCCCATCACACAGACGACCAGCCACCCACCGCTGAGCAGATGAGCTACAGTAATAGATAATACTACTGCTGAGATGACTTGTCACATAGTGCCACTGCTGAGATGATGCAACCACAAAAATGCAACTGCTGCATAGGTGACTCAACTCATAATACAAGTGCTGAAAAGCGGTGATCAACTACATAAAGCCACTGTCAAGTTGATTCAACCCACAATACCACTGCACAGATGATTCAACCCACAATACCACTGCACAGATGATTCAACCCACAATACCACTGCACAGATGATTCAACCCACAATACCACTGCACAGATGATTCAACCCACAATACCACTGCACAGATGATTTAACCATACAATGAAACTGCTGAATAGCTGACTTAACCAACAGTACCAGTGCTTAAAAGGTGATCAATTACACAATGCCACTGCTGAGATGACCTACCACTACCACTGAATGCCAAAGCACTGATCTGACTTAATTATAAGGCTGGCATCTCATGCATTGTCTGATTAGAGAACCGCTTACCTATCATCCCATGATTCAATGGCTAGGAACCTTTTCCCTATCACACCATGACATGGTTGAGGAGCTCTTCCCTATCATAACATGCCACGGTTTAGAAGCTTTTCCCTGTCATACTATGCCACGGCTGAGGAGCTCTTCCCTACAACACGATGCCACAGCTGAGTAGCACTTTCCTATCACACTATGTCATGGTTGAAAACCACTTCCCTTTCACACCATGCCACAGTAGAGGAGCCATTCCCTATCACAACATGCCATAGATGAGAACTCGGTCCTCTAAAACCACGCTGTGGATGAACAATTTTTACCTATTACACCATGCCACAGCCGAGTAGCTCTTCCCTATCACAACATGCCATGGTTTAAAACCTCTTCCCTTTAACACCTTGCCATGGCTGAAGAGCTCTTCCCTATCACACAATGCTATGGCTAAGGTGCTCTTCCTTACCACACAATGCCACCGCAGAGGAGCTCTTCCCTTTCACACTATGACCATATTACACACTATGCCTTTGTTGAAAACCTCTTCCCTTTCACACCATGCCACAGTAGAGGAGCCATTCCCTATCACAACATGCCACAGCTGAGAACCTCTGTCCTCTAAAACCACTCTGGATGAACAGTTTTACCTATTACACCATGTAACAGCTGAGTAGCTCTTCCCATTCACAACATGCCATGGTTGAAAACCTCTTCCCGTTAATACCATGCCACGGCTGAAGAGCTCTTTCCTACAACACAATGCCACGGCAGAGGAACTCTTCCCTATCACAACATTCTACGCCTGATAACATCTTCCTTATCACACCATACCACAGCTGAGAACATGTTCCCAATCTTCCCATGATTCAATGGCTGGGCAGGTTTTCCTGGTTTTCATGGTTCCCTATTACCCCTAGCCACAGCTAAAGAAGTCTTCTCGAAAACCCCATGCCTCGGCTAAGGACCACTTCCCTACCATCCTGTGCTACAGCTGAGAACCTCTACTCTATCACCCCATCATGTCACTGCTAAGAACTGCTACTCTATCGCACCATGCCATGGCTGAGAAGCTCCTGCTTATCATACCATGCCACAGCTGAAGACCTCTTTCCTATCAATTAATGCCACAGCTGAGAATCTCTTTTCTATCACACCATGCCTTGTCTGAGAACCTCTTCCCTATCACATCATGCCACAGGTGAGGAACTGTTTCTTCTTTTCCCTGATGCCCATATTATTTAGTATCTCCCTGATGCTCATATTATCCCTCCTCTGGATAGAGCCACAGCGCCTGTACAATCACTACATGGGGCAGTATTCAGTTACAGTCGTTAAGAGCTGCAGTACCTGTACAATGACCACAGGGGGTTAGTATTCCGTAGAAAGATAGAGACACATTATCTGTACAATCACCACGCGGGGCAGTATTCAGTAACTGCGGTAAAAAGCTGCAGTACCTGCACAGTGGCCATAGGGGACAGTGTTTAGCAGCAGGAAAGAGCCACAGTACCTGTGCAATCACCATGGGTGGAATATTGGTTGGATTAATTCATATCAAATGATAGCTAGATATGTACACTGTGTCTATTACAGAATAATGGATTTCCATGTGTGGTGTATACCGCTGATATTTGTTTACATCTGTTTTTTGAGGGTAACACAACATACCCCTTTATTTTAGCTTTATTTTTAAAATGGAGATCTCATGTAGCGCCATTTGACCGTGTTGTTCATCTGATCATCTATATATGCGGTCTGCAGGTACTGTAGAATAAGCATGAAGAAGGCGAGGCAGCCATTTTGGCCTGTGCTGAGATCACACACTGGCAGAAAGATCCAGTTTATTGAATCAAGTTAAGCAGTATCTCATTACATCTATTCAGCGGTTATGGCGGCGGGTTTCAGTGTTCTTACGACACCAAAGTTACATGCCTTCTGACAGAGAGGTCACTAGAGACTAAACTCTTAATAGGATAATTTAGGCCCAGTTAATGGGGTGTCTGACAAGATGGCATAAAGGCAGACTTCACCAACTCTTGTGGTAAACAAAGCTTTAGGAAAGACTTGGCCTATGTGAAAGTCCTACAGGAACGTCTTCCGATCATATGAGCCTGAATTTTTGCTTCTCTCTTGAATCAGGGCCACTATAGCATGGCCACAAGGGAGGCAGAGAACCTCTTTCTTCTTAATGGCTGGCAGGGCTGTGGTGGGTTGCCCTTTCACTCTATTACAGATCCAATTCTGAGAGTATTACCTGGAGTGTGGTTTTCAATGAATGCCTCACCCACTTCTAGCCTCTCACTGTGATAAGACTGTGGAGATGTCTAAGTCTCAAGAGGTAGACATTCTATCTGTGGCCACCAGAGGCCTTGAAGAGTAGGGATCTATGGACACCATAAGGGGGATCTGCCTCAATTTGCAAATGCCTCCTCCCATATTAGGATCTAATGGGGTAAATTTGGGAGGATAGATACAGCCAAGAAGAAAAAAAAATGGAAATCATAATGCAAAAGGTTCAAACGTGGAAGAACTGGAAATTAACCTACAGAGAAATGGATACAAACCTTACATGGAGTCCAGTGTTACTGTATGTTACTGTTATTTTTTCTTTTACAGTATCTTTTTCAGCTAGGCTTTTCAGTCTATTCTTCTAGTTTTTATGGTGGAGCAGGCTGTATCCAATAAAGAGAATAATTACTTACCTGCAGTGGATGAGGTTGCTTTGGGTACAGTAAATATAAGGGGTTTCTTGTTTCTAAAAGTGAATATTAGAAACCCAGGACTCTGTTGATTCCATGTGTATTGAATGACATAGGGAGTTAGATTCTGCCTATTACAGAACCTTGGATCAGATATATTAGCCTCAAGAGGTGGTATAGATGCAGTACTTTCCATCATATATGGTCTATGGTCTCAAGTCTCTGAGTAAGTGGAGAATAGAGAGGTCTATAGGGCTGCAAGGACTAAAGTTTAAGGTATGTACACAGTAGGATCTACTTTCATCTCCAGCTTTTACCCAAAGGCTGTGTCAGCACAACGTTGCAGAAGTGTATGAAGTCCTTAAATTGATGGCAATTCCTGGCATAAATATGTGACATACACTGGTAGTCATTGCACAGGACGATCTTAATCAGAGGTTTGTATTGTTATATTTGTTCGATAGGAAATATCCTCTGTTCCACAATCTCCTCATGACGATAAACCCATTTATATCCCAATATTATGGAAGCAAGAAAATATGGAAGGAAAAAAGTCAGATAGACTTAAGGTAAGGTTACGTTTTTCAAAATACTCAAATATAGTCTATGGAATTCCAACAACTAAAAAAGGTTTAGGTAGATGAATTGCAGTATGTACCTGACTATACATATAGTGGAGATTACCACGGACATACAAAAACTATTTTAACAATCTTGCATCTATCCATCTACTCATTTCAAAATTCTCAACCTCCCTACTATTACAGAAATGTGTCTTACCTCCCCTGACACTACAGTATGCTCCCTGCAGCTCTCACCTATGAGAGACTCTTCTCCACTACACTCTAATACACGCAGGTCATGTATTTCCTGACCTATGAACTGCCGACTCTCACACTACGTGAGTTCAGAATCCCCACTGACAACCCCACAGTATGTCAGATTCAAAAACCAAAAATTAATTACCCCTTTGCGCAGTAAAGGAGCAGCTGCTCATTCAATATAGGTATTATCAATACCTACAACAATTATATAAGAAATAAACTATGTGCCACCAGATATCTTCTTTTAATTGCTTTCTTCATTAGACTTTCTCAGTGGATTTCATCCAACACACACTGTGACGGACACCTCCGTGGCCATGTGTCCCACTTCTGCTCCATCTCTAGCTTACTTAATAACTTATCCTGCCTGCGCTTTGACCACCAGCTTCTTACCTTGTGCCTCATCTCATTTCATGCTCCAGCATCCAAATCCACACCTGCACAATGACTAGATTAAGTTTTTATCCTTTTCCTTCCCCCTCACAGCTCGTGACATGTCCACCCACTTCAAAGATTAAATGAGCACGATTTCAAAGGATATATTCACATGCCAGAGCACACTTCCTCTTTTACACACGTGCTCATCTTACCAATGTGGAGACACCATCTGTCCTCCCAGACATAACCACTACCTCTCTATTCCACTCCTCCCGGTTACCTCCTAACTACCCGAGAAGTTTGCATACAAAATTCCTATCTCACTTTCTTCTCTTACACCATTCTCCACTCGTTAGTACTTCTTCCCCAGATGACAGAAAAGTAAGGAAAACGGTACACATAATGGGAAAACAGAAACATGCCCTTCAAGTTCAATCCATCTATCCAGAAGAATTGCAAAATAAAACCCCATGTATGACAGATGAAAAATTTGCGTCGCAGGCAGGAACAGTTCTTACAGGCTCCAAAAAAAAAGAAAAGTGGCCAAAACAGGTTATTTCAGGTGGTGTACTGTGTTTTGGGAATATGTTGAATTATGTCAGTTTAACAAGGCAAGGAAACACTTATGAAGTATTTGATGTGATATGAATGTGTCAGTATTATGTATTTCTGTGAAGACTGGAGATAAGTCCTCCTAGACTTTCCTCATATGACTGAGCAATGATCTACTTCCAGTAAAATCTAAGGTTCGCTTCTTCATACTCCTCCTCCTGGACATCTCTGACACTTTCTAAGATGTTGATCACTCTCTTGCCCTGCACAGTTTTTACTCCACTGGTTTTCATAACACAGTTCTTTCTTGGTTCACTTGCTACGTAACCAAGTGCTTCTTCAGTGTTGCCTCCTCTGCACTACATTCACTATCTGTCGGGGTCCCATAAAGCTCTGTACCTGGATCTTTGTTTTTATCAGTGTACACCTCTGTTGATAAACTAATGTGGTAATTCAGTGTCCAGGATCACATCTACATGAAACACATCCAGTTCCCTTTCCACCCTTGGAATGCCCGCCAAACTGTAATGATATGGAGATGGACACAGCTGGTATAATTCTCACCTTGTCTCCACTGTTTACTCCATATAAGCTTATGGCCAACTTTCAGCATGGTTTCTTTGTATGTGTTGTGATGGGTTCCCATTTTAAATGTCAGCAGTGTTTTATACAAGCAGTTTCTTACCTGTCTTTGAGGTCCGGTGGGATCAGATTCTCTCCTCCGTTGTCGCGTTGCTGATGTTGAATGGGAGTGTGATGGGCTTCCAGGCTGGAGAACCGGCCTGCTTTCTGAACCCTCATGTCGGGAAGATGTCTCTTCCTCTGCTACAGTTTGCATGGCACGAGGCCTAACTTCATGCACTTTAGGCCTAACGGCTGCGTCTGCCCCCCCAGGCTTCCGTCTCTCCTCCCCGTCATCAAGTGGCCGAAGTTCCTCAGGCTCCTCGTCTGTAGTCCCTGAGGTTGTAGGCTCTGCCCCAGGGTGGAAGTCCTTGAGTTCAGTCTCTTTGTCAATGATAACCCATTCTTTGCTGTCAAAGTCCTCCTCTTCGGCAAGTGGCACGGAGCGGAAGGCATTACTCAAGGCTTCGTGCTCTACAGATGCTGAGACCTCCATGCGGCCACTAGCTTGGCGGTCAACCTGCCCTGTATCAATGGACAACATCTGAGCCGGCTGCGAGGAACACACCTGTCGTGAAGGAGATCCAGGGAGGTCCATGCGGGATCTGGAGGTGAGAAGACAAATAAGAAATGATAAAACAAACAGGAAACAATAACACATGAAAAAAAACACTGGTATGGCCAAATTATAGAGGATAAAGTATAAGATGTGGTATTGGTATTTATTCATTGAGTTTAGGCTTTAATGTTGAAGCTAGCTAGTATTTCAAAAGTTCTATGTATGAAGGAGTCTTAAATAAATAAAGCTTTCCTTCAGTAATGGTACATGCATTACAATGTAAGACTCAATACATTGAGTCATGTAACACAGGAGTACCAGGCCTATAACAGCAAATGGAAAAAAAAAATGAATGCTACAGGAGGCCCATTAAAACATGATAAGAGTAATTATGTTTTAGATAGAAGCAGCTAGAATACATATATAGGATGAATTCTTTCCTACTGTTTAGTGGCATGACTGTAAATGCTCAGTGATGAGGACATTATAACTTATACTGCTTCATTACTAAAGTTAGAATATATCAACCTAGATTTTACTTCGTTACTTATAAATAGTCAACTCATTCAATCAGCAGCAGATTGTCAAAATCCTCCCATCCCCAGGCGCCAGGGTCGGGGTATCAGTGAAATCCAACATGTTGGATTTCCCTAATTTGATGATCCCAACCAAAATATGATCGTGATCAGCAAATAAGGAATTTTTAACATGAAGAATTTCAGAGATTCCCTGACGGATTGGCGGACATCGATGGCCACCGATTGGCGTTTCTGGTAGGATCGGGGATTCTGGGAAACGGCTGCCCGATGTATGGGGCCCTTAACCCTGAGGTTACTCAGATTGCCCGTCACAGCTCCGTAACCGAGTCCAGGAAGACACAGACCCCGGCCACGACTATAAAAGGGGGACGAAAGCCTCTCGTTTTGTAGAATGGTCTAAGTTTCCGCTCCCGCTCTGCCCCACAAATACCGCAGCATGTCAATCATAGGGGAACTGCAAGCGATCTCATAGACGGAGACCCTCGCATGCGCAATGCTGATCTTACGCAGTACGCTCACAATTGGAGTAGTACTACACTGAATCAGGCCCATAATGCATATATCAAGTTTCAGCAGACTTTGATAGTGCTGAAAGCATGAGTAATTCAGAGTAATTCATTACTAAAACGAGAGTTCCAACCTGGGTATATTAAATTGCCGATTCTACCCGTACTAAATCAGATCCGGAACTGAAAGTCCCTTAGACGACGATGCTATCCCAATGACGTGCCGTGATGGGCAGATAATATTAATCTGGAGCCGTCTTTCACCATCAGAAGTGTGTCCATCTCTTTAGGAAGCAGAGAAGCGATGGCCTCCTGTAACATAAATTCACTCCCTGTGCATAGGACAGTCGGGATGTAAAATGGATGCATTGGTAAGATGAAATCACAGTTTGGATACCAATGTTCTATATTTTTGAACAATGTTGCAGCAGCTTTAAGATCAACGTGTTTCGTGTCTCTAGGAGACTTTTTCTATAGAATTCTATATACATTTGCTGCATAAAAATGTATGGACTGGTGGACTAGTATCTTCCTCACTATCATACATATAGTCTGATAAGTTAGGGCCTGATTCAGACCCACTCGCGAGCGGCTGTCCGCTCGCAAGTGGGTCGATGTTCTGGACTGAGCATGCGCACGACGGAGGGAGCTCCGTCGTGCGCATGCGCCAGACGCGACGAGCGAAGGAAAGTCCTTCGCTCGTTGTGTCCGATCAAAGGGGGCGTGCTGTCAATGTTGATTGACAGCACGCCCCCTTTGGTAGGCGTGCCTCCCTGACGGGGGCGTTCCCACGGGAACGCCTCCCGTCAAAAGCCGGCCCACTGACATCACTAGTGATGTCAGTGGGAGTGATTTTGGCTCTGATAGAGCCAAAATCACTCCGGAGCTTGCGGTTGAAAACCTCAACCGCAGGCTCCGGCTCGCAATTTCGATGGTCGCGATGGTCTCGACCATCGCGGCCATCAAAATGCACGCTAGTATAGCCTGTGGGTGGTGACCCACAGCTATACGAGCGTCCAGAAGGACGCTCCATTTTCATGGAGGCCGGCCCTCATTCAGAGCGTGCGCTCTGCTCAGAGCGTACGGCTCTGAATGAGGGCCTTAGTCTTTTACAGTATTAGTCTTTTACAGTACATAGTAGTAGTATCATAAGACAAGCTTAAACTATACGTCTGAGATAGATTACTTAGCAATCAAAGCGTCAGCTTCCTCTCTGCACATCACACACGAGAGGACGCGCCAATCCCCCTGTTGTTAGGATTGGAGCCTTACTTCTGGGGGACTCTGTCTTGGTTGTTCCAGAGGAGAACTCTGACCTCAGATCGCCATGGAGGTTGTTGACAGCCTAGTAATCAAGGTCTCTGAGACTTTAAACATGGAGGATGATCTTCCGCTAACACTGAGAGGGGAATTTTGATTTCACTATAAAGAAATAGTTAGACAATAAAATATCAGCTGTCACGTTCGGGCTATGGTGGTCCCCTGTAAAGGAGTTAGAAGACGTGGATCCAGGTTGAGAAAGGAATCTGAGGCGAGGGGCCTGGATATATGCCTTCCTCATCCACAAGTACCGGATTTTGGCTAGACCTGAGTCTAACTTACTGGGCGGTGTTCACCAGTGACCCCTCCAAGCTGGATTTGGGCTTAAGCTGCACCCAGCAAGCAGTTTGCAGCCCTTTGGTCAGGTATCCGGCACAAGTGGGAAACTAAAGAACACAATCACAGATAAAGCACAGGAGAAGGACACTGGAAGTTTTGCACTTGGGTTGTGGGTACACACCCTGTTGATCCAGACGCAGAGCTGATACAGGAGAATAGCACTAAAGAGATTGTACTTGGATGATGTATAAAGTTCACACACACTGTGGCTTCAGATACAGAACTGGCACTGGGAGTTTGTACTTGGATGACGTACTAAGTACACACACTGTGGACCCAGACGCAGAATTGGCACAGGAGGATGACACTAGGAGATTGTACTCGGATGACGTACTGAGTACATACACTGCGGTTCCAGATGCAGAACTTGGTACAGGATAATGACTCTTCAGAGATAGTACTCGGATGACGTACTGAATACACGCACATACACCGTGGGTAAACACTAGGAGAGTATCACTGGAAGAAAGGAACCTGGAATGCTGCAACAGCAAGTGAATTCGGGAAGTAATAACGTTCTACAGGCAACTTCCTGTTGTCTGGATCCCGGCTAAATACCCTAAGGTAGCAGTCCATTGGAGGATGTGTCAGCTGACAGCAACCAATGCTATCGTTGGGTAAAGGGCAATCAGGTGATGTAGACTGTCATGGCTGCACCCATGACGGTAACCGCAGGAACCAAATCACAGAGCGAGCACATAAATATCCTAGCAGACCCCAGGGATAATCCTCAGCGCGTCACTTGCTGCCGCACCTGGCGTATGACCGCCTGAGAGATCAGGAGAAGCCGGCGCTGAGGTTAGTAACGGCCGATCCTAGGCCGCAACCTGACAAGCTGGACCCAAATGACTAGAGAAAATGTCCCCAGTCATTGGGCATTTACAGTACCTCAACTTTTTTGCAATTCAGAGGATACCCTCGGATATTGGGGAGAATACCATGCCTCTACCTTATATAGTAGCGTAAACTTTGCACAAGTTTATGGAAACTTTCTTTAAGCACAACTTCTCAGACTCTGGGCAGATCCTCAAAAACCTCTCTCTCTATGATGCCCCTCCCCCATTGCCCATAGCCTGACTTGGCCTCTCACATTGTGAAGGACAATCTCTACATTTGAAGGGGTAGCTGTTCACATATGCTTTTGCTAATGCATTGCCTCTGCATCGCCGCTGTCACAACCATGGTGCTACTCTCCTGGGACTTGGCTGCAGTACTACGTCCTCACCAATAGTGATCCTCTCTCCTGGGATTCTGCTGCACTACCACTTTCTCACCAGTGGTGCTGTTCTCCTGGGATTCTGCTGCACTACCAGTATCCACCAGAGGTACTGCTCACTGAGTCTAATTTACCTGCTCCAGCAGTGTGAGTGACACCTGGGTGCACACTATTTATACCTGCTCCTTTGGATCTCCCATTGCTAGATCATTGTGTCAGATTTCTGTGCTCCAGCTGCTGTACTTCTGGTTACCCCCCCCCCCCCATCCTGCTAGAATCCTGGTGTATGATCCTGTGCATCACACTTGCTGCTAGGTGGACATGAAAATGTCGACATGCTTACCATGTCTACAAGGATGACATATCGACATGATAGAAAGTCGACCTAACGTCCCTGGTGGCCCAGCATACATTTACCTGATCCTGGTGGCATCTGCGCCTCCAGTATCTTCTTCTGGGTCCCGGCGGTCATGTGACCATCAGTTCCGGTGGAGTGCTCTGATGCGCCTGCATTCCAGTAAGTGTTCCCGTCCTATTCCTATTCCTCCCTCCAGTGCCCAACCCTCCCGGCACTGCCTATACCTATATCTGTGGATCTGGTCCCATTTGACATTGTGGTGTTAACATTATGAATGACGACATGGTAAAAGTCGACCATGTGACTGGATGCTGCTGGCTCATTTGAATCCTGTTTAGTACTGTGTGGTAATAAACCTACTTGTTTTTACCTTACAATTGGTTCTTCGTATAATTACTATAACACACACACAGGGTAAATTCCCAGGAGATACAGGGGTCTAGTTACTAAGCAGTGTTAGGAGACAGAGTGAAAAGTGATAAGGTGCCAGCCAATCAGCTCCACACTGCCATCTCACAGGATGTGTTTGAAAAATGACAGTTGGGAGCGGATTGGCTGGCACCTTATCACTTTTCACTCTGTCTCCTAACACTGCTTAGTAACTAGACCCCACAGTATGACAGTTGCCTCTGGCTTGAGATCTGCACAACAGATCCTACTCCCTTCATAAGCTTTGAGGTAGCAACATTTTAGTGAAAAACAGGTCTGGAGCTGACAAGTACATTTTAGAATTATTATCTTCCTAAATCCCATTTTCATTGTCACTATCAAGGAGGTAAATTGGTCTGTTTTCTTGTGTACCTCCCTTCTCTTCTCTGATTGATTAAATACACTGACAGATGTCTAAAGCTGGGTACACATTGACATATATATTGGCAGATCAATTCATCGGCCAATACATCGGGTGCCCTCCGGCCAGTGTCTTACCAGCAATATGTCTGTTCATCGGCAAGTGTGTACGGATGATCAGCCGATCGCCCGTTCAAATGCAGCGGCAGCCAGCGGGGACACCCTCGGCCAGCGGGACCAGCGTCTGCCAGGAAGATGATGGTCGGTCAGTGTGTATGAACGACCATCATCTACAGATATATCTGCAGATCACTCGATCTGCAGATATATCTTTGCAGTGTGTACCGACCTTAAACCGGTTTCTAAGCAGATTATAAAATCTCGGGTCTGGAATTCCATTCAGCCCATGTGCCAAATATAATAGGGTGAGAGTTTAGAATATGTGACAGAAAACTGTCACATTTTTTAAACTCAGCCAATGTAATAGTCTGAGAACAGAGCAAACTCGCATGTTTTCCACACTCAAAAAACTCTCACGATTTAAACTCTCATCCAGATGTTTTCCCATTTTGAAGACACAACTTGACCAATGTAATAGTGTGAGAGTTTTACTGCTAAACTCTCACATTTTCTAAACTCTCACCCTATTACATTTGACCCCATGCCTGGTCTTCTATCGTTCTGTACTTGATTGGTACGTGTGTGCCCACAAGTTCTGTGGCTGATGCAGAAGCTGTACCCTTTTCCCAGTTTCAGACTAGAGACCTACAGCTACCCAAGCTCCCCCAGTGTAATCACTCCAACAACACCCTCAACTAGCTGCTTCTTCAGTCTCCAGGCCTGCCAGTGTCCATCACCTGATGGATGTTGGGCAACACTCTGCCCTTTAGGATGCTGTTACTAGTCGCACTTCTGTGTACCAGGCATTACTGTACTCAACTAATGCTTGGCAGCAGCCAGTCCCTCAATTCACCTTTCTGTTGTACTTTGTACGTCCAACCCTAAATGGGTATTTTAGGGTGAACCCCAGGAGGCATGATCTGTTCTCACCAGTCCTATGTCCTCCAATAGACTACAAGATGCAATGAAGTAATGGCAAATCTAAAATATCCTGTTTTTTTGTGTTTACTTATCTGATAAATGATAAATATGATAACAACAACAAATGTTGGCTATAGAAGCCGGCCTCTGCATTGGACATTTATTACCAGTGACGTGGCCTCACCTCCTCTCCGGCAGCTCAGCTCTCTCACCCGTGGACAGGCGGTCAGACTCTGGACTGTTGACACGTCGGTAACGCAGAGAGCGAGCCTGTGTAGTGGGGGACTCTGGAGGGGCCCGGACAGGAGAACTGGGACACCCATGCCGGCTGTGGTCATCGTCCATTAGGCACTGTGTCTGTGAAGATACGCCATGCACACGGTTATTAGAAGTCATAATGGCCTATGACAAGTAATGCTGCATACACATCTAAAGATTTTATGTCCAACCATCCAACTAGGTGATTGGTTGGAATGAAAATCTGGTAACGTATGGGAGTAACTGATGATCAGCAATTTGCTCCTAAATGTCAGAAAACAGATGAAATTGGTCGTTCAGACAAGTTTGTTAAATGTTTGATCTAAACAATTTGTTTAAACAACAGTTTTTGTCCATTTTCCGGCGTTTGGGAGCAAATTACTGATTGTCATTTGCTTTCATACCTTACCAGATTTTCATTCCAACCAATCAACTAGTTGGATGGTTGGGCAGAAAATCTTTATGCGTGTACCCAGCTTTACAGTACACTGTTCAGTGGTGGAAGCTTTCCCATGTTTATACTGTAGAGCAGATAACATTGTGGCAATAAATTCTGAAAGTTCTGTTGACGAAGAATTATATAAAAGGGTTATGGGCAACAGTCACCTATATATAGATAACTCTTGGGAGTCGTCTAAACCTTGTGATACATTAGGTAAGGTTGTGATTGTGAGGGAAGTTATTTCCCTATGTACAGCAGATTTCCTGCCAGTAACCCCATTAATGGATTTCTGCAATAACAATAGATTGTATTTACATAGCAATAACGCTAATTGTACTGCAATGTTCCATCAAGGAATCAGAGCTTTTACGAGTATCTCTGTTATACAAGCATGTGCTTTAAAGACTGTCTTTGATATTGTATTTTAGATACTTGAAGCTCTATTTATTAACATTATTTTTACTAAAATAAAGTGAAAAAGGGTGTTTTCACACCCTTTTCACATTATTTTAGTTTCACCTGTAGTTACTATAGGGCAATTGGAGTAGAATTAGTAAAATTCTACTCCAACCCCCAGTATCACTTATTTTTAGTAAAGCAGATCGCATTTCCCATAATTGTAATGGGAAATGTGATCCGATCTAAGTTACTAAAAATAAATTGTAAAAACATACCGGGGGAAGCCCTGTGATAATAACGCCACCTGGAGGTGGCGTTATCCAGGGTCTCCCCCGGTTACCGGGCTCCCACTCTGCTCTAACGGGGAGAGCAGAGGCGGGAGCCGGTACCAGTAATCAGCTGTGTGGTCTAAGCAGACCGCAAGCTGATTGCTGTACAAAAAAGAAAAAAAAAATTAAACATTTTTTTTTTCCCTTGCCTGAATCCAGGGACCGGTGATCGGGCCTCCGGTGATGGCTCCTCTCCGGTCAGCTGGTCTCCTATAGTACACTGGGGCCCGGTCATCAGGTGATCGGGCCCCAGTGCAGTATGGGAGATCACCTGATCGGGAAGCCCGGAGAAGATCACCGGAGGCCAGAAGGATGCAGGTAAGAGTAATGAAGGGAGGGGGGGGTCGCAGGGGGGGAGGGGGGGGGGGTTTGCGGGGGCGGGGCTTAGCGCCGGGGGCGGGGCTTAGCGTCGGTGGGGGGTAGTAGCGGTGATCGGTCGGCGCATGCGCGGGCTCTTAGTCGCGGTATTTTTTCTGAAAATACCACGACTAGAGTGCGGATGGGATCCGCAGGGGCAGAGCTTTATCACAAGCTCTGTCCCTGCAAGGGATTTATAGTAAATCCCTGTGATATTGTCTGAATTCGCAATGCGAATTCACTCGGTAATATCACACTACAATCCGCATTCAATATGCGGATTGTAGTAAATAGAGCCCTTGGTGAGGTTGATCTATTGTTTCCACTGTTGCTTCCTTATTCGTGTCTTCTCCCACCATCCTGAGCACGCACCTTGCTGATGCTGATCCTGAGCTTATTCCGGTTGACGTCTGTCTCCTCCCACACCTCGGTGTCATTGAATCCAGTGTTGGGGACCTGCCCGGTGAGATCTGCTGGCCTGCCAGGGAGAACAGGGGGGGCATTCTCCTGATCACTGAGGTGTTCACCCTGTAAGACGTCTTCAGTGTTCTCCCGAAGTAAGTCCCCCGGTACAGGTGTCACGTTCACCACCCTGTTAGTCGCATAGCAATGGAGGATAAAAGAATGTTAAACGAGTTGTAAATCTGGTGCCCTGTACACAGAGAGTCGGCAGCAGATTCCACTGATAATGAATAAACTTTGTTATAATAATGGGATAATTCATGAACTAGAAAAAAAAAATCACTGGCTTTATCTGTATTAGCTATTTGGCTATCCTATGCCCATCCATATCTATATGCCATCAAATATCTAAACTATACCTATCCATAACTATACTATATCTATATAACACTATCAAATATTAATACCAACCTATACTTTATCATACTATGACATCAAATATCAATCTAAACCAATACTATATCATTCTACATTTATCCATATCTATACTACACCATATTATATATCATATTATACCATCAAAAATCAATCCAAAACTATATTATATCATTCTATACCTATCCATACCTATACTATATCATGTGATACCATCCTATGCTATATTATATTATACTATACCTATATATATATACACCTTTCCATACCTATACTTTATCATACAATACCATCCTATGCTATATTGTACTATACCTATATGTATACCTTTCCTATATCATGCGATACAATCCTGCATGTATACCTTACCATACTTATATTACATCATACTATACGTATCCATCCTATACTAAAACATACTATACCTATTCAAAGCTATACTATAGAATCCAATATCTAAACTATACATATACTAAACCTATCCATTAAATATCTATGAAAATCTATACTGTATTATTATTGTTATCCTTTATAGAATATCATACTATACCTATACAATACCATAAATACCTATCTAAACCTGTATTATACCTATTCAAACCTATATCATATTATACCTGTACCATACCTATTATTTGTTTGGCACCACAAGGAGACATTCATACCTAGATTAACATTATAGCTGAACATCAATACATAGGATAACTAGAACAAAACAATACAATGAAATGCAGGGAGAAGATAATGGGGGAGGGTAGAGAGACTCATTAAGGCTAGTGAAAGCAAGAAATGGAAATTTGCTAAGGGGAGGATCAGGTAGTAATTCACCATTCATTTATGCTACTGGGCATATTGTACTATTCCAAAATACTAAGGGAAAGGGGGAAAAATCCCAGCACTGATCTAGATCTATATTAAGTAGAAAATTAATGAATGAGCCAGTACAAAAGAAGATAAATGCCTTTATCAATCTACTGTACTGGTGGTGCTCACTAGAACGTCTATATCAGGAGCAAAAAGATGTGGACCAGATATAAGCATATAATATACCTATCCAAACCATCAAATATCAATCCAAACCTATACTATATCATACTATACCTGTGCACAGGGTCAGACTGGCCCACAGGGGTACAGGGGAAATCCCCGGTGGGCCCCATGGCCTGAGGCCTCCAACCCCTCCTCTAGGGGTCAGGTTCCAGGCTGTGCACTAAATTGTACATGGTTACTCTATTAGAGGGTTACCTTGTGGAGCAGGACCACTGATAAATGGGATCGGTATGAAATACCGCCGGGCGCAGTTCAAATTCCGACGCTGGAATACCGGCAGTGAAGATCCAGACAGGTAAGTATTTTAACTATTACTAACCCTACCCCCCCCTAACCCTAACCCTCCCTTAGGGGTGCCTAACCCTAACCTCTCCCCCCCAAGTGCCTGACCCTAAGTCTCCCCCAGGAGCCCCTAACCTAACCCTCCCCCCCTGTCCGCGCCCGCCGCCCGGCTTACCTTCGTTCGGTATGCCGGGTGTCGGGCTCCCGGGGTAGGTATAATGACAGGCATCGGGATTTCGACGCCTGTCATTAGACCCCTTCCGGGATTACATTGGTCTCCATAGGTAGCACCTCCCATTACATATATATATATATATCTATCAAGGGTGTGCAGTCTAGGGTCCCTTTCTACCCTGCCGGGGATTAGACAGTCGGTAAGCCGGCGGTCGGCATTTCGACCGTTGGCTTCCTGACTGCATCCCCTGATAATCATTGGTTCTTTGTTTGCTTCTATAGAAAGTACACCAAGCAACTGGTGTATATTAATTATATATAATATAATATATAATTGGTGTGTGCCAATCCCCTCTGGTGGATGACCACACCCCGTAAGCATGGGCCTCTACTACTGCATTTCCCTGCTAGGCCCTTTATGCCCCAGTCCGACACTGCCTGTGCATGCCTATATTATGTCATATTATACCTATACTATACATATATTATATATACTGTACCTATCCAAACCATCAAATATCTATGCAAACATATACCATATCATATTATACCTGTGCATGCCTATACTATGTCAAGCTATACCTATACTATACATATATTATATATACTATACATAGCCAAGCCATCAGATATCTATCCAAACCTATACTTTCCCTTTCAGCAATGCTGGTGGGACACTGGAACATGGGATTGTAGGTTGGGCTGGAGCTGGCATTGAATGTAACTATAGCTTTAAATCCTAAACTCCTCCCCCCTGCAACCCCATTATGCCAGTGTTCTTTAAATGCCTGAGAAGTTAGGCACCTATTGTTCTCGGGATTGCTGAACAGCCATCTGTAGTTTAGTTTTTCAGTTTATTTTATGGTACGCCGAGATTCTCAAAATGTGGGTGGGTCCCGGGTGGCGTCTTCCACTTCGACCAGACCTACTGCAACAAGTCCCATTTCTACAGGAGGTCCTTCCTTGGTTGGCTTTAACGGCTTGGCTTTTGAAACCCGAGCTAAAGGTTTTTCTCGTTTGGTGGTCAGCACTATACTGTGAGCTCGGAAACAGGTTTCGTCACGCTATTACAAAAGGGTATGGGAAATCTACATCTTGTGGTGCGAACAGCAAGGAATCTATACCTCCAGGTTTCTCCTCTCTCTGTTTCCTAGCCTGTCTTCAAGGGGGTTTGGAAGCCGGCCTCAATATACATTCTACATTCTTTGAAAGTTCAGATTTCGGCCCTTGTAAAAATTTTTTAGTAGAGATTAGCTTTTCTTCAGGGAGTTTGAACCTTTTTACAGGGTGTGGTGCGTATTCAACTAACGTTTCATTCACCGGTAGCGCCGTGGAATTTTAATCTGGTCCTATCAGCTCTCAAACTGGCTCCATTTGAGTCTCTGGAGTCGGCGGAGCTTCAGTTCATAACTTGGAAGCTGGTTTTCCTTATGAAGGTAAGAATAAAACAGCGCTCTGGATCTCTTGTCAATAGCCTATTATGATAACCCTAGCAGCTCCACTTCATTAGAGGTATCCCACCTCTATGTAACATAAATAAAAGTATAGTAGTGATGCGCTCTGGGTTATGCTGACTAAATGGTATGTGGTGAAGATGGTGCCTTACTAGTAAGCTATAAAGTCAATGTTCCTTAGTGATCAATCAGCTATAGATGTCACAGAATGGTTTTCCTTATGGCTATTGCCTTAGCTCGGCGAGTTTCCAAGCTGGGGGCTTTGTCTTGCAGGCCGCCCTTTCTTCTATTCCATGATGATAGGGCAGTTCTCCGCACGTTTCTCATGTTCCAGCCGAAAGTTGTTTTGGCTTTTCACTTAAACCAAGAAATTGTCTTGCCTGTGTTTCCTTCCTCCGCAACTTCCCGGGAACGGGATGATCTGGCTCTACTCGATGTCATCCAAGCTCTGCGGATTTACTTGGACAAGACTTCTTCTCTGCACCACACAGACTCTCTGGTTGTTCTTTACGACGCACATAAACGTGGTTGGCCAGCTACGAAGCAGAGCATTGTGTGCTGGAACCGCTCAGTCATCACTCAAACTTATTCTAGTGCGGGGAGACCGGCACAAGACAGTGTGTCTTCATATTCCACAACAGGGGCGGTGGTGACTTCCTGGGCAGCGAGACACAGGGCTTCAGCGGAACAGGTCTGTCATGCAGACACCTGGTTCTCTGTCCACACGTCTACTCGTTTTTACCATCATGTATTTGCCTCCGGCGATGCCAATTTTGGGGCGTACAGTTCTCCGGTAGGCAGCCTGAGTGTTCCCTCCACTGAGGACGGCTTGATTTCTTCCCACATTGTTGCCTATCATGGCTATGAACTAACATCGCATAGCTGATGTTGCTCAAGTGTTTGAGACTGTGGGCCTGCTTCAGATATGGATGCAAATGTCAATGCAGCTGCGCTCTCCCATGGATTTGCAATTGCGAAAATAAGCTAATGACCCACTCGCCACCCAGTGCTTGGAGACGCCCCCTCAAAGCATCTCACATCCGCTGCTCACGCACAAAATCCTAAACATTGAAAACATTGAATGCCGATGAGGCGGTCATCAGCCTTCTGAGTAAGTCTAGGCTGCCGCAGACATAGCGGGTCTCCAGACACACAGAGGTCCCCTCTGCTGCGAGCAAGGACGCAGTTGCTAATTTATGGACGCCCAGAAAACAGTGTTTAAACACTACTGACTCGCCTGCGTTTCTCTAGCCACCTCCCATTACCGCCCCCAAACTCTGACTACCTGTCACTCACTTTGTAAGTGAATCCCCTGTGCGAACGTATCCACAATTCAATCGCTGCACGTGCGCAGAGCGACTGACACGCATGCGCTATGACTAACAATCGCTCAATCTGCGGAAATATCAGCACTGCGTCTATATCTGAATCCGGCCCTACGTACAGTAAAGCACTGGCTACATCAGAACATGCAAATGATGATAAATAACGAAAACTCTGGCCCCTGTGCCTGGAACCCACCATGGGAGCTGCCTGGTCTGACGTTGGTCCGATGTTCTACCAGATTAGTTGTGCAAACCCCATGAGATGCTTAAACCAATCTCTGAGAAACCATGGGTACACAGCTACCCTTGCCAAGATTTCCAAAACAGGTCAAGGGGTTACTAGACTGTAGCCACATACTGTAGGAGCACAGAAATACTCCTGCAGCACCTTCCCAAACTGAAGGGGTGGCAATTAGCGCTCCCAGCTGCTCCCTTCTGAAGTCACAAAAACCCATAGCATCTCCTTTAGAGTCCAGTTGAACTACAGATGTGTCCACTGTTATCTTAGCGACTAGCTGCGCCGGGCTGCATATATTCGCACCCGCGATCCGTCAATGTCGCAGGTGCGAATATGTGCATGCACTCGCTCACAGACACGTTTTACCGCGACTACATTGCCGCGATGCGTACGATGACAGTGGGCGCATCTGTATTTGCACAGGTCTTGCTTGTCAGGTGAGTAGGCAGGGGAAGGTATGGGGGTTGCCTCACTCTGTACTGGACCAGGCCACTAATGATCTGCATCCCTTGATTAGTTAGAATCTCACTGGAGAATCTGACTACAAAATATTCCTTTCCTAGCAGCAGGCCGCTATCTTTTCCGCAGTGAAAATGTGGATAGTTCTGCACAGTGATAGTCAGGGGCGTATCTATAATGGGTGCAGGGTGTGCGGGGAATACGGGCCCCTGGATCCAGGGGGGCCCCGCACCGCGCACCCTGCACCCATAATATTACCTCTCCGGAGTCCCACGTCAGTGCGGGGGTCTGGCGCTGTAAAACGTCTGGAAATGGCCGCAGTGGCCATTTTCCCATCATTTGCGCATGTGCAGTACAGGGAAAATGGCCGCCCCGGACATTTTTCCGGTGACCTGTGCATATATTATAGACTCTGAGCACACTCTAGTGCCCAGAGTTTATAACTACGGCGCTGACCGCGCACAGCTCAGTGCGCTGCTGGCCGCTGGGCGGAGAGGAGGGGGCCCGTGTCGGAGACTGTACACGGGCCCCCTCCTCTCTAGAAATGCCCCTGGTGATGATATACCATTATCTGAAACTACTGGGCCCAGGCAGGTAGGGGGATACAATGTCCACAGCCACTTGCTGAAAAGAGTCAACAACTATTGGCAAGCACTGTAGATGAGAGGAGCATGAGCACATGGGCATCCAAGCAGTTATACATCACAGCTCTTTGTCTGCCAATGATGGGTCCTATAGCTGAGCTTTCCTGTGGCTGTATTAGCGGGGCGCCGCGCCCTGCCTGATTTTAAAGTGGCAAAATGCACCCTGCCCTTATAGCAGTGCCCCGCTAAACCAGCCTGCCCTGTGCTTTACCCACTCTTGCACCGCAGTGTCCCACAGGTAGGAAAAGTTGCGCATGCACACGACATCTATTCAAAGTGAGGGGAGAGCTTGGGAGAAGCCCATCACCTCTAAGTTTTCGTAAAATTCGTCACACTTGGGGGGGTGTCACACGCCCCCTCCCCAGTCTGCCACGCCCCCTCTTCGGGGGCGCACATCTTTGGTGCGCACAGAGAGTACTTGCCCGCGGTCTAGTGGGAACATTACATTATATTATACCATACTATACCTACCTATACCAATATCTATCTAAACCTTCGGATGTGTGTTCACTCATTTTTCTACCGCAGTCCCTCTTGGCGCACCAGGTCCCGTGAAACTCTGCTAGCGCCAGGCGTCTTATTTGCATCTTTTTTTGCAGAAAATGCGTCTAAGTCACAATGCGATGTGACTAGGATGCACCAGGAGACTATGCTGGTTCATTTGATGTGATACTTATATCTGTGTGCGACTGAGTCCCTCAATCAGCATGCAAAGTGCTACACCGCAACGGCCGCAGCAAGTTCCCGCGCCAAGCTCCATTTACAAACTCAGATACACACAGATATACAAGTGTCACATTAATCAGCACAGTCTGATGCGTCCTTGCACGGGACCTGACTGCTCACTCACACCAGGTATATCGCACTGCATGGCGTATTGAGGCTAGATGAGCATCTGTATAGTATATCACACTATACCTATACTATACCATGCTATAACTATACCGTATCAGACTATACCTATCCATATCTACATAGTATACTTGTACTATACCATACCTATAAATATTTATACTATACCGATTATTACCTACATACACTATTCCATAATTGACATATACTATACCTATACTAGAGCATTATACCTATCCATACTTATACTATATAGATTTTCATGATACTATGCAAATCTATACCATCAACACCATACTATACATCTATCCTTATCTATACTATATCATACTATACCTATAAATACATATTAACATACTAGATCAATACATACCTATACTATACCGATCCATATCTATATTATATATAGCCATATATATACACTACACTTATATTATACCAATCTATAACTTCATATACCCGACCATACTATACCTAGGTATAAGTATTATGCGCTGCCTACACTTTAGCAGGTGGCTTGGACTTTTATTTCCCACCATAGATTCGGCAATACCCCATTCATGTACCATTAAAACAGGCACATTCACTTATAACTAGCTGTCCACATGTGGGGTCAAAGCAACGTCTGCTCAGTGAACGGCTAGCTAGGAAAGAGATCGGGTGAGATGGGAATGATATAAGTAGCTATAGAATTCATTTCCGTCCTTTATCTCACCCAAACATAGCAGCTGTTTGCCGGGTGTTCTGCTGTGGGGGTGTAGATGTGCTGGTGGAGAGCAAGATGTCCGTTCCGCCTTTCTCCCAGTCAAAGGCCTCATTCTCTGTGATCCCACGTTCCTTCATGCTGTTCTCAAAGACAGACATGATCATCTGCAACAAGAAAACATGGTCACAGAGTGTTTGGAGAAAAGGTATTATCTGTCATACACCAAGTAGCGCCCCGTGTATGACAGTTACTCTACATACAGGTATTAAAGTTCAAGGGTGAAGGCACTTTTTTGGAATTTCCAATTTGTCACTTTATAGTGCACATTGGGGCTGGTTCAGGGGTGGATCAGTACTGAGACTTCGGACGCAGAGGATCTGAGTAAACCTATGCTAATGCAGCAGGTGATGCCACTGCTGGCTTCCTCAGATCTGCTGGCTGTTTCCAAAGACGCAGCATCAGATCCACTACGTGAACATCAGACGGCCATCGGTCATATGACTAACCCTCAGATTACTCAGGATGTCCAGCAAATCTATGCTGCTGGGGCCAGTCACACTGCAACTGGCTTACAGCACACCCAGAAAATGGGACTGATACACCCCTATTTTTTTGCAACACTCCCCCACCCCCAAACGGCTGCAGACTTTCACTCCCTCAAGGTCTGCAGCCGTACTGCGTCCAACATCGCAGGACCAGATCTGCACTTGCGCAGGGCAACTACTGCGCATGCGCAGGATTAAAAATAATGGAAAACTGCGTAAAAAATCTAATTACCGTCCACCTTTGAATCTGCCCCATCGTCCAGATATACAGTTTGGCGATACTGCCCCACTTACTTAGGCTTATCCTATAGGCATCTCTCTAGTCACCCCATTATCTACATCACAATAACTCTGTGCATAACAAACCTTTATATTATTACCTGTCTTTGGGGCTGATTCTGAGTTGGGAGCAAAGCAAAAAAAAAAAAGGAAAAAAGTAAGTAACTTATATATATATATATATATATATATATATATTGTGCATGTAGTGCAAATACTGGCTGCTTTTGTATGTAGCCCACAAATACTGGACAGCTTTATTTTTACACTGCAATTTAGATTTCAGCATGGAAATGCATCTCCCAAATCTTAGTCTCTCTGCACGTTACATCTGCCCCAGCTGCAATGCAGCATGGTGTTACCAGGTGCACAGTTACTTGCTCTTTTCTATTTTGTTCTCAATTCAGAATCAGCCCCTTTGTCTCTAAGTAACACATGGGCTGGTGCGATGGCCACATGGCGTACAAAGATCTTACTGTGATACATTTTCCGTCTCTGTAATGCGATCTCAATGTAAGAACCACTTCTCGTCTGCACACTCATCATGAGCGAAACAGTTGCACAGCGCCCTGAGGATGTGCGACACAGGTACCTGATAGTCCGGCTTAGTAAAGTAGTCCAGAGTGGATATGTGCTCGAGGAAGAGGTGGAACTCTGAAGGCATATGTTTCAGGAGCATTCGATGGTCATACTTCTCTTTAATCATCCCCACCTGCTCCTGGAGACCAGAAAGAGCAAAAAAGGTCACGCTCCAGACCATTCCTGCAACACGCATGTGACATGACACGGATAATGTATTCCCTCTCTTACTTTGTCTTTGATTTTTCTCCAGGGCAGCTGCCCGACCGCAAACTCCACCAACATGTAAAATAATGACCACAAGTCATCGTGTCGCCCCATCTCCTAAATAAAGAGGGTGAAAACAGTTTATCAAGTCAAGCAAAGTGGTAAAGACTATCAGACAGGGCAACAGGGACAAGTAATGAGTACAACAGGCTAAAAACAGATGAAAGTAGGGGAGAGACACCAGACATAAAGACAAAGTAGGACAACAGACTGAGCAATGAGACATGTACAGTTGTGTAATGAAACATGGCATACACTGTATTAGACCGACTCCGAGCAACTTAAGCATATACGTATGGACAATGACATATACCGTAGATGGAGGATCAGGACAGATACAGGGGCAATGCAACACACAGTAGACAGAGGATCATGGCAGATACAATGGGCAATGCCACATACGGTAGACGGAGGATCAGGGCAGATACAATGGGCAATGCCAAATATAGAAGATGGAGGATCATGGCAGAAACAATGGACTAGGCCATGTATAGTAGGCAGAGGATCATGGGCATACACAACTGGTAGAGGACATTGCACTAAGGAGCTCATTCAGACCCGCTCGCTCCCTGCGTATATGCAAATCCAGCGCACGCCCAGCAAGGCAGGCGATCGCACGGCAAGGCATTAGCACGCCCACTATGTCTTGGCGTGCGATCACTTAGTGTATGCAGACGCCCACCAGCCATTCTTAAGATGCCCACTTGCGCACGTCAGCTCCTGGAAGTGCTTGAAAACATTGGTACATCGAGCACCATCGGATGCGATCGCTGCGCTTGAGGTTGACCATACCCTGCCGCAAGCACTGCAATCACTTCAGAGTGAAATCAACCAAATGACGTGTACTATGACGCTGCCTTTTAATTATGCACGCCTATGAAACGGCGTTGAGACACTCAGGCACGCCTGCGTTCGCACCTCCACTCCCCCATTTCCAGTGGCCAGCCCCTGTCACCACCCACAAACAGCTTCTCCTGTCACTCACTCTGCTGGGCTGTCTATGCGCAGCAAGCGAACGCATCCCGATCTCTCGCACTGGTTCGTGCACGCGCATTGCGATGCGTACGCATGCGCAGAAAGCAACTATCAGCCAGCTACGAGCGTTCGCATCATAGCGAGCGGGTCTGATTCAGCTCCTAAGAACGGTAACAAAAGACAGACAATGTTTCATATTGGAAGATTCCTGCTTGATCTAGGATGTGGCTGAACTAAGGAAATAGATCTTACCCTGTTCTTGTGTGCATTGACTGATGCATAGCGGACAGTCCCACGGAAGCCGGCGACATTGCGAGGCTGTGAATGGAGGCAGACAGAGATTACTACCCCAGCAAGTGATGGGTATAAGTCTGTAGGCAGCCCCTGCATTGTGTTCATACACCAGCCCCTTGCACAGCTTTTAAAAGCACAGCAAGAGGTCCACTCATTTCCCGTAGCATTGCTACCTGTGAGATGGCTGTTTCAGGCTACTTCTTAGGTTCCAGATGGTCCTGTGAAAAAATGAATTCTAAACTCTATACTAATAAACAGCTGTATAGCTATAGCTAGATATAGGAGGCTGTAGGAGTCAATGGAACAATGCTGGCTCCGTCCCTGATCACCATTCGTTCCACTAATTTATAGCTCAAATATATTCTGACACTAACTCTACCAATTACGTATTTACTAGGGATGGGATGTAGAGTTACCACTATAATAATAATGGGACTGATTCAGAGGTTGATACTAATTGCGTCGCTGCTGCGTCTTCATATGCAGTGGAAATGAGAAGATATGCAAATGTTGCAGTCACCGTCTTTTCTACAAATACACACCATCGGACAAACCTCGGTCAAACCTTCGGATCTCTCAGCAACCCTTTGGTTGCTCTGGGAATGTAGTTATGACAAGAGACTTAAAATAGGCGTCAAAACACCGACGCCTATCTTAATCCCGATGCCGGAATGCCAAGCCGAACGAGGTAAGTCCGGGGCGCCCTTAGCGTTAGCTGCAAGGGGCGGGGTTATGTTTAGGGAGTGCAGCGGGGTTAGGTTTTGGGGGGTATTAGGGTTAGGGTTAGGCACCACTGTGGGGGTTAAGGCAGGAAGTGGGGGGGGTTAAGTTTAGCCACTAACGGGGATTGTTAGGGTGCGGGGTGGGGAGGGTTAGGCTACAAGAAGGGAGGGTTAGGGGGGAAGGGGGAGGGTAAGTATACTTTCCCAACCCCTGTCGGGATACCAACCATCGGGATGCCGCTGTTGGTATTCTGACAGGAGGCACCCCGACAGCCGGCATTGCATACCCAATCTTTGCTCTGATGTCCTTCACAACTAAGCCGCCAGCTACAGCTGCTTATCAGGACGCAGTCGCTTGCTGCAACATGCCCCTGAATCGGTCGCGACATGCCTGCATCTTAGTTGTCACCCTCCCCCCCCCCCGTTACCTCCCCCAAATGGTCGCTGTCTGTCAATCACTCTGTGTCCTAATCCACACTACGGCCACCGATGCAAGACCATAGGAGCAGATGCGCAAAACATTGGACACTTTCAACACTTAGTCCACTTCTGAATCAGGCCCAATATCATTTATAGGGGCATCTGGCTTCAATGCTGGTGTGGATAAAGGCGTTAGGTGGGCATCACTTATGGCGTCTGTGTTAGGAACTATGGGCCTGATTCAGCAAGGAACGCAAAGGAGAGAACGCATGCACCCGTCCGCTGCGAGAATATGCTAATCAATGCATACGCACGGAGACAGCAGCACAAGATGCAGACGCCCAGCCCTATATTAAGCCGCCCATCTCCCTTTACTCACAGCCTGATCAGTACGCAAGATAGTGTAAACATCGGTAACATCGAGAACCATTGAACACATTTGCATAATAGTGATTGACCAGACCTCGCGCAGGATCTTGGCAACTTCCTGCGTGCACGGAGTCTCATCGCTGTGTCCGTCGCCGCACTGGCTTAATTATGGACGCCCCTAAAACGGCGTCCCAAAGCACAGGCACGCCTGCGTTCGCCCGACCACACCCCCGTCACCACCCAGAAACGGTACTTCCGGTCAATCAATATTGGAAGGGGTCTGCGTGTAGTCTGCGTACACTTACCCGATCGCACTGGCTAATTCACGCACGCGCAGTACAAAAACATCGGCCAAGTGTGTGCGTTCTCTCCTTTGCGCTGCTTGCTGAATCAGGGCCTATACCTCCAAGTATATCATGTTCTACAAGTGTGTAATTGTCATTTTAGATTTCAGATATTGTACTATCTAACAAAATAAAAACAGATGGTTATAAAGGGGGTCAGAACAGAACAAAAGAAGAGGCACATTTGTCTGAAAAATCAGGGGCTGTTGATAACGGGAAGCAATCGGGAAGCCGACTGCCTAAATACCGGCAGCCGGCTTCCCGACTGTCATATCCCGGCAAGGGTGAAGTGCCGGGCGTCTAGATGCAGACGCCCGCATTTCCTCGACGCCGGGAGACCGGCGCCCAGCATCCCGATCGTAGTGATGCCGGGCGCCGCGAGCGGACAGCCGCGGGGGGGTGAGGGTTAGGTTTAGGGCTCCCGGGGGGGACTTAGGGTTAGGCATCCCCCCGGGAGGGTTAGGGTTAGGCACCCCCGGGGGGGACTTAGGGTTAGGCACCCCCCCGGGGGACTTAGGTTTAGGCAGCGGGGAAGGGGGTGGTTAGGGTTAGGCACTTGGGGGAGAAGTTAGGGTTAGGCACCCCTAAGGAGGGTTAGGGTTAGGGGGGGTTAGGTTAGGTTAGTAGATACTTACCTATCCACGATCGGGATTTCCAGTGCTGTCGGGCTTCCGCTGCTTCTAACTCTGCTCTTGTAGGACTGCAGCTGACGGGAATCGAACCGCCGGCCATGCGGCCGGCGGTATTTCATACCCATTCCGTTGATAACTGTGCCAGAAAATAACTAGTTACTACCTCTACCTCTTCACCATGTATAATTCTCAGTTCACTGTCCAACTATTTACCCATTCCCCTTAGTAAAGTATGGAAACTCTTACAGGCAGGGCCCTCCATCCTCTTGATCCTCCCCTGCACTATCCAGGTCACCAGTGCTCCACTCCCTTGTTTCCTTTTTCCCTTTCAGTGCTCAGCAATATACTGAGTACAAGATCACGGAGTACTGATTTGATTCCCTCTCATGACTCGCCAATGTATGCTCTTGCTAGCTTCAGTGAATTGCCCTATCCCTGCAGTGGCAAACGCAGGATTTCTAGAAGGGGGGTTTCCAAATGCTTGATTTTAGAGGGAGTGTGGACAGTCCATGAAGAGGGCATAATTAACACTTAACCAGCTTTAATATGCGTCATACAAAGTGCAGTGTATGTCATAATTCTGACATATACAGCACCAGCGATCACAGTAATAGATGCGGCAGTAGGGCCAACCTGTCTGAGCTGAATGTTTTTAATTTCACAAGTTGACACCATGCCAGAGCATGGGAGCAAGTCCAGGAGTCTGGGGGAGCAGCAGAAGAACCTTACCACTTCCGTGGACATACATGTACATATTGGTCTCATTATGCACTGGATGACTGTATCAATAATTAACCCTATAGATGGTCTATAGCGGTGCAACCCTAAAGCTGTGTATACACCTACAGATATACTGTACCTGTCCAATTTGTGTGGTGGGAAGGAAAATCTGGTAATGTATGGGAGCAAATAACAATATAAACGGACCAGATTTTCCTTCCCACCGGACAGATTGGACAGATATATCTGTAGTTGTGTACGCAGCCTAACAGTGCATGTTTTCCAGATTTCCTAGTCGGTGCACAGGTGTATTCATTACTGGCTGACACATGTTAAAAGATCCACAGGTGGTGCTAATTATTTAATTTGTGATACTGAGGTTATCCTGCAGCACTAGTAAAATTGTATTATATACTATATATATTGTGGTCATAGTGTGGGCTGGGGAAAGGGGTGGTTTCCAGGCAAACGGAACCCCCCCTGCATTTGCCTATGCCCTGCCATTGTTATTTGTCCTATCTAGTCTGTGGTGTTATATTAATATTTGGTACTTATGCTATGTTCTTATTCTTTGGTTTCCCATTTTGTTTGGTAATTATGCTCTGATACGTTACTATTTTCTATGTTTTGAGACTAATTGTTATTGAGACAAATCAGTGTGACCTGATTGTTTCAATATTCCTGGCGCTTGGGGGAATTATACAAAAAACATATATTTATAGATTAGGGGTTACACATATACTAAATAAAAAATTTATTGGATAAGCCGACTTGTGTTGTAGAATTAGCCGATTCTGTGTAGCTAATATAGAGCAATGCAGCAGGACTAAATGTCAGTTGCACATCTGACACATACAGTATACAGAGAAACCACACTTGCTCAAATAGACCGCGCTATTGCTATAAATAATATACTTGAATGATCCAAACAACACAAAGTTTCTTTAAATTAAACACTGTATGTATTCATTCACAAAGATAATTGTAAAAAGATAAAATGTATCAGATATAGTAACACTGGCTAATAATTGCTGTGAGCGAAACGCGTCGATTGGGATACTACAATTGCTTCTGTGACTTTTACATTTCTAACTTCATCCACCGCCACGAGCTGCTCTTGGATTCTCCCCATCAGCAGCGAGAGACTGCCAGCCACACACATATATATATACGCGGCTCAAGTAAGTGCTAGAAACGGCAGCAACAGGATCCATACACCTTGAAAAGATAGCAGCCGACCGTGGTCTACATGCAGCGTGACGAACTGAGACCCGGTGCCGCTGCACCCTCCAACACGGTGAGCCGTCTACTAGCTTTTCCCCGATCAGGCAATCTCTATCAGACTGAGGGGTGACAACTATTAAAGCTGCTATCTTGGCTGAGACCAGACCACTACTACTGTTGTGCCTATTCAGAGCTAAACCACGAACTAGTGACTTTGTTGACATATTGCTACAATCTTCAGAGGATATACAGTGGCTGTGCTGTGAAAGGGTTAACGTGGCGGACTACAAGAACACTTGTGTCGGAATTGGCAGGACACACTGCGGGGTGATATACTGTGTGGATACAACAGTTTTAATACAGGAATTATTCGGGAACTAACATTATTTTTGGATTTATTGCAGCATAAAAGTGGATATTGTCAGTGAGAACACTTGAGCCCATATACCAAGTATTGCGATTGAAATTAAGGTGGCCCCCGAGTATATTATATAATTCTTGAGATTGTCCATTGGACTGAGAAATCGTTTTTTTATTTTTTCCCTATTGGATGATTGTATATGTGTATCTAAAATACTATTATATGTGATAGATACTTACAGATAGCAATTGTTAGCCAGTGTTACTATATCTGATACATTTTATCTATTTACAATTGTCTTTGTGAATGAGCAAATACAGTGTTTAATTTAAAGAAACTTTGTGTTGTTTTTATCATTCAAGTATATTATTTATAGCAATAGCGCGGTCTATTTATGCAAGTGTGTTTTCTATGTTTACCCTGTACAATGCTGTGCACTCTCTGCGGCGCCTTATAAATAAAAGTGAATCATAATAATAATAATAATATGCTAGTGGTGTTATGTTATCAAAAAGAGATGGGAATGTAATATTCAACCATACACACCAATCCTATGCTTCTCTCTCTTCACCTCCAGCATTGCTACCTTGTAACTGTTCCAGATTACCAGATGTCCATTATGAGAAGTGCCTGTAATATAGACTGTCCGATATCTCACCCGTGGCCTCCACACCAGCCACTATACTGTATATTGTACCAGAACCTAAAGACGACCGTATAGCAGGTTTTATTGTACATTATCTATACGCCGATGGTATACAGTCAATCACCAAAGTCCTCAACCACAGATTAACAAATCCCCAGTGGATACTTCTATCACATGAAAACCCAATGGGTGTAAAACTTAACATGAAAAATAATAAAACAAATATATAATTGAACATAAAGTAATAATAATAAGAATAACGTAATCCAGTGGTTCCCAAACTGTTCGCCGTGGCACCCTGGGGTGCCTCAGGACACTTGCAAGGGTGCATCAGGTTGGTGTTTCCGCACCAAATAAAATTACTTCTGGTCAATGTAATGTAATTATGTGGATAAACAGAAGTTCAAACCTGTCCACCACCACATAACTGAGCCATGACAGGTCGGCACAGTTTACTTTAATGTACTACTTTACTACATTTTTATGAATTTTATGAATTTCTCAATAACAAACTTTTGGCTTAGGGCTGCCGTGAAAACAAAGCTGGTACTCTAGGGCGCCGTGACTCAAAAAAGTTTGGGAACCACTGACATAAGCTAAAGAGGAAAGTAATCGGCGTGTCAAAATTTCCATTGGCAAGACACAGTGATTCCATCATTACTTTCATGGTTTACAGAGCCACACTGGGTAGGCCTACGTTCTATATGGGTACTGGGCATAAAGACTGGTGTCTGGTAAAGCAGAACTAGAATCACTAACAAAATGAGTCAGGTATAGTTCTATATCATAGAAGGTTCTCATTACGGGAATGGAGGTTTTGAAGGCCTTTTGTGAACTTTACATGATTGGCTCTAACACATGATAATCATTGCGGTGGTGGTGAAAGCATTTATCATAATCGGGAGTGCCCCCATACTCCCTTCCCCCCTCTCACGCCCGGCATAGAAACAATAGCTACAAATGAAAACATTTGAAGACATAAAATAAAAGGATGAAGGATGGAGACTCACACTGCGCATTCCCAGTCGCCAAAACTAAACTGCGGAGCAACAACTTGAAAAATAAACTGAAAAACAGAAAGCATAAAATAATGGAAACAAAACAATTAATCAACTTAAATGAGCAATAAAACGACCCAACCCCAATTGGAGAGGACTATGTTACATGAAACGTTCTTACAGCCCGGGAATGGAACTCAGCTGGCAGGGTCAACGGCAAAATGCGGCACATGGCAGAGCTTTACCTCCTATCTGCCCACTGTGGTCACTCTGATTAATATGACAGTCACATCGGTGGATACAGTTTGGGTCTCACGATCCCACTTGATCCCCCATTTCCCCCTGCCTCAATACGGTCCCATCACTCACCGGTCGCACCTCTCCAGTGGTGTTGGTGTATTGCCGTGCCAAACCAAAGTCCAACATGAAGCACTTCCTGTACGTTGAGGGAAGGCGTCCCATGGCAAAGTTAGACTGCGGAGCAAACCAACACATCAGTATTAATCCGACTACGTCTGGAAAACAACACTGTTTGGCATTTTTGAAAACAGGTCGCGCCCTCTAATGCCCTCCAGGTCGGGCGACCATCAGACAATGCCCATTTATGGGGTCGTGGTATATTCCGGGTAGTGATTGCGCCAATATACTGTAGGAATAATTTGGTTGAGATGAATAATAACTGTGTTTAGATGTTTTCCTGGAAGCGAAACGTTTTTATCTCAGTGGTGTCACAAGAATAGATCTGCTGCCCTGGCAGCTTCTATAAAGTAACATCAAAGATTTAGGGCCAGTAAGAGACCAGCAGTTATTTCTCCTGCAACTGTCACACGAGCAAAGGAACTGCCCCTCGGAGACTGCACAGATATTATCAGGAGCTTTTGTTTCCCTGTCTACTGAGAACTCATGTGACACCAACCATTAGTGTTGCAGATCGTTTTACTCTAACTGTTTTTTCGCCAATGACATTATAATTACCTGTATGATAAAAACTCCCCCATTGGAGGATGTGGAGCAGTACTCACAGGTTTGATGTCGCGGTGCAGGAACCCCACAGAATGTATGGAATCAATCGACTCCAGGATCTGTTTGCCGAGACGCAGGGTGGTGCTCATGGTAAACGTGCCGCGAGGCTGACTTCTGCGCAGGTCTGCCAGGTTCCGACCCTGTAAGGTAAGGACCAAGGTCAGGAGCACACGGTCTTGTTTGCATTGCTCAGCTTATTCGTGGTTACATAACTGTTGGCAAGCTGCCTTTTCCCTGGCACTAGACACTCAAGAAGTGGCCTGGTTCACTGGATGTGCCGACATCTCCTAATTTAATGTGACACATGTACAAGCAACTTGTATCAAGCACAGTCAGGGGAATCTGCAACCAGCAGGGTATGTTCCTCTATATTCTTATACAATCTATAAAGAGTCTGACCGTCCTAATTCACCCTGACATCAGACTTCTGAAGGATTTCATGAATGTTTCTTACTCATGCCCATTTCACACTGCCAGCAATAATCCGGGTTATTTCACGTGAAAGCGCAGCAACCCGGGATATTGTGCAGTGTGAAAGGGCCCAGTTGAAATAACCTGGGTCGACCCAAGTAACACGGGTTCAGCTTGGCTCACGATGCAGTGTAAGCAGGTAACCCGGGTCGATGTTACGGTATGCAGTCGGGAAGCCGGCGGATGTAATCCCGACGGCCGGCTTCCCGAATGCTTTATCCCGGCGAGGGTTAAATGACCGGCGTCTACATCTAGACGCCGTTCATGTTACCGATGCCGGGAGACCGGTGCCCGGCATCCCGATCTAAGTGATGTCGGGCACCGAGCGCGGACAGCCGCGCGCGGGGGGGGGGGGGGAACGGTTAGGTTTATGGTTCCCAAGGGGGACTTAGGGTTAGGCACCTTCCCTGGGAGGTTAGGGTTAGGCTAGGGCAAGGGAGGGATAGGGTTAGGCACCCCCCGGGGGACCTAGGTTTAGGCAGCGGGGAAGGGGGGGTTGGGCTTAGGCACTTAGAGGGGAGATAAGGGTTAGGCACTGGGGGGAAGGTTAGGGTTAGGCACCCCTAAGGAGGGTTAGGGGGGGGAGGTTAGGTTCGTAAATACTTACCTGGGGACGATCGGGATTTTCACCCATGTCGGGCAGCCGCTGTTGGGCGGTAATTTAAACCGATTCCCGATGTGACACAGGACCTGTTCACAGCATAGGAAGAGCCAGTGCTTGGAGATGATCTTATCACCAAGCGCCGGCTCGGCACGTGCCTTTGGTGATGTCATCGTCCCGGCAATAAGCTAGGTCAGGCCACCAGTCTGAAAGGGGGTCTCATCCAGATCGCACCCAGGGTGGACCCGTGTACAAAATCCCGGGTGTGACACGGCTTTGCGGTATGAACGAGGTATCGGTGTCAGATATTTAATCATCCTTCAATATATATTTTTTTAAACAAAATATTTTATTTCTCCATAAGCAGAAAAACGAAACAGTGGATAAACACAGAACCCGCACAACAACATTGTATGTACCACAAAGAGAAAATAATAAACCTGTGAAACATAGATAAACAGCTGGTGGCCCACAGGAAAAATCAAGGACCCACCAGTCATTCGGTATCAACATGTAAAAAATGGGTGTAATACACAATATTAAAGAAAAAAAGGAGGAGGGAAGGGGATGATATGAAAAGTTAGCAGAGACCAGGGAGAGGAGCGGATTGGTTCTAGATACCACAAGGACCAAATCTTGTAAAAGGTGGCCATGGAGCTATTTTACAAACCCGTGACGTATTCCACTGAGGCCACAAAATGAACTAGGACCTGGAGGGCCGCTAAGGAAGGAGCCACGGGAGACTTCCAGATTTTAGCTATCACAGATTTGGTAACATTACATATATGGACCACTAGGTCTGTCTAGATGTTTATCAGTATGTGGTACTGGGGCATTTAAAAGCGATATGGCAGCTTCACGTTGAACCGATAAACCTGTTGATTGTGAAATCAAATTCCATACCTGCTCCCAGAACGAGCTAATAATGGGACAAGACCACCAAGTGTGGGGGAACGTGCCCAGCTCCCCACACGGTCTCCAACAGGAGCTTGATGTCGCTGGGAACATCTTGTTCACTTTAGAAGGCACTAAGGGCCCGATTCAGACCCGATCGCTAGGCTGTGTTCGCACGCGGCCTGCCGATGTTTGCAATCCGCGCATGCGTATGCATCGCAGTGTGGGTGCACGAACTAGTCCATGCGATCGGGAAGCGTTCGCTCGCTGCGCATAGCTCGCTAGCTAGAGTGACAGGACAGGCCGTTTGTAGGTGGTGACAGGTGATGGTCCATGAAAACGGGGTAGTGGTGGTGCGAACGCAGGCGTGCCTGAGTCTTTTTAGAGGCGTGCGTAATTAAGACGCAGCATCATAGTACATGTCACATGGTTGATTTACATACTGAAGCACTCGCAGTGCTTGCGGTAGGGTATGGTCAGCCACAAGTGCTGCGATCGCTTCCGATGGTACTCGATGTTACCGATGGTTGCATACACTTCCTGGACATGACGTGGGAAAGTGGGCGTCTTAAGACAGGCTGGTGGGCGTCTGTATACACACCGCCATCGCATGCCAAGACATAGTGGGTGTGCTAATGTCTTGCCGTGAGATTGCGGATTTGCATACTTTCGCTGTGTGCGAACGCAGGTCTGAATCGAGCCCTAAGTACCATATAGTACAAACCTTGAAGCAGGTTTCACTTATGGCCACACTTATGGAAGCTTTAGCAATTCTAGATCTGATGGGTCTCCATCCCTCGTCATCAATAGGGATTGTAATGTCAATCCTTTAATATTACATTACATGTGTGACAATGTGTCACTGGTCTATTCATTCAATTTCATTTGGTGAATTCATTAAATAAAGCGGAAACAGGGAGACGGAGGAGAACAACCATAAACTGCAGAAACGCTCATAAGATAATAACTGAAGGAAATCCTCAGTTTCCTGAATTGGGTGATAGGATGACTCAGTATCAGGGAGTTCTTTATATGAAACAGAAATGATTAGAGTCCCCTCATGTTACCAGTCATTAAACTTATGTTCAACGTCATAACATGGCAAACACCCCCTGTGCTCGATCCCCAGTACAAGAGATGGTCTCTTCTTTATACCCCTCCCAAATTATCTACTGCTCTATGGCTATCCCCACTGCTTGGGTAAGTTTCTAACTAAAAAGGGACCAGTCGTGCCCAGGACAATTGTCTTTATTTGTAAATAAACTGTTAATGGGAGGAAACACTAGTACATCTGCACTCGTGGACTTTACTTTACCTGAAGCTGCATGACCACGTAGTTAAACTTCTCATTTCTTCCACAGCCAATAAATCTGCAGACATGATCTTTCCCTGGACAGACAGACAGACATGTTTGTTTGAAATCAAATCCAGTAAAATAAGATACAGTTTAATTGAAAATACAGCTACGGTGTACTTCTAGCACATTATTATTATCCTTTATTTGTATGGCGCCACAAGGGTTCCGCATCGCCTTACAAAGTACAGAAACAAATGAGCACACAAGACAACAGTTATTAACAGTACAGACAATGTAGGACAAGTACATGATTTATAAACAATGCTGCATAACACCTAAATAAGCAGCAGGGTGTTAGTAACAAAGTTTTAGGTGCCATTGTAAATGAAAGTAAAAATAAGGCAAGAAGAAGCACGTGAGGGAAGAGCACATCACATGAATACACGCAAGTAATGTGCACATAATTTCCTTGCATTGGTACGCGGCTGAGGAGGGCGAGATAATGGTGTATCTCAGGAAAGAGGTGTAGAGAGATCAAAGAGCTTCTGGGAAGCGAATGAAGGGGACCTGAAAGATTGGTGGATTCAGGGCCTGATTCAGACCCGCTCGCGAGCGCTGAACGCTCGCAAGCGGGTCAATGTTGCCCAAGTGCGCATGCGCACGAAGGAGGCGGCTCCGTCGTGCGCATGCGCGAGACCCGAATAAGGACGGCCAAGCCATCGTTAAGGGTCTCGCACCAAAGGGGGCGTGCTGTCGATGGTGATTGACAGCACGCCCCCTTTGGTGGGCGTGCCAGGGCGTGGCTGCCCAGACGGAGGCGTTCCCGTCTGGGGCCGGCCCCACTGACATCACTATTGATGTCAGTGGGAGTGCTTTTGGCTCTGATAGAGCCAAAAGCAGTCCAGGCCTTGCGGCAGCGAGACCCTACCGCAAGGGTCTCGTCGCAAGCCCGATGGTCGCGATGGTCTTGATCATCGCGACCATCATTTTGGCCGTTTCACTATAGCTGTGGATGGTAACCCGCAGCTATGCGAGCGGCCAGGAGGCCGCTCCAAAAAGTAGGAAGGACGGCCCTGATTCAGAGCGAGCGCTCTGTCAGAGCGTCCGGCTCTGAATCAGGGCCTCAGTGTGAGACCTGTGTTTGAGCTGGAATCGGTATGTAATACCGACAGATGCAGTGGCAAACGTAGAATATCTAGAGGGGGGGTTTCCAAATACTTGATTTTGAGTGTGGCCAGTCCACGAAGAGGGTAGAATTAGCACTTAACCAGCTTTAACATGCGTCATACAAAGTATATAGTGTATCATAATTCCAGCCTATACAGGACCAGTGATCACAGTAAGCCATTAAATGCGGCAGTAGGGCCATCCTGCCTGAGCTGAATGTTTTTATTTTAGATGTGGGCACCATTCCAGAGCATTAGAGCAAGTCCGGGAGTCTGAGGGAGCAGAAGAAGAACCTAGCACTGCCCTGGCCATTTATGTACATATTGGGCTCTATAGCAGCACATCCCTAACAGTGAATGTTTTCCAGATCTCCTAGTTGGTGCACAGGTTATTTATTACTGACTGACACATGTTAAAAGATCCACAGGTGGTGCTAAATATTTCATTTGTGATACTGAAAAGAACATTCAGCACTAGTAAAATTCTATTAGATTACTATTTCTATTGTGGGCTGGGGAGGGGGGTTCCCAGGCAGACGGAAACCCCCCCTGCGTTTTCCTATGAGACGGGATCCAGGGGGTCAGAACCCCGACAGGGTTAACATACCGACACTTGGGGGGGTATTCAATTTGGAGCGAAAAGTCCGTGCTGGACTTTTCGCTCCACATCGGAGGTTTTCCGGGGATAAAGTATCGGGTGTGTGCCTGCTTTATCCCCGTATTCAAGTAGAAATCAGCTAAAACGGGAGCCGGCGGAAAGGTATCGCCAAAAATCGGGAATTTTCGGGAAACATTCCAGGGACCCCCCTAAAAATGTCTAGACATGGGGGTTCAATATGGGTATCCCCAGTTTTGCCTACTGAAGGTAGTCGGGGTTTCTAATAGCCGCGGCAGGTGCATATTTGCGGCTATGAAGAAGTGGTGAAGAATAGCACTCAGATAATTTTTTTTGTAAAAATAACTATTCCTATCAAATTTGGGGTACATGAAAATGGGGGTAAGCATATTTTTAAGTCCCTAAAATGATATTTAAAAATTCTGCAAAAAACACCTGCTGCATACTAGGGAACCCCTCTGGAATCCATTTTGCTATTTTTGAACTGTGTTCCCTACTTTTTTTTTTTTTTTAAGACCCCAAAATTAAACATTATTTTTGGGGTGTCCCGATTTTTTTTTACACAGATCTTTTTTTATCGGTCATTCCCAGCCTGCACCCCTAAACCCCAATTCTGTTTTTTCGCCATGTAAAACATGGTGAAAAGTTATCCCCATTTTTTTACAAGGACTTTTCGCACCAGCGAAAAAAGTCTTTGTAATTGAATACGGGGATAATTAAAACATGCGAAAATTCCGACTTTTCGCAGCCAAATTGAATATGGCCCTTGGTGGTCGGTATGCTAACCCTACCCCTCTCCCTACCCTAACCCTCCCTCCCTGGTGCCTAAACCTAACCTCCCCCTCCCTGCACCCTAAACCTTACCCCATAGTGCCTAACCCTAACCCTCCCCTTAGTGCCTAACCCTAACCCTACCCACAACCCCATTACTTACCTCCGGCATCCCGGCGGTCAGGATGCCGGCACTGGGATTCTGATCGGCGTCGGTATTCTGGCACGGGTAAGGTAAGCGTCGGCATCCAGGCCGCCGGGATGCTGAACGCATACCGTTTGAGCTTGGTGACTCTGTCTCAATATTTAAAACGAATGTGCCCCTTGCCAAGCAACCTCCCTGGCAAAGCCCTTATGGCAAAATGCATTGCTCTGTGGGGGTAAGCACTACTGGTCTCAGAAACGGACACATGTTCCTATCTCCAACTTGAATATTTTGGGAAATGGATCTCCAATGAGAATTCACTGCACAATGTACTGGTGCATTGAATACTAGCTCTAAGTAGCTCCCAAAATGTATTATGCTCTGGAGCCCCCTCCTGTGTCTTCACAATAGCAGAAACTTTTGTGATATAAGAATATATCTACTTATCTATCTATACAACGGTAATCCAGATCATCCACCCTATAGTATGGACCTTGCTCCAAGTGATTTTCAACTTTTCACTAGATTCAGCTGAAATGGTTCCTTTGCGGAAAACGTTTTGGAAGTGATAATGAGTTGAAGCTTGTGGTCAACAACTGGTTCAGTGGACTGGAGGCAGCCAAGTACAACAAGGAGATTCTAAAGCTTGTGAACATATATGATAAATGCTTAAATGAAGGAAAAGGGGAAACAGACTAAGGCACTTTGTGTTTAAAAAAAATAATAAATTAACAAAAAATAGTTTGTTTTTACAGCCAAACGGTCTTTACTTTCTGGATTACCTCTATCTATCTATCTATCTATCTATCTATCTATCACACCCTGTATGTATGGGTTTGGTACGGGATGCCGGCGGTCAAAACCCCGATGCCAGCATCCCGAAAGGGCTAGGATACAATCACCTGTCGGTAAGTATCCTAGACCTACTCCTACCCCTAAACCAAACCTTCCCTCCCCGAAGCCTAAAACTAACCTTCCAGGATTTAAACTACGTCCCATATGTATATATATCTTTATATTAGAAATATATTAGAATGTAGACACACAGCAGGGTGGCGGTACTATATACCTATATGTTCATACCTCCATACATATATATGTTCCTCAAGATGGGGAATATTCCTCACCTCATGACTCCAGCACCTACACTCACCTTGCAGCTTTTTTAAAACTGCCACCTCCATCTTGAGAACTTGTTTTGGTTGCTGTGCTGACTCAACTTTTAGAGCAACATTCTCCCGAGTCAGCAAATCCATGGCTTCATAAATTTCTCCAAACCCTCCACCACCAATCTTCTTCAGCTGCAAAAAACATAGGAGCCTCAGCAAGGTGACAGACAGGATACAACGGGGAGGTGATTTCAAGATTAATACAAGCTCATAAAAAGCTAAAATAAATGGAGTCACAAAACCAGACTACTGTCTTTATAATACTGCATTGCTTTAATTTCCATTATACAAAAGTACAATAATATCATCACCAGCATGGGAGACATATATGAAACTCCAAAGGTAATCAATATGGGGGAAATATATTGCCAGTTCTAACACCAGAGTTTATCATCATCATGGGGGAAATACACCAACATACCAAACAGCAGAGCTCATCATCATCTTGGGGGAAATAAACCAACATACCAAACACCAAGGATCATTATAACCAATGGGGGAAATACACCAACATACCAAACACTAATGATCATGATTTGGGGGAAAATACACCAACATAACCAAACACCGGATATTATCATTACTATCATAATAAGGGAAATACACCAACATGTCAAATACCAGAGATCATCATCATGGAAGAAATATACTAACATATCAAACACCAGAGCTCATCCTCAACCTTGGGGAAATACACCAACATTCCAAACACCAAAGAGCATTATAACCCATCGGGGAAATATACCAACATACCAAACACTCATGATCAACATGGAAGAAATACACCAACATACCAAACACTAATGATCATGATTCTGAAGAAAATACACCAACATACCACACACCGGATGTCATCATAACCATCATCATGAGGGAAATACACCAATATGTCAAATACCAGCGATCATCATCATGGAGGAAATACACTAACAGACCAAATACCAGAGCTCATCATCATCCTGGGGGAAATACCCCAACATACCAAACACCGGAGATGATCATCATCATAGGGGAAATACACCAACATACCAAACGCCAAAGATCATCATCATCATAGGAGAAATATACCAACAACCAAACCTCAAAGATCATCATCATCATCATAGGAGAAATACACCAACATACCAAACGCCAAAGATCATCATCATAGGAGAAATACACCAACATACCAAACGCCAAAGATCAGCATCGTCATAGGGGAAAAGCACCAACATACTAAACACCAAAGATCATCTTCGTCATCATCGTCATAAGGGAAATACACCAACATACCAAACACTGGAGATCATCATCGTCATGGGGTAAAAACACCAACATACCAAACACCAGAGATCACATGGGTGACATAGACCAAACACGAGAGATCACCATTACCATGGGAGAAATACACTAATATGCCAGAGATCATTATCAGTATCACAGGGGAAATACACCAATACACCAAACACCAGATATCCTCATTATGGGAGAAATACACCAACATTCCAAACACCAGAGATCCTCACTATAAGGGAAATACACCAATATACCAAACACTAGAGATCTCCATTATAGGGGAAATACACCAACATACCAAACACCAGAAATCCTCATTATAGGATAAATACACCAACATACCAAATACCAAAGATCCTCATTATAGGAAAAATACACCAACATACCAAACACCAGAGATCTCCATTATTGGGGAAATACACCAACATTCCACACACCAGATATCCTCATCATAGGGGAAATACACCAACATACCAAACACCAGAGATCCTCATTATAGGGGAAATACACCAACATACCAAACACCAGAGATCTCCATTATAGCGGCAATACACCAACATAACAAACACCAGAGATCTCCATTATAGTGGAAATACACCAACATTCCAAACCCCAGAGATCCTCATTATAGGGGAAATACACCAACATTCCAAACACCAGAGATCCTCATTATAGGGGAAATACACCAACATACCAAACACCAGAGATCTCCATTATAGTGGAAATACACCAATATTCCAAACCCCAGAGATCCTCATTATAGGGGAAATACACCAACATACCAAACACCAGAGATCTCCATTATAGTGGCAATACACCAACATTCCAAACCACAGAGATCCTCATTATAGGGGAAATACACCAACATTCCAAACACCAGAGATCCTCATTATAGGGGAAATACACCAACATACCAAACACCAGAGATCCTCATTATAGGGGAAATACACCAACATACCAAACACCAGAGATCCTCATTATAGGGGAAATACACCAACATACCAAACACCAGAGATCCTCATTATAGGGGAAATACACCAACATACCAAACACCAGAGATCCTCATAATAGGGGAAATACAGCAACATTCCAAACACCAGAGATCCTCGTCATCATCATAGGGGAAATACACCAACATACTGTACCAAACACAGGAGATCATCATGGAGGAAACACACCAACATACCAAATATTAGAGATCACATGGGTGACATAGACTAACATAGCAAACACCAGAGATCCGCATAATGACCATGGGATAAATACACCAATATGCAAACCAAAATAGATCCTCATTATTGGTAACCTACACCAACATAACAAACATCACAGAACATTGCCACCATGGGTGATCTACAACAACACAAAAAACACCAGAGATTATTAGCACAATGAGGGAAATACACCAATAAGGCAGAGTAAATCTATCACCACGGTAATATACACCATCAGAGATCATCATCATGAAAACATTACAATGAATATCAGCATCAGTAGTTAGGGGGTAAAGGCATGCAACAGGACGATATACGAGTAATGTTATTTGCTAGTTGGAGGCTACTCACCACTTTCCAGCGGTCCTTCACAACGTAGCTGACCGGCAGGATGTCAGCTTGCTCTGCTCCGCCACTCATGTTTCCGTCGTCCCTAATAACAGCCACTAGACACTGCATGGGCCACCCGGACAGGATCCGTCCCGCCCCAGACCTAATAGAGACATTGACCTGTGGGAAACGGTAGAAGATCATAACGAAGTATGAGGGGAATGTTCTTAGCCATGTAAAACTACTACTTATACAAGTCTCTATGCATATCCCTGTGAGGATGTAGTCAGACATCTTAGGCCCGATTCAGAGTTGCATGTAAATCGACCATTGACCGTGTTTGTAGAGAAATTCAGGTTTCTGCCTGTATTCAAAGATGGCCGCACCTATGCATCGCCCCTATCCATCCGCTGCTGGAAGTGGCTGCCATCATCAGCGCGTTTGCACCTGCACTATCCTTGATGAAGGAAATCCTACTTAGGTCGCATGGATCTCTGCATTAGGGATGGCCATCGGCCATCATTAATTGGTTAGCAATCATTGATGGTTAACTGTTGATGGCCGATGATTTTGCCATTGAAGGCAGAGAGCCAATGGTTCTCTGCCATTGATTGACAAGTGGGAGCTGATGGTTATTGTTTTTCTTTTTAGTTTTTCCTGTTTTTGAGTGGCCAGCGGCCCGCCATCCCCTCAGCAGCGGTGGCAATCAATTGGTAATCACCGATGGACCCATCGATGGACTCCCCACGGATGGCCATCCCTACTCTGCATACGCTCACCTCTGAATAAGCCGCAATTCTGTCACCACGCCCACAACACTTTCACAGCAAACATCCTATGTGTGGACACGCAGTTGCACCAAATCTGTCGCCGTAATTGTCAACATTCTGGCTGCCAGGGGCAGCCAGGTCGGCACAGCGGGGGGGGCGTGCTGCACCATATGGGGATGTGGTGGTGACATGATGCAGCATAGGGGGCAGAGCAGAACACCTGACCAAGATTACCGGCATTGTGAAGCAGGGGGCTGGGCCACGATGAGTCACGTCTTCGGCTTCCCCGGGGAAGGGTGGGTGCGGGGAGGTTCGGGGGTATGTGAGCAAGTGGCGGCCGAGGCTTGCCCACTTTTATCCCATTCCGGGAGAGTTGGCAAGTATTTCTGTTGCGAGTGGAGATACGACAGATCCGTAAAACTCTGGATCGCCCGAAATTGCTCTGAGTAGCATAAACAGGTCAAAATGTCGATATTCACAATGTTGATATTGACATAATGTCGACACTGTGAATGTTGGGTAGGGTTAGGCTGCAGTTAAGGCTTAAATGCGCAGTCGGCATAACGTCCATGTCATCATTCTGAATGTTGAAGTTTGGTACCACGACCCAGGCCACGACGCATGCAAAGTTTGCTAAAAATTGCAAGAGCTGTACGCAGACATTATTGTGCGCAACACTGTATCAGGCCCCTTACTTGTCTAAGCAGACAAGCCGCTAACTCCACACCTGCTTTGTGCTGCACTACTTTACATGAAGCCACGACAGACAAGAGGAGGATTGGCGGAAGAACAAACCCTGACAGCTACTGCAGAGTGCGTGTATCAGAACGCTCCTCCTGCCTCAGCGATTCTATTCTGGGCCTGTCCTGGTCCCCAGGGCTTAGACTTACTTGCTGGACTAGGGGACAGATGCCAGATAAGGAGTAAGCAGAATGGCATTCAAATGAACTACCTTCTCTGGCCCCTGATTCATACAAGAGCACATACCTTGTGCACCAATCTGCAGTCACAGTCTACACATAGATACACATACATAGATAGATATAGATACAGCAGCCAGTACTGGAAAGTTCACATTTTATGCACATAGAACAATAATAGGTACAAGTAATAATAATAATAATAATAATACAAATGTAAAATAATTGCCTCTGCTTGCATTTGTGTATATTGTGCTAAAAATGTTGCCTGGGAACGGCTGCATCTTAATATATCATGTATGTAACATTAGCAGTACTTCTGTGGTAAAGTGGACACCGCTGTGGATGCATTTTATGGGCAGAATTCATCTGATCACTTCAACGTGAATCAGTAACATCACTGAGGTGTTACAGCTCAATTCTCACACAAATAGTGAACAGCCCACAAAATGGCTGCTTCCACTCTATAACTTCCCAAACTTGCGTTACATCATGAAGCTTTCTGTCGCACTAACACACAAAAAGAATAATAATGACATGCAGGTTGTTAACTGTCCGAATTCAATTAGCCACGAGCTCTGTAATATGGGCCTGATTCAGTAAGGATCGCTATTGCAATAACGATTATGCGCGCAGTTCCGCTGCGATATTATGCTAATTCATTGCGATCACTATGCCCCCACAGCACTACATAAGGACGTCCACCTTACCTTACACACATCAGTAATGTTGCTAGCAAGACTGCGAAAACATCGGTACAATCGAGTACCATCGCAGCCTCATACACACTTGCACAAGCTCTGACCTTACTCAGAAGTTGCTAACTTCATCGCACGCTAAGAGGCCTCAAGCTGCGTATGGCATCACAGTATGCAACAATCAGCCGATTGCGTGCGTATTAACAACTGCGATCCAAGCTGAATCAGGCCCTATGTGTTCGCGGGTTACATTAATGCTTATTTTGCAGGATTGCTTGCATGACGGACGTTCACGATAATCATGCAATTCAATCAGAAATGGCAAGTTGAGGGCATCATACCTATGTAGCACCGCAGTGTGCAAAATATGTGCAGGGGTGCAGAGAGGGGGGGAGCGGGTACTAATTACCCGGGCTTGTGGGTAGGCCCCCCCCTCCTCTTACTTGTCAGCAGCCCAGATGCTGTGCGCTGGGCTGCAGTGGGAGACTGTCTCCTCTCCTCTGCCTGTGGGGGAAGCGATCACACTGATCATGCCCCCCCCCCCTCCGGATTTGCGCCAGGCTGAGGGGCTCACAGCACCCCCTCCCCAGCGCGCTAGTTTTTTTTCAGAGGGTGTATAGCCACACCTCCAGCGATTAGGATGCGCCCCCTACTCCCCGGGTTCCTCTCTATAGCCCTAACAATGTGAAGCACATGGCAAACAGGGGAAAGCATCCTGAACCCACAAAAAGTGACAAATAAGATAGATAGTAGGAAGCGGTTAGTGGCCATAAGGAAAGTATTGGAGGCTTGTACTGTAAATGGTGCCAAGTGGATTATTTTTTTAAACTGTGTTAATGAAGGAAAAGTCATAGCCAACAATTGTATGTCAGCTAGTAAAACTATTTTGCTATTTTTGGGGTAAATGAAATTTATTATTGCATTTTATTTATAAGGCGCCACAAGCAGGGCCGTAGCTAGGGTAGTGCGGCTGGTGCCATCGCATAAGGGCACCACAGGTTACCGGCTGCTGTTGGGCGTGTAAAATTTCTGTTTATTATCATTCTCACTTGTAGCTTCCTCTTATTTCATCCCCAGCATCTCCTGGCCTCCCCTATCTCTTCCCTGACCCTTCCCCATGAAGCCATGGCCCTTTTTTGGGTACATTTTGTCCCTTAGAAAAATGAGGGGGGCGCCAATGCTCTTTCTGGCACAGGGCACCAAAAAGTCTAGTTAGGGCTCTGGCCACAAGTGGTCCACAGCGCCATACATACATCAACAGTAGGACAGTACAGGATGCACAGAGCATTACATTACAATGTCCCAACATACTGTACATCTCCTAAATAATCAAACCCATTTTTCAGCTTTTTAGAGAAAACTACTTGTCTTTATTGGCTCTATTACACAATTTAAACAGCTCTAAACCATGCTTGCCGACTTTCTGGCGGGCAGCCAGGTCGGCACTGCAGGGGACAGTGGCAATGGCGGAGCGCCATGGTGGCTCTGTCCGCTATACAATGCCAAAATTACTGGCTTTGAAAAGCAGCAGATGGGGCTACAATGCCATGATTCAGCACGAATCACGGCATCGCACTTGGTAAGTGGGCGGCAGGTGGGGAAGTTGGAATCTCCTATAGGTGGCGGATAGGAGGAGACTGCCCTGTCTTGCGGACCCAATTTTTCGAGAACCTCCCGGCCATTGCGGGAGAGTAGGCAATTATGCTCTAAATCAGGGTTGGCTGGTTTAAGGCAAATATTGTTGTTGTTTTTTTTAAATGTTGTTGTTCTTCTTTTATTATGCTGTGACTACAGGCACAGCATTATGACTTCTTAAAAAAATTCTATTATAAGGGAATCCCCATGGTATTATTATTCCACATTTTTATTGCTTGTGGTCATTATACAGTGAACCAATACAGTAAATTCACACACCACAGAGAAACAGAGGGTGAACCAGATCAGAAAGGTACTAAATCTGCCTAGTATCAGCTACGACTCCACAAACTCCTCCCCTAACAATCCTATAGGACAGGAGAAAACCACAACTAACATTCTCAATCTAAACAACTCTAACACATTAAAGAGGCAATACACAGAGAACCACCTCATGGTTTAATCTCCTTCATGTTCATTTCAATTCCAAACCTTCAGTCCTACGGAGATGAGTGGAAGGAAGAAAGACAAAGGAGAGAATTCAATTAGCCGCGATAAGCCACTTTTTCGCGGAAACCGGCATATCGTGCGAATTTGTACTTATCACGCTATCCTATTAGCTGCGACCTTTCGTGGGTGAAAATTCTTCATACCATTCGGCGCAAAAAAAACTTCACCACCTCCCGAGTAGTAGAAAAGTTGTGCAAAACCCCCATTTTTTTGCCAAAAAATTACGGGACTTGGTTACAAAAAATAAATTAAAAAAATACCAATTGTGGACTGCTTTGTGCTGCACCAGGGGGGGGGACCTTGCGGGCTTTTCCCGGGGGAAGGGGCGCCATTTTCCGGGGAGAGGGGGATCCGGTCTTACCTCGCGAAGGCAGGTGGGTCCCTCCTTCTTGTGCTGCTCCTCCATCTTCTGTCTTCCGCGGCTGCACCCAGAATGCAATGCGCGATGTCGTCACGCCGGGCACCGGCATTCTGTGGGACTTCAGGTGGGCGGGCAGGGAAACCCAAATCCTGTTGGTGGGCAAAAGCGGGCATGGATATGGTGGCCGGCGGCGGCAGGCAAGGGTGGACAGGCACCGTCAGATTACACGGCGCCGGCGGGATGACTGCGACTGGCCCTCAGGCAGCAGCACCCCGGCGATAGCCCTGCTTGCCCACCCCTAGAACCACCACTGTCCACTATCTAACAAACCTCCCTGGATTTTACTATTGACTAGTCACCCCTGACTCCTTTCCCTCAGTTACTGAACGCAGTTTTTGTTACTTGTCCTTTTGATAGATGAGGGGAGATGTACCAAGCCTTGGAGAGTGATAAAGTACCACCCAATCAGCTCCTAATAATCATGTTACAGGCTGTGTTTGAAAAATGACAGCGAGGAGCTGATTCATTGGTAATTTATCCCTCTCCACTTTATCACTCTACAGGGCTTAGTACATTTCCCCCATGATTACATAAAAATGTAGGGTTGTGTCTATACTGCAGTAGCAGTCTTCAGGGCTATGGAGGGCCATCGGTGTGTTCTCCATTGATGGAAAACAAAAGAGGAACCATCAATGGTATAAAAATATGCAATGTCATACCATTGATGGTTACTACCATCGGAATTTCATACATGCACACCGTAGACTGCAAAATCTTGTGCATTTCTCATCTGGGAGACTGAGACCACTCCCACGGAGACAGGGCAAGATGTGAGTAGCCACCTTGCCCGCCTATGAACGAGAGTGGGTAGGGCTGCAGTGCTGACTGACAGCTGGGGCTTTAAAGTCAGCGCATACAGCTATACGAGGAATAGAACATTGATGTTTGTGGTATTCATCCCGAAAGCACTGATGAACTGTTACAACAGCGCCGCAGCACAGGGCTACAACTGGCTGAAAGCCAGTAGTAGCCCTCTGCTAACCAGTGTACAATAACATCGATGGCAGGAAAACTAGCTGATTCTCCGCCATTGATGGCAAAATCATCGGACATCGAATGATTATCATCGATGGACTATACTTATCAATGCTCAATGGCCAAACCTATTCAGGGCAGCATAAAGTATCCCAAGACATCCAGTGGCTAGATCAGTTGTAGTGTCCTATATCTGCATAGGGTGTAATATAATTGTAGTATGATGATTTGTAGTGGTCAGGACATGTTGGGGATGTAGTGTCCTATTTGTACCTGTCGACCTTCTTACACGTCGACCTTTAGTGTGTCGAACTTTTGTCCATGTCGACCTATTGACTGTCTAACAACTGGTGGCTATCTAGGCATTGTCTACCTCTTTACTGCAGATCTTTCACTCCTCATCCCTATTAGTAATTGCTAAACAGTGATGTCTGCAAAAAATAATACCACAAACATCAATGTTCTATTCCGGCTGTCACTGTCCTGAGAGCCCGGCCAGTCAGAATGCAGCAGGATACAGGAACAACAATATAAACTAAAATTGGTACAAAATCATCAATGGTGGAGAAAACATCGACCTCTCACCATCGATGGAGTGAATGGGGCGGAGGGGAAAGAACAGAGCATCATACAATGACTTCAAAACATTGATGTCTATGGGCCTGATTCGGCAGATGAGGACGCAGTTTTGGATGTTCATGCAGATTCCTGATTATTGGGAATCTGCGCATGCACAGGACCCATTCTGCGCATGTGCAGAATGTGTTCTGTGAGATCGCACGCAGGCCCCCCCTATGACAGGCAGAGGCTTTTGCAAGGTGGTGCGGGACGCAGACTACCTGGCCTTGCAAATCGGCCAGCTTGCCACACAACCGGTGGTCGTAATGGTGATCCCAGGCTGCGACCGAGGTCGCAGCGCTGGGATCGCAGATGCTGACAGGAGGAGTCTCTTCACTTGAAATTTAGCAGGATGGAATTGCAAAGGTGCTTTTGTGCAGCTTTGCAATTCCATGCACTGCTGAATCAGCCCCAATGTCCCACTCTAACCAGTGAGTGGTTTGAATAGCAGTCACATGACCACTTAGCAGTCTTACTTCTATGGTACAGGACATGTCTCCAGGCGATCATAAAGTAAATGTGAGCATGAAACACTTCCTTATGCAGCATACATAACTGTTACTATTGACATCTTGATACGCCTTAAACCTTAGCTTAGCATTATATTTACTTATAGTACCTATTGACATAATGGCCCATAAGTACCTGACATAATGGCCCATAAGTACTCTAAACGGGTTTGGGAATATAGCACAAAGTCAGTCACTGGATGCACATATATTGGAAGCCGCAGTACAACTCCTCACATTAGCCGATGCAAATTTCTGCAGCCTACAAGCGCAGTCATCCTACCCACTAATCAATGCACTTCCCTGTATAACAGGCACATTTGCGCAAACTTAGCGACAACGCAAAAAAAAAAAAAAAACAACATTACCGCAGTGGTGGTGCACATTCGCAGTTTTGAAATTATTAGGCTAATATTCGACTTAATGTAACAATCCAAGTTTCACCAATCCAATAGGAGAGTTCATCTGACATCTGAGTGTGAGTGTGAATGTCACTTTCCAGTGACGCCATAATTTCACGAGGTCTGGACTGTGCAATGTGTATATATACACTCCCATCCTTGTGACGGACATTTGGGAGAGGTGCTCTGGGCCTACAAAGGTGCTACTGAAAACAACCCTAAACAGATAATAATGGTAATAATAATTACAATAATATTACTGACATTTTCATGAACTGAAGGGAAGACAGAATGAGAATAATAATGGCTGACGGATTTTGTTACAAACAGAATATAGGAAACAGCCATGATGATGCTCGTGTTAGAATGCCCTCTCAGATGGGTCTGTCACTTCCAGTGTGGCTGGAAAAGAACCCATTGGGCTTTCATGTAATCCTGAGGAGAGCCTAAAGGTGTCCATGAGTCATAGATCTGACATTGCAGAGCCCCTTCCACCCCCTTTCCCAAATTGTCAACCATTTTGAAATGTGAAGGTTTAGAAATTGAGGATGCTACTTTGGAAGTTCCTAATATGCCAGAGCTTGGTGGGCATACTCTGATAAGATGGAGAAGATAACAAGGGTGGCAATAATGATGCATGAACTTGGGGCCTGATTCAAAGATTTCCGTAAATCTCATATTTACATAAATCTCCAATGTTTAACGATCTGCTCATGCGCAGGAGCGACACTGCGCAGGTGTAGATCTGGTCCTGTGACGTCAGTTGCAGTGCCCCAAATTCCGATGCATGATTGACATATTGCTTGTGTTATAAGGTGGTAACAGGGGGGCTGGGCGATGGGGAGCATTCCAGAAAATGGGGACATGCCGAAGCCAGTGGCTGCATCTATGGAGGCAGCTTTACAGGCCCCGGCAGCGAGATTTTGCCGGATGTCTTGAGTAACCTGAGGGTTACTCCGATGCCCGATGTTCAGGTAGTTGATCTGATGCTGCGTCTTTGGATGCTGCAGCGGATCAGAGAAGCCGGCAATGGTCATTTCTTTACTTAAGACGCATTCTGAAGCTTTTGCATAATTTCGAACACAGCCGCTGCGTATAAAGGCGCAAAGTCGGCGAAATTAGCAATCAACTCTGAATCAGGTCTTTGTACAAGTTGAGTCTGAAGTTCCCTGTGTTGAAGGAAGCCCCCCCTTCCCCCCGCTGCCGCCCACGTACCGTCACATCCACCGTATAAGAGCAGTGTCATGCCCGACCAAAGAGACAGATATAGAGGCCCGTATTCAATAAGTTTCGCACCTGCACTTTCGCCTATATCGCGCGTGTATTGCAGGCGAAGAAGTATCGCATGCATCCCTGCTTTTCAATTTGAAAGGATGCGAAAACGGGACCCGGCGAAAAGTCCTGTTAGATTGGGGAAATCAGCCTGACAACCCCCAAAAGATGCTCTGACATAGGGGATCACTATGGATACCTCTGAATAGGCCTGCTGAAGGTTTCTGGGGTACTTAAATGTTCTCCATCGGTTGTAATTAGCGTCTTTGCATAAGTGTCGAAGAATAGCATTTAGCTGGGGTTTTTTGTAAAAATAACTAGTCCCAGCAAATTTGGGGTACCTGAAAATGGGGGGTAGCATATTTAATAGTTGCTAAAGTGTTTTTTTTTTTTAAATTGTGAAAAATGTACCTTCCGCAAGCACCTGCAATAAAAAAAAACACCTGGGGCATACTTGGGGACCCCCCTGGAGTCTATTTCTCTAGTTTTTAACTTTCTCCCCCAACATTGTTTTTTTTCACCCCCAAAATAAAAGTACTTTTTTGGGGTGTTCTTGTGGTTTTTTCTTAAATTTTGACACAGTTTCATTTGGGGGACTGTCTGAAGGCTGCACGGCGGTTCCCGCAACGTTGCACCCCAAAACCCCAATTCTGCACTTTTTTCCGCCTGATATTCATTGGCAAAACTTTTTTGGCTGGGTCCATTGCATTGACTTTCCGCCTAGGCGAAAAGTCTTTGAAATTGAATACGGCGAAAAGTTTCCGCCTGGCGAAATGACATCACCCACGATACTTTTTTGCTGAAACTGACTTTTCGCCTCGACTTGAATATGGGCCTAAGGGGGTCATTCAGACCCGCTCGCGAGCGGCAGTACGCTCGCAAGCAGGTCGATGTTCCCTACTGCGCATGCGCACGATGGAGGGATCTCCGTCATGCGCATGCGCAAGACCCGGGGAGCGACGGGCTTTCCATCGCTCCGGGTCTCGCACCAAAGGGGGCGTGCTGTCGATGTTGATTGACAGCACGCCCCCTTTGGTGGGCGTGCTGGGGGCGTCTCAAGCCGGCCCCACTGACATCACTAGTGATGTCAGTGGGAGTGATTTTGGCTCTGATAGAGCCAAAATCACTCCTGGGCTTGCAGCAGCGAGACCCTACCGCAGGGTCTTCGCCGCAAGCCCGATGGTCGTGATGGTCTTGACCATCGCGACCATCATCATGGACGCTCGCATAAGCTGTGGGTGGTAACCCACAGCTATGCGAGTGTCCATGAGGACGCTCCTAAAACAGGTAGGAGGGCCCTGATTCAGAGCGAGCGCTCTGGTCAGAGCGTTCAGCTCTGAATCAGGCCCTAAGTGTGGAAATGGTTGTACCCAACCCAGACATAATTATCAGTCAGAAAGTAGAGGCATTAACTTAATTAGGCTCCTTCTCTCTGTTACCTCATTTGAAATAAGTTACAAGAGTTTATCAGAAGCAGATCAGTAAGGTCATGGCTGTTATGTTACATCTGTGCCCAATGGGGTTAACGGGTGGATCTAAGTGCACGGGCGCAGTTATTGCATACAGCACATGCGGAGTCGTAGGGAACTCAGTCAGATCTGTCTTTCTGTGACATACAGCAGGGCATTTGGGGTGGCAACTGGGCGGCTATAATGTAAGCGTATGGAACGATCCTGACTTGTGGGAGTCCCATGGGAGCGTCGTGGGTATGTATCTAAAGCTCTGTGCCATGTGTTCTGGGAAGGGAGCCCTGTTTCTGACGGATCCCATGCACTTAATATGGGGCTGGTTCAAGTGCCGATACTAATGATGATGGTTTCAGCGGCTGGCGTAAAATCAATGGGCGGCACTGGCTTTCCCCTTGCAGATGCTCATAGCCCAGCATCAGCCTCACTACGCATAAGGTAGTAAATCAGACTTCTGTGGCTGCTGCAACTACAGTCACTATGCGAGCGACTCAGGATCAGCCCCAATGTGTGCCATCCATTCATCAGCTTTTATCAGTTTAGTGGTGACCAAAGTCACTGTATCCACTTATTGATAGCCATGTGGATTATCAGAACTGGTCAAACAGGACTACATGTCCGCGACATCCCCTGGGCCACCAAGAGCCAAGGCGGGCCCCGGTAATAGGGGCGTGGCCTAATCTCAGGAGGCGTGGCCACACCCCCTTGTCGAAAAATAAATAAATAAAGATTTGCAGCGGCGCCGCACGCCGGGGAGGGGGGGCGCTCTGAGCTCCCTCAGCCCGACGCAAAGCCAGGGGGGGCGCGATCAGTGTGATCGCTCCCCCGCACAGACATAGGAGACTGCTGTCTCCAACTGCAGCTCAGCACACGCTGTGTGCTGGGCTGCTGTGAGGGAGGGGGGGGGCGGTGATGGTCGCGATGGTCTTCTGGCTCTGTCTGAGCCGGAAGCTCTCCACGTGGGGCCGCCCCCAAACGGTAGGCGTTCCCATGGGAGTGCCTCCGTTTGGGCTGCCACCCCCCCGGCCCGCCTTCCAAACGGGCGAGCTGTCAATCAACATCGACAGCTCGCCCCCTTTGGATCGAGACCCACTACGACCGGCGCTGTCGGTTGTAGCGGGTCTCACGCATGCGCACGATGGCGCCGTTGTGCGCATGCTCTGCGGGGGGCCATCGACCCGGTCCGAGCGCATCGGCGCTAACGACCGGGTCTGAATGACCCCCAAGGTGCTTTGCTGCCACTTGAGATACATATCAGTGCACAAGAGGGTCCCATGCCATGGCCTACAGCAAAACACACGCTTGTCATTGAAGATCCCTTTGTGTGGGTGACAATGGACTAGGTAGAGCTATTGTTCAAGTACAGCTACAGTGGTAAGAAACATATCCTCAAAATTGTTGCAAAAGGCAATAAGGTCACTTGATATAGAGTATGTGGTGCAGGCCCTGATGAATGTCTAGCACAGTGGTGTCAAACTCGGGCCCTTCAGCTTTTGTGGGACTACATATCCCAGCATGCCCAGCCACAGTTTTAGCATGCCCTAATAGCAAAACTGTGGCACTGCATGCTGGGATGTGTAGTTCCACTGCAGCTGGAGGGCCCAAGTTTGACACCACTGGTCTAGCAGGTACAGTAGCCTTCTACAAGAAAGTGGTGAGTGGTCAATGGCTCCAGGTGAAGTTGAGGCAGGTCTTTTGGAAATGCTTCAGTGTCTGGACTCAGAAATCAACCTCCTATGACCCTAGCGGATGGACTGGGTGAGGGGTGAAAAGGAGCTCCCACGCATTTATTGTTGGGGTTCTATTCCAGAGGACTGCACTGAGACCAATCACTATAGAAACTCCTCTTTGCTTACTGTCAGGTGAGACAGGAATCCACTGCTGTTATTTCAATTGAGTTACTATAGGCGGCAAATCCAAGGTCTGCTGAACCTGGTTTGCAAGAGCTGGGTGAGGGCTATCAATGGTAATGCCAAACATTTAATACTTTCAATCCCTGTATAGGTGAACCAGGCAACTAATAGAGCTGGCCCACTGGTACCTGCAGACTGTTGCATATGGCCAAGAAATTTAGATATAAGTCAATTGATATTAGCCCTGGAGCCAGTATTGCAGAATAAACTGCAGGCAGCAGGGGTGAACGCTCGCTCCACATTAATTGATTAAAAGCATAATGGAAGCAGGAGACGGCAGCAATTGCTACACGCTGCACCTCAATAGAAGCAAAGAGGGAAACCCACTCCCTAAATACTGATAGGTACTTGTGCAAAAAATCCTGTGTGTAAAACATGTACAAGTAGGGGTAAAGAGATGACCATAGAATGGAAGCAACAGTACATCAGCTGGGTGAACTCCTCCCTCAGTTAGTAAATACTGGAACAGCGCAACCAATCTGATGATATCCACAAATGGAAAGGCCATGATAGAGAAAGAGATGGAGACTTACTGGACCTGGAAGTAATTGTCCCCTTCAGTAATCTCCTGGACATAAGCACTGTCCATGCACCCAAACAGAAAAGGACTACATTAAAACTGAATGAGGTCACTACCATATACTTGACCAACTGTAAATGAGTGTAGGGAACTGGCAGATACCTCTCAGCAGGGTGGTCCAGGAGTGGTTGAACTTCACAGTTCCGTTTGGGCTCTTTCGAATTTAGGGCCCGATTCAGACCCGCTCGCTAGGCTGCGTTCTCACGTAGCCTGCCGGTGGTTGCAATGTGCGCATGCGTAGAAGACGCAGTGCGTGTGCGCAAACTAGTTCATGCGATCGGGAAGCGTTTGCACCCTGAACATAGACTCTTCGCTAGAATGAGTGACAGGACGAGCCGTTTGTGGGTGGTAACGGGTTGGTCGATGGGAACGGGGTGTGGTGGTGCGAACGCAGGCGTGTCTGAGCATCTTAACGCCGGTTCAGAGGCGTGCATAATTAAGACGCAGCGCCATAGTACACGTCACATGGTTGATTTACACACTGAAGCACTCGCAGCGCTTGCGGTAGGGTATGGTCAGCCACAAGTGCTGCGTTCGCTTCCGATGGTACTCGATGTGACCGATGGTTGCATACACATCCTGAAGATGACGTGTATAAGTGGGCGTCTTAAGACAGGCTAGTGGGCGCCTAAATACACACCGCGATCGCACGCCAAGACATAGTGGGCGTGCTAATGCCTTGCCGTGCTATCATGGGATTTGCATACTTTGGCTGCGTGCGAACGCATCTAGCAAGTGGGTCTGAATCGGGCCCTTAGAACGATGCCCTGGATGGAGAAATGGACTCAGACAGGGGGTTTATTTACTGAGCAACACTCTTCCTGGTCAGTTTAACTAAAAAATGTAAAAGGGCAATGCTTTTAATATTAAAACCCTTGATTTGATATTAAAAGCATCGCCCTTTTAAAATTTCAGGCTTAAACACACCGACTTAGCAGATAAACCTCCGGATGTTAGGTTTTCACACTGCTTGGTTGAAACGGCCATATTTAATGCGAAAATCATCTGCAGTACATTGCCACAATCCAGGCTACCTCCAGAAGCAGGGATGATGAATAGGCCTGATAAATGTCAGGTGGGCATGGTGCAGGTGCAGTATTTGGGGCATCAGATGGGAGGGAGCTCAGATTGAAGGCTATTCTGGACTGGCCATGTCCCACCAATTAAAGGCAGGTGTATGCCTTTCTGGGCACTGATGAGTACTAGAGGAAGTTGGTGCCTCAGTAAATAACACTAATTAAATCTCAGACCAAAATGACAACTGTCCAATTACCCTAAACCTTGACTGGTCCCTGTAATATGATGTATCTGAATGCAGAGCTAGTAGCGGCACTGTTGCTGGTAGCCCCAGATTTCTGGAAAAGCTTTATCATTGAGACTATGGCCTCGAAGTGTGTTAAGCCAATTGGGGACACAAGCACCAACATTTCTGTATCTCCAGGAAGCTCCTGAGCTGAAAGATGGCATATACTCATACCAAATGCCCTGGTGGACTCTTCCAACAGACACCGACAGTTCTATGCCAATATTCGTTGCGAACTGTTTCCATGGACACACTCCCCTTATCTTCCTGATACTTTGCAATACTCCACCTTTTCACAAACAGACCCAATTACCAGCAACGACAGACCCTTTCCACAGATATGTACCCCCTCTACTGCCAAAACCCCGCACTACAGACCCTTCCCACAGACATGCTCCTTACTGTGCTTTTCTTGCCGTGGCTGGACTGAGGATGAGAGGAAGTCCAGGGTACAGGGTAAGGGAGGAAGACAAGACATACGAGTGATGTAAAACACAGGAGAGACACATAGATACATGCAGAAAGCAAAAAAATGCAAGAGAGCAGATGGACACAAGCCTGTCACAGCAGAAGCTTTCCATCCATTATTCATATGAGACGAAGGGCCTGATTCAGCACGGATCACTATTCTGTTTATACGCACGCAGCTGCGTTGCTAATATCAGTGGTGATAGTTTCATGTTTGCATTCATATTGCGATCGCAGCCCGACATAAGGACGCCCACTTCCACTTACTCACATCAGTATACTTGACCAACATAGTGAAACAATCGGTAACATTGGACACTTAGAGAAGCCCAGAGCTTACTCAGGAATTGCTTACTTATGCGCACGCTATGACACCTCAGGAGGCATCTGGTATCGCAGTGGATAATTTATGCACGCCCCTGCAACGCCATTGAAACACACTGGCACGCCTGCGTTCGCCCGACCGCCACCCACAAACGACACTTCCTGTCAATCACTCTGCCATGGGTCTGCAAAGTCACTGCGAACGCAATTCCTAACGCAGCGCCTAGCTCACGCATGTGCAGTGTGAATTAATCGACCGGTTGCGTGCGTATAAGCAACTGCGTTCCTTGCTGAATCAGGCCCAAAGTCACACTGTTCAAGTAACTTCTCAAGAGATGTGACACTGACCTAATCGAATGTAGAAAAATACTGTTACACACCAGTCTGAAATGCAGGTAAAATGTATTTATTCATGTAGATGTTTTGAGAATTAGGTGGCACCCTTTCATTTTTATTAACTAAAACGGAATGGTAATTGATGACATACGGGCAAATTTTAGATAAACACAGAACTTCAAGACATATTCTCCATTTAACATCTGGAAGAGTCCTATAAGCTTAAGTTATTTGAACATAGGCCCTCATTCAGAGCCGCTCGTTAGCGGCAGTATGCTCGTTCCGAGCGATGTTTGCACATCTGCGCATGCGTACGGTTTTTAGTACGCATGCGCGAACCAGTCAGTGCGAACAAAAATCGTTTGTACGCTATATAGCGAGTGCCTGCTATTTTGAGTGACAGAATGAGGCGTATGTGGGTGGTAACAGGGGAAGGTGCTTGAAAATGGGGAGTGGAGATCCGAACGCAGGCGTGCTTAAAGGTCAAAACGGGCGTATTATGGGTGTGCATAATTAATACAGCAGCGTCATTGACCACGTCACTGGGTTATTTTATAGCCAGAACTGCTCGCAAATTTGTGGTAGCAAACACCAACCACAAGAATAGCGAGCAGTTCATACGCTGGTCGATGTACTCGATTAATCTAATAAATAGCGGACATGACGTATGGTGCGAGCGGCCAGGGGGCGTTTTTAACAAATAAACGAGCGTATGTTTTGCTCGCTCGTTCAGACTTAGAGGTGTGAACAGACTGCAATTTGCGAACGGATCATTTGAATAGCCACCCCTTGTTTTTGAACGAACGACCGCAAATAGCGAACGGCTCTGAATCAGGGCCATAGTTTTGTGATCTTGGTATATCTCAGAATGGTGTTATTTATCCTTACTGAATAACTTTCCAAGACAATGTCCTAGTGACTCCCCATGGGAGGGCACTACAATGTGACATAGTCCTACTGATGTCCCATGAGGGTCACTTCAATGTGACACAGTCCTAATGACTTCCCATGATGGGCACTACAATGTGACACATTCTTAATGAGTTCCCATGAGGGACACTACAATGTGACACAGTCCTGCTGTCTTCCCATGCGGACACTGCAATGTGACACAGTCCTAATGACTTCTCACGAGGGACACTTCAATGTGACACAGTCCTAATGACTTCTCACGAGGGATACTACATAGTGACACAGTCTTAATGACATCACATGAGGGACACTACATAGTGACACAGTCCTAATGACTTCTCATGAGGGTCACTACAATGTGACACAGTCCTAATGACTTCCCATAAGGGTCACTACAATGTGACACAGTCCTAATCACTTCCCATAATGGTCACTAAAATGTGGGACAGTCCTAATGACTTCCAATGAGGGACACTACAATGTGACACAGTCCTAATGACTTCCCATGAGGGACACTACATAGTGACACAGTCCTAATCACTTCCCATGAGGGACACGACAATGTGACACAGTCCTAATGACTTCCCATGAGGGACACTACAATGTGACACAGGGGATGTAGCCGGCATCCCACTATACAGGATGCCGACAGTCTAATTACTGTCGCCGTTATCCCAACAGTAGTTAGGATCTCGACTCCACTATACCGAGCGCCGGCATCTCGAAGGTAAGTATCGGGGTTAGGGTAGGGTTAGGTTTAGGGGTTAGGCTTAGGCACTAGGGGGAAGGTTAGCGTTAGGTACTAACGAGGGAAGGTTTGGTTTAGGGTCCTGGGAGGGGGAGGGTTAGGGTTAGGCACCGGGGAGGGAGGTTTAGGGGTAAGAGTTAGCTGTAGGGGACTTACATTTTAGTGTCTGGGAATTCTGGCAGTCGGGATGCTGCTGTCAGTATTCTGACAACCAGCATCCTCACAGCCAGGATCCCGTACCCAACCCGTGACACAGTCCTAATGACTTCCCATGAGAGACAATGCAATGTATTGTGGCTGCTTGGCAATATATATTAAGTGCACAATGATTTATCTGTGGAAACATATGAAAGCCTGATTTTCACAGGGAATGTTCATGGATATGTTTTTACAAGTATGATATGTTAGGAAGGGGGTAAAGAGTCCCTGAAATCTTAACTTGAATAATGTTTTCATTGCATCTAAGACAGATGTTAAGACAAATGTCAGCACTATTTTTCTACACTTGGTGACCATCATTATGCTCAGAACCTGTCCTACTGCTTCTCCATGTGGGGTTTGGGATGACTTCAACACAATGGCTCTAATGAGTGACACTGCGTTATGATGCAGTGCTGATGACTTCTCACATGTGACACTGGCCTAATGATATCTCATGAGTGACACTGCAAAATGACATCAATGTGACACAACTATGTGACAATTTCTTAATAACTTCTCATAAATGACAATGCAATGCAACACTGTAATAACTCCACATAAATGACACTACAAGGTGAAAAGGATCTACTGACTTTTCATTAGTGACACTACAATGTGACAATGACCTATTGACTTCTCAGGATTCATGCTAAAATGGGACAATATCCTACTGATATCTTGTGAGTGACAGTAAAATGCGACACTGACCTATTAACTTCTAAAGATTCACGCTAAAATGGGACAATGTCCTACTGAAATCTCGTGAGTGACACTGACCTATTGACTTCTCAGGATTCACGCTAAAATGGGACAAATGTCCTACTGCCATCTCGTCAGTGACACTACAATGTGACACTGACCTACTGACTTCACAGGATTCACACTAAAATGGGACAATGTCCTACTGACATCTCCTGAGTGACACTACAATGTGACACTGACCTATTGACTTCTCAGGATTCACGCTAAAATAGGATAATGTCCTACTGATATCTCCTGAGTGACACTACAATGTGACACTGACCTATTAACTTCTCAAGATTCACGCTAAAATGGGACAACGTCCTACTGACATCTCGTGAGTGACACTGACCTATTGACTTCTCAGGATTCACGCTAAAATGGGACAAATGTCCTACTGCCATCTCGTCAGTGACACTACAATGTGACACTGACCTACTGACTTCACAGGATTCACACTAAAATGGGACAATGTCCTACTGATATCTCCTGAGAGACACTACAATGTGACACTGACCTATTAACTTCTCAAGATTCACGCTAAAATGGGACAATGTGCTACTGACATCTCGTGGGTGACACTACAATGTGACACTGACCTATTAACTTCTCAGGATTCACACTAAAATGGGACAATGTCCTACTGACATCTCATCAGTGACACTACAATGTGACACTGACCTACTGACTTCACAGGATTCACGCTAAAATGGGACAATGTCCTACTGACATCTCGTGAGTGACATTACAATGTGACACTGACCTATTAACTTCTCAAGATTCACGCTAAAATGGGACAATGTCCTACTGACATCTCGTGAGTGACATTACAATGTGACACTGACCTATTGACTTCTCAGGATTCACGCTAAAATGGGACAATGTCCTACTGATATCTCCTGAGTGACACTACAATGTGACACTGACCTACTGACTTCACAGGATTCACACTAAAATGGGACAATGTCCTACTGATATCTCCTGAGTGACACTACAATGTGACACTGACCTATTAACTTCTCAAGATTCACGCTAAAATGGGACAACGTCCTACTGACATCTTGTGAGTGACACTACAATGTGACACTGACCTATTAACTTCTCAGGATTCACACTAAAATGGGACAATGTCCTACTGACATCTCGTGAGTGACACTGACCTATTGACTTCTCAGGATTCACGCTAAAATGGGACAAATGTCCTACTGCCATCTCGTCAGTGACACTACAATGTGACACTGACCTACTGACTTCACAGGATTCACACTAAAATGGGACAATGTCCTACTGATATCTCCTGAGAGACACTACAATGTGACACTGACCTATTTAACTTCTCATGGTTCATGCTAAAATGGGACAATGTCCTACTGACATCTCGTGAGTGACACTGACATATTGACTTCTCAGGATTCACGCTAAAATGGGACAATGTCCTACTGACATCTCGTGAGTGACACTACAATGTGACACTGACCTATTGACTTCTCAGGATTCACGCTAAAATGGGACAATGTCCTACTGACATCTCGTGAGTGACACTACAATGTGACACTGACCTATTGACTTCTCAGGATTCACGCTAAAATAGGATAATGTCCTACTGATATCTCCTGAGTGACACTACAATGTGACACTGACCTATTAACTTCTCAAGATTCACGCTAAAATGGGACAACGTCCTACTGACATCTCGTGAGTGACACTGACCTATTGACTTCTCAGGATTCACGCTAAAATGGGACAATGTCCTACTGATATCTCCTGAGTGACACTACAATGTGACACTGACCTACTGACTTCACAGGATTCACACTAAAATGGGACAATGTTCTACTGATATCTCCTGAGTGACACTACAATGTGACACTGACCTATTAACTTCTCAAGATTCACGCTAAAATGGGACAATGTCCTACTGACATCTCGTGAGTGACATTACAATGTGACACTGACCTATTAACTTCTCAAGATTCACGCTAAAATGGGACAACGTCCTACTGACATCTCGTGAGTGACACTGACCTATTGACTTCTCAGGATTCACGCTAAAATGGGACAATGTCCTACTGATATCTCCTGAGTGACACTACAATGTGACACTGACCTACTGACTTCACAGGATTCACACTAAAATGGGACAATGTCCTACTGATATCTCCTGAGTGACACTACAATGTGACACTGACCTATTAACTTCTCAAGATTCACACTAAAATGGGACAATGTCCTACTGACATCTCGTGAGTGACACTGACCTATTGACTTCTCAGGATTCACGCTAAAATGGGACAATGTCCTACTGATATCTCGTGAGTGACACTGACCTATTGACTTCTCAGGATTCACGCTAAAATGGGACAATGTCCTACTGATATCTCGTGAGTGACACTATAATGTGACACTTTCTTAATGTCTTTCATGAGGGATGCTACACGTAGAATGTGATACTAACCAACTGACTTATCGCATGTGACAATGACTTAACTTCTCATAAACAACAATACAAAGTGGCACTATTGTATTAACTTCTTATATGAAACATAGAATGTGATGACAAGTGACAGTACAATGTGACAAAAACACAATGACTTCACCAGTGCTGTCTGACAACCCACACTACTACAACTCCGTTATCATACTACATTATGTCACTGTCCTCCTGACTTCCCACAGATGACACACTACAATTTGGCACTGCATTTCTTTCTCCTGAGTGGTGCTACACGAAGTGACACTGTCCTATAGACTTCTCAGGCAAGACAATATAGTTGGCATTAACACTAGCAACAGACATTAAAATACAAGGAAAATTCTGACATTGCAGTTCAAACTGTTTATTACTTTGTTGGAAGCATTTTCTCCAAATCGTATATATATCTCTAAATTTTGCATATGACAGTGTGAGGTCGAGTCAGTGAGAGGTTACGCATGCGGAGGAACCATCTACTGGCTCACTGCTCCAGCAATATTTTATGCAGAAGCATGCAGCACCAGAGTGATAGCAGACATAGCACCCCGGTCCCCCAGCTGGAGCTTCAAGAGTCATTGGAAGCATGGTGAGAAGATTATCCCCAGAGAAGCTTCAGACGGGTGGTTCGGGGGTTAGAGAGGATGCTCAGGACCAATGTATAGACGGAATACAGTCATCTAAAGCCATGCAATGCTCAAAAAACAAAATAGATTCTTAACCATACAGTATAAGAGACAGTATTTGAACATCTCTAGATATATGTAAATACAATCAGCCTTTCATATCTAATATAGATAAAATAAAATCCATCCAATGTCTAAAATTTTCCATACATCTACTGATAATGCTACGTCTACTCCTAAGATAAAGTAACCACCTAAAACACCTACTAAAACTCCATATAAGCCCTCTATATGGTATCCAGATGGAAGGTCTACACTAAAAAGGTAGACAGGTAAATGGTTGACAGTGACTTAGGTCACCAGGGTTAAAATGTCGACATAAAAAAAGTTTGACATATGGTTTTTCATGGTTTCTAGGCTTAGGTTTAGGGTTAAGCTAAAATTACAATAAAAAAAATCATGTTTCAACCTTTTTTGTGTCAACCAATTACCTGTCGACCTTTTAACCCTGTCCATCTTCTGTTGTTCTTAATATAGACCTATCAATCAACACCCCTCTATAACGTCTCCTAGTTCTCCATATAATCCTTCTCTATAACTCCTATTATTTTGTGAAAGAACTTTACACTAAGTTTATTATTTTTAAACATCAAGTAAATTAAGGTTCTCCCCGAAAGAACTACATATGTAGAGGATAAATGTCCCCATCAAACTAGGATTTTTCACCTCTACCAAAAGTTCATGCATCCACTAACTCCTTCCACTGTGCGTGGTGGCGGTCCAAGCTCACCACTCCCCTGGCAGTCAAGGAGTTAGGGCAATTAAGCTCACCATGCACTGGAAGTTTGTTGTACTCCGTTATTTCAGATACATCAGATGTATCGTTTGGGGTGCTCAGGAATCGGCAGTGGGAGAGAGTGATGCCAATCAGGAAACATGCCAGGAATTACCCATGTCTCTCACCATCTCGCTAGTGATTCCAGAGCCGTCAGATGCTCACCTGTTCGGGGGCTCATGCAGCTAGGAGCCTGTGAATTAGAACAAGTTCCATGGAGGGTCAAGTCAGAAACAGCCACAATCACTTGAAATATTCATATCAGAAATGTCACACATCTTTACTAAGGCTATGGGAGCATAGCCCAGTACCACTACTATTGTTATATGTCTTGAAGTCTTTGTCCCATGTTGCTTAAAGCTTTCATGCATCGTCGGATAAGAGATTTTCAATAATGTGATAATGAGTGGAGCAAGTAATTTCCCCCCATGGACGTAAACATAAAACAAAAACGGTATTATTGTATATAGATGTATACATGAATACCAATCTCTCTATTTCATAGTTCTATATCTCATATTTACTTCCTATTTCACATCAAGTGATCATTCTAGCTTCTTGATCGGACAGGAAGCTGATCAAGAAGCAGGGCACATTAGTGCGTGCCAAGGAGTGTGCATGCCTGGAAATGGGCTTGGCATTTGGGGGAGGGATGTGACCTCACGGCACGCCCACTTTTCATCATTATAGGGTAGGGGTGGGCAAAAAGACCCCCCCAGATGTTGTAGAACTACACATCCCAGCATGCCCTGCAACAGTTTTGCTATTTGGCAATGCTAAAACTGTTGCAAGGCATGCTGGGATTTGTAGTTCAACAACAGCTGGAGGGCCGCTCATTGCCCACCCCTGTTCAAGGGGCATGTCCAGCAATCAGGTAGATGCTGGGCTGCCTCCAAGCTATCCACAAACTGTGAATAGATGCCATGCATCATGCGCTTGGCATCTATTCTCACCCTCTGCTGACTGCTCCTCCCTAACATTAACCTCCAGCGTGGGAAGGGGGGGGAGGACAGGGACAGGGCCCACCGGCAAATGGCTGTGATCAGCGGGGCTCCTCCATAAGGGCAGGATGTATTTTAGCCTTTTGAAACAGCCTAGCAGGAACACTAATAACAGGCACAAATCTAGCTCTCTCATATCTATTTATCAATCTTATATCTATCTCTATGTCACATCTGTCTGTCTATCTCTCTATCTATCTATATTAGCTTCTGGCCTTGATTCTCAGGAGGCTAATAAAGGGTGTGTCAGTCTCTGTAGTCAGTCTCTCAGTCCCTGGGAAACAGGTCAAAAGCCTGTTGAGAGACACTGTGATTACTGAATGTAAGTGCTGGGCTAAACTTCTGTTTTGTGAGAGGGACATTAGATCTTTCCACTCTGAGAGAGGGAATTAGGTAGAGATGGACAGGCCAGGATTTACTTTTTTCCTTCTCTTTTTATTGAAACACCGTATGCAATATACAGAGAAAAAAAAGACAATAATTATTACATGTTAATTCAGTAGCTGGAGGCAGAAACAAAAACAAAATAGTTTCAATTCATCACAATAATAGTGTATACTCACAATGTTTAGCTGAACATAAGTAATTAGATCATTCTACCACACTGAGACAATGGTCCCAATAATATTTTCGTTACAATTATTGTCAAATATGAGAGAAAGGAATCAAGAGGCGAGACCGAGAACCCACAGCACCCCGCCTAAAGATAAAACAATAAATGGACATAAATATATGGGATGTAGTTTGGAAGCCGACTGTCTAAATGCCGACCGCCAGCTTCCAGACTTTCTAATCCCGGCGTGGTACTAATGACAGGCGTTGAAAACTCGACGCCTGTCATTAACCAGACGCCGGAAGACCGACACCCGGCATAACGAACGAAGGTAAGCCAGGCGCCAGGAGCATGCAGCCGCGCGCGGGGCTAGGGTTAGGTTTAGGGCTCCTGGGGGGACTTAGGGTTAGGTACCCCCCCGGGAGGGTTAGGTTTAGACTAGGGGAAGGAGGGCTTAGGGTTAGGCACCCCCGGGGGGAGGTTAGGGTTAGGCACCCCGCCAGAGGACTTAGGTTTAGGCAGCGGGGAAGGGGGGGTTAAAGTTAGGTACTTAGAGGGGGGATTAGGGTTAGGCACTTGGGGGGGGAGGTTAGGGTTAGGCACCCCTAAGGGAGGGTTAGGGTTTAGGGGGTAGAATTAGGTTAGTGATACTTACCTTAGGGACAATCTGTATTTTCACCCCTGCCGGGCTGCCGCTGTCAGGATTTGAACCGCCGGCCTACTACACCCAAATATATACCTCTATTCCAATGTTGATATATCCACGAACACATATTGTACATAAAAGTGTATTGATATTCTCTACTATACACTGTTATTAAAATTCCATCGTGATTGGGGGGTCATTAGATATTTCAGGGAGATTATACCATTGAGTATTCTTGAATGATGCATGAATATGTTTCCGAATACCAATAGGCAAGATTGAGATATAACTCTCCCATGTGTTGAAAAATGTGTAGACCCGAACTTCCCTTTCTAACGTTGTTTGTATCCATTCCATGTTAAACACATGGAAAAGTTTCTCCTTAAATAATTTTAGAGTGGGAGGGGAAATACTTATCCAGGCTTGTAAGATAGCTTTACGTGCTACCGCACTAATTATCAGTAATAGTATTTTACAGCCTTTTGTGACTCTCTGACCTTCCGGTAATATCCCAAACAATGCCCATTCATTGGTAAAAGGCAGATAATTCACCAAATTATCTAAAGCGTATTTACGCACTTGCAACCAAAGTATTCTAAGAAGAGGGCATTTCCAAAAATAATGATATGAGTCAGCTAATGGAGATTGACATCGAGGACATGATGGCGATGCCACCATTCCTGCCCTGAATTGTCTGTGGGGAGAAAAGTATGCCCTGTGAAATAATTTCAGAAACATCTCTTGGTATTGTGCGGCAGGAAGTATTTTCCTAGAGGTGGCTAGCGTTGTATTTAAAGTTTCACAGGAGAGAAGGGAATATCTATTGCCCATTTACTCATGCCGGTACGTATTTGGGCATGGTCAATTTGTGTTCTCAGAAAAGAGTAATAAGTGGCTAGAGCATGTTTAGATACTGGGGGAGGAGAGAAGTAGGTTATCTAAGGGTTGTCACAATCAACATCAGAAAACCACTTGGCGGTTGCAATAATATAATATTACTCTTGCATGTAAGCGAGTGGATAATATTGGAACATAGGGAATTTCTCTATGGTTTGGGAATGGGTTAAAGAGTCTTTTGGCCTGTTTTTCCAATAGGGCATTAATCGTTGATAGACCCTCTCTATATAATTTTGTGAAAGGGAAGGACGCCAGACCATCTTGGAAATCCAGGTTCCCCAGAAAAGAAGCAAAAATAGATTTGCAGGAGTTTATATTTAGTGTGTGCCTTAGAATGTGCCATACTTTACGTGTGGTCCATAGAAGTGGATTTTTTTGAAGTTGTAACGAATCTTCAGCATCATGTTGATGCAAAAATCCTAGTAAGCTACAGTCTAATAAAAAATATTGTTCAAGTGAAGTATTTACATGCATATCTTGTCCATGTAGCCAATCTTTCAGGTTTCTTAATATGGCTGCATGATTATAATGCAATACATTTGGGAAGCTAATCCCCCCGTTATGTTTGGTTTGTTGTAACTTAATAAGGCCAATCCGTGGTCTGTTTGTCCCCCAAATAAATTTACGGCATAATGAATTTAAAAGTTGTATATCCCTCTGAGAAAATAATATTTGAATTGGATTAAATATAATAGCCTAGGAAATGTCACCATTTTAATCAAGCTTGCTCGGCCCATATAAGATAGCAAAAGATGACCCCATCCCCTTAATTCATTAGAAATGTGTGAAATAGCTCTTGATATATTAAGGCTATATATCTCTGACGGCCTTTTTGGAAGCTGAACTCCCAAAATATTCAATAGAGGACTTGGTCAAAGTAACAGGCAAATGGTAGCTCCAATGTGGTGTCTGAATACGTGGGTTCAAGTAAAGGCCAACAGATTTGGACAGATTGACCGTATAACCGGAAATGGCTCCACAATCCCCCAACCTGTCCAATATCAACTCCAGAGTATCCCTGGGATTAGCAATATATAACTGTACATCGTTCGCAAAAGCGGATAGTTTAATTTCTGCCCCACCTATTTTGATTCCTTTGAATTCAGGCCATGTCTGAAGTAGACGAACAGAATTTACTTTTATGTTTTGTTAATTTTGTGCTGCTGATAAAACTAGCTGTGGATACTTATACCAAGAACTTGGACTAATGTACTACTACTTGTCTGCTACATGACAAGTGCAACCGTTTAGCCCAGGAGATGGCACCTATACAATGATATTGCCACAATACATATATCTTAGACATGAGCCCAACCATTCCAGTTTTATTCCCAGAACCAGTATCATTTATTGGGGTTGCTTTGGCTGGTGCAGGCTTTTGACTCAGCCAAGAATTAAAATTGATAAGTAATGGTAGAAAAGTAATAAAATAATTTAATTCAGTTGCTGTATTTGTTCTTACATTAGTATTTATTTCACTAGCATTCAATACAGAATATTTTTTTATGAACATCTCACAAATAGTAAAATTATGAGCTACAGCAAGCTTGCAGAATAGTACATGGAAATGTGTAACAAGTTGATGGAAAACAGACAGTCTGACAGATAGATATAAGCAACAGATAGACACATAGAAAAATGCATGATAGATAGATAGATAGATAGATAGATAGATAGATAGATAGATAGATAGATAGACAGGAGATCAATAGACAGATAACTAGACAAGAAAGTGAGATGAAATATATATTAAATTGTTTCATATGAAATATATTGATATGAGAGACAGTAAATATGAAACAGATATCTGATAGATATTAGATAGCGAGATGCATACATATGCAATAGATAGATATCAGTAGTGAAATGCAGGCAGCTTATGAATTATCACATCAATAAACTGATCATGTGACTGGCTAACATCAGAAACAGCCTTTGTGATGTCACTCAGCTTTTGTATGAAAGCCACTGATAGGTAAAGAACTGTCAGTTATCAGCTGTATCTGTTCATATAAAAGACACAGGTATGAGATAGAGATAGATATAGATATATATATTGATAGATATGTGATCTATCAATTCAAGAAATATAAAATAGATAGACAAAACAGTTTGATTGATTGATAGATACTTGATAGATGCAAGATCTATAGATATCAGTTAAATAAAGATATAGGCATGAAAGAGATAGATAGATAGATAGATAGATAGATAGATAGATAGATAGATAGATAGATAGATATGACATATATTGAAATGTGATACATGAGATAGATAAGAAATAGTAAATATGACATGGATAGAAGGTTTCATTATTTGGTATATATGATACATATACACCAAAAGTTTCAGCTGCTACTGCAACTGCGTCCACCTCTGAATCACGCCCAATGACTTCTCCCAATACTAGTTAATTTCGGCACTTTGACTTTATAAAATGAATTACCAGTATGTGACTTAACCCAGTACTAGTTCATTACTATGACTTTAACCAGTACTAGTTCATTACCAGACAATGATATACCCAGTACTAGCTCAATACCAGACAATGATTATACCCAGTACTAGTGCATTACCAGTCAATAATTATACCTAATACTAGTGCATTACCATACAATGATTACACCCAGTACTAGTTCATTACCAGTCAATAATTATACCCAGTACTAGTGCATTACCAGACAATGATTATTCCCAATACTAGTTCATTACCAATGATTATACCCAATACTAGTTCATTACCAGTCAATAATTATACCCAGTATTAGTGCATTACCATACAATGATTATACCTACTAGTTCATTACCAGACAATGATTGTACCCAGTACTATCTCATTACCAGGTAATGATTACACCCAGTACTAGTTCATTACCAGTCAATAATTATACCTAATACTAGTGCATTACCATACAATGATTACACCCAGTACTAGTTCATTACCAGTCAATAATTATACCCAGTACTAGTGCATTACCATACAATGATTACACCCAGGACTAGTTCATTACCAGTCAATAATTATACCCAGTACTAGCTCATTACCAGACAATGATTACACCCAGTACTAGTTCATTACCAGACAATGATTATACCCAGTACTAGTGCATTACCAGACAATGATTATTCCCAATACTAGTTCATTACCAATGATTATACCCAATACTAGTTCATTACCAGTCAATAATTATACCCAGTATTAGTGCATTACCATACAATGATTATACCTACTAGTTCATTACCAGACAATGATTGTACCCAGTACTAGCTCATTACCAGGTAATGATTACACCCAGTACTAGTTCATTACCAGTCAATAATTATACCTAATACTAGTGCATTACCATACAATGATTACACCCAGTACTAGTTCATTACCAGTCAATAATTATACCCAGTACTAGTGCATTACCATACAATGATTACACCCAGTACTAGTTCATTACCAGTCAATAATTATACCCAGTACTAGCTCATTACCAGACAATGATTACACCCAGTACTAGTTCATTACCAGACAATGATTATACCCAGTACTAGTGCATTACCAGACAATGATTATTCCCAATACTAGTTCATTACCAATGATTATACCCAATACTAGTTCATTACCAGTCAATAATTATACCCAGTATTAGTGCATTACCATACAATGATTATACCTACTAGTTCATTACCAGACAATGATTGTACCCAGTACTAGCTCATTACCAGGTAATGATTACACCCAGTACTAGTTCATTACCAGTCAATAATTATACCTAATACTAGTGCATTACCATACAATGATTACACCCAGTACTAGTTCATTACCAGTCAATAATTATACCCAGTACTAGTGCATTACCATACAGTGATTACACCCAGTACTAGTTCATTACCAGTCAATAATTATACCCAGTACTAGCTCATTACCAGACAAAGATTGTACCCAGTACTAGCTCATTACCAGGTAATGATTACACCCAGAACTAGTTCATTACCAGCCAATAATCATGCCCAGTACTAGTGCATTACCAGACAATGATTATACCGAGTACTATTTCATTACCAGGCCATGATTACATCAAATACCAGTTCAATACCAGACAATGATTACACCCAGTACTAGTTCAATACCAGTCAATGATTGTACCCAGTACTAGTGCATTACCATACAATGATTATACCTAGTACTAGTTCATTACCAGACAATGATTGTACCCAGTACTAGCTCATTACCAGGTAATGATTACACCCAGTACAAGTTCATTACCAGTCAATAATCATGCCCAGTACTAGTGCATTACCAGACAATGATTATACCTACTAGTTCATTACCAGACAATGATTGTACCCAGTACTAGCTCATTACCAGGTAAGGATTACATCCAGTACTAGTTCATTACCAGTCAAAAATTATACCTAGTACTAGTGCATTACCATACAATGATTACACCCAGTACTAGTTCATTACCAGTCAATAATTATACCCAGTACTAGTGCATTACCAGACAATGATTATTCCCAATACTAGTTCATTACCAATGATTATACCCAATACTAGTTCATTACCAGTCAATAATTATACCCAGTATTAGTGCATTACCATACAATGATTATACCTACTAGTTCATTACCAGACAATGATTGTACCCAGTACTAGCTCATTACCAGGTAATGATTACACCCAGTACTAGTTCATTACCAGTCAATAATTATACCTAATACTAGTGCATTACCATACAATGATTACACCCAGTACTAGTTCATTACCAGTCAATAATTATACCCAGTACTAGTGCATTACCATACAATGATTACACCCAGTACTAGTTCATTACCAGTCAATAATTATACCCAGTACTAGCTCATTACCAGACAATGATTACACCCAGTACTAGTTCATTACCAGACAATGATTATACCCAGTACTAGTGCATTACCAGACAATGATTATTCCCAATACTAGTTCATTACCAATGATTATACCCAATACTAGTTCATTACCAGTCAATAATTATACCCAGTATTAGTGCATTACCATACAATGATTATACCTACTAGTTCATTACCAGACAATGATTGTACCCAGTACTAGCTCATTACCAGGTAATGATTACACCCAGTACTAGTTCATTACCAGTCAATAATTATACCTAATACTAGTGCATTACCATACAATGATTACACCCAGTACTAGTTCATTACCAGTCAATAATTATACCCAGTACTAGTGCATTACCATACAATGATTACACCCAGTACTAGTTCATTACCAGTCAATAATTATACCCAGTACTAGCTCATTACCAGACAAAGATTGTACCCAGTACTAGCTCATTACCAGGTAATGATTACACCCAGAACTAGTTCATTACCAGCCAATAATCATGCCCAGTACTAGTGCATTACCAGACAATGATTATACCGAGTACTATTTCATTACCAGGCCATGATTACATCAAATACCAGTTCAATACCAGACAATGATTACACCCAGTACTAGTTCAATACCAGTCAATGATTGTACCCAGTACTAGTGCATTACCATACAATGATTATACCTAGTACTAGTTCATTACCAGACAATGATTGTACCCAGTACTAGCTCATTACCAGACAATGATTACACCCAGTACAAGTTCATTACCAGTCAATAATCATGCCCAGTACTAGTGCATTACCAGACAATGATTATACCTACTAGTTCATTACCAGACAATGATTGTACCCAGTACTAGCTCATTACCAGGTAATGATTACACCCAGTACTAGTTCATTACCAGTCAAAAATTATACCTAGTACTAGTGCATTACCATACAATGATTACACCCAGTACTAGTTCATTACCAGTCAATAATTATACCCAGTACTAGTGCATTACCATACAATGATTACACCCAGTACTAGCTCATTACCAGGTAATGATTACACCCAGTACTAGTTCATTACCAGTCAATAATCATGCCCAGTACTAGCTCAATAACAGACAATGATTATACCCAGTACTAGCTCAATACCAGACAATGATTATACCCAGTACTAGCTCATTACCAGACAATGATTATACCCAGTACTAGTTCAATACCAGACAATGATTATACCCAGTACTAGCTCATTACCAGACAATGATTATACCCAGTACTAGTGCATTACCAGACAATGATTATTCCCAATAGTAGTTCATTACCAATGATTATTCCCAATACTAGTTCATTACCAGACAATGATTGTACCCAGTACTAGTTCATTACCAGTCAATAATTATACCCAGTACTAGTGCATTACCATACAATGATTATACCTACTACTAGTTCATTACCAGACAATGATTGTACCCAGTACTAGCTCATTACCAGGTAATGATTACACCCAGTACTAGTTCATTACCAGTCAATAATTATACCCAGTACTAGTGCATTACCATACAATGATTACACCCAGTACTAGTTCATTACCAGTCAATAATTATACCCAGTACTAGCTCATTACCAGACAAAGATTGTACCCAGTACTAGCTCATTACCAGGTAATGATTACACCCAGTACTAGTTCATTACCAGTCAATAATCATGCCCAGTACTAGTGCATTACCAGACAATGATTATACCGAGTACTATTTCATTACCAGACAATGATTGTACCCAGTACTAGTGCATTACCATACAATGATTATACCTAGTACTAGTTCATTACCAGACAATGATTGTACCCAGTACTAGCTCATTACCAGACAATGAACGTACCCAGTACTAGCTCATTACCAGGCAATGATTACATCCAATACCAGTTCAATACCAGACAATGATTACACCCAGCACTAGTTCAATACCAGTCAATGATTATACCCAGTACTAGCTCATTACTAGACAATGATTATATCCAGTACTAGTTCATTACCAGACAATGATTATACCCAGTACTAGCTCATTACCAGACAATGATTATACCCAGTACTAGCTCATTACCAGACAATGATAATACCCAGCACTAGTTCATTATCAGTCGCTGTGTAATGCATGCGCCGTACAAGTTTTCAGAAATTGTCGTGCATGCGCAGTTGCAAACTACGTGGACATCGGCATTGCGTGTGGATTGTGTATGGCTCTGAATCAACCCCTACCCAGTACTGGTTGATTACCAATGATTATACCAAGTGCTAGTTCATTACCAGACAATGATTATAACCAGTACTAGTTCATTACCAGACAATGATTGTACCCAGTACTAGTTCATTACCAGTCAATAATTATACCCAGTACTAGTGCATTACCATACAATGATTACACCCAGTACTAGTTCATTACCAGTCAATAATTATACCCAGTACTAGCTCATTACCAGACAAAGATTGTACCCAGTGCTAGCTCATTACCAGGTAATGATTACACCCAGTACTAGTTCATTACCAGTCAATAATCATGCCCAGTACTAGCTCAATACCAGACAATGATTATACCCAGTACTAGCTCAATACCAGACAATGATTATACCCAGTACTAGCTCATTACCAGACAATGATTATACCCAGTACTAGTGCATTACCAGACAATGATTATTCCGAATAGTAGTTCATTACCAATGATTATTCCCAATACTAGTTCATTACCAGACAATGATTGTACCCAGTACTAGTTCATTACCAGTCAATAATTATACCCAGTACTAGTACATTACCATACAATGATTATACCTACTACTAGTTCATTACCAGACAATTATTGTACCCAGTACTAGCTCATTACCAGGTAATGATTACACCCAGTACTAGTTCATTACCAGTCAATAATTATACCCAGTACTAGTGCATTACCAGACAATGATTACACCCAGTACTAGTTCAATACCAGTCTATGATTATACCCAGTACTAGCTCATTACCAGACAATTATTATACCCAGTACTAGCTCATTACCAGACAATGATTATACCCAGTACTAGCTCATTACCAGACAATGATTGTACCCAGTACTAGCTCATTACCAGACAATTATTATACCCAGTACTAGCTCATTACCAGACAATGATTATACCCAGTACTAGCTCATTACCAGACAATGATTGTACCCAGTACTAGCTCATTACCAGACAATGATTATACCCAGTACTAGTTCATTGCCAGACAATGAACGTACCCAGTACTAGCTCATTACCAGGCAATGATTACATCCAATACCAGTTCAATACCAGACAATGATTATACCCAGTACTAGTTCATTACCAGTCAATAATTAAACCCAGTACTAGCTCATTAAGAGATAATGATTATACCCAGTACTAGTTAATTACCAGACAATGATTATACCCAGTACTAGCTCATTACCAGACAATGATTATACCCAGTACTAGCTCATTACCAGACAATGATTGTTCCCAGTACTAGCTCATTACCAGACAATGATTATACTCAGTACTAGCTCATTACCAGACAATGATTGTTCCCAGTACTAGCTCATTACCAGACACTGATTATACCCTGTACTAGTTAATCGCCAGACAATGATTATGCCCTGTACTAGTTAATTGCCAGATAATGATTATACTCTGTACTAGTTAATTGCCAGACAATGATTATACCCTGTATGTACTAGTTAATTGCCAGACAATGATTATACCCTGTACTAGTTAGTTAATTGCCAGACAATGATTATACCCTGTACTAGTTAATTGCCAGACAATGATTATACCCTGTACTAGTTAATTGCCAGATAATGATCATACCCATTACTATTTCATTACCAGACAATAATTATGCCCAGTACTAGTTCATTACCACACAATGATCATGCGGGATACAGTGAGTTTGCCAGCGGACAGGATGCCGGCTGTTGAAATCCCGGCATTGAAATCCCAACCCGGGACTAAACTTAGGCGTCGAAATGCTGACCCCGGTTTAGATACTGAGGCCGGAAACCGGACAGCCGCCATCCCGAATGTAGGTATAGCAGGGCGCCTTAGCTGTTAGCCACGGGGGGGGGGGGGTTTAGGTTTAGGCACCATGGAGGGTTAGGGTTAGGCTTTGGGAGGGGGAGGTTAGGGTTAGGTACCACTGGGGGGGTTAGGGTTAAGCACTAAGGGGGAAAGGTTAGGTTTAGACAACAATGGGGGAGGGTTAGGGTGCGGGGTGGGGAGGGTTAGGAGAAGGGGGGAGGGTTAGCATACTTACCCGACCCCTATCAGGATACTGTGCATCGGGATGCCGCTGTCAGCATTTTGACAGAAGGCATCCTGACTGCCAGTATTTCATACCGATTCCAATTATGCCCAGTTCATTACCCGATAAAGGTTACCTTGACATTGGTGGGTAAGCTCATAACTTTGGCCAAATTTATGCCAAAAATAATTTATAATGGTTGTATGGTGCATCTGCTCTCCCCCTTTTTTCTATTTTGTAGTACTAAGTCTGAGCTAGATAGCACATCCCATTAGAAAGAGCTAGGGTGTGCAGTCCAGGCCCCCTTCCCTTAAAATATTCAATATATTATGTGTATATGTGTATGTATACACACATGAAGGCTGAGACTCCTTCAATCTGGACTAGCACCCCACCCACCTGTCTCTGATGTTTTTAAATAGGGAGCCAGCATTTGCGGACTGCACAGTGTGCCTGATTCAGACCTGGTCGCAAGCACTGAGCGCTCGCAACTGGGTCGACGGCTCCATCGTGCGCATTCGCGAGACCCGGCTAGCGACGGGCACTCCGTCGCTCCGGGTCTCGCACCAAAGGGGGCGAGCTGTCGATGTTGAGTGACAGCTCGCCCCATTTGGTGGGCGGACCGGGGGGGGGTGGCTGCCCATACGGAGGCGTTCCCATGAGAACGCCAGTCGTTTGGGGGCGGACCCACTGACATCACAAGTGATGTCAGTGGAGAGCTTCCGGCTCTGTTAGAGCCGAAAGCTCTCTGGGGCTTGCGATGAACGAGACCCTACCACAAGGGGTCTCGTCGCAAGCCCGATGGTCGCGATGGTCTTGACCATCGCGACCATCATCATGGCCGCTCGCTATAGCTGTGGGTGGTCACCCACAGCTATGCGAGCGGCCAAGAGGCTGCTCCAAAAAAAAAAGCGAGCGGCTCTGAATCAGGCCCAGTGTGTATAGCAAAGCCACATGTAAGACATTTATAATAGCAAGTCAGTTGTGGGGGGAACTTTGGGGCATGGGGCCCCTTGAACTGTTCTGGCTGGACTTCTTTGAGGCATCACCACTTACACTTATTAAACACTTTATATCATTCTATGTTTCTTTGTTTTTTATTTATGTTACATTTTCACACATTTATATTCATTTTTCTAACACTTCCAACACTAAGAAGCCACTTTCAATTACCTAACACTTCAACATGTCACTGCTATTTTTATTTGCGTGGTGCCCTGGGGTGGTTTGGCTGGATGGGATGGTTTGGGGGTGCCCCACGCCCAAGACATGAACCACCATAATGTTAGACACTTACCCGATGAAGGTTACCTTGACGTTGGTGGCTAAGCTCATAAATCTGGCCAAATTTATGCCAAAAAGCTCATATATGATGTATAATTAATAATGGTTGTATGGTGCATCTGCTCTCCCCCTTTTTTCTAAGTTCTAGTTCATTACCAGACAATGATAATAATTATTACACCCACTACTAGCTCATTACCAGACAATTATTATACCCAGTACTAGCTCATTACCAGACAATTATTATACCCAGTACTAGCTCATTACCAGACAATTATTATACCCAGTACTAGCCCATTACCAGACAATTATTATACCCAGTACTAGCTCATTAACAGACAATGATTATAACCAGTACTAGCTCATTACCAGACAATGATTATACCCAGTACTAGCTCATTACCAGACAATGATTATACCCAGTACTAGCTCATTACAAGACAATGATTATACCCAGTACTAGCTCATTACCAGACAATTATTATACCCAGTACTAGCTCATTATTACCCCTTTTACACCGGAGCTAAATCCCGGGTTATTGCAGGGTTAACCCGGCCAGCTCCCTGGTGTAAAAGGGGAGAGGGTTGGATTGCCAGGTCGAGTGACCCGGCAATCCAACCCAGGTAACTAGCAGGGTTTAACACGGGCGTAGCCGTGAAACCCTGCTGTGTGTATGGCGCACTCCGGGTCACGACGACCTGGAGTGCGCTGCTAGCCGGCCGATTGGTCCGGCTTCAGTGGCGCTTGGAGTTGACGTAATCTCGAAGTGACCACTTTCACTCCAGAAAAGCCGGGTCTATGCAGACCCGACTCCGGTGTGAGCGGTGCCGGCAAAATTCCGGGTCTGATCCGGATAGGAACTTTGTTCCAACTCTGGGTCAGGCCCGGAATTTAGGTGTAAAAGGGATATTACAGACAATAATTATACCCAGTACTAGCTCATTACCAGACAATTATTACACCCAGTACTAGCTCATTAACAGACAATGATTATACCCAGTACTAGCTCATTACCAGGCAATGATTATGCCCAGTACTAGTTCAAGGGCAGACAATGATTATGCCCAGTACTAGTTCATTTCCAGAGAATGATTATACCCAGTACTAGTTCATTTCCAGACAATGATTATACCCAGTACTAGTTCATTAGCAGACAATTATTATGCCCAGTACTAATTCATTTCCAGACAATTATTATACCCAGTATTAGTTAATTACCAGACAATGATTATGCCCAGTACTAGTTAATTTCCAGAGAATGATTATGCCCACTACATAATCATGCCCATTACCAGACAATGATATACCCAGTACTAACTCATTTCCAGACAATGATTATACCCAGTACTAGCTCATTACCAATGATTATACCAAGTACTAGTTCATTACCAGACAATGATTATACCCAGTACTAGTTCATTACCAGACAATGATTATACCAAGTGCTAGTTCATTACCAGATAATGATTATACCAAGTACTAATTCATTTCCAGACAATGATTATACCCAGTACTAGCTCATTACCAGACAATGATTATACCAAGTACTAGTTTATTACCACACAATGATTATACCCATTACTAGCTCATTACTAGACAATGATTATACCCAGTACTAGTTAATTTCCAGACAATGATTATGCCCAGTACTAGCTCATTTCCAGAGAATGATTATACCCAGTACTAGCTCGTTACCAGACAATGATTATACCCAGTACTAGTTCATTTCCAATGATTATATCCAGTACTAGCTCATTACCAGACAATGATTATACCCAGTACTAGTTCATTTCCAGACAATGATTATACCCAGTACTAGCTCGTTACCAGACAATGATTATACCCAGTACTAGTTCATTTCCAGACAATGATTATACCCAGTACTAGTTAATTACCAGACAATGATTATGCCCAGTACTAATTCATTTCCAGACAATGATTATACCCAGTACTAGCTCATTACCAATGATTATACAAAGTACTAGTTCATTACCAGACAATGATTATACCAAGTACTAGTTTATTACCACACAATGATTATACCCATTACTAGCTCATTACTAGACAATGATTATACCCAGTACTAGTTAATTTCCAGACAATGATTATGCCCAGTACTAGCTCATTTCCAGAGAATGATTATACCCAGTACTAGCTCGTTACCAGACAATGATTATACCCAGTACTAGTTCATTTCCAATGATTATACCCAGTACTAGCTCGTTACCAGACAATGATTATACCCAGTACTAGTTCATTTCCAGACAATGATTATACCCAGTACTAGTTAATTACCAGACAATGATTATGCCCAGTACTAATTCATTACCAGACAATGATTATACCCAGTACTAGTTCATTTCCAGACAATGATTATACCCAGTACTAGCTCGTTACCAGACAATGATTATACCCAGTACTAGTTCATTTCCAGACAATGATTATACCCAGTACTAGTTAATTACCAGACAATGATTATGCCCAGTACTAATTCATTTCTAGAGAATGATTATACCCAGTACTAGTTCATTACCAGACAACGATTATGCGCAGACATAATCGTTGTCCAGTTCATTTCCAATCTAGTTAATTTCCAGACAATTATTACACCCAGTACTAGTTCATTACCAGACAAAGATTATGCCCAGTACTAGCTAATTTCCAGACAATGATTATACCCAGTACTAGCTCATTACTAGACCAGTGGTTCCCAAACTTTTTTGAATCACGGTGTCCTAGTGCATCAGATTTGTTTTCACTGAACCCCTAAGCAAAAAGTTTGTTATTGATAAATTCAGAATTTTTTTTTATTAAACAAGTACAGTGAAGTAAATTGTGCTTACCTGTCATCCTTAGGCTCAGTTATATGGTGGTGGACAGGTTTGCGCTTCTGTTTGTCCACATATTTACATTACATTGATCATAAATAATTTGATTTGATGCTGGACCACCAACCTGAGGCACCCCTGCAAGTGTCTCGAGGCACCCCAGGGTGCCGCCGCGCACAGTTTGGGAACTACTGTGCTAGACAATAATTATACCCAATATTAGCTCACTACCAGACAATTTACCCGATTCTGGACACGGAAAGTCCCAGAAAACAGGGGTGTGTCAGCACCATTTCCTGGATGTGGCAAAGCCAGTGGCTTCACCGGCCCCGGCAGCGTGTAGCCCGGACATTCTGAATAAACAGAGGGCTGCTCAGATGTCCGATGGTCAAGCACTTGATCGATGGCTGCGTCTCTGTACCGTACGGAGTATTGCATCAGAAAAGCTGGCAGTTGGCATCTTATTACTTAAGATGCCTTCTGCGGCTTTTGCATATTGTAGCACAGCTGCTGTGCTGTGATAAAGACAACATCTCTGAATCAGGCCCTATACCGAGTACTCGTTCTTTAGTAATGATTAAATCCACAATTAGTCCATTACCAGATTATGGGGGAGATTTGTCAAATCTTGTAGAGAAATAAAGTACCAACCAATCTGCTCCTAACTGTCATATTTCAAACACAGCCTGTAAAAGGTCAGTTAAAAGCAGTGCCGTAACAGGGCTCAACTGCACCCTGTGCTGGCCCCCGCATGACGTCAAGCGCATTACGTCAGTATGGCGTGCAGAGGGGACGGGGCTACGAACACCACAAGACCGGAGCATCTTGAGGACATTCCGGCTATTTAGACTGAATGGTGCCTGGCAGAAGCTTCCAAAGGAAGCTCTGGGTGCACTGCAGGAGCGATCCTGGGTGCATGGTGCCACCCAGCCCTGCGCACTGTGCGTCGGCACCTCTCACACACCCCTAGTAACAGCCCTGTCCAGAAGCTTATTGGTTGGTACTTTACCTCTCTCCAAGCTTTGATAAATTTCCCCCATAGTCTGGTAATGAACTCATGGCTTTACTAGTGCTTTCAAAGATTATGGGCCTGACAGCTGTACACACAGCAGCTGTGTGCTGGGAGTAAACATGCTAATGCTGCAGAAGGTATCTTGTGCAAATAGACGCCTCCTGTAATCTATTCTAAACCGATGCTGCATCAATCGGAACTGAGATGCCGGAGCTTTCACAACTGCGTACATAATTGCAGAGACCACGCCCAGAAAGCAGTCGTGACACACCTGCGTTTCAGTCACCACCTCCCCATTACCTCCCACAAATGGTCTCTTCTTGTCAATCATTTTGCGAATAAATTCTCAATGTGACCATCCGTATATACACATGTGCAGTATGAAAAACATTGCCCAACAGAGTAAACATTGGAGTCGCCTCCTGAGTCAGGCCCTTATTCCAGTACTAGTTAATTACCAGACTATAACTTTACCTAGTACTAGTTCCTTACCAGAGTATGGGCCTGATTCAGTAAGGAACTCAAATTGCAAAGCTGCACACGCAGGCTATAGATATGATGTATGCACGCAGGCTATAGATATGATGTATGCACGCAGGCTATAGATATGATGTATGCACGCAGGCTATAGATATGATGTATGCACGCAGGCTATAGATATGATGTATGCACACAGGCTAAAGATATGAGGTATGCACACAGGCTATAGATATGATGTATGCACGCAGGCTATAGATATGATGTATGCACGCAGGCTATAGATCAGGCTTGCCTACCCTCCCGATTTGGTCGGGAGCCTCCCGAATATCGGGTGCCGCTCCCGACCCCCCGGAAAGGCAGGCAAGCCTCCCGGCTGCCGCCTACCCCCCCAGACTAATAGTAAAAACCCCCGCTGGCGGGGGTCCCGATGACGCGATTCGCGCTGAATCGCGTCATCGTGCTCCGCCCCCTGCTTCACAATGCCTTTTTTCCGGCATTGTGAAGAGGGGGCGGAGCCACGATGACGCATTGACAGCACGCCCCCTTTGGTGGGCGTGCCAGGGGCGTGCCTCCCTGACGGGGGCGTTCCCACGGGAACGCCTCCCGTCAAAAGCCGGCCCACTGACATCACTAGTGATGTCAGTGGGAGTGATTTTGGCTCTGATAGAGCCAAAATCACTCCGGAGCTTGCGGTTGAAAACCTCAACCGCAGGCTCCGGCTCGCAAATTCAAGACCATCGCGACCATCACAATGCACGCTCGTATAGCCTGTGGGTGGTGACCCACAGCTATACGAGCGTCCAGGAGGACGCTCCATGAAAATGGAGCCCGGCCCTCATTCAGAGCGTGCGCTCTGCTCAGAGCGTACGGCTCTGAATGAGGGCCTATAACTTTACCAAGTACTAGCTCATTACCAGACTATAAGCCTGATTCAGCAAGGATCGTAATATAGAGTACGCCCACAGTTTTACTACGCATTTATGCTAATCCATAGCGATCGCTATGCCGCCGTATCACTACATAACAACGCCCACTTCACCTACACGCACATTTGTAATGTTTAGCAAGACTGCAAAAACATCAGTACAATCGAGTACCATCGAAGCCTCACACACATTTAAGACAGGTCAGACCTTACTCAGGAATTGCTTACTTCAGCGCACACTATCAGGCCTCAGGCTGCGTAGGGCATCGCAACGGCTAATTTATGCACGCCCCTGCCACGGCGTTGAAATGTACTGGCACGTCTGCGTTCGGCTGACCCCCCCCCCCATCACCCACAAATGGCACTTCCTGTCAATCACTCTGTGATGGGTCTGTGTAGTCACTGCGATTGCAGTCCCGATCACAGTGGCCGGTTTGCGCACGCACAATGCAATGCATACACAGAATGCAACAATCGGACAATTGCATGCGTATAAGCAACTGCGTTCCTTGCTGAATCAGGCCCTATAACTTTACCCAGTACTAGTTCATTACCATACTATAACTTTACCCAGTACTAGCTCTTTACCAGACTATGAAGCTCATTCAGAGCCGGTCGCTGCTGGTGGCCGCTCGCTCTGAATGTGGGCGTTTGTTTTTTTGGTTTTTTTTATCTCCGGCCACTCGCAAAGCTGTGGGTGACCACCCACAGCTTGTGCAAGCAGGCTGGAGACAGTTACGATTATCGCGACCATTGGGCTTGTGACGAGACCCTGGGGTAGGGTCTAGCTGCCCTCCTACAAACGCCAGGCGTTCCTAAGGGAACGCCTGCGTTTGTCCAGCCGCCACCCCCATACCCGCCCACAAAACGGGGTGAGCTGTCAATCAACATCGACAGCTGCCCCGTCTTGTTGCGAGCCCCCGTAGCGACTGACCTTCAGTCGCTCAGCGGGGCATGCGCACGCCGGACGCGGGCATGCGCAGTGGGCAACCATTGGGCCGCTTGCGAGCGGCTCTGAACGGGCCCTATAACTTTACCCAGTACTAGCTCATTACCAGAATATAACTTTACCCAGTACTAGCTCATTACCAGACTATAACTTTACCCAGTACTAGCTCATTACCAGACTATAACTTTACCCAGTACTAGCTCATTACCAGACTATGGCCCTGATTCAGAGCCGGACGCCACCCACAGCATATACGAGCGTGCAAAATGATGGTCGCGATGGTCTTGACCATCGGAACTGCGAGTAAAAGCCTGCGGTCGGGTTTTTCAACCGCAAGGCCAGGAGTGATTTTGGCTCTATCAGAGCCAAAATCACTCCCACTGACATCACTAGTGATGTCAGTAGGGCCGGCTTCAGACGGTAGGCGTTCACTTGGGAACGCCTCCGTCTGGCAGGCACGCCCCCGGCACGCCCACCAAAGGGGGCATGCTGTCAGTCACCATCGACAGCACGCCCCCTTTGATGAGACACTCCGAGCGAAGGAAAGTCCTTCGCTCGTCGGGTCTCGCGCATGCGCACGACGGAGCTCCCTCCGTCGTGCGCATGCGCAGTGGGGAACATCAACCCACTTGCCAGCGTACGAGTATACCCGTATTTTAAAGTGGCAATCATATTTAAAAAGACTGCCGATTTAAAAATATGGGAACACTTGCAGCAATTCCCGTTTCGGCTGCAGCTCGCAACCTATTACATAAGCCCCTAAAACTTTACCAAGTATTAGGCTCTGATTCAGAGGCGCTTGCTGTTTGCGAGCGCTCGCTCTGAATCAGGGTGGGACGGGGTTTTTTTATCACTGGCCTCCAGGCCGCTCGCTAAGCTGTGGGTAACCACCCACAGCTTTAGTGGGCAGCTTGGCGATGGTCGCGATTATCGCGAACATCAGGTTTGCGACGAGACCCTTGTGGTAGGGTCTCGTCCTCCGCAAGCCCCAGTGAACTTCCTGCTCTAATAAAGCAGGAGGTTCACTACTAACATCACTGGTGATGTCAGTAGGGCCGCCCACAATTGGCAGGCGTTCCTTCAGGAACGCCTCCATTTGTCCAGCCACCCCCCCTGCACGCCTACAAAATGGGGTGAACTGTCAATCACAATCGACAGCCGCCCGGTCTTGTAGTGAGTCCCGCAGCGAGTGAAAATTCACTTGCTACAGGGCTCGCGTGCACGCTGTCCGGCCATCGACCCTCTTGCGAGCGATATGTGCTCGCGAGCGGGTTTGAATCAGGCCCTTAGTTCGTTACCAGACTATGGGCCTGATTCAGAGCCGTTCGCTATTTGTGGTCGTTCGTTCAAAAACAAGGGGTGGCTATTCAAATGATCCGTTCGCACATTGCAGTCTGTTCACACCTCTAAGTCTGAACGAGCGAGCAAAACATACGCTCGTTTATTTGTTAAAAACGCCCCCTGGCCGCTCGCACCATACGTCATGTCCGCTATTTATTAGATTAATCGAGTACATCGACCAGCGTATGAACTGCTCGCTATTCTTGTGGTTGGTTTTTTCAACCGCTATTTCGCGACCAGTTCTGCCTATAAAATAACCCAGTGACGTGGTCAATGACGCTGCTGTATTAATTATGCACACCCATAAAACGCCCGTTTTGACCTTTAAGCACGCCTGCGTTCGGATCTCCACTCCCCGTTTTCAAGCACCTTCCCCTGTTACCACCCACATACGCCTCATTCTGTCACTCAAAATAGCAGGCATTCGCTATATTGCGAGCACATGAATTTCGGCCGCACTGACTGGTTCGCGCATGCGTATAACGATCCGTACGCATGCGCAGATGTGCGAACATCGCTCGGAACGAGCGTACTGCCGCTAGCGAGTGGCTCTGAATGAGGGCCTATAACTTTACCTAGTACTAGCCCATTACCAGGCTATAAATTTACCTAGTATTAGTTCATTACCAGACTATGGTCCTCATTCAAACCCGGTCGCAAGCGCTGAGCGCTCGCAACCTGGTCGATGTTTAGGCCCTGCGCACGCGCAGCGGCCGCACTGCGCGTGCGCAAGCCCGGAGCGAGAGAGAAACTCTCTCACTCCGGAGCTCACTACAAAAGGGCCGGCTGTCGATGTTGATCGACAGCTCGGCCCGTTTTGTAGGCGTGGCGGGGGGGTGATGCAGTGATGTCAGTGGGGAGCTTCCTGCTCGATCAGAGCAGGAAGCTCCCTGGGGCTTGCGGTTGCCGAGACCCAACCTTAGGGTCTCGTCGCAAGCCCCGATGGTCGCGATGGTCTTGACCATCGCCACCATCAACCTGGTCGGTCGCTAAAGCTGTGGGTGGTAACCCACAGCTTAGCTAGCGACCAGGAGGCCGCACTTAAACATACAAGCGGCCGCCTTCATTCAGAACGAGCGCTCGCTTCTTGCGAGTGCCTCTGAATGAGGGCCTATAACTTTGCCTAGTACTAGCCCATTACCAGACTATGGACCTGATTCAGACCTGATCGCTAAGGGGCGATCGCTCGCAGGCGGCCGATTGTTGCAAACTGAGCATGCGCATTAGTCGCAGTGCGTGTGTGTAAACCACTCACTGCGATCAGGAATAGAGCGCTCGTAGCACAAAGGCAGATCGCTCCTTTGAGTGACAGATAGTGCCGTTTGTGGGTGGTAACAGGGGACTGTGCTTGTAAACGGGGGAGTGGTAGTGCGAACGCAGGCGTGTCTGGCCTTCATAACGGCGTTTTATGGGTGTGCATAATTTCAAAGCTGGGTCATTGTACGCGTCACCTGGCATCTTTTTTTGACTGAAGCATTCTCATTACTTGCGGGAGCCAAGGCCTACCCTAAGCCGCGCGAGTGCTTCCGATGGCTCTCGATGTTACCGATGGTCTTATTCACTTCCTGGATATGACGTCGGCGAGAGTAGAGGGGGCGGTATTACACGAGCTTGCGAGCGCTTAGGCACTGCTCGCTAACACATAAAGGGCGTCCTGTAACATTGCCTTGCGAACGTGGTTTTTGCATGCTGGGCCCCATTTTGGATGTGAGTGATCGCATCTAGCAAGAGGCTCTGAATGAACTCCTATAACTTTAGCTAGTACTAGCGCATAACCAGACTATTGACCTCACTCAGAGGCGGTCGCACGGGAGCGATAGGTCACACCCAAAGTGATCGAGAATATGCAAAACGAGCGCTCAGTCGCAACGCACGTCGTAAGCGCGGAAACACCCACAACAATGAAAGCACACCTCCTATCTCTACGGCCTAATTCAGAGTCGGTCGCAGGCGGCAACCTACGTCAGCACGATTAACACCTGTTACATTGTTAATTGCCTACAAACATCGGTTGAGGCAGAAACCATCGCCAGCACTCGCAATGCTTAACGTAGACCCTGGGCTACCCTTAGCTCTGCGAGCAGTAGCGTCGTTATTGCAACGAGATGACGTGTGTGATGACTCGCTCAGTAATATATGCACGCCCTTAAAAAGCCCTTTTTAAGGTCAACTACGCCTGCGTGCGCACCACCACACCCCCGTTCACAAGCACCTTCCTCTGTAACCACCCACAAACAGCACGAAATGTCAATCACAGCTACGACCTCGTAGTGACTAGCGAGCAAGAGGATTGCGGTCGGGAAGACAGGTTTGCGCACGCGCACTGCCATGTAAACGCATGCGCAGTTGAAAAAAACATCGCTCGCTACAACAAATCGCTCCGTGCGACCGCCTCTGAATGAGTACCTATAACTTTACCTAGTACTAGCGCATTACCAGACTATGGACCTCATTCAGAGCAGCTCGCAAAATGTGAGCTCGCTCTGAATAAGGGCGGCCGCTTTTCTTTTGAAAGGCTTTAGTGAGTGACTAGGTGATGGTCACGATGGTCGAGACCATCGCGACCATCGGGGCTTGCGACGAGACCCTTGGGGTCGGGTCTCGTCTACCGCAAGCCCCAGGCAGCTTCCTGCTCTAACAGAGCAGGAAGCTACTTACAGACATCACTGCTGATGTCAGTAGGGCCGCCTACAAATGGCAGGCGTTCCTTCAGGAACCCCTCCGTTTGTCCGGCCACCTCTCCTCCCCGCCTACAAAACAGGACGAGCTGTCAATCGACAGCCGCCCCTATTGTAGCGAGCCCCAGAGCGAGTGAATTTGTCACTCGCTCCGGAGCTAGCGCATGCGTACTGCGGCCGCTGCGCGTGCGCAGGGCCTCACCATCGGCCTGCTTGCCAGCGGGTCTGAATGAAGTCCTATAACTTTACCTAGTACTAGCTCATTACCAGACTATAACTTTACCTAGTACTAGCTCATTACCAGACTATAACTTTACCTAGTACTAGCTCATTACCAGACTATAACTTTACCTAGTACTAGCTCATTACCAGACTATAACTTTACCTAGTACTAGCTCATTACCAGACTATAACTTTACCTAGTACTAGCTCATTATCAGACTATAACTTTACCTAGTACTAGCTCATTACCAGACTATAACTTTACCTAGTACTAGCTCATTACCAGACTATAACTTTACCTAGTACTAGCGCATTACCAGACTATAACTTTACCTAGTACTAGTGCATTACCAGACTATGGCCCTCATCCAGAGGCGCTCGCAAGAAGCAAGCGCTCGTTCTGAATGAGGGCGGCCGCTTCATTTTTGAAGTGCGGCCTCCTGGTCGTTAGGTAAGCTGTGGGTTACCACCCACAGTTTAACGACCGACCAGGTTGTTGATTGCGATGGTGAACACCATCGCGACCATCGGGGCTTGCGACGAGACCCTAAGGTTGGATCTCGGCAGCCACAAGCGAAAGAGCAGGAAACTCCCCACTGACATCACTGATGATGTCAGTGTGGCCGCCCACAAAACGGTAGGCGCCTCCATTTTGGAAACCACCCCCCCGGCCCGCCTACAAAACGGGGTGAGCTGTCGACAGCCACCCCTTTTGTAGAGAGCTCTGGAGCTAGAGAATTTCTCTCTCGCTCCGGGGCTTGCGCGCGCGCAGTACAGCCGCTGCGCGTGCGCAGGGCTATCGACCCGGTTGCGAGCACATCGGTGCTTGCGACCGGGTCTGAATAAGACCCTATAACTTTACCTAGTACTAGCGCATTACCATAATATAACTTTACCTAGTACTAGCTCATTACCAGACTATGGGCCTGATTCAGAGCCGTTCGCTATTTGTGGTCGTTCGTTCAAAAACAAGGGGTGGCTATTCAAATGATCCGTTCGCAAATTGCAGTCTGTTCCCACCTCTAAGTCTGAACGAGCGAGCAAAACATACGCTCGTTTATTTGATAAAAACGCCCCCTGGCCGCACGCACCATACGTCATGTCCGCTATTTATTAGATTAATCGAGTACATCGTACAGCGTATGAACTGCTCGCTATTCTTGTGGTTGGTGTTTTCAACCGCTATTTTGCGAGCAGTTCTGAGTTAAAAAAAACCAAGTGACGTGGTCAATGACGCTGCTGTATTAATTATGCACTCCCTTAAAACGCCCGTTTTGACCTTTAAGCACGCCTGCGTTCGGATCTCCACTCCCCGTTTTCAAGCACCTTCCCCTGTTACCACCCACATACGCCTCATTCTGTCACTCAAAATAGCAGGCCCTCGCTATATTGCGTACCAACGATTTTCGGCCGCACTGACTGGTTCGCGCATGCGTACTAAAAACCGTACGCATGCGCAGATGTGCGAACATCGCTCGGAACGAGCTTACTGCCGCTAGCGAGTGGCTCTGAATGAGGGCCAATAACTTTATCAAGTATTAGTTCATTACCAGACTGTACTTTACCAAGTTCTAGTTGTATACCAGTCTACAGCCCAAGCACTAGTTAATTACCAGACTGTGGCCCAAATGTAGCAATCTGCGAGGTGCAGGCATTGGCAAGATACTGGAGATGTGGGCTGCTAGATTTAAAGCAGCAATTTTTAAAAAAATATATATGACCACTTTAAAACTAGCAGCTACATTGTCGTGGTGTCGCTGTGTCCCACATCTCACAGGCTATTACATTTGGTCCTATAACTTTATCCCGTTACCAGAATACAACTTTATCCAGTTCATTGGCAGACTATGGGCATGATTCAGAGGTGGACACTAATGCAGCCGTGGTTGTGATCGCAGTGGCGATAATATGCAAATGCTAATTTCAGTGAACTAGTGTGCGCCAGACAGTGCAAGCCCTGAGACGCCCACTTTCAATGCCAGAGAACAGAGCAAATCCGCTGGTGGTTCCAAAACACTCCACCATCTATGCAACATCATGTCCACCATCGACACTTGCACCAGCCTATGGCAGTGTCTCCTTCTGAACTGCGGCTAAACATGGCCTCTGTGGCTGCGGCTCTGCATCTGGGAATGTAGCCGCATTCACTGACGTGCCCGCAGAACTCCTATAAAACGCCCATGAGATGGCACTTCATGCCACCTCCCAGTAACCCCCCCGGAAACCCCCATCTGTTTGCCTCAACAGTTCTAATTCAGGATTTTTTGAGCATGCGCACCAGCAAATTATCCCTCAACTGCACAAACATCATCATTGAGTCCTATGACTTTATTCAGTACTTGTTCATAAGTACACTATGGGCCTGATTCAGAGCCGCTCGTTCGCTCCGAGCGATGTTTGCCCAACTGCGCATGCGTACGGATCGTTATACGCATGCGCAAACCAGTCAGTGCGGTCGAAATTCATGTGCTCGCAAAATAGCGAATGCCTGATCATTTGAGTGACAGAAAGAGGCGTATGTGGGTGGTAACAGGGGAAGGTGCTTGAAAACGGGGAGTGGAGATCCGAACGCAGGCGTGCTTAAAGGTCAAAACGGGCGTTTTATGGGTGTGCATAATTAAAACAGCAGCATCATTGACCGCGTCACTGGGTTTTTTGATAGTCAGAACTGCTCGCAAAATTGTGGTAGGAAAAACCAACCACAAGAATAGCGAGCAGTTCATGCGCTGGTCGATGTACTCGATTAATCTAATAAATAGCGGACATGACGTAGGATGCGAGCGGCCAGGGGGCGTATTTTTTCAAAAAACGACCGCAAGTTTTGTTCGCTCGTTCAGACCTAGAGGCGTGAACAGACCGCAAAGAGCGAACGGTTGATTTGAATAGCCACCCCTATTTTCTGGACGAACGAGCGCTAATTGCGTCCGGCTCTGAATCAGGGCCTAAGACTTTATCTAGTACCGGTTCATAAACAGACTATGCAAAAATTTAATAGTAGTACATGCAAAACACGCCTGATTTTGCATGTATTAATATTAGCCTTACCAATCTTTAGTGAATATTCCCCTAACATATTATTCAATACTAACTAACAAACTGACTTTAACAGCTCTGGTATAGCTCTGGCCTGTGACACTCCCTTAACACGCCCATGACACTCCCATAAGAAGCCCATGACACCGTTTTAAGAGAGGAGGGGGCCTGTGTGCAGCCTCCGTTTGGACCCCCTCCTCTCTGTCAGTACACTGAGGGCCTGAACGTAGATTCCCGATGTTCGGGAATCTGTGCAGGCGTCGTTCAGCGCATGTGCAGAACGGGTATGTGATCACGCTCGCAGACTTGCAGAAGACTGCTGCCATTTGATGGCAGGGAGGGGGCAGCAATGGCCTCCGTTTCCTGAAACGGAGGCATGTCGCCGCCTTTGGAGGGGAGGGAAGAGGCCATGATCTCCATCAGCTGACAGAGATTTCCTGGCCTCTTCCATCAACTGCGTCGGGTGGCTGCGTGACCCCATGGGTCACCTTAGCAGGCCGATGTTACACAGATTATCCAACACAGCTCGGACAACCCAGCTCGCATAAGTAATGCACGGAGTGAACCGGCCACTGCCAACGGGACTGCGATGGCAGTAACTACGCAGACCCATCGCAGAGTGATTGACAGGAAAGTGCCGCCTGTGGGTGGTGATGGGGTGGGTGCATTAATTATCCACTGCGATGGCCTATGCAGGTCTCATAGCGTGCGATGAAGTTAGCAATATCTGAGCAAGGTCAGAGCTTGTGCAAGTGTGCGCGAGGCTGCGATGGTACTCTATTGTACCGATGGTTTTGCAGTCTTGCTAAACATTACGGATGTGTGTAAGGCAAAGTGGGCGTCCCTGTGTAGTGATGCGAGGGCATAGCGAACGCAATGGATTAGCATACTATCACAGTTGAACTGCGTGCGTAATCGCTATTGCATTCGCAGTTGCGTTCCGTAGTGAATCAGGTCAGCATGGATCTCTATTGCGATTGCGGCTGTGAAAATATGCTAATGTCTGCAACCACTTAGCCAGCATAGAGACCCCCACTACCACTTTCTCACATCCGTAATACCTCGCAGTCCTGTGTACACATTGGTAGCATCGAGTAACATCGGCCCCTCGTGCAGAATTACAGCAAGCCTGCCCTGTCTCAGAAATTGCAAGTCTGGTCGTAACACAGTGTGTAGTGGAGCTGCGTATGCCATCGCAGTGGCTAATTTATGCCCCCCCATGTAACGGCGTTCAAAACGGACTAGCATGCCTGCGTTTCTCGGACCACTCCGCTTTCACCACCTCCAAATGCTGACGTCCCATCACTCACTCTCCAATGGATTTCTTTCTGTGGTCCTCATTCAGCAGTGCACTGCTGAACGCAGATTCCCGATGATGTGCAGTACGGGTCCTACATATACGTACGCAGAGCGGCAGCTGACTGTCAGTGATTGACAATCTGCTGCCGTTTGTGGGCGGGGAGGGGGCGGCGATGGCCACCATTTCCCGAAATGGAGGCGTGTCACTGGCGTTGGGGGGGGGAGTGAAGAGGCCAGGATCTCTGTCGGCTGACGGAGATTTCCTGGCTTCTCCCTCTCATCTGCGGCGGCCGGCTGCGTGACCCTGTAGGTCACCTTAGCCGGCCGATGTTCCGTAGATTGTCCGATGCTGCGTTGTATAAGTAATGCGGCATGAGGCGTGATACTGCATTACCATATCTGCACAGACAGAATTGCAAAGCAGCTTTGCAATTCCTTTCCGAAGCTGAATAAGGCCCTGTGTGCGTAATCGCAGTGAAATCGCAATGCTGTCCTGCGTACGCACACTGCAGTGCACGCACATGAGCAGTACGCACCATTGGCCGATCTGCATATGCGGTTGCAATTGCGATTTATGCTGAATCAGGCCCTCTGTCGCCAAGAGGCGAATTCACCAAACTCCACTTCAACAGAGTATAAATCACTCAACAGTAGAATTTCTTAATTAAGAATCTGAGTTAATGTGACACAACGTCATTGCTCATTATCAACATATCCAGCACTAGGCAATCAACAAGTATATTCGCAGAATACTAGTTCCACAAGTAGTAGTTTAGCAACACAACCAAGAAATCACTCAGGGCCCGATTCAGAACCGCTGGCTAGGATGCGTTTGCACGCAGCCAGTCGATGTTTGCATTCTGCGCATGCGTACGCATCGTAGTGCGCATGTGCGAACCAGTCCGAGTGATCGGGAAGCGTTTGCTCGCTGCGCATAGACAGCCTGGCTGATTGAGTGACAGGAGAAGCCGTTTGTGGGTGGTGTCAGGGGCTGGGCACTAGAAATGGGGGAGTGGAGGTGTGAACTCAGGCTTGCCTGAGCGTCTTAACGCTGTTTCAGAGGCGTTCATAATTAAGACGCAGCGTCATAGTACACGTCACTTGACTGAATTTTACACTGAAGCACTCGCAGTAGGTTATGGCCAACCTCGAGCGCTGCGTTCGCTTCCGATGGTACCCAATGTACCGATGGCTGCATACACTTCCTGGAGATGACGTGTGCAAGTGGGCGTCTTAAGACAGGCTGGTGGGCATCTGCATAAACAATGCGATCGCAAGCAAAGACATAGTGGGCGTGCTAATGCCTTACCGTGCAATCGCCTGCCTTGCTATGGGTTGGCCGGATTTGCATAGGCTGGCTGTGTGCGAACGCATCTAGCGAATGGGTCTGAATCGAGCCCTCAGTGCTTGCTCACAACCCAGATAATTATCTTATTACCCAGCTATGAAACCACCTATACATTAATACACAGCATAAATTCATTATAGTTTGAAGCCACCCATCCCTCATTAACAAGACAATTACATAACACAGCTTAAGTAACTATGAAAATGGAATCACCAATTTTTAACTCTCACACAAGACTCAAACTTATCACCCACTCCCATTACTCATTAACCTGAGCATGAATTCCACCGTCTCTAACCCATTTACCAGACTATAAACAACACATCTCTAGCCATTTATAAGGACGATAAAATTACCAAATGCTAGTTCTCTAACCAGACAGTGAATTAATATAACATTAATTTGTAAACTCAATATCCATCCTTTGAATTTATCAAGTTTCCATTAACCAGACCATTAAATGAACCAGCTTTATCCCAGTAACCACACTGTAAAATCACCACATGTCAACTGATTAACTAGACAATGACACCAACACATTAACCAAACTATGAAAATACCTAGGAAGACCTCATCCACCAGACTTTAAAACACCCAGTACTAAATGAATAACCAGACAATGATATAACTAACATGTAATCTTTCATCTTACTCATTAACAAAACCATAAAATTACCCATCTGACACTCGTTAACCAGCTCTTTAATTTGTTAAACACATTATAAAACCACAGATTTTTAACTAATACCCCTTTTCCACCAAAAACCCTGGTCCGATCCGTTTACACTGCACCTTCGATCTGGGTTATTCCCAGGTCAGCACCATTCACACTGAACCCAGGTCTGCCCTGCTAAACTTATGAGGTCATAAAAAGTGGGAGTTGACTGCTCCACAACCACCAATCAGCTCATTTTAGGCATGACGCAGGTCAGATAACCTGGATTGCGCCGTTTACACTGCACCATTACCATCCTGGGCCTGACCCTGGTAGCTACCTGGGTGGATTGCCGGGTTATTTTTCAGGGACCCTTTTCCATTGTGCCGCGACCTGGGTAGACCCAGCAAAAACCCGGGTTAACGCAGCAGTGGAAAAGGGGTATTACTAATGCGATTATGAAATAGCTCATCAAAAACTCAGTAACAAGACGATGGGAAAAAACAAATCTAACTTATTAACCGGACTATGAAATAATTCAGTAACTATTCAATTAAATCACTCAGCTACATCCCACTAGTCACTCAATCTCCACACTATAAAATTGCATATCTTAAATATATTAACAAAACTAAAGGCCCCCATACATTAGAGATTGATTGCAGCAATCGTGCAATTTGCAATCGATTGTCTATAAAAATCTTTCCCTTTTTCAATCGATTGCAGATTGCAGAATTGCCACAATCGGTTGAAAAAGGGAAAGCTTTTCATACACAATCGATTGCAAATTGCACGATTGCTGCAATCAATCTCTGATGTATGGGGGTCTTTAGGAACCACCCATCTTCTATAACAATAAAGACACAATGAGCCAACCATCAACCATAACAATACTGGCTATGAAATCACTATTCTCTTAAACCTGCCACACATTTTAAGATCATTCCAGCCACCTGACTAGTTGGCTGGTTGGAATTAAAATCTGGTAATGTATGGGAGCAAATGGACAATTGTTAAATCGGTTTCATTTAATCTTAAGGAGTTTATGAGCAAACTTCCAAATGTCGTTTGCTCCCATACATTACCGAATTTTCGTTACAACTATTTGGCTGGTCGGAATAATAATCTTGTTATGTGTGGCCAGTTTTACTCCTTAACCAAACTATGAAATCACTCTTAACATAATTAATCATGCTATGAAATTACCCAGCTTTATATAAGTGAACTAAAAAAAAATCATCTACTGTATATCTATTTCATGAAGCAGACTAGGAAATCAATTATTTCCAATAAACTAACTAGACTATGAAATTTTGTATATCTAACTTATTATCCAGACTATCAAGTGACCCATTTATAACATTAACCAATATGAAATCACACAGTTCTAACTTCTCAGCCTAAGAAGTCAATCATTTCTAACTCATTAACCAAGTAAAATGACGTAGAACACAAAGTGCTTCATACCATATATTGAAAGAAATTTTCAAGTTCATAAACACTGTCCAATAACCAATGATCTTTCATATACTCAATGCAATGGATATTATTTGATTTAGATGTGGGGCACTTTTGTGTTGTTAAAACTATAGGTTTGGAGGGTTTACGTAGACATAGTTACATTTATTTATTAACAGTTTCTTATATAGCGCAACATATGGATCGCCATCTCTAAATACTATGTGGTCCCTCATCTCTCAGTACCTAAAGTATGGAATAACCCAACTCTCAGTAACTAGACTATGAATCACTCATCTCTCAGTAACCAGACTATGTGAAGTGGAATCCCCTTTCTCACAGTACCCACACTGGGGGATCCCCCATCTCTTGGTAACCAGACTGTGGGATCCTCCATTTCTTGATACCCAGACTGTGGGATACCCATCTCACAGTACCCACACTGTGGGATCCCCCATCTCTTGGTAACCAGACTGTGAGATCCCCCATCTCTTGGTACCCAGTCAGTGGGATCCCCCATGTCTTGGTAACAACACTGTGCTACCCCCATCTCTCGGTATCCAGACTGTGGGAGCCCCATCTCCCAGTACCTGGACTGTGGGGTCCCCAATCTCTTGGTACCCAGTCTGTGGGATCCCCCATGTCTTGGTAACAACACTGTGCTACCCCCATCTCTCGATATTTAGACTGTGGGAGCCCCATCTCTCAGTACCTGGACTGTGGGGTCCCCAATCTCTTGGTACCCAGACTGTGAAGCACCCCATCTCTTGGTACTCGGACAGTGGGGCACCCCATCTCTCTGTACCCAGACAGTGGGGCACCCCATCTCTCTGTACCCAGACAGTGGGGCACCCCATCTCTCTGTACCCAGACAGTGGGGCACCCCATCTCTCTGTACCCAGACAGTGGGGCACCCCATCTCTCTGTACCCAGACAGTGGGGCACCCCATCTCTCTGTACCCAGACAGTGGGGCACCCCATCTCTCTGTACCCAGACAGTGGGGCACCCCATCTCTCTGTACCCAGACAGTGGGGCACCCCATCTCTCTGTACCCAGACAGTGGGGCACCCCATCTCTCTGTACCCAGACAGTGGGGCACCCCATCTCTCTGTACCCAGACAGTGGGGCACCCCATCTCTTGGTACTTGGACAGTGGGGCACCCCATCTCTCTGTACCCAGACAGTAGAGCTCCCCATCTAGCTATACCCAGACAGTGAAGCACATCATCTCTTGGTACCCAGACTGTGGGATACCCTATATTTCAGTACCTAGGCTATGGAATCACCCATATCTCAGTTACTGGGCTACATGATCCCCAATCTATGGAACTTGTTGAACAAGCAGACCATGGATGCAGCCAGAACCAGATACATATACATATACAGGGCGCCCGGTAACAGTAATGTCCCTTGATATTATTGCTATCCTCACCCAGCAGAGGTCACTCCCTCCCCGGGCATCTCTCCCCCCGCTCACCGCTGGGCTCCGGTCTTCCCGGGGACCTGCTTCGGGTCTGAGCTGCGGGCAGCGCCGGGCGGCTCATCTGAATGCAGGCGTCGTGTACCGGGTGTACTGGTGACCCGGCGACTCCCAGTATCCGCGTGTAGCGGGCGCCCGGTGCTGTCCCTGGTGCTGCAGAGGATCCGGATACTCCCACAATGCACCGCGGCCACTGCACTGACGTCACAGCCTGCAACACACCCACTGACACAATGTACCTCACAACCCTGACACAATGTAACACAACCTTCACCCAATGTGCCACAGCCCTGACTGACACAATGTAACACAGAATCCTGACACAATGTAACACAGCTTTCACCCAATGTGCCACAGCCCTGACTGACACAATGTAACACACAATCCTGACACAATGTACCTCACAACCCTGACACAATGTAACACAACCTTCACCCAATGTGCCACAGCCCTGACTGACACAATGTAACACACAATCCTGACACAATGTAACACAACCTTCACCCAATGTGCCACAGCCCTGACTGACACAATGTAATACACAATCCTGACACAATGTACCTCACAACCCTGACACAATGTAACACAACCTTCACCCAATGTGCCACAGCCCTGACTGACACAATGTAACACACAACCCTAACACAATGTAACATATAACCCTAACACAATGTAACACCACCTTCACCCAATGTGACACAGCCCTGCTGACTGACACAATGTAACACACAACCCTAACACAATGTAACACATAACCCTAACACAATGTAACACAACCTTCACCCAATGTGACACAGCCCTGACTGACACAATGTAACACACAACCCTAAAACAATGTAACACATAACCCTAATACAATGTAACACAACCTTCCTCCAATGTGACACAGCCCTGACATAGTGTAACTTAACCACCTTCACCCAATGTGACACAGCCCTGACTGACACAATGTAACACACAATCCTGACACAATGTAACACAGCTTTCACCCATTGTGGCACAGCCCTAACTGATACATTGTGTTAGGGTTGTGTGTTACATTGTATCAGTTAGGGTTATGCCACAATGGGTGAAAGCTGTGTTACATTGTGTCAGGATTGTGTGTTACATTGTGTCAGTCAGGGCTGTGTCACATTGGGTGAAGGTGGTGTTACATTGTGTTAGGGTATGTAACACACAACCCTAACACAATGTAACATATAACCCTAACACAATGTAACACCACCTTCACCCAATGTGACACAGCCCTGCTGACTGACACAATGTAACACACAACCCTAACACAATGTAACACATAACCCTAACACAATGTAACACAACCTTCACCCAATGTGACACAGCCCTGACTGACACAATGTAACACACAACCCTAACACAATGTAACACATAACCCTAACACAATGTAACACAACCTTCACCCAATGTGACACAGCCCTGCTGACTGACACAATGTAACACACAACCCTAACACAATGTAACACATAACAATAAATTCTGACACTATGTAACACAACAATGACCGTTACATGCCTGCGTCTGGCTAGTAACCCCCCTGTTACCACCCAAAAACTCCCACCAACATTGCATCTGTGAGCAATTATGATCTGCGTCTTTGTGTGGCAACCATTGGGAAGCATGCGCAGTAAGACTCGGATGAATGGGAAGACTGAAAACATCAACCACTTGCGTACGACAATGCCACTGTGTCCACCTATCAATCAGGCTCAATGTAACACAACCTTGACGTAAAAATTGTTATACAACACTGATACCATGTGACATTACCCTTACTGACACAATGCCACACAAACCTGTTTGACACAATGGGATACAACTGTAACACAATTGTGACACAATGTGGCACAATCCTGGCTGTAATACAGCCCTGGCATAGTGCAATACAACCCTGACTGTCTTAATTAAATACTGCCTTGACAAAATGTATCACAAACCTGACACAATGTAGCACCTATCTGACTTACACAATGTAGCATATCACTGGCTGACACAATGTAACATAGCCCTAACACAATCAATTACAATCTTGACACAATGTAGCACAGTTGTACACAATTTAAGACAGCCCTGAGGGACATAATTTAACATCGCTCTATAAAATGTAACCCTGACTGACACAATGTACCACCACAATGTACCAATAAATGGGGTGCAGAGAGATGGGGTGCTCCACTGTCTGGGTACCAATAGAAGGGGAGCTCCACTCTCTGGGTACAGATAGAAGGGGAGCTCCACTGTCTGGGTACAGATAGAGGGTGAGCTCCACTGTCTGGGTACCGATAGAAGGGGAGCTCCACTGTCTGGGTACCGAAAGATGGGAAGCTCCACTGTCTGGGTACAGATAGAAGGGGAGCTCCACTGTCTGGGTACAGATAGAAGGGGAGCTCCACTGTCTGGGTACAGATAGAAGGGGAGCTCCACTGTCTGGGTACAGATAGAAGGGGAGCTCCACTGTCTGGGTACAGATAGAAGGGGAGCTCCACTGTCTGGGTACAGATAGAAGGGGAGCTCCACTGTCTGGGTACCGAAAGATGGGAAGCTCCACTGTCTGGGTACAGATAGAAGAGGTGCTCCACTGTCTGGATACAGAAAGATGGGGTGCTCCACTATCCGGGTACAGAGATGAGGAGCTCCACTGTCTGGGTATATTTAAAAGTGATTTTCCTTTATATTAGTAATTATAGAAGATTTAGCCACCCACTGTCGAAAATATCCACCCAGTCATCATCCACTTAACACATCCCCATATCCTGCTCCAAGATCTGCTCAAATTATTCTTTAAACGAGGACGCCAAAGTGGCCAGCAGCGAGTATAGAATAGAATAAAACCCTTACATCTAGAAATACAACGCTGCTCAGATGGTGTGGGCTGCCACATTTTATGAGGCTTACTGAGAAAGTGGATAAAATGACAAATTTGTAAAATGATGGCCTGACACCACCCAAAAGATGCTCTGACATGGGGGTTCACTATAGGAACACCTGAATAGTCCTGCTGCATGTATTTTGGGTGTTTAAATGATGTCAATAGCTGTTATTTTGCGTCTTTGAAATAGGATTAAGCAAGTTTTTTTGGGAAAAAAAGTAGTACCATCAAATTTGGGGTACCTGAAAATGGGTGCAAGCATCTTTTAAAGTGGATAATGTGAACTTTTAAAAAACGTGAAAAATCCGCCTTCCGCAACCACCTGCAAACTCAAAAACACCTGGCGCATACTTGGGGTCCCCCCCCTGAGTCTATTTCGCTAGTTTAGAAGTTCGTCCCCCAACTTTTTTTTTTTTTCGTCTACAAAATGAAAGTAGTTTTTGGGGGTGTCCTGCGGTACTTTTTTAAAAAATTTTTGGCACAGAATACCTTTGGGAGACTGTCCAAGGAGTGCAGGGTGGTTTTTGGAAGTTTGTACCCCAAAACCCCAATTCTGCACTTTATTATCGACACCTATTCATAGGTGAAAAGTTTTCGCAGGTTCTTTTGCATCGACTTTTCGCACATGTGAAAAGTCTCCGCAATTGAATACAGGGATAAGTTGAAACCGGCGAAAATTACTTAATCGGTGATACTTTTTTGCCGGTAATTGAATACAGCCATATGTCCTGTGGCTAAAGGTGCTAGTGACCATTCACAGCGTACAGATATTACAGAAGTATTCTCCTCTCATACCCCTTTCACTTCGCAAATGCCGGGTCGCACTCGGGATTTGTACACGTGTCCATCCCAGGTGCGACCCAGCTGAGACCCCTTTCAGATTAGTGGCACAACCCGGCAATAATGCCGGGTCGATGACGTTATCGCAATCACTGCTGAGCCGACGCTGGGAGATGAGATCATGTCCAAGCATTGGCTCTTCCTATGCAGTGAATGGGACCCGCATCGTTTCAACCCGGGTTACCCGTTCACACTGCACCGAAGCCAGGTTGAACTCGTGTTCGCTCAACCCAGGCTATTTCAACTGGGCTCTTTCACACTGCACAGTAACCCCAGACCATCCAACATGACCTGATCCAGTAGGTACAAAATGCTCTGCTCCTGGACTTCCCTCTTAATTTATGATTGCAGACACCTGTGGTGAAATACCTGTCTTATCAATTACCTAGTTCAACACAGGTGATGGCAATCATACATTAGTTGGGAAGTCCAGGAGCAGAGCATTATGTACCTGATGGAACGGGTCATGTTGGAGGGTAGGTAACCCAGGTTGCTGCGCGGGTTATTTGCTGGCAGTGTGAAAGGGGTATCAGAGTCAGAAGATGTACACATTTCAGGCTCACATGCACTGTTTTATCCCATTCTTACAGTCACAGCGCGCCGGACACCGGCATGCACTTACCGGGTCTGGCGGCACTGGTCTATGGCATGGCAGTGGGTGGGGAGTCCCCGGCGCCCGCTGCTGTGTAGTACTTCCTCACCCCGGCAGCATGGTACAGGCGGTCGCGGCTCCCTGCGGGAGCACGCGTCGACCTGACAGTACTTAAAGAGACACACATACTTCTTGGTGATGTCACAGTAGGCGGCTTATTCAAGCTCTGCCTATATAAGGAAGACCCTGGGAGCACTCCTGTGCCAGAGTATAGGCTCCATTACATTACTCCAGCGTTCCTGTGTTTTCTTTGTTACCTGCTCCTGACCTTGGCTTTGTCTGTGACTCCGATTTTGTCTGATCCCTGGTACTGCATTGATTATCCGGTTCTGACCTTGACTACCCTCTGTGACCTGCATACGTCTGCTCCCTGGTACCGATTTGTCCGTTTGGTTTTGCCCGGCCTGTTGACTACGCTGACAGTCTTCTCCATTACATCCAGAGTACAAAAGCACCTGTATAAGGGAACCTATTCTGAGGGCTGCGACCTGTATGTCAGACGCAGCCAAGTCCATACCTTCTTATGAGGGTCCCTGGAGAATACCGCTGGCACATTAGACTCCGCGCCTCAGAATTAGGTCACGCCAATCCCTAAATATGGGTTGCATCCATTATCTACCCGAGAGTTGCAACAGAATACTGTGGCCAACAAAAACATGGATGCTGCTGGTAATCTTTCACCACATGATTTGTTTGAGACCCTCATCGCCAGAGTTGAGAAACAAGAACAAGACCAGGCTCAGATTATACAATGTTTGCAAACGGTAATGCAACGAGTCGGTGTCGCTCAATCACCTCTGGTACAATCAGCTCCACCTCCCACAGTGACTATACAGACTGCAGGTGCTTCTGCACCAATAGGAATTCCGAATCCCTTGAAGTATGATGAGGATCCTAAAGGCTGCAGAGAATTTCTGAACCAGTGTGTCAGGATGCAGCCTGGGATCGTCCGTTACTCACATCTGCGATGGTGTCTTCAGGCTCCTAAGCATCCAGATGTCAGTCGTGGAGACAGGTAGTGGCTGTGTATTCTGCCCAGGGACTGCTAGAGCTTTCATGTGTGCATGCTGGTTGCTGCAGGTGCAGTCCTGGGTGCCGCCATGTTGGTTCACGTCATCTGATCAGTATTCTCCTATGGTAGTTTTGCGGTAGGTCAGCTAATGTCACTGGCCAATGACCAGCTACCAAGGGGTATTTTAGGGCACTTCCTGCAGCAGAAAGTTACCTGTACAACTTCGCCCCTATAGTGGTTTCTACTGTGGCTGCCTCTCTGGCTCCGCAGTGTTCCTTCCCAGTGAACCCTCTTTGTGACTACCACCGCTATTCAGCTATTCATTCCAAGCGCTGACTACCACTGCTGTTCAGTGTTTCATACCAAGTGCTGACTACCATCGATTCTCAGTGTTTCATACCAAGTGCTGACTACCATTGATTCCCAGTGTTTCATATCAAGTGCTGGCTACCATTGCCACTCAGCATCTCATACCAACTATCGATCATCATCGATTCTCAGTGCCTCATTCCAAGTGCTGACTACCATCAATTCTCAATGTCTTATACCAAGTGCTGGCTGCCATCGCCCCACGGCATCTTATACCAACTATCAATTACTATCGTCACTCAGCGTCTCATACCAAGTCCTGATTACCATTGCTATTCAGCATCCCATACCAGGTGCTGATTAACAGTGCAACTCACATATCAGTCTTTGGAGCATCATTCTTGCTCATCAGTGCTTTTATATAGTCCTCCCATATCTATCTCTGTGTTTTCTCCAGATACCTGCCTCAGGGTCCGTGACTTGTTCACTTGGTGCAGCGAAATCTACATCCCGCTAGGAGGGGTCAGTGGTGAATACCATCGAGTGGACTAGACTCCACGCCCTGGGGTAGGTCTCGCCAACACCTGGGAGAGACGTATGAAGAGGACGTATATATTGCCTTCCCATTTCCACTCACCCGCTACCCATAGCCCACTGGCCCAAGTTCCAGCAGTTTTAGCCTATATACTGTACATCTGGGCATGACACAGTGTTCGATCCAGTTCGAGGTCCAGGCGGCCAGTTTCTCTTCCAAAAGGATGAAAGTGGCTTATGTGATTTCATTACTGTCCGGTTAGGCATTGGCTTGGGCTTCTTTGCAATGGAAAGGAATGATTCTCTGGTCAACAGTAGCGCTGAGCTTCTAGCAGCTTTCCAGGAGGTTTTCGATGAGCCCGGGTGAGTATCCTCTGCAGGGTCAGCAATCCTGCAGTTGAAGCAGGGCAACCAATCTGCAGGACAGTGGGCCTGATTCAGAGCCGCTCGCTCTGACAGAGCGCTCGCTCTGAATCAGGGCCAGGCTTTTTTTTTGGATCGACCTCTTGGCCGCTCGCATAGCTGTGGGTGACCACCCACAGCTATTGCGAGCTGCCATGATGATGGTCGCGATGGTCAAGACCATCGCGACCATCGGGCTTGTGATGAGACCCTTGTGGTAGGGTCTCGTGGCCACAAGCCCCAGAGAGATTTCAGCTCTAACAGAGCCGAAATCTCTCCACTGACATCACTCATGATGACATCATGACATCAACATTCTCATGGGAACGCCTCCATTTGGGCAGCCACCCCCCTGGCCCACCCACCAAAGGGGCCTAGCTGGCCCACCCACCAAAGGGGCCTAGCTGACATCGACAGCTCGCCCCCTTTGGTGCGAGACCCAGAGCGACAGATTGCCCGTCGCTAGCCGGGTCTCGCGCATGCGCACGACGGAGCCGGCTCAGTCATGCGCATGCGCTGTGGACCACCATCGACCCGGTTGCGAGCGCTCAGCGCTTGCGACCGGGTCTGAATCAGGCCCAGTATGCAGTACAGTTTCGAACCCTTGCTTCGGAGTTAGGGTGGAACAACGAAGCCTTGGTCGCTGCATTCATGCAAGGACTGTCAGATCAAATGAAAGATGTACTCACATCCAGGGAATTGCCAGCTTCCTTGAATGACTTAATCTCCTTGTGTATCCGGGTGGATCCTTGCCACAGAGAGAGAGCACGAGAAAAGGAACAGTCTCGTTGCTTCAATTTCAAGCTTGCTCCATGTTTCACGGCACCAGTTGAACCTCCAGAAGAGGCAATGCAGATTGGAAAGTCTAGTCTTCCTGCCGCAGAGAGGGAGAGGAGGTTCAAGAATACTCTTTGTATTGTGGTGAACCAGATCATCTTCTCTCTGGCTGTCCAAGACATCTGGGAAATGAGAAGGCCTAATTGATCATGGGGTGGTCAGATTAGGTGCATTCCAACACACCCCAAAAGACAGTATTGCTTCTCCGTTTTCCAAACGATGTAACTCTGGTCCATGGAAATTCCTCTGAAGTCGTTTTCAAGTGTGCCACTACAAAACCCTCTTTGTATCATTGGAGTGGCTGGGAATAAGCTTCCTACAGCTACCATCCACTCTCAGGCGACACAGATTTCCATCTAAGTGGGCGATCTCCATCGGGAATTGATAGCGTTCTATATACTTTTTCCATATTTTTCGTTAAGAAGAAATATGGAGGTTTGCGACCATGCATTGATTACCGGGATCTGAATGCTATTACCATCAAGGACTGGTTTCCTCTACCTCTGATCTCTGAGTTCTTTGATCAGATAAAAGGAGCAAAGATTTTCACCAAGCTGGACCTTCATGGGGCTTATAATTTAATCAGAATCCGATCGGGAGACGAATGGAAGACGGCCTTTAATACTCATGATGGCCACTACAAATACTTAGTCATGCCTTTTGGTTTAAGAAACGCCCCAGCTGTTTTTGTAATTTAAATTATCAATTCATCGGGAACTACTCATCCATCGCTGCTCCCATCACTGCTCTTACCAAGAAGGGTCAGGACACTCGAGTTTGGCCTTCTGAAGCAGAATAAGCTTTTGCTCTGCTAATTAATGTTTTCTTTCAACAGCCATTCTATGGCAACCAAATTGTGACCAACCTTGTTTCCTGGAAGTGGGCACTTCCACTGTTGGAGTTGGGGCAGTTCTATCACAAAGAGATGAAGAAGGTAGTATTCCTGTGGGTTCTACTCCCCTAAATTCTCAGCCCCGGAGAAGAATTATGCTGTTGGGGATAAAGAACTACTAGCCATCAAGCTTGCTTTTCAGGAATGGTGGAATTTGTTAGAGGGAGCAAAATTTCCAGTGACAGTCTACACTGATCATAAGAATTTGACGTACCTAAAGACAGCTCACTGCCTAAATTATCATCAGTCCAGTTGGTCATTGTTTTTTGATCGGTTTAATTTGGTGATTATCTATCAGCCAGGTAATAAAAATATCAAGGCCAATGCACTCTCTCTTGAGCATTTAGTTCCAATGAGATGGAGGAATTGAAGGAGGACAAACCAATTCTAAACCCTGCTTGCTTCGTGGCTGTTACCAACAAGGTCAAGATTCCACCGGGGAAAACATTCGTAGCACCTGATCTCCGGTCCAAATTACTTCAGTGGGCACATTCTTCACTATTTGGTGGGCATGCAGGAGTCAAAAGAACTTTGGAGCTAATCCTCAGGGGGTATTGGTGGTCAACGGTCCGTCAAGATGTTAAGTATTTCGTGACAGCTTGTCATATTTGTGCTCAGCACAAGGTTCCACCACACTCTCCATAAGGTCCTTTGTTGCCACTATCAGTGTGTCACGATCTGCTCAGGGGGATCTCCTACTGAGGAGCTGGAAGTTGAAGTCCCGGGTTGAGGAAGGAATTGGAGGCAAGAGGCCCGGATGTATGTCCTCCTCATTCACAAGTCACAGATGTTGACAAGACCTGACCAAAGGCATGGAGTCTAACTTGCTGAGAGGTGTTCACCAGTGACCCCTCCAAATGGGATATGGGTTTAAGCTGCGCCCAGCAAGCAGGTCGTGGCCCTTTGGTCAGGTATCCAAGTGGAAAATGGAGGAACATAAGCAACGGTGAGGCCCACGAGAATGTACTCCAGGGTGAAGCACTAGTGAGAAATCTGTACACTACTGGTACAGTATAATAACATGTAGGAATTGGTATTCTGGAGGTGAATGAATAAGGCCCACTGTGGACCTAGACGTACCATTGACACAGGAGAATGAAACTTAGGGTAGTACTTTGGTTGGTGTACTAAGTACACGTGCTGAGGACCCGGATGCACTGCTGGCACCATGGAGTGACACTTAGGGTCGTACTTGGATGGTGTACTGAGCACTAGTGCTGAGGTCCCAGATGCACCGCTGGCACAGGAGAGTGACACTTAGGCAGTTCTCGGATGGTGTACTCAGTACACGTGCTGAGAACCCAGAAGCTTCACTGGCATGTGAGAGTGGCATTTCGAGGAGTATATAATAGGTAAACACTAGAGATGACTCATGAGAGTAAAAGAGTAAGGAACCTGGAACTAAGTAACGGCAAGCATACACCAGTAGTAACATCGTTGTACAGGCAACTTCCTGTTGTCCAGAGCCCAGCTAAATACTCTAAGGTAGTGGTCCATTGGAGGACAGTGTCAGCTGACAACAGTACGCTACCATTGGGTAAAGGGCCAGTCAGGTGCTGAAGACTGTCATGGCTGCGTCCATGACGGCACCCGCAGGAACCAAGCCACGGAGAAACACAGTCCCTAGGCATAAACCTCAGCATGTCACCTGCCACCGCACCTGGCTTCTGACTGCTTGAGAAGTCAGGGGAAGCTGATGCTGTGGTGAGTAACGGCCGATCCTAGGCCATAAGCTGACAGTCCCCCTCCTTTCAGGGTGGACTCCGTACAGATAAGGCTTATCAGGAAATCTCTTGTGAAAAGCTCGAACAAGTTGAGGAGCATGGACATCAGAGGCCTTGATCCATGCCCGTTCTTCAGGTCCGTACCCTTTCCAATCAATAAGATATTAAAGATGATTTAATCAATGCAGAGAATCAAGGATTTTCTTGATATCAAATTCAATCCCTTGTTGAGTTTGAACTTGTTGTGTCTTGGGTGGAGAATGCTGAAATCTATTAAGAATTACTGGTCGTAAAACAATGAAATGGGAAATGTATTGGAGATTTTCAATTGAGGAGGAAGTTCCAGTTTATATACCACCGGATTAACCACTTTAAGAATGTGGTATGGTCCAATAAAGCATGGAGCAAACTTCATACTAGGAACCTTCCAATGACTGTTCTTAGATGACAGCCTCACCGTGTCTCCAGCTTTCAGAAGGGGAGCGGCAAGATGTTTTCTATCTGCAAACTTTTTATAGCTACCAGAAGCTTTCTTCAGAGAACAGTGTATATTTTTCCATATATTAGAAAATGAACCCGCAAGATTAGTGACAGCAGGGACTTCTAAGGAGGGTAAAGCTTGAAAATCCGGGACCCGTGGATGTCTACCATTTTCGGAAAGGTATGGTCCAATAAAGCGTGGAGCAAACTTCATACTAGGAACCTTCAAACAAATGTTCTTAGATGACAGCCTCACCCTGTCTCCAGCTTTCAGAAGGGAAGCGGCGAGATGTTTTTAATCTGCAAACTTTTTATAGCTACCAGAAGCTTTCTTCAGAGAACAGTAAATATTTTCCATTTACAGTGCCTTGCATAAGTATTCACCCCCTTGGTGTTTTACCTTTTTTGTTACATTACAACCTGTATTTTTTTTTTATATCTGAATTTTATGTGATGGATCTGCACAAAATAGTCTTATTTGGTGAAGTGAAATGAGAAAAATATATTTAAAAAAGAATCTTTATAAATAAAATTCTGAAAATTGGCATGTGCATATGTAATCACGCCCTTTGCTATGAAGCCCCTCAAAAGTTCTGGTGCAACCAATTACCTTCAGAAGTCACATCAAATTTCCGGCGGCTCCGGAGTCCACCAACAGGCTTTAAAATTTTTGGTTCTAGTCTCGAAAAGAATAATTGCATGGAAAGGCTTGATTTAACACCCCCAACCAGATGCTCCCGAAACCAGTTAGGGTCTTTAGTTTCCCGAGAGATGAAGACAACTCTTAAGAATATGGTCTTGAGCTGCAAAGTATAGGCAGAGCTTGTTTTGGAACCAGCGGGTCCGCTCAGCCGGAGTTAGATGAGATTTATTGACCTGCATAGGTTCTTCTTTATTTGTTACAGGAGAAGAAGGGCGTGTATTTGGCAGAAACCGGTCCTTGAAACAACCCTCTCGTCCTCTACTAGCCAGCCGCTATCTGTAGAGCAAGTCAACTTTAATACATAAAGAGATCACTTCGGAAAAAGATTCTGGAACGTCCCGAGGGGCTAATTAATCTTTCAGCCTTTCAGATAATCCATGCAGGAAGGCACCTTGAGAGCCTCCTCATTCCACTTTAACTCGGAAGCAATTGTTTGGAATTGGACCACGTACTGGCCCACAATACGTGTTCCTTGACGGACTCGAAGGAGATCAGAGGAAGCAGAGGCAGCCCGGCCCAGCTCATCAAAAATTCTATCGAAGGAACAAATAACATTTTCATAATGAGAAACTAAAGGATCTGCCCGTTCCCATAAGGGAGAGACCCAATCCAAAATGGTTCCAGTCAATAATGAAATTAAATAAGCCACCTAAGACCTAGAGGTGGGGAAGTTCTGTTGCAAACACTCAAATTGGATCTCGCTCTGATTGATGAAACCCAGCCAGCGTCTTTCCATCAAAGCGCTCGGGTGAGGCCTACTGTAGGCAAGATTTCTGATTAACTGCTGCTGGAGGATCGGAAGGAACAGATGCAGAGGGAGGTGGTAGAAGAGTGGCCAGAGTTGACTGGATGGAAAGTAGCTGACCAGAGAGCTCTTGGAGGTATTGAGCCACTTGATGTTGTGCTGCCTCCTGATTCTCTATGCGAGAGGCAAGATCTTGCAGCGCCCCTGCACCCTGGAATCCTGCAGCTTCCATGGCGCCTGTACAAACTGTCACAATCTGCTCAGGAGGATCTCCTACTGAGAAGCTGGAAAATTGAAGTCCCGGGTTGAGGAAAGAATCGTAGGCGAGGGGCCCGGATGGTGGTTGTCGAAGCTGGATTAGTGGCTGAGACGGAATCAGAGTAGAAATTAGCGTGCGCAACGCCATCTTGCGAATGACAGCTAGACTCCATTTTAGAAACAAGAATCTGCAAGACGCCATTTTGCGACCAGCGCCATTTTAAGTTACAACTCACGAGCTAAGTACAGATGGCAATGTTTTTGATAATCTACCAAGGGCAACTGGAAGAACAGCCTCCTGAGAAAAAGTAAATAGACAATGCACCAGAATACTGTGAGTGTTTTACATACAAATTGGGAATCCCTGTATGTAGACAAGTATAGTTGTGGCAATTGTAATATAACCCAGGCATTGATCTACACAATTGAATTTGTTTGAATCCTAAACAGGTTTTAGTCCCACACCTAGACAGAATGGCCCCGGCTTCACAGCTGGGGGTAACACATTTGCATTACAGTTTGAAACTGTAAATAAGGAATGAGATATGTGTGTATGTGTATGTATATATATATATATATATGTATGGAATCTCATGCTTGAACACCGCATATAACGCACAGTTGAGCTGCTAACATGACGCTCAGTAGCGAACGCACAATATCATGCATGCAAACGCTGTTTATTAGCTGCATGCGTGCACATCTTCCCCAAATCAGATAAACCTAACTAGCATCTTTTCCCATATCCCTAATACTTACATAATGCACACTTACACAAAAGGTTCCATAGCTATAAAGTAAAAGATTCAAGTTTTATTCATTTATTACAAATGCTGTGAAATAAAGACTATTTTGGTATCTAAGGTTTAATACATGATAAGTAAGCCGTGTTTGATATTATACTGATCCGCACTTTATCCACAGCTTCCCGGTATCAACGGTGTGAAGATCGGAACATGCGTTCGCAACTTATGGACCGTAAAGACATAAAGAACCAAAATGTATTTTTGTGCATGCAGGGGAAATAGAGGAGGCAACAAGCTGTTAGAGGCTGTTCTGTGTCCATTTGAACCAACCTGTTAAATGCTCTGTAACAGATGCATCCCCCTTGGGAACCAATGGCATCAGCAACAAGCCTTTCTACTGTGTTGTCTATTTCTGGGGGGGTATAAATATGTGTGCTCTGACCCTGGGTTTCAAGTCTTCTTGCTGAATGCTGATAGACAGTGGTTTCTTGCTGATGCCTACATCTGGTCCAGAAGCGCTGCGTATGTATAACTGTACTTGGGTCTGTATAATTCTTTGCGCTAAATTGTACTTAGATCATAGCGTGTAATTGACTGTACTTTTACTTGAAATATCACTTTGTGCTTTGGAACCACAGGTTCAAGGTCTGGAGTCTTTATTTGCTATATGACTGCGTACGCAAAATAGTGTCATCCTTAGAGGTTTATAGGCAGGATATTAGAAGGTATAGGCAGGATATTAGAAGGTATAGGCAGGAGTGTATAGAGGTTAGAATCCAGAGTCCTTAATGTCCTCGTCATCCACAAGTACCGGATGTTGATGAGACCTAACCAAAGGCACGGAGTCTAACTTGCTGAGAGGTGTTCACCAGTGACCCCTCTAAGCGGGATATGTGTTTAAGCTGCACCCAGCAAGCAGGTTGCGGCACTTTGGTCAGGTATCCAAGTGGGAAATGGAGGAACATAAGCACCGGTGAAGCCCACGACAATGTACTCCAGGGTGAAGCACTAGTGAGAACTCTGTACACTACTGGGACAGTATAATAACACCTAGGAATTGGTATTCTGGAGGTGAATGGATAAGGCCCACTGTGGACCTAGACGCACCACTGGCACAGGAGAGTGAAACTTAGGGTAGTACTTGGTTGGTGTACTAAGCGAACGTGCTGAGGACGCAGACGCACTGCTGACACCGGGGAGTAACACTTAGGGTAGTACTTGGATGGTGTACTGAGTACTAGTGCTGAGGTCCCAGATGCACCGCTGGCACAGGAGAGTTACATTTAGGCAGTTCTCGGATGTTGTACTGAGTAAATTGCTGAGCACCCAGACGCACCACTGGCACAGGAGAATGACACTTCAGGTAGTACTCAGATGATGTACTGAGTACACATGCTGAGGACCCAGACATACCACTGGCATGGGAGAATGACACTTCAGGTAGTACTCAGATGGCGTACGGTGTACACATGCTGAGGACCCAGATGCACCGCTGGCATGGGAGGGTGGCACTTCAATGAGTATATACATATAGGTAAACACTAGAGATGACTTATGAGCGGAAAGGAGCAAGAAACCTGGAACGAAGTAAAGGCAAGCATACACCAGTAGTAACGTAGTTGTACACGCAGCTTCCTGTTGTCCAGAGCCCAGCTAAATACCCTAAGGTAGCGGTCCATTGGAGGACAGTGTTAGCTGACAACAGTAGGCTGCCACTGGGTAAAGGGCCAGTCAGGTGCTGAAGACTGTCATGGCTGCATCCATGACGGCACCCGCAGGAGCCAAGTCATGGAGCAACACATGGATGTCCATGCAGTGCCTAGACATAATCCTCAGCGTGTTACTCGCCGCCGCACCTGTTGTCTGACCGCTTGAGATTCAGGGAAGCCGACGCTGGGGTGAGTAATGGCCGATCCTAGGCCACAACCTGACACAGTGCCTGATTGTCCTTGGACTCACATCTCTATGGACTTTGTGATGGATCTACCTTTATGCCAAGGGTTCAACACTGTCCTGGTGCTGGTGGATAGGTTCTCCAAGACGCTCACTTTGTTCCTCTAAAAGGACTACCTTCAGCACCGAAGTTGGCGGAAGTGTTTATTAGAGAAATGTTTAGATTGCACGGATTTCCTAAAGACATTGTTTCCGATCGAGGGGTACAGTTTACTTCTACATTCTGTAGAGCATTATGCAGGTTCTTTGGCATCAATCTGAGCTTTTCTTCTGCCTACCATCCCCTGAGTAATGGCCAGACAGAGCAAATAAACCAGGATTTGGAGAAGTTCATTCGGATGTTACCATGGGCTGAATTTGACCACAATAATCTGTATCATGAGGCGTCAGGGTACTCTCCATTTTTTACTATATACGGTTTGCATCCTATGTTACCAGGTCTCCAATAAGTGTCGCTTCCAGTTGTGCGTGGTACAGTAAACCGGTTCTTTCAAATCTGGAAGGAGGTAAAGAAGAATCTGTGCAAAGCCTCGTCAAGGTATAAAATGTTTGCAGATAGAAAGAGAAGGAAGGTCCCGGTGTTGAGGCCTTGTGATAAAGTCTGGCTGTCAACCAAGCACATGAGATTAAGAGTTCCCATGATGAAGTTCGCTCCCAGATACATCGGTCCCTTCCAGATTCTTCAGGTGATTAATCCAGTGGCATTCCGTCTGAAACTTCCTGGTACTCTAAAGATACCCAATGTATTTCATGTGTCCCTCCTAAAACCCTTGGTGCTTAATCGATTTTCAACACCCTGCAATCCTCCCTCTGCAATTTCTGTAGACCATCAGGAAAAATATGAAGTGAAGCAGATCTTGGACTCCAGGATTTCTAGGGGATCTGTTCAGTTCTTGGTAGACTGGAAGGAGTATGGTTCTGTGGAATGTTGTTGGATCAAGGCTTCAGACCTTCACGCACCCCAACTTCTTCAGAAATTCCAGCAGAAGTTTCCTGCCAAGACATTTGTGGAGTGTTTTGTGCCCACCCCTAGAGGAGGGGGTAATGTCACAGCGCGCCGGACACCGGCACGCACTAATTGGGTCCGGCGGCTGTGTAGTACTTCCGCCCCCCGGCAGCATGGTACAGCCGGTTGCGGCTCACTGTGGGAGTGCGCACCGACCTGACAGTATTTAAAGAGATACACACACTTCTTGGTGATGTCATAGTAGGCACCCTAATTCAAGCTCTGCCTATATAAGGAAGTCCCTGGGAGTATAGGCTCCATTACCTTACTCCAGCGTTCCTGTGCTTTCCTTGTTACCTGTTCCTGACCTTGGCTTTGTCATTGACTCTGATTTCATCTGATCCCTGGTACTGCATTGTTATCTGGTTCTGACCTTGGCTATCCTCTGTGACCTGCATACGTCTGCTCCCGTGTACCGTCTTGTCCGTTTGGTTTTGACCCGGCCTGTTGACTACGCTGAAAGTCTTCTCCATTACATCTAGAGTACACCAGCACCTGTATAAGGGAACCTATTCTAAGGGCCGTGACCTGTGTGTCGGATGCTGCCAGCTCCATACCTTCTTGCGAGGGTACATGGTGATACCGCCGGCACATTAGACTCCTCGTATCAAAAATAGGTCACGCCAATCACTAAATACGGGTTGCATCCATTATCTACCCGAGAGTTGTGACACTTACACACAGTACTACAAGGGGTAAAAACCTGCCCTGGGGCCCTTAGCCAATCAAACTATGCATTGTGTCTGAGACCTCTTGGACTAATATATCAATCAATACATCTCACATTTCCAAAGGAACTTACCAATTTCCTCTTTCCTTTAAATTAAATAGCACCCAAACCAATTGGGTTTCCTAAAATACAAATTGATTTAGCATATCTTTCAAAATGTAAATACAACTCACATTTCACAGGAACTGGTAAATTGCATTCATCCTTTCAAATATCTATGTATCAAACCAATATGGTGTAATCACAATCTCAGCACTTTCTGAGTCCCTCACTACAGGAAATTCTTAAAAATAAAATTTTTCCCCCAAACCTGGTGGACATTATACATAGAGACACACAGGAGACTGCCTAGTGTGCATTTCAAAGAAAAGGTTTGTTCAGTCACCACCAAACCCTCTTGCTGGTGCCAGGACAATTATCATATTACTTAGTATGTGAGAATGTGCCATGAAGAGGGGCATATTTATAATGGGTGCAAGGTGTGTGGTGCACACAGACCCCTGGGTGGAGGGGGGCCCACACACCCTGCACCCATTTAAAATATGGCCCGGCGCTGTCTGCTGAGCTGCAGAAATCACAGGATGATCTCCAGGAGTGGATGAGTGCCAGTTGGTTGCGACTGAAGCCTGATAAAACAGAGGTCCTTAAGATAGGTCATAGAGCAGGACTGCAGCTTAGCCAACCAACAGGACTTACGCTTGAGGGTTCAGAACTACAAAATATTGAACATGTGCTGAATCTTGTTGTCACTTGTTGTGGTATCAGCCACAGTCAAATCCTCATTCTTTCATCTGAGAAACATAGCCAGAATCAAGCACTTTATTCGCTCAGAAAATCTGTCTAAAGTCACACATGCATTTATAGCATCACGCCTAGGCTACTGCAATCCCCTCTACCTGGGTCTCCCAGCAAAAGAATTGCAACGCTTGCAGCTGATACAAAATGCAGCTGCCAGGCTATTAGCCAACCAGCTCAGTTCCAGCCACAAAACACCCATTCTCTACTCTCTTCACTGGCTGCCTGTAAGATGGAGAGTCGGTTTCAAGATTGGCTTACAAAGTACAAAGTGAGTGAGTGAGTACAAATGAACACACTTTATTTACAAGTAACTAACAAACAATTAACATACAAAGTATACAGTATACTCAACTTTTGTTAATATATTCAGATGACACCGGTAGTTCATCATCTTCAACATAAGATGTAGTTCATCTTCGGAGCCCTCATTTCAATAATGCCCAGGCAGTATGATATACATTGCAGCCACCCTACTGCAGTCTCAGGTCCATGCAAGAGCCAATGAGCCTTTGTCTAGGTCCTTGATTTATATACCATAGTATGGGTGTTGGCTTTCCAGATATTAAGCCCATATTAGTTACATACTGGGTACCAAGCACTGATTGGTACAACATAGCATGGACCATTCTTACCTCTTGTACATGCTCTATAAGCACTAACATATACTCAGACAAAGAAATACAGTAATCACGTTTCCTAATGTCTAGAGATAAACTCTCAAAGTCCCTTTGTCTAGAATATGGACATCACTATAAGTAACCCATAATACTTAGCGCCTCTACAATCTTACAATGGTCATCCCACTGGAATGTGGCTCACTGTCTACTGATAACACCATATAATGTATTAAGGGCTCATTATACATCTACTAATAATGACAGGTACAAGTTGGCCCCTCAATATATGGCTTGTTTGACCCCAAAAGGTTATCTGACCAGTCTGTGCATAGACTGCATGAATACAGGGCTTGATTCAGAGACGAACCCTCTGTAAGAGCGCTCACTCTGAATCAGGGCATTTTTGTTTTTTTTGGAGCGGCCTCCTGGCCGCTCGCATAGCTGTGGGTGACCACCCACAGCTATAGCGAGCGGCCAGGTTGATGGCCGCGATGGTCAAGACCATCATGACCATCAGGCTTGCGACGAGACCCTTGTGGTAGGGTCTCGTGGCCGCAAGCCCCAGAGAGCTTTCGGCTCTAACAGAGACGGAAGCTCTCCCACTGACATCACTGGGAACAACTCCGTTTGGCCGGCCACCCCCCTGTCTGCCCACCAAACCATCGACAGCTCGCCCCCTTTGGTGTGAGACCTGGAGCGCATGCCCACGATGGAGCCGGCTCCGTTGTGCGCGTGCCCAGTGGGCAAACATCGACCCGGTTGCGAGCGCTCATCGCTTGCGACCGGGTCTGAATCAGGCCCACAATCTCTTTTCAAACCTCAATGGGGCCCAGCACAGGTTGTGTGTTACAACTTATGTGCCTATGTAGAAATTAATTATTTAACCCACTGGTTACAAGTTCCTAAAAAAAATACAACCCAAATGCTTAACTCTCTTTTCTGTTCAGCTTATTTTGTATACAGGTTGAGTCTCCCATATACAAATATTCCGAAATACGGAATATTCCAAAATACTGTATTGTATTCTTAAATGCAAATGTAAAGCACTTTGAGCCCCAATGGGAAAAAAAGTTATATATAACTATTATTATTATTATTATTATTATTATTATTATTATTATTATTATTATGTTGCCTAAAGCAACCAATCAGTTTCTAACTGTCATTTCAAAGACTGTGCTAGATAAATGATAGTTAGAAGCTGATTGGTTGCTTTGGGCAACTTCTCCACGTTATCTCTCTCCAAGCCTTGATACATCTGCCTCTAGTCCTCACAGGCAGGGCCCTCTTCCCTCATTCTCTCTTCCTAGCACTATCTCTGACACCAGTGTGCTTCTGTTCCTCAGTCTCACATCCCACAAAGCCAAGAAACTCTGGGCCTGATGCAGCAAGGATCGCTGATGCTTGCAATCGCAAAGCACTCGTAGGGACATGCAGACGCCCACTTCCCCTCCCTCACATCCGTAATATCTTGCAAACCTCCTCAAACTTCGGAAAACAATGAGTAGCATCGACCCCCTCACGCAGAATTACTGCAGCTCTGACCTTACCTATAAATTGCTAACCTCGTTGCACACAATGAGAGCTCTAGCTGCGTATGCCATCGCAGTGGCTAATTTATGCACGCCCCTGCAACGGCGTCCAAATGCACTGGCACGCCTGCGTTTCCCCAACCACCCCCTGTCACCATCCCCAAACGGTACTTCCTGTCAGTCACTCTGAAATGGGTGTGCGTACTCACTGCGATCGCAGCCCCGATTGCAGTGAGACATTAGTGCATGCGCTCTGCGATGCAAACGCGTGCGCAGTGTGCAAAAATCAACCATCTGCGTACACTTTAGCAGTTGCGATCCTTCCTGAATCAGGACCTCTGTTCCTATGTGTCTGTGCACCTTGTGGCACCATATGAATAAAAAAAAAATAATATTAGTGTTGCTACAACTGCAATCTATTCACAGTGGCGTCATAAGAGGGGTGCAGGCCGTACCCACCTCTAAATCAACCCCAAAATGCAGGCTTCTCTGCAGTGACAGGAGCTGAGTGCTGCAGTGTGAAGTTATCCTGCAGCACCCGGCTCCTGTCATAGAGCTGACAGTGCTGGCAGCCCAGTCTCTGAGGGCAGTGCAGCACATGATGCTGGGCTGCTCCCGGAGTGATGTTTTTGGGATCCCACTCGAGGCCACCCCCCTTTATTTAAACCACGCCCATTTTGCCCGGGTGCACCTCCAGCACGCGGGAGGTATCCAGAGTGCGCACCGAGTGTCACCAGACCTGGTGACACCTCTGTCTATTCACATTACCCAGATAATATTTGCAATCGGTCAGTGGCAGGAAAGAAGGTTCCTATTTGAGAACTAAGGGGAAATACAACAGATATTTGTATTTAGTTTAGCATAAGTGGTTCTTTTGTCTTTCTGAATGTACTTTCTATGATAAATAACATGCAGCATTATTAACAACACTGTCTAGACCAGGGCTTGACACATTTTTCTAAAATCTAGGAGCCAGGATGACAGTGTAGGAGCCAGACCACCATCTCCCCAATAAAATTACAGGAGTGAGTGAGGAGCACAGCTCTGTGTTATGTAACTGTTATACACACTATACTAGTCCACAAAGTGGTCGCAGTTGAATGGATACAGTAAAATGGAGGCCCCCTCACTGCTCTGCACAGCTCCTCTGCTCCACCCCCCCACCCTCCAGTAATAACGGACCACATTTCACATAAAATAATGGTGCCAGAAAGTACAACAAAACCCCCCTCCCCTCGTGGTCACACCACTATCCCTCTGACGCCGCTCCGCAATCCCTGGCCACGCATAGACCCTACTACCGGAGAGCTCTATGCAGCCGGAGATAGGAGACAGTAGACAGCCGGGACGTACAGGAGGATCAGCCTAGACTGGGACGGACAGAGGCACAGCAGTCACCGCAGGCAATACTCAGCACATGCACTCCTGTACATGATATAAACACCGCAATACTATAGACATAAATCTCCGCCAGAGCTGATGAGGATCTGGTTCCTCCCCCACTGTAAAATCTAGTAGCCAGGCAGCAAAATCTGGTAGCCATGGCGACCTGGCCCCGGGGATTTGTCGAGCCCTGGTCTAGACACAGGCAGAGGCCCAAATGTAATAGTCTGCGAGCTGCAGGCACCGGCAGAAATGGAGTAGGATTAAGAAAGTGAATGATGAGGTACAATAAACTGAAATAGAGGGTCAGAAAAAGTGGAAGACAACCCAGTTCATATACTGAGCCCTATATCCAGGGCCGGATTAAGGTCTGTGGGGGCCCCTGGGCAACAAACTTGTGGGGGCCCCTATATACCACTGTTTCTCGTCACCCTAGGAACATTTTGTTTTCCTTTTTATTTACCTCAGTAGTAATGCCCCTCTTGCCAGTGGCGTATCTATAATGGGTGCAGTGTGTGTGGGGCACACGGGCCCCCGGGTCCAGGGGGGGCCCCACACCGCACACCCTGCACCCATATTCTTTTTAACTTAGGGGTCCGTGGTCCCGCGTCAGGTGTCGGCGCTGCTCAGAACACGGGAAAATGGCCGCCGGGCACACTCTAGTGTCCAGTCTACAGAACGCCGGAAAATGGTCGCCGCGGCCATGTTTCCTGCATTCTGCGCAGTAGACTCTGGGCACACTCTAGTGCCTGTAGTCTACTAATGCTCCAGTGGCTGGCCAGCCGCATCAGTCGGCTGCCGGCCACCGGGGGGAGAGGAGGGGGCCCCACACGGGGAGTGAACACGGGCCCCCTCCTCTGTTAAGACGCCCCTGCCTCTTGCAATGCCCACTGCAGTAGTGCCCCTTATGCAATGTCCCCAGGAGCAGTGCCCCATATGCAGTGCCCATTGTAACAGTCATCCCTATGCAGTGCCACCTGTAGTAATACCCCTTATGCAGTGCCCGCAGTAGTGGTGCCCAGGAGCAGTGCCCCTTATGCAGTACCCACTGTAGCAGTCCCCCCTATGCAGTGCCACCTGTAGTAATACCCCTTATGCAGTGCCCGCAGTAGTGGTCCCCAGGAGCAGTGCCCCTTATGCAGTGCCCACTGTAGTAGTAGTCCCCCCTATGCAGTGCCACCCGTAGTAATGTCCCTTATGCACTGACCCTAGTAGCGTCCCCCAGTGCCCCTATTAAGCGCCCCCCCTATGCAGTGCCCACTGTAGCGGTCCCCCCTATGCAGTGCCCCTGTAACGGGCCCCCCTATGCAGTGTCCTCTGTAGCGCCCCCCCTATGCAGTGCCCCTTACACACACACGCACACACAAAAAAAATCACAACTTACCTGAATCCCCGCTCATGCCGCAGTCAGCTCCGCGTCCCAGCTCTTCTCCTTCACTATAGGAGAGACGTCAGCGTCATGACGTCTCTCCCATCACACGCTGCGGGGGGGAGCCGGAAGGCGTAGCTCATGAGTGAGCTCCAGCCGGCTCCCTCTGTTGTGCAGCAGCCAATGAGTCTGTCTGACTCTCATCGGCTGCTGTAACAAACACACAGCTGCCGGCGGCGACTGTATGTTTGTCACTGTGTAGTGTGACCGCACTCCCTGCGGTCTACACTACACTAGCGGCGGGGACACTAGCGGCAGGTGCAGACAGCGCATCGCTGATAGTGGGGGCCCCTCCGTGTGTGGGGGCCCAGGGACGACCGCCCCTGTCGCACCCCCCTTAATCCGGCCCTGCCCATTTCACTATGATTATAAACTAATACTGGCTAAAGGACCCGGTTCAGAGTTGCACGCTAAGCCAATGTTTTTCGCAAATGGAGCGATTTTCTGCCGCCGCACGTGTTGCACTGCGCATGTGTCTGAGTCACACGGGGCATGTGTCTGAGTCGCACTGGGCATGAGTCCGAGTCGCACTGGGCATGAGTCTGAGTCGCTCTGGGCATGTGTCTGAGTCGCACTGGGCATGTGTCTGAGTCACACGGGGCATGTGTCTGAGTCGCACTGGGCATGAGTCTGAGTCGCACTGGGCATATGTCAGAGTCGCACTGGGCATGTGTCTGAGTCGCACTGGGCATGTGTCTGAGTCGCACTGGGCATGTGTCTGAGTCGCACTGGGCATGAGTCTGAGTCGCACTGGGCATGTGTCTGAGTCGCACAATTGACTTCACTTTACTACTGCACTACATTTTTTTTCTGTATCTCTCAATTGACTTCACTTTACTACTGCACTACATTTTTTTTCTGTATCTCTCAAAAACAAACTTAAACTTAGGGTGCAGTAAAAACAATGCTATTAATCTAGGGCGCCGTGATTCAAAAAAGTTTGGGAACCACTGTCATAAGGGATGATTATAAATCAGACGGATTTCTTTGCATGGAGGCGAATAGCGACTATCCGCATACAGCGCAGATGCAAATGTACACATTTTTGCGAATCTCCATCCTATTCTGAGTCGGACTGATCTTTGCCAGATCTGTCTCTTTGAGAAATGGACATTTCGGGGTGGAAATGTGCTATGACTAGTCAACATTCAAAAGGTCGGCATTCAAAATGTTGACAGGTTCTGAATGTCGGCAGCCAGAATGTCTGCATGGACAATAGGTGGACAACCAAGATGTTGACATACACTAAGATCGACATGGTTAAACTGTTGACACATTCAGAATGTCTACACTTTTTTGGGGGCTTATTTTAGCCTTTTACCAAACCCTAAAAATCAACAACAAAAACATTATGTTGCCATTCGGTGTCGGCATTCTGAACGTGTCTACATTTTTGTGGTTGCTACTAGCAACATCATATACCATCATTTGAGTCTGTCCTACGGATTCAGCAGGCGACTTTTTCTTATTGTTTCATGTGATTATATTGCATAATTTATAGTAAAGTTTTTTATATCCATAATACCATCTACTTTGATTCACATTTATATGGGCACATCATTTTTGATCTATTTTCATTGATTCCTACGCTATACAATATTGTTCCATACCCTCATTGGTTGAGCGCCGATTGTATCCTCCCCTTTTGTGATATACTTTAAGAGGGAAGACACTCCCCCTTTCTTACTATCAGCAGCTCACCACAAACAACTAGTTAAGAGCCCAGTGCGCAGTGTTGTATTTTTTGTGTGTCTACATTTTTAACTATGTCAACATGTGAGTTGTCGACTTATTGTCCATGAAAATATTCTGTCGACATTCAGACCATGACGACTACCTGACCGGATACCTCAGAAACTGGGCGGCGACAATGCGATTACAAGGAGCCGTTGTCTCTCATGGGAGTGACATGGGCATGCAGCTTGAGGTCCTTGCTATTCTGGTGCGCACAGAGAAGGAAGACCTGCTTAGGAAGAATCTCTTGCACCCAGCATGGGGCTGGTGCAATTGCTCATGATGACGGTTGCTACTTTGGATGATAAAACAGTGGGCGAAGCGGCTTCCCGCTTGATGCCGCGCGGTTCCTCGCATTAGCCCTACAAAAACTGTCATTAGCGTAAAGTAGTAAATCTGGATTTTGCGGCATCAGGCAAACACGGCCACTCTGTGCCCGACTAAGAATCAGCCCCATAGTTGGATAATGAACTTGTACTGAATAAAGTCATAGGGCCTGATTCTGAGCCTCGTGCAATGCCGATGTTCACATACTGTAGTTCAGCGATTATTTTCTACTGCTCGTGCGCAAAACTCCCTGAAAAACTCCTAAGGTGTATGCATTGCACAGAGTGTACGCACAAAGGCGCTGTTGTGATCGAGAGGCATGGAATCAAAATTGCGGGTTCCTGGACGGTGGCAGAGCGAATGCACTGAGATGGTCTGTATAATGGCAAGTTATGGGAGTGTCGCAGGCGAACCAATCGATATTTCAGTGCCTATGCTGACAGTGGGCGTCCCAGTCCTTGCACATTCGGATGCACACATGTACAAACAGGGAAAGCCCTTGAAGCGGCATTTGCATAATGCCACAGATGGGCGACCGCCAATAGAATGCAGCCTCGGTGGTACCTACCTCTGAATCAACCCCAGAAGACTCAAGCTGGACTCCACACATTAACACGCACCATCGGACTCACCTGCAACAAGTGCAAATTCTCCGTATGAAAATGGCCACCGGGATCAGTGTAACCACGTCTGGCAAGCCAACTACCCTGAAACGCACCAAGAAGCTCCCACTGAAATTGCATCTCTCTGCAATTTAGATATGTGTCTTAGGCATCAATACTATTAGGTGCGATGATCTCAGGTGTGCGAGTAATCGCGGCAGTGGCCGCACTTTGCGGCAGCCTGGATTCGTCTAATATTGCTCGCAGCCCCATAGGGCTCCGAGCAAATTTCTGCGGATCTAGGCTCCGGTAGCGAAGTATGCGAGATGCGGTGCAGTTGCCAGTGTTTAAACGCCGTTGCAAAAGCACATCGCACCCTTCGCACCTAATTAGATTGACCCCTGAGAGAAGTAACCAGGGGCGTATCTATAATGGGTGCAAGGTGTGCGGAGCACGCGGGCCTCTGCATTCAGGGGGCTTACACCACACACCCTGCACCCATATTTTTTTAATACTTACCTCTCCAGAGTCCCACATTGGCGGTAAGAGCGCTGTAAAAAAATAGCCTGGAAAATAGCCACCGCAGCCAGTTTCCCGGCGTTTTGCGCATGCGCAGTAGGGAAATTGCCAAGAAAATGGCTACCGCAATGTTTATTCAGTGATCTGCGCCTGCGTAGTAGACTCTGGGCACAGACTAGTGGCCAGAGTCTACTGCTGCGGCGCTGCGCTCAGTGAATTGGCAGCCAAAGGAGAGGAGGGGACCCCCTCCTCTCTTAATACGCCCCTGATGGGGACGCATGCACAGACTGAAAACATCGCCTATGCTCTTCAGCGTGCATTCCACTACAGTGTGCCTCTCTGCTCTCTAGCGTGTATTCCTTTAGTCTCTGCTTTCTAGTGTGCATTCCATTACAGTGTGCCTCTACTATCTAGTGTCCATTACATTATAGTGTGCGTCTGCTCTGTCACGTCAAGGGTTTTGCAGCGTGGAGGTTTGCGGTCCTTACCTGTGAGGGCGCTGTGGCGTGGTCCTTCTAGCAAGGGAGCTGGCGCGTGGATACGGGCAGTGGGTATGCGCAGGGGTCTACCAGCGTTGGGCCATCCTGGCAAGGGTAAGTTTAGCAGCGTCTCAGCACCACAGGTACATGGGCGCGGCCATCTTGCCTCAGGTCAAGTGACATAGTGGGCCTATCCGGATGCGTCAGGTGATCTCTCCAGCCACTCACGCTCTGCTGCTGGGTACTTAAGGGGGTTTAGAGCTCCCTGTAGTTGCCAGGGCAACGTGTTTCTGCATCAGCTATGAGAGAGTTCTCTGCTCTCCTGAACCAGACCTTAGCTCCGGTGTTGCCTCAGCTCCTTGCCGGTCCCTGGCTTCCTGCAAACCTGCACCACTCTACCCTGCCTTGCTCCCTGCTGTGGATCAAGTCCTGCTCCTTCTACCTACCCACCTGAACCTGAAGTTCCAAAACCTACCCATTCCTTCCTGAACCTGTGGTTCCCAAGTACCTACTCCAACCAGCACCTGAGTCTTCAGCAACTATTACAACATTTCCGGATTACCCTGTTTAGCCATAGTCTCAGCATTACCTAATTTCCCCTTCAGCTATTATCACAGTATTCCCGGATTCCTTACCCTGCTATTACCACTGACTTACTGGACTTTTCCTTCAGCTCCACAGTTACCTCAGTTAATCAAGGCTTTACTTTAGTTCTGTCACTGATCTGGACATTCATTCATTGCATCACTAGTGTTCCTTCAGTCACGGATGTTAATCAGTATTATTCTTGTACATGTCTACTAGTACTTACATTAAACAACCTACTTTTCACTTTAAATCTGTTCAGGTGTCTGTTCCTGTCACCACCCCGGCTCCACAACAAACACAGGGCCTGATTCAGACCCGGTCGCTCTGACAGAGCGCTCGCTCTGAATCAGGGCCGTCCCTTTTACTTTTTGAAGCGGCCCCCTGGCCGCTCGCATAGCTGTGGGTGACCACCCACAGCTATAGCGAGCGGCCAAAATGATGGTCGCGATACCATCGGGCTTGCGACGAGACCCTTGTGGTAGGGTCTCGTCTGCCGCAAGCCCTGGAGTGCTTTTGGCTTTAGCAGAGCCAAAAGCACTCCTACTGACATCACTAGTGATGTCAGTGGGGCCGGCCCCAGATGGTAGGCGTTCCCATGGCAACGCCTTCGTCTGGGCAGCCACGCCCCCGGTACGCCCACCAAAGGGGGCGTGCTGTCAATCACAATCGACAGCACGCCCCCTTTGGTGCGAGACCCATAACGACGGCTTGGCGAGCGCATGCGTCGTGCGCACTTGGGCAACAGCGACCCGCTCGCGAGCGGGTCTGAATCAGGCCCACAGATCCTAACATGCTCTCTAGTGTGCATTCCTCTACAGTGTGCCCCTGTTCTCTTGTGTGTATTACATTACAGTGTGCCTCTACTCTTCAGCGTGCATTCTACTAGTGTCCCTCTTTGTTCTCTAGTGTTCATTCTATTACAGTGTGCCTCTGCTCTCTAGTGTACATTCCATTACAGTGTGCCTCTGCTCTCTAGTGTACATTCCATTACAGTGTGCCTCTGCTCTCTAGTGTACATTCCTTTAGCCTCTGCTCTCTAGTGTAAATTCCATTAGTGTGCCTATGCTCTTTAGCGTGCTTTCCACTACAGTGTGCTTCTGCTCTCTAGTGTTCATTCCACTACAGTGTGCTTCTGCACTTCAACGTGCATTCTACTAGTGTGCTTCTGCTCTTTAGTGTACATTCCACTATGGGATGTAGTTTGGAAGCCGACGGTCTAAATCCCGACCGCCGGCTTCCAGACGTTCTAGTCCCGGCGTGGTACTAAATCTAGACGACTGCCATTAACCAGACGCCGGAAGACCGACGCCCGGAATCCCGATCGAAGTGATGCCGGGCAACGGGCACGGACAGCCACGGCGGGGGGTGTTTGGGGGAGGGTTAGGTTTAGGGCTCCCGGGGGGGACTTAGGGTTAGGCACCTCCCGGGAGGTTAGGGTTAGGCTAGGGGAAGGGGGGGTTAGGCACCCCCCGGGGGAGGTTAGGGTTAGGCACCCCCCCGGGGGACTTAGGCTTAGGCGGCGGGGAAGGGGGGTTAGGTTTAGGCACAGGGGGGATTAGGGTTAGGCACTTGGGGGGAGGTTAGGGTTAGGCACCCGTAAGGGAGTGTTGGGGGGGGGGGGGGGAATTCGGTTAGTGACACTTACCTTAGGGACAATTGGGATTTTCACCCTTGTCGGGCTGCCACTGTCGGGATTTGAACCGCAGGCCAGGGGTCCGGCGGTAATACCTACTACACACTCCACTACAGTGTGCTTCTGCTCTCTAGTGTTCATTCCATTGCAGTGTGCCTCTGCTTTCTAGTGTTCATTCCATTAAGGTGCGTACACACTGAACGACATTTTAACCGATTTTACCGACACATCGTTACGACAAATTTGTTTTATCGTCCAGTGTGTATGCACTAGATCGCTCGCCATGCACGCTCTCGCGGGTCGCTAACAACATCCCCAGTTGTCTGTATTTGCAGCTCAATCTGGGGATGTCCTTAGCGATGCCATGGCCCCGCTACCCCCCCCCCCCATGCCGTCGTTGCCGGTATCGGCAGGTGTGAATGCACTTGCCAAAGCTGGCACCCCCGTCGGGGCCCTCGCTGATGACGTCGTTGGCTACACACATTTTTTAATGTGTACCCTTACAGTGTGCCTCAGCTCTCTGATGCATTCCAGTACAGTGTGCCTAAGCTCTTCTGCAAGCATTTCATTACAGTGTGCCTCTGCTCTCTAGTGTGCATTCCACTGCAGTGTGCCTCTGATCTCTAGTGTGCATTCTATTGCAGTGTGCCTCTGATCTCTAGTGTGCATTCCATTACAATGTGCCTATGCTCTTCAGCCAGCATTCCATTACAGTGTGCCTCAGCTCTCTGATGCATTCCAGTACAGTGTGCCTAAGCTCTTCTGCAAGCATTTCATTACAGTGTGCCTCTGCTCTCTAGTGTGCATTCCACTGCAGTGTGCCTCTGATCTCTAGTGTGCATTCCATTACAATGTGCCTATGCTCTTCAGTGAGCATTCCATTACAGTGTGCCTCTGCTCTCTAATGTACATTCCGCTATTCCAGTGACTCCCTTAGTCAGAGAAGATCTACCAGGGACTCCCTCAGACAGAGGCTCTATCAGTGACTCCTCATAGAGTGTCTACAAGTGTCTCTCTCAGCCAGAGTGGGTCTACCAGTGACTCCCTCAGTCAGAGAGGGCCTACCAGTGTAGGGTTGGTCTTCTATCGATGGTCTATGGCCGATGTTGAATAGCTTTACTATCAATGGTTGAGAACCAGATGGTTTCCAGCTATCGATGGTAGCCGTGGGCCCCATTTTTTTGTTGTTGTTGCCGCCGTTTAGAGTGCAGCTGCACAGAGCTGCTAGACTGTTAGCCAGCAGCCTTGCACCGCCCCAAGTGGTCTTACACACAGTGTTGTGCCAGGAATGGGTTGGCCCACCTCCCTGACAGGCTCAGCTGTCAGTCACAGCCCAGCCCCACCCCCAGCTCTTAAACAGAAGCAGCAGTGCCAGCCGCCGTGCACACCGACTCTCTTCTGTGCATCCTCGAAACCACAGATGGTAAAATCATCGATAATACTGCACAGAAAAGTTACATACCATTGATGGTCTGTCTCTCATCATCACCATCGATGGTAACCCTCAGTGGATGCCACACCGATGGCCATCTCTATACCAGTGACTCCCTCAGTCAGAGAGTGTCTATCAGTGTCTCCCTCAGTCAGAGCACTGGTGGATCCAAGGGGGGGCGATTGGAGACCCCCCTGCACAGTCTTCTGTCCTTTATCATTCTCTCCTCATGCACTGACTGAGCAGCAGACTGTGTGTCCTCTCCCTCGGACCCTCCCCTTATCTTCATTCAGCCTGTTGTAGTGGTCAGGGCTGTGTACGTGTGTTCCCGGGGGGTGTCAGTGACGGACAGTCACCAGGGAGTGGCCAGCTCCCCGCGCACCATTCTGCCGCTGCAGGACTGACCGGAGACTGTCATCCCTGCCAAGTGGCGCTGCCTGTGTGCTATTGACATTGTGCAGGGAGACATTACAGCCTCTGTCCGGCCCCACTGCTTCTTCCCGTGGACGGAGAGAGGAGGGAGGGGGAGCAGGAAGATGGCTGTTTCTGCCCCCGAGGTGAGGAGAGCATACCTCCCAACACGACCCTCTCCAGGAGGGACACTATGCTTTGGTCCTGGACTTCCCTGTTAATTTTTGATTGGTGGAGGCTCCACCAATCATAAAGCTGTAGCACAGTCCATAATTCAAATAGGGGAATCACACCAACTGCCAGTGAGTCCCAGCCAGTGATGTTTGGCAACGTGTGAAATGACAGTTGGTGTGACTCCCCTATTTGAATTTTGGACTGCGCTGCAGCCCCACCTCTTACCAGGGAAGTCCAGGACCAGAGCATTGTGTCCCTCCTGGAGAGGGTCATGTTGGGAGGTATGGGAGAGGGGGGTGGCTTCTGCTGCTCTTGGACAGAGCGAGAAGGGAAGCAGAAAGATGGCTGGTGGAGGGGGATAGTATCTGCTGCCCTCGGATAAAGGGAGGGGGGGGAGCCTGGAGATGGATGGGGAGGGGTAAGCAGGGAGATGGCTGGGGGAGCAGGGAAATGGCTGCTGGTGCTAATAGTGATACATAAAGATATATAAATAGTAATAATGAGGTATATTTATTAAGTGTTAGGTCTAGGAGAAGCTTCACCGGACCTGTGACATCACAACCACGTGACCCATGACTAAATGGGCGGGAGCAAGGCTTAGAACAGGGGGCCAAAAGTGTCGCCTCATGGGCTCACTTCGCTCGCCACACAAAGCGAGCCCATATCCCCCCTCTATACCCACGTGGATAGTAACACTGGTATGGATCAGCCCTGCTGCAGCTGTCACGTGGTTGTGACGTCAGAGGCCCATTTTTCAACTTGGATCTAGCAACAACCATTTACTAAGTCTTGGATGGAGATAAAGTGGACGGAGATAAAGTCCCAACCAATCAGCTCTTGTCATTTTTCAAAAACAGCCTGTGACATGGCAGTTAGGTGCTGATGGGTGGGGACTTTATCTCCGGTTACTTTACCTCCATCCAAGGCTTAGTAAATAGACCCCTACGTAGCCACAAACAAAACCTGTGAAGGAGATGGGTTGGGGCCAGAAAGGGGAGGTACCAGTACAGGAAAGAGGAGGAGTCAGAATCAGTAAATCGTCGCCCCCCCCCTAAAAAAACACTCTAGATCCACCCCTGAGTCAGAGGGGGTCTACCAGTGACTTCCTCAGTCAGCAGGTCTACCAGTGACTCCCTCAGTCAGAGACTCTACCAGTGACTCCCTCAGTCAGAGACTCTACCAGTGACTCCCTCAGCCAGAGGCTCTATCAGTGACTTCCTCAGTCAGAGACTGTACCAGTGACTCTCTCAGTCATAGGCTCTATCAGTGACTTCCTCAGTCAGAGAGTCTACCAGTAACTCCCTCAGTCAGAGGGTCTACCAGTGACTCCCTCAGTCAGAGGCTCTATCAGTGAGTCAGTGACACCCTCAGTCAGAGGCTCTATCAGTGACTCCCTCAGTCATAAAGTTCATAAGATCCATCTATCAAACTACAGTATCCAACGACAACGACTCAAGAATAATGGTGCACTGCATACACACTAGACGATATGCTCCCTGAGCGATATCGTCTAGTGTGTCCCCGGCAGGCTGTGCTCAATGTCGTTCATGACATTGAGCACAGCCGCTGAACGATATCATTAGCGATATCGTTCAGCGCCGGGCTCTCTCACCCATTCCCTGACATGCAGCAACCTGACGAGGTCGTCAGGTTGGCCTGCATGTCAGCCCGATGAACGAGGATGACGAACGACCCGCGGGAACGCGCGTCGTCGTCATCGTTCATCTTTTTTGTGTTAAAAATGGACGATAAAGTGGACGACGGAACGATAACGATATCGTTATCGTTCAGTCGTCCACTTTAATCGCCCAGTGTGTACGCACCATTAGTGCCACGCCCACTTACTAATCGTTATATATAGCCTCCTTCAAGTCATGTGATCCAGTAGTGGTGGGCTCGGGAAAGACACACGCAAGATGGTGACGCTGTCGATTTATTTCTGTGGCAGTATCCGTGGCGGCCGGGAGGACAGAGCACTGTACGAGCGGATTATTCAGGAGCTGAAGCGCTATGGACCTGTATTAACCGAGCACATAGCGTGCCCGGAGATTACTGATGCCGGTACGGGTGACAGCTAAATGCAGCTACCGCTCTGGCTCCAAGAAAATGGCCGCGGCCACAACAGGAGACACAGGTGGTTTCTTTCTGGTACCATGCACTAAAGAGGGCCAGTTATAGAATACTTTACTGATCAACCCCATCTATTACTGCCAGATGTATAATCGTATTAGTGACAGTCGATTCCCATAAAACTGCTATAACTTGAAGTGGATACAATACTGATCCACCTATTAAATTGTGATACCTCTATAATACTGCTTTAACTTTTGCTGAATGGTGATCTAATACAGATCCTCTCTTTATGTAACTGCCCTCCACCTATAGAATTGTGAAATCCCTTATAATACTGCTCTAACCTGAGGGAGATGTAATAATGACCACCATTTATAAATTATTGATTCCCACCTACCACTTGTATACTACATGCAGAATGATAATAATGATGATAGAATGATAATAAACAGAAATTTGACAGGACCAAACAGCGCCCCCTGATCTGTGGTGCCCTGTGCGATGGCACCGGCCGCACTACCCTAGCTACGGCCCTGGTGGTGGGAGTCAGTATAACATTTCTCCTAATTTTAGAGCAGTATTATTTGGGGTATCAGTATTCTTGGTATTGCAATGTATTTTATATACTTGAGATTAAAATAATACAATGTGGGGTCAACCACATTGTATTATTTTAATCTCAAGTATATAAAATACATTTGAATACCCAGAATACTGATACCCCAAATAATACTGCTCTAAAATTAGGAGAAATGTTATACTGACTCCCACCACCAGGGCCGTAGCTAGGGTAGTGCGGCCGGTGCCATCGCACAGGGCACCACAGGTCAGGGGGCGCTGTTTGGTCCTGTCAAATTTCTGTTTATTATCATTCTCACTTGTAGCTTCCTCTTATTTCATCCCCAGCATCTCCTGGCCTCCCCTGTCTCTTCCCTGGCCCTTCCCCATGAGGCCATTCCCCTTTTTTGGGTGCATTAAGTCCTTTTGAAAAATGAGGGGGGCACCAATGCTCTTTCTCGCACAGGGCACCAAAAAGTCTAGTTAGGGCTCTGCCCACCACTAATTATATTGCTGTGATTTCAGGGGGTGAATGTAGTACTCCACCCTCCCCCTCCAATTTTAGCAACCCCCTTCCATAATTATCTATCTAATTCTGTCCTAACCTGAGAGGATTAGTTGCTGCTCATCCATAGACGTAGTCTTCCCCTCTTCACTCAGTAATACTGGTATGGTACTACTATTCTTTATATGGTGGCACAAGGGGTCTGTAGCACCAGTGCAAACAATTGTGTAAAAGACTTACGGCATGAAATATTGCATAACATGGGATACAAGCTATATAACCATTGCTGCATAGTAGATCATAACACCCACAAAAGCAGCTGAAACCAAAGGATCAGTGTCGCTGGTGGCAATGGGGGAGAGATGTTGGTATAAATGAGGGTAGAAAGAGCATGTGAGGAATGAGGGCCCTGCGCGTGAGGATATATTGTATTTTCTTTTGTCTTTCAGTAACAGTGAAATAGATATCTTTACTTTATAACCATTAGATACAACAAACCAGCATATAAAGCATATAAATATACTTTTACATATTCAGACCAATAACAGAAAATTATATTGGAAAGTATTATGTTCTCATTAGTACAGGGAATACATACGCTTATCCAACATTAGAGTTATAGGTACAGAAACAGGGATATAAGTAGTGACTGTGATAGCGGTATTATAAGATGTATGTCTGCATGGCCAACCTGCAATAAATTCCCTGTTACAGCATGGGAGTACTCCCGGACTAGCGCCCCATGAATCACTGCATCGGATGAAAGGTGCATTCAGTCATATTTCTAGCACCATTTAAATTCCATAGAATTGTTTGCATAAAATGACTGTAACAGAGGAGAATAATAAGGTGAACGATATGCAGTCGGGAAGATGGCGGAGCTAATCCCGACAGCCGGCTTCCCGATGCTTAATCCCGGCGAGGGTTAAATGACCGGCGTCTACATCTAGATGCCTGTCATTTTACCGACGCCGGGAGACCAGCGCCCGGCATCCCGAACTAAGTGATGCCGGGCGCCACTGCGGACAGCTGCTTGGGAGGGAGGGTTAGGTTTAGGGCTCCCGGGGGAAGGACTTAGGGTTAGGCACCCCCCCCCCCCCCCGGGAGGTTAGGGTTAGGCTAGGGGGAGGGTTAGGCACCCCCACAGGGGACTTAGGTTTAGGCGGCGGGGAAGGGGGGGTTAGGTTTAGGCACTTAGAGGAGGGATTAGGGTTAGGCACTCCTAAGGGAGGGTTAGGGGGTAGAATTAGGTTAGTAAGATCTTACCTGGGACGATCGGGATTTTCAGCCTGTTCGGGCAGCCGCTGTCGGGATTTGAACCATCGGCCAGGGGTCCGGCGCTAAATCATACCAATTCCAGGTGAACAACTACAAAGTAACACTGCATAAGCGTGCTGTGATTTGTGCAAGTAGTGAAAATGGAAATTGGTAGCAAACTGTAGAGAGAGCATTGTGGACAACCACATTGTAACACGTAAGCTGGTGGTGATCTGGGTTGGGTACGGGATGCTGGCGCTTGGGATCCCGGCGGTACAAAATCCTGACACTGGCATCCCGCCAGTGTTAGGATACCGACACATGCCGGTAGGCATCCTAACACTCCCCCTCTCCCAACCCTTCCCTTCCCATTTCCAGAGCCTAACCTCCCCCTTAGTGCCTAAACCTAATCATCACCCTAACCATGCTGCTTACCTTCAGGATGCCGGCATCAGTTTCTAAGTGCCAGCATCCCCTCTGCTGAGATCTTGATCGGATCCAGTTGATGTGTGGGGTAGGAGATGAGGTACATCTCCATTTGTGGTGTGTTTGAAAAATACTTTTCTTCTTCATTGTCCATAGGGCTCCACAAGCAGACTTTGGGGTGTAGGTGGGACCTAGAGGACCGTACACCAACAGCAAAGCTTTTCAATCCCAGTATGCTCCGGTCCTTCCCCCTATACCCCGCCCACAGCTGGCACTTCAGTTTCGTTGGTGTCCGGCAAGGAGCTGGACCACCATAGCTTTTATTTTAATTACATTTTTATTTCTACCAGAAGGGTGAGCAGCAACAGACTGTCCTCCGGACATCTGTGCTGCTACCCCATCACCCCTCTGCGGCACCGTGACTCCAAGCCTTTGCCTGGTTCCCCCGGCGGGGCTCCGAGGGGAACTAGCTAGCTCCCCAGACTGCAGCCCAGAATCCAGGGGACAGGTAAGGCGGAACCCATTCTTTGGATGTGGTCTGTGCTCTAAAGATCTATGTGGACTGTACTAGTTCCATCAGAAAATCGGACTCCCTCTATGTTCTATATGGATTCCACAAGAAGGGATGGCCAGCTAACAAACAGACTCTGGCCAGTTGGATTCGCATGACTATCTCACAGGCTTGCACGCAGACGGGCCTTCTCGTGCTGACTACAGTTTCTGCTCATTCTCCTTGCTCTGTGCATCCCTCGTGGGCAGCCCAGCGTGGTGCCTCAGCTGAACAGTTATGCAAGGCGACCACCTGGTCTTCTGTCCACACCTTTCTTAGGTTTTATGCCTTTGATTCATTTGACTCTAAGGATGCTTCCTTCGGGTGTAGGGTTTTCCTATCAGCGCAGGAGCGTTCCCGCCCTGGAACATCTGCTTTGGGACATCCCCAATGTCTCCCTGTGGAGCCCTATGGTCCCTGAACAAGAAAAGGAGAGTTATGGTAAAACTTACCTTTGTTAACTCTCTTTTTTCGAAGTCCATAGGGTACAAAGGGCACCTGCCCTGACGCACCTGGCTTCTATGGGTTTCTTCTGTTGGTCACTAGTCTCCTTCTCTGTGTGATATTGTGATTCTTCAGTGTACCAGTCTTCCTTCTCTCCTATACTGCTCCTGCCTTGGGCATGGTAACAAAACTGAGTTGCCCTCAGGCTGTGGGCGGGGTATAGGGGGAAGGACCGGAACATCCTCGGATTGAAAAGCTTTGCTGCTGGTGTCCGTTCCTCCAGGTCCCACCTACACCCCAATGTCTCCCTGTGGACCCTATGGACTTCGGAGAGAGTTAGCAAAGGTAAGTTTTACCATAACTCTCATTTTCTGGTACTGATGCTGAATTGGCTGAACACGTGTTTGTGAAGTGCACATACTCCGTAACTGGGTATGCAAGGATAGGCAATGCATCTAAACTTACTACCGGAGGGGAGTAAATGGGCTGTAATGGCGCTATCGCATTGCAAAATTCTGTGAATGTGCACCGACCCATCTGCTGGACATGCAGAGTTTGATATAATCTTAAGTATGTCTGTTTCCAGGCACATCTTTTGCACCTTGCATAGAGGGTAGGTGCACTTGTACGCTTACGATAACTTGGTATCAAAGAAAGTGCAGAGATAAGGGACGGAGAATGTGCATGCAATACGGGAACAGCTTTGGCAATTTCCGTCCAAATCTGTATCAAGTCCTTTTATCTGCAGGAGACCTGTGAATCTGTAGGATTTAGTTGTAATAAAGTCACTTTATTCTAGGAGAAGATGCTAAAGCGGAGGGAGACAAATCTATCCACGACAGAGATGTTGAGTGGCTTCAGCAGGCAGATGTTGTAGTAGCAGAAGTGACACAACCATCCTTGGGTGTGGGTTATGAAATCGGCAGGGCTATTGCAATGAACAAGAAGATCTTGTGCCTGTTCAGACCATCTTGTGGACGAGGTGAGCTATATTAGATGACATGAAATACGTGATACATACGTCTCTGCTCAGAGTATCCTTTCCATGAAGCCGCAGCTGGTATTGTGCACTTACCATGGCATGGCGGGGGTATGCATTGAAGTTGTATTCCCTGAATATATTTACCGTGTATAGCAGGAAACAAGTGTCTCCTCATAGACCTAGCCTCATTTGCACCATGTGGCGCAAGACGCCTGCCACTCTGTTTGTGAAGCTTAGTGATATCTGCCCCCAACTCCTTTAGAAAAAAAAAAAGTGTAAAAAAAAATAAGTTTGAGGTAGACTTTAGTCTTCCACAAGTTTACCCGCCAACACTGACGTCATAAACACAGTAGACCAGGTCTGACCAACTTGTGACTCTCAGGCTGTTGTGAAACTACAAGTCTCAGCGCATAGCCTCCCATCTATCATCCGGTAAAGCATGCTGGAACTTGTAGATTCACAACAGCTGGAGAGTCAAAGGTTCACCAGGCCTGCACTAGACTGTAGACTGAATATATCTTACCAGAGCGCCAGGATCACCAATATCCTACGTTACCACCACTGGACTGCGAACCACGCTGCTTTCTGTGCTTCAAACACCCACACATGCGTTTCATAAAAACCCAACACAGGTTTATTAATCAACAAAGCGGCTTAGAAGCTCAGGTACAGGGGTTCTCCGGAGCCAAATCACTCTCCTTAGTGTACTTTGTCAGGCCTCTGGCTTTCAGCATTTCATCAATCGGCATTCTTGCATGCTTCCACCTGATGACCTAACATAGCCGGTCTTCCATACGAGCGCTTGGGCCTAGTTTAGAGTCCTTTCAAACATGACGACCAGTATTCCACTTTACAGTTGAGCAAATCCGGATGTGAACACCTCAGATTTATTTAACCTTTTGGAGCAGTCCACCACTAACTCAGGCCTCACATCAGTCCAGCCTGAGGGACTGCACTGGCTTCTAATCTTCATTTTGGCCCGCCTTCCTTCTGGCCCTCCTGCTTAAAGCAGGCTGATGCCAGGCAACCCAGCGACTGAGCATCTGTAGTTTTTATTATTAATCATAGCCATTGACAGATAACATTCTAAGATGTGGGCCTCAAAATGGCATCTTTTGCTGGGCTGCTCTAATTTGAGCAGGCAAGTGGTAATTAATCCTGATCCCTAACCTACTTCCAAACGATGGTGAAAGCTTGCAGAAAGTTAACATGCATAAAATTAGAATCAGAGATTCATTAGATAGAATGGACCAGAAACTTAAGATGAAATGTATACTTGCATCATCACTAGCATCCTCGTCAAGCCCATTTGCTAATCATTCTAAATTAACATCACCAGCTACAGTTTTTTTTTGTTCATCAAGGCAGAGGTTCCCAGTTAGTTAAACCCCAACATTCATGTGACACCAAATAATCTCTCTCTAAATGTTAATGGCTAAAATTAGGCAAAATAAATACTTTGGTTCTGGAAACCTACAAGAGGAAAACTGCAGACATGATAGTCTACACCACAGGTTCTCAAACTCTGTCATAAAGACCCCAAACAGTGCATGTTTTCCAGGTCTCCTCACAGAATCACAAGTGAAATAAATAGCTCCATTTATGGATGTTTTAAAATGTCAGTGAGTAATGAATACACCTGTGTACCTGCTGGGTGACCTGGAAAATGTGACCTGTGTGAAGTCCTGAAGACAGAGTTTGTGAAACACTGGTCTACACCTTCAGAGCAAACTGTTTACACCAGAGGTTCCCAAAGTCCGCCATTACAGTCCACGTTTTAGGGATATCCATGCTTGAGCACAGGTGACTTAATTAGTACCTCAATCCATTTGATTTAACCATCTGGACTCAAGCTTGGATATCCCTAAAATATGGACTGTAATGGCGGACTTTGGGAACCTCTGGTTTACAGATATGTGTCTATAATCTGCAAGAAAAGAAGTGTTTTAGTAAAATCCATTTCGGACCCAGACCATTGATAATTCCTCTAAACAATCACCCTTTGTCCATTACCCCGGTTGTTGTCTAAGCCAGAGGTTCCCAAAGTCCGCCATTACAGTCCACATTTTAGGGCTATCCATGCTTGAGCACAGGTGACTTAATTAGTACCTCAATTCATTTGATTTAACAATCTGGACTCAATCTTGGATATCCCTAAAGCGTGGACTGTAATGGCGGACTTTGGGAACCTCTGGTCTAAGCAGCCAAACAAGAGCAGGCTTTTTTTTTTTTTTGCTATAGTATTCAAGCACGTGAGCAATTGCACCTCATTATTAAATTATAATCATTCAATTCCATCTGGTCATAAACCCTAAACTAGACAAGTCACATAAAGCCCAGCCCAAGGCAGAGGATGTATTTCTGAAAGACTTGCTTGTACTTGTCCATCTCAGATGAATTAAAATGATGATGCCTGGTGACAAAAAAAAACAAAACTCTACAGTTCGAGCGTATGGACACTTCAGTGCCTCGCCAGATATAATTGCCAGTGCATGTTAGTTTTCCAATCTATGGCATTGTATGCGCTCATGTTGACAAGAATATTTGCAGACAATGCACCACGCTGTTGACCCCGTTGAACTGAGTATTAAAGCATTTTAACACGGTTAGCAGTATAACTGTAAACATGCTGCTTTCACAGCTTGCTCGCAGTTATACGGACGACAGCAGTAAAATGCTTTAATTGCATCAAAATGTAGTTACTGCCAATGCAGATATCAGAACAAGAAATTTAATGGGGTCGATTCAATCAACTGCCATGCAAGCAATGACCCTTTTCAGAGTGGCGCCCTGTAGAAGTGTGTAGGAAAGCTGGGCATCGTAGTGATACTCGCCGGCACCTTACCCGTAGTCAAATTGGTCTCTTGAAACCATAGACTATCAGCACCAGATCCAAGGTGGTCTCAGGGCACATAATTGTGAAACATTTTCAGCATTACTCGAACCACATTTAACCAGATGAATTACATTTTGGGTTTCCATTTTCCCCAGCCTGGCAAATACTTCCTCTTCCCACTAGGGGCTGTATTAAATTAGAGGCGAAAAGCCGTAAATCTGCTAAAAAGTTTCACGTATTGCCGCTTCTCGCCCGCTCGGAACTTATCTCCAAATTAAATTCCAGCTGTTTTCGCGGAAGCTCAAAACAGTGTAATAGGCGAAAAAGAGTAGTCTATGAATAGCAGGTGAAAAGTTTAAAATGCTAATATGCGCTCTGCCCTTATGGAGGCTCCCCGCTGATCACAGGCTGATGCTGGGGGGCGCCCCACCTTCCTCTGTCCTTCCCCCTGCAGGCCGCAGTGTCTCGCAAGGGTGAAAAGTTGCGGATGAACACTCACATCCAGGTGAATAGATGCCATGGGCACAGCATATGTTCGCAGTGAGGGGGGGATCGTGGGGGCAGCCCAACATCTAGTGTGTGCTGGAAATGACCCCTAAAGTGATGGAAAGGGGGTGTGCCATGATGCTACGCTCCTCCCTAAGAGGCCTTGCCCCCTTTTGGCTTTACCTTCTTTCATGATCGGCATCCTGCCCTAATTAATAGCTGGAGTGAACACTAACCACTTATGGCTTAACGCAAGCTGTGCCTCACTGAGGACTGAACAATGTGCATACCAGATAAGTGAATTTAGTGCTTATCGTAATACACTCTTTAGATCCATGCATCCTATCTACTACTCGGGGAAGTTTATGCATTATATTGGTGTAATCTTCCCAAACATTATATATGGAACAGGAAAAAATTGTGAAATGCTATATAATGTAAAAACATTTGCACTATAATAAATTGCTTTTAAAACCACATGTGCATGGAAATATTAAGAGTTATGGTAGATTTACCTTTGTTAACTCTATTTCTTAGAAGTCCACAGGGATACCATGGGGTTGTGTGTGGTTGGAGTGATATGGGCACCAAACAGTCAAAGCTTTAGCTCCCAGTATGCACCGGTCTTCTTCCACATATACCCCGTTCCCAGCCAGACAATTTTGTAAACAAGCCCAAGGCAGGAGAGAGGAGAAGGAAGAATAATATACACAAGAGAAACACTCGCAAAAGATGAGGGAATTCGTGACCAAGAGGAAAATACCCATTGAAGCCAGATGGGCGCCCTATGGACCCTATGAACTTCGAAGAAAGAGTTAACAAAGGTAAGTCTACCATAACTCTTAATTTCTTCTTCAGGATCCATAGGGATACCATGGAAATGTCCTAAAGCAGTTTCCCCTAAGGGGGTGGGACACACACACACTCCTGAGCAGAAAGGAGAAACAGACGCCCAAAGGAAGCATCCTGAGAGGCAAATGTGTCAAAGGCGTAGAACCTAAGAAAGGTGAGGACGGAAGACCATGTGTTCGCCATGCACATTTGTTCAGCAGAAGTGCCACGTCGAATCGCCCACGTGGGTCCCACAGAACGAGTAGAATGTGCTGTAACCCTGTTTGGAACAGGAAGATCAGCTTGCATGTAGGCCTGAGAGATTATCATGCGGAGCCATCGAGCCAGAGTCTGTTTGTTAGCTGGCCAGCCTCACTTTTGAAAGCCATTAAACACAGAGAGAATCTGATTTCCTAAAGGAGTTGGTACGATTCACGTAGATCCGAAGAGCACGAACTACATCTAGATAGGCTTCACCTGCAGAGAGGTCTGAGAACTTGAACACCGGCACCACAATCTCTTCATTCAAATGGAACCGGAATACCACTTGAAGGTAACCAGCCCGGGTACGGAGGACAGGTCTGTCCGGCTAATAGATCAAGAAGGGGAAGCGACAGGAGAGCGCTGCCAAATCAGATACCCTGCGGGCAGAGGAGATAGCGAGGAGAAAGTGCGTCTTCACCATCAACCACTTGAGGACTACGGAGTCCAGAATTTCAAACGGAGAAGCCTGTAGAGCCTGGAGCACCAAGGACAAATCCCACGAGGCCACCGGGGGGACAAAGGGAGGTGGGCGGTGGAGAACACCCTGAAAGAATGTTCTAACAGACACGGGAGCGATCCTTCACTGGAACCAGACTCAGTGCAGAAATCTGAACTCAAGGTCAGGCAGAGGCAGAGGTCTAACCCAGTTTGGAGAAAGGCAAGCACCCGGGAGACCCTAAAAACTGTAGGGTCATAGCCTCTGACGGAGCACTATTGAAAGTAAGAGTGCCAAACACTGTAATAGATGCGGGCTGAGGAAGTCTTTTATGCGCCCTGAGCATCCTCCAGACCACAGAGTGAGAGAAACCCTTGGCTCTTAAGAGGGATGACTCAAGAGCCATGCCGTCAAAGACAGACGAGATAGCGCAGGGCCCTTGCCTGCACCCGGATCTAACAGATCCTTGTGTAGAGGAAGTGGAAAAGGAGTGTCTACAGAGAGATTCGGTAGGTTGGTGAACCAATGACGCCTAGGCCTGGCTGGGGCTATTAGTATCACCAGGCCGCCTTCTTGTGTGAACTTTCGTAGAAACCCTTGGAAGGAGGGAGATCAGAGGAAAGAGGTATGAGAGATTGAAGCCCCACCACCACGAAGGCAGCTGAGGGGTCTCTGGTACTGGACCCGTACCTGGGGACCTTGTGGTTGTGACGTGAGGCCATGATGTCTACTTCTGGTAGACCCCATTTGTCCACCAAGAGTTGAAAGACATCAGAGTGGAGAGCCCACTCTTTGGCGTGTATGTCCTGATGGCTTAAGAAGTCCGCTTCCCAGTTGAGGACTCCAGGGATGGATATTGCAGAGATCGCAAGAAGATGACGTTCTGCTCAAATCAGAATGTTTGTCACTTCCCTCATGGCTGCATGACTTTGCGTGCCTCCCTGATGATTGAGATAGGCTACCGCAGTCACGTCGGACTGGATTTGGAACGACCTGCCCTGGAGAAGGTCTTGCGCCCGAGTAAGTGCTTTGTACACTACTCGAAGCTCCAGAATGTTTATGGGCAGGCGACTTTCCTGGGTTATCTACCGTCCCTGAAAGGTATGATGACCGGTTACCGCGAAGGCTGGCATCTGTAGTGAGAAGCTCCCAATTTGGAATCCAGAATGAGCAACCTTTGTCCAGGTGGGACGTCTGCAGCCACCATGAGTGGGTTAGCCAAACCTCCGGAGAAAGAAGGATAGTCTGGGACTGGGTCAGATGAGTGTATCATATAGGGAGGAGGAAGAGGAGCAACTTAGAATCGGGAAACCTGTTGTGAGGGACCGTGCTCCGGGCTGGGGGAGGGTCATCTGGGTGGAGAGCCTATCCCCCCACTGCTGTATCAACCTCCGGGTGCTGCTGGCCTTCAATATGTTCCCCGACGCCAGACTTAACTACCCCGGTGGTCTAGTGGGGGGCGGATGAACCAGACGCCCCACTACAGCGTCCTCCAGTGGCTGGTTTCCACAACCGGAGTTAAGGACTGCACAGACACGCGATTCCCCGCGATACGGGAATCGTCTTACCAGTCTTCCGTTTGTCCGGCTGCAGGCCTGGGATCCAGTGAAGCTGCTAGCCCTGCTCTGCTGGCGCCCACCGTAATCACCGGATCGCTGACCGAGTGTTGCGGCATCGGCGGGGGTAGATGGGGCAGTAACGCAGGCGCCCATCAGGACGTCTAGCGCTGCTTGCTCTGACGTAAAGAAGAAAAAAAACAGACTTGGGCTGCCGAAGCAGTCTCCGGTCTAAAGATGCGACCGGTTCTGCCGGCACCAAACTTAAAACTGTGTGCATGTGGCATACAGTATGTGGAGGAACACCGATGCATCCTGGGAGCGAAAACTTTGACTGTTTGGTGCCCGGATAACTCCAATCAAACACGCCCCCATGGTATCCCTGTGAATCCCTATGGACCCTGAAGAAAAAACAAAAATTAAGCTGATCTGAAATAGATTGTGCCTACAGGATCCTATGCATTTCATTGTCACAGATTTCATCATGGGGTGTAAATTTTACGCTATAGGTAATGTTCTATGCATATCATCTGGTACACACCTTTCTAAATATGTGCACATAAAACTGTTTCTGTTGGAACTTATTACATGGTCAAGCGCCCTTTGCAGCTCCTACAGAGAAGGCTGTCGAGCAAGCTCTAATAAAGCTCTATGGACATTGTTGGAAAGATTAGGCCATTCACTGCCCTTAATTTGTAGGGTAAGACTTACAGTGCCATTGCATATTTTATTTAGGTTACTGTTCTGTACATTGTTAGATGTCCAGCCAGCACATAATGGGGCTGATGCAGGCTTAAACTTAAGTTGCGTAGTGCAAATACAAGAAATAGGGTTAGCTCGTCTACACTTATGACCGGCGAGATAAAGAGCATTCTCACATAGGTGGCCCACTTGGACCAGTGCATAAGTGTATATTCGCCTATTAGGGGACGTATCTGTTGCATCAAGTAAAGAGCATGTTTAAATACACGCTGCTGCTGCCGAGGACTTGTAGGAAACTAAGTACACATGCTGCTAATGCATACAGCTCGCCATGTGTGCCGAAATATTCTTTTGTATTTTTTCTGTGCAGGTTTCTTTTGCCCAATTTGCATCAGACCCATTATCCTTGAGAGAAACCCCAGCAGCTTGCATCAGTAACATTGTATGTGGTTAGAGGTCTGAGGATATACATATATAAGGATGGTGATAGTGCAGAAATGCAGTCTTCAAGGCTCCCCAACCATTCAAGTTTTAGAGATATCCATGGCTGAGCACAGGTGACTCAATTAGTACCTCAGTCAATTTGATTTAACCAGCTGAGTTCAACCATGGATATCTCTAAAACCTGAACTGTTGGGGAGCCTTGAGGACCACGTTTAGGAACCTCTGTTATAGTGGAACTGTGTGACGTTATCCCTTTACCTTTCAGTCCTCTCTGCGATGATTCGGGGAGCACATAATGGACGTTCCGTGCTGGTCAGAGATTACGAGCCTCAGGAAGTGAATGACATTCTGTCACAGTACTTCACAGTCACCTTCACCTTGTTGTGACACGGCACATACACATGTAATAAATGTTTTCTATGACTCTCCCGGGCCAACTTCTCTTGTATAATGTGTTTTTGTTTTTCTTTCGGGGTGGTACATACACAAAACTCCATTAAGGCATCAAGCGGTTTCTTAATGGATAGATTTCAGAAGTGGCATGGAGGCAGTGAATAAATTTTTCTGTTTACTGTACAGGATTTAATCACAAACAAGTCAGTAGCAAATTGATTACTGCGCTAGGTGGTAGATAGATTACATCAGCAGTTCTCAAACTGTGGGTCGTGACCCCAAAGTGGGTCGCGACTCACATGGGGTGAGGTTGATAACCCCTCTGAGAAGAGTGAAACCAGTTGAACTGTCTCTTATTTCAGACTCCTCGGATCACTGGCTGAGAGATCCAAGGAGCCATCAGACAGCCCCGTCCCAACCCAGTGCTCAACTTCTCTTGTCCTCCTGCCCAGCAGCAAAAACTGACACACAGGCAGCAAGCCTCAGCAGCAGAGAGACTCAGAGAAGCCAGCTGCCAGACTCTCTCTGCAATTGGTGCAGATGTTGTTAAGTAAGTGCGGCCTGGTAGACCACTGCTGCCAGGGTGGGAGGACACAGAATGTATGGTGATTGCTGTGTAGGGAGAAGAAACTTCAGCAGGAGGAATGAGGGGAGTGTTGAGCACAGACCCTATGGAGGAACACGCAGTGTGGGAACTGGAGGGGGGAGCAGAAAAATCAAATGTATTAAAAACCCATTGCCTCCCACGTCATCCACTGTCTCTCCCTTGAAATGCATTCCACCCTCTGCCTTTCTCATCTACTACCTCCCTCTGTCACCCACTGTGTCCTATGTCACCCTTAGCCTCCCACTACCTCCCCAGTCACTCACTGTCTTCCCTGCCACCCTTTGCTGCTAATTGCCACCCACTGCCGCCTCCTGTCACTCACTGCCATCCTCTGCTTCTCCCTGCCACCAACACCCTCTCTGCTTCTCCCTATTACTCACTGCCTCCTATGTCACCTATTGCCTCCCCAGTCACTCTCAGCCTTTCCATGCCATTATCTGCCTCCCCCCTATCACACTCTGTCTCTCCCTGTCATCCAGTCACCCCCTGCCTCTCCCTGTCACCCTCTCCTTTCCCATGTGAGCCACTCATTCTCCGTTACCCACTGCCTCCTATGTCACCCTTTGCCTCCCCAATCACCCACTGTCTTTCCTGACACCCTATGCTGCTCCTTGCCACCCACTGCTTCACTCTTTCACCCACTTCCTCCCCATCACCCACTGCTTCTTGCTGCCACCCACTGCCTCCCCCTCACCCACTGCCATCCTTTGCTTCTCCCTGCCACCCACTGCCTCTCCGTCACCTGACACCCTCCGCCTACCCCGTCACCCACTGCTTCTCCCTATTACCCACTGCCTCCTATGTCACCTATTGCCTCCCCAGTCACCCTCTGCCTTTTCATGGTATCCTCTGCTACCATCACCCACTGTTTCTCCCTGTTATCCACTGCCTCCTACGTCATCCTTTGCCTCCCCAGTCACCCACTGTCTCCCCAATCACTCTCTGCCTCACCTTGCAGGGACAGGGGCTTCGAAAGGAGCTCGTCCCTGCAATGTCGAAATGATCGCATTACGCAGTGGCGCAAGTTCATACCAGATGCCCGGAGGCAAGTTATTATTTTTGTGCCCCCCTAAAACAAAAGGGAAAATAAATGTGGTGCGTATCTATCTATCACTTATACACAAAAACACTACTATAGAATAGCCTTAAGTGGGATGACCATATTGTGGGCAATAGAGGCGCCTCCATTGTCTCCCATAGTTCTGCCCCTGCATTAGCAGATACCTCACTTCAGTTTCCATAGTCTACTGCGTCTCCATAGTGCTACTGTGCATGAGCGGTCTGCTGACCACGCATGTGTGGCAGTCATTCTGCAGTAACTTGCTGGGGTCCTGTAATAATTTTTATTGTTAGACGGGGTCCCAGAGCAAAAAAGTTTGAGAACCCCTGGATTACATTAATAAAATCTCTTGGTAATAAATCTGAATATGAGGCCTTAACACCATAATAGGTTTTATTTAGACTCACAATACTAGAAAGTATTAAGCATCATATATCCACATACACAAAAATACAAATACACAGTAAACAAAAATTAAAGAGAATCATATATAAGTAAATTGAGCTTAAATAGCACCGAGAATTAGAGCTGTGCTCTTTTAAGGGATCTAAGCCACAGTTGATATAAATGTAAGCTCGTTATCATGTCACTTATGTTTGTAGCCAAGTCCAAAAGTCTTTTGGATTCGTAACTATGTAGCAGTTCTTATTGTAAATAGACACTTTCCGTATGAGGTTGAAAAATAAGAATATTCGTGTGTACTGGCGTCCCAGTGCACACTGTGTGATGGAATTACCTCAGTCCCAACTGACAGCTGATTTATTACCAAGAGATTTTATTAATGTATTCTACCACCTAGCGCAGTAATCGATGTGCTGCTGACTTGTTTGTGAGAGGTTTTTCTTTTGCGGTCTGAACACGACCATTATTACTTGCAGCAGGTGTTTTGATATATTCAAACAGCGCCCAGGTGCAGGCATTGGTTGCTTGTTTTATATTTATTTGTACAGGACTTAATGACTTAATTCTTTTGTGGAAAATTGTTCACATCCAATTAGGTGTTGGTCAGTGTCAAAGGCAGTCTTGAAAAAACAAGAGATATGGTAAGAACTTACCTTTGTTATCTCTGTTTCTACGAAGTCCATAGGGTCCACAGGGTTGACCTTGGGGTATAGGTTGGGAACCAAATCCGGGCACCACGCAGTTAAAGCTTTTAGCTCCCAGGATGCACTTGGGTCCACTCTCCCTATAACCCCGCCCCCCAGCCAGAGGCACCTCAGATTGTAAGTAGCCAAAGGCCGGAGGAGGAGAGAAAAAGAGAGAGAAAACTGGAACACTCTAGAACCATACTCACAGAAAAGGAGACGGGAAACCGGTGACCAGTAACACAGCCCATATGAAGCCAGGTGCGTCAGGGCGGGCGCCCTGTGGACCCTATGGACTTCGTAGAAACAGAGATAACAAAGGTAAGTTCTTACCATATCTCTTGTTTTCTACTTCAGGGTCCATAGGGGGTCCACAGGGTTGACCTTGGGGATGTCCCAAAGCAGTTCAACCAAGGGTGGGGACGCTCCTGTGCTGAGAGGAGAATCCGTCGCCAAAAAGGAAGCATCCTGAGAGGCAAAGGAAACCAATGCCTAGAACCTTAAAAAGGTATGGACAGAAGACCACGTGGACACCTAGTAAGGCAAAACAGCCGAGGCGCCACGACGAGCCGCCCACGAGGGTTACACGGCCCGAGAAAAAAACAAGCCTCAACGACAGAAATGCCCACCCATGGGTAGGCCCCTGAGGAAGACATACGAGGCCATCCAGTCAACATTTCATTATAGGCCGGCCATCGTTTCCTGTTAAAACCAGAAACCGCAAACCACCAATAAGGAGTCCGATTACCATAAGGAACTTGAACGGATCACATAAAGCCAAAGAGGCCGGACCACAGTCCATGTGGCCACACCAGCCGAGAGGACTGGGAACTGAATGGCCATACCATAAGTTCCAGAATAATATGGAACCTAAAAACCACTTTAAGAAGAAACACAGGGCGAGAGCAACTCACACCCTGACATGATGCCCTCCAGAAGAGGGAGCCACATGAGAACGCTCCCAATTCAGACACTCTCCTGGTTGATTTAAACACCCTGAGAGAGAGAGAGAGAGAGAGAGAGAGAGAGCTTAAACAATAGACCATGTAATGGCTATCACAACCAGCGGTTCCATTGACTGTCCCCGGAGGGAACAAAGAACCACTACTAACTCCCCAGGAGTCCCTAGGGAGGACAAGTGGAGACATAATCCAGAAAACACTCCATAGGATGAACTGGATACCAGAGCGGAGCAATTCCATATCTTAACCATACCGACAGTGTAGAGATCCGCACTGTCAGGAAGGCCAGGCCAAGGGTGAAACCCAAGCCAGCTGGAAGGAATGCCAGAATATCTGGAAATCCTGGACACCGGAGGATCGTATCGACAGGTACGATACCATAAGAATTATGTATGCCACAGTCCGTGGCAGATCCCAGCAAAGTCTGGCCTATCTGCTCTAAACATCTCAATGAAGACAGAGCCAGGGAAGCCCGAGGACCACAGTAGGGGCGCAGTTAAAGACAAGCGATCCAGATCCAGGGAAAAACAAGGACCCTGAGACAACAGGTCCATGGAGCCCCCAGAAGGAAAGCCCCTCCGTCTCGAATTAAACTTCTGAAGACCTCGAGGAAGAAGGGAGACCGGAGGACACAGGTACACAAAGTGGAAGGACCACTTCACTGACAAAGAGTCACTGAAGGTAGCTTCAGTACTCCTAGAGCTGGACTGTAACACCGGTAATGTGTGATCGAGTCAGAAGGCCATGGGGATCAATCCCCTCAGGGAGGCCCCCTCTGCTCACCAGGAGTTGAAACCTCTCTTGGAGAAGAGACTAGTCCCCGGGATGCACGCCGTGACGGCTGAGGAAGCCCGCTTCCCAATGGAGAGCTCCGGGAATAAACACCGCAGAGTTGGCCAGGAGAAGACCCTTGGACTATGTCAGAATGGGTGACATTCCTAACATTGCCACCCAACTACCAGTGTTGCCTAGACGGAAGCCACTGTTGTGACACTGTCGGACTGAACCTATTCAGGTTTACCGTGACAAATGGGTTAGGCCAGAGTGAAAGTCCAAGACAGCTTAAAGTATCAACAAGTTAAGTGGCAGGGCAGAAGCGACAGACGTCCAACTGCCCGGAAACGAATGCGGACCAGACACTGTCTTTAGCAAAGAACACCCTGGACGAGATGGCCATAGCCACCCGGACAGAGACCAACTCGCCTCCGGAGAAAGTATCATCGTTCGAACAGCGATCCGATGGAAAAAACTCGATCCATCTGGAGGGGAGTCAATTATGGCAAGGCCTGGAATGGAACTGAGCACATTCCACCCTACCAAAAGGTAGACACTCTGGTAGACCGCGCATCACAAAGAGTAATGACATATGTCGACTGCGTAGATATCCGCACACTCGAAGTTGAAGAGTGGAGATCTTGTCTTACGCCAGAAAAATTCTCAGATTCTGAGAATCCAGCAGTGCTCCCAGATGAAGAAAACCCTGTGAGGGATGCAGGGAGGACTTTTTCTCCGTTGACTAATTATCTGTGCCGAGAAGAAGCCCCGGTTATCCTGACCTGGCGGTAAAGTACCTTGGTGATCCTGCTAAAAGCAGGAGACCGTCCAGAGAAAGGAGCATTCGGATACACTGAACAGGTGAACTGTCAGAAAATCCATAAAGCTGGTAAACCCCGGTGGAGTTGAGGACAGCCCCAAAAGGCAGAGCCCGAAACTTACAAGTGTTGCTGTGGCACAGCAAACCTGAACCCATGCTGATGAGAGGGCTCTGTATGTACCCGTAGGTACGTATCCTGAATACTCGGATATACCATAAAATCCCCAGGTTCCAAACATCGGATGATGGAGCATGGACGATTCCACCTGAGTCAAGGCACCGTTTGAATCTGATTCAGGGATTTGAGACAGAGTATAGGCAAAGGAGGACCAGTCGGTCACCACCCCAAAAAGAAAGTAGAACAACCAGTCCCTCACTGAGATAGTGAGGTTGGCCGAAATAGCTCTGCTTACCACAAAGACTGTATAGCTTTCTGGGATTGTAAGGCCCTGATCAGTTCTGAAGAAGGGCCCATGTAACAATGCCTGTGAGGAGGCTGCATGAGCAATGAGAGGCCGTTGAGAATCAGTACCTCACTCTGGAAATTCCCCAGATGTAGACCTGTCCCGTCAGGCTGAGGGTATATCCTCAGGTGTAGAAACAGGGTCGTCCGGAAGTCCAGGACTGCTCGGTACTGGATATGGTGGCCCCCATGGAGGCCGACAGCCTAGGAAAAAACAGGCCTTTAGGCTGACCCTGAGGACAAAAAGACTTAACAGAGTTAGTCCGAATGTAGTGGGAGTAGCTAAAGACGGTATCTCCCCATTAGTGATACTGCCAATGATGCAACGATCTTGTCAAGGTCAGGACCAAACAAGAACTTCCCCATGGAAGGAGTGTGCACCTCTGCTTTCCCATAACGCAGCCATAGGGTACTGCGGCGGATACAGACGCCGCCGAAACCCTGAAAGTTAGAAGACCGGCATCCCATGAGGTAATCCCACATATGACCACTGCATATTTGTGAGCGGCAAAAAGATATTTGAACCTCAGACGTGTTGGAGGGGAAAAACGTCACAAAAGCATCACCATGCGATGGCCATGGTAGGACGGGCAACAGGCCCTGAAAACGAGTACATTGATTTCAGGCAAAGTTACCACCTACGGATCCGTAAAATTCGTCCAGGCCGGGATGGGAGGCGTATTAATGCCTGTAACCCGATGATTAACATACAAATCCATCCCAGAAGGGGATTTCCATTACTTGTGAGGACCCTCAGGGAATGGGAAACAGGAGGCCTTTGTGACTCCTCGTATCTGGGGACAGCCAGACTCCCACTATGAGATCCACCCTTGGGCAGAAAACGGGAGATGTATGATACAGGTGCAGGATCAACATTCTCTATATCCAGAATGAGCCTGGCTACCAGCCCCAAAGCAGGGATAATAATACTTGAGATCGGCTCCCCCCATGTGAGAGGGAAAGAGCCGAATATACCATCCAGTTCACGGCAGAGCCACTGGTCAGTAACCACAGGGCGTATATCACGCCAATTAGTATTTCGTATAAAACGACATCCACCAGGGTGGCCGTTGTGGTAATCCCTGCAAGGGGAATGACAGACCGATGTGGTATCGGAGGTAATTCATGTACTGTGAAAAACCCCGTCGGGGAGCGACAGTCTGTTGCACAGGGGTAAATTGCAAGAAATTGCGAGATACCCCGAGTTCAAAAGGGCAGTATGGTGAAGTAACTCCAAGCGAGTGACGACAATGGGGCCCGCCCGGCGATCCTCAAAGGAGAGGATCCTGAGAAACAACGCCCTTTAAGGGGGACGTGCAAGGGGCCCCGCACCAGATGGTGCCGCATACATAAACCTTTCTGAGTTAAAATCCTCCGCACTAATTCCTGCAGGCTATGACTTGCAGGATAGCAATAATGGGTGCAGTATCGTGTGCAATCTCCTGGTCAGATATATCTGACTATCTTGACGGAAATATTAAGCAGCGCCATACCGGTCCTGACTGACGCTAAGATTAGCTGCAGGGACCCATTATCAGCGTATGCAACTCACAGTTCCATCTAAAATATGGCAACGTGCAGCACGCAACAGTATGTGACAAACCTCACAGATATTAACAAATATATATATGCGAGGTCTCAGAACCACCCCAGGTACACCTGTATTAGGGCAGATAAAGAAAAGGGATAGATATACACTGACAGGTGAGAGAAAAAGCAGACAGTCAGCACTAGCATAAGTCACATACAATGCAGAAAAATATATATACATACATAAGCATGACATATAATATACTGCACAATGTCGCTACATTCAACTGCCCAGATTCAGTGTCTGGGAAGGCTATAGCGCTGTGTACACTCACCCAAAATGGCCAGGTACGCAGGGGGACTGGGCTCACTGACATCCTAGGAGTTCTGCAGCACCAAAGAGAGATAATGGCCACTGGAGACCTCAGAAGAAGCGTGGCCCGCGGAGGAAGCAGCTCAGCGACGCCAGACTGTATTATTGAAAGGCGCGCTGAGGGGAGGAGCCGCTAGACAGGGAAAGCTTCCTCCCCTGGCTAGCAACTAACCCCCCGGGATGCCGGCTCCCGCTGCCGCTATAATCCCTGGTGGTCTGTGGACACGCGGGGTATGCCTCCATGGAGGGGGAGCCCGCCGCCACCGCTAGCGCCTCCGGTCTGTCCCCAGAGACCGGAGGCATAAGGCTGCATATTCACACGTGGATCACCGCAAGCGGTGACCACGCGACTTACCTGTCCCCGTCGATCCGGCAGCAGCCCAGGGATTCCTCCAGAGCCCGGCTAGTACAGACTCTGGGGTCCCGCTGCGATCCCCAGATCTGTACTGGCGTCGCAGCGCCGGCGGGGTGTAGGAGCGGCAGCTCAGACGTCCATTGGACAGTCTGATGCTGCCGCTCTGAAGAGTAGTAAAAAATAATAAAACAAAACTCTTTTAAGCTTAGGGGCTGCTAAGCAGCCCCCCTGCAGTAACGGTGACCCAACTCCGGCCGGGCACCAACTTAAACTGAGGTGCCTCTGGCTGGGGGGCGGGGTTATAGGGAGAGTGGACCCAAGTGCATCCTGGGAGCTAAAAGCTTTAACTGCGTGGTGCCCGGATTTGGTTCCCAACCTATACCCCAAGGTCAACCCTGTGGACCCCCTATGGACCCTGAAGTAGAAATCTCAGTGTTGAGGCTCCCACTTTAAACTGTCCTATAATTTGTTCCTGGCAACTAACTGCATCTCGTTAATCAATTTGCTCTGACCCTTGGACATCACCTGGTTCCACCCTCCCAACTGCAGCTACTCATCCTGCCTTAAAGATTGTAAGTTCCTAGGAGCAGGGTCCTCCTCCCCACCGTCTCACAGCCTTCTTCTCTAGCACTTCTATGACAGCCTTCACCTTCCCAGCTGTATTGTGTATGGAGAATTGTGTTGCTAATTGTTACTTGTGTTCTGTTTATATTTTGGTTACTGTATTGTAGTGTTCTGTGTACCCTGTACTGTATGTTCGGCACTGCGGACCACTTGTGGAGCCCTATAAATAAAATGTAATAATAATAAAAGAAAGCATTGGGGCATTTTCAATTAGGCGCAGTGTTTACTGCTCGGGGTAAAGCTCTGGGTTTCATGCCCCGGCGCTATTGAATTATTTAACCTTTTCCCCATGGTGTGAAACCTCTGGTAAGGCCGTGTAGCCCACTGATTCCACGTAAATTGCGGAATCTAATGGGTTTCCCTGCATGTTAATTTCCAGAGGTGCATTTTTACCCGACTTTTCTTTGCAGCTCCTGAGGCTGCGAGGAATAGTGCACCCTTTGGTAATTAACGTGCTGGGTATCGGCCGCTAATTGAATTGGTCAGTGCCAACAATTATGTGCGGGCTAAACCCTGTGGCTAATTGGATATGCCCCATTGTATTTATGTATTGGGCTGTATCATTTCTAGCTTAGAAAAAGTTGCTCAATTACCAGTTAGAACCCTTATCATACCAGTATGTACATTTCAAGGTTTCGGTTCTTCTAGCTTCCCTGACCTATTTGTAACAATGCCCATTAGTGTAGCCTTCAAAATAACTTGATCCAACAGCGCATTGGAAGAAAAGGTCAGCGTTACAATACTGCTTCAGTTTGCCAACATGCTCATAGTGAGCTCTAGGCCAGGCAGTACCATGAAGTGCAAGTAATATCAGAGATGTAATTGCTCAGATCAGCCTCCATCCTGACATGGAGCTCAGCTCCACTGGACGATTGTCCACCATGCTCATAGTGAGCTCTTGGCCAGGCAGTACCATGAAGTGCAAGTAATGTCCGAGATGTAACTGCTCAGATCTGCCTCCATCCTGACATGGAGCTCAGCTCCACTGGACGATTGTCCACCATGCTCATAGTGAGCTCTTGGCCAGGCAGTACCATGAAGTGCAAGTAATGTCCGAGATGTAACTGCTCAGATCTGCCTCCATCCTGACATGGAGCTCAGCTCCACTGGACGATTGTCCACCATCCTCAAGAATTAGAGGATACAGATCTGCAACGCTCTGGAAATGTATGAAAAAGTTAAATGCTGTGGAGGTGAAGACCGTCACCGAGTGGAGAACCTGTTAATGTACCCTTTATGGAACGTAGAAACTAGGTGGGAAGAAAACTAACCGTAATGCTGTAAGTCTCAGGGTTAAATCCTGCACTGCCCACTAACACAATTTTAAACAACAATTATTTTAGCCTTCTAAACCATCAGTTGCCCATTGTATGGGAATCTGTTCTGGTCTCCTACCTCTGAGTGAGAACCTGCTGCGGTCTCCACTGATGGATGGGCCTTTGAGGCTTAGGTTAATTCTGCTGTAGTTTTTGTATACAGATTAACCTTGAATTCTAACAAAAAAGGACACAAATCCGTTCATGTAACAGCTTAGCTGAACCTTTAATAAATGAGAGTGACAGATTTTCAGAGGAAGCGGCAGATTTTCCCGACTGCGCTGCCTATTTTTTTTTTACCACCTTTTACCCGCCAGAGGCGCTAACCCCAGACAATGTAATACGCTGAGGTTTCACAATGAGACTGAAATAAACAGGATTAATTCTAATAAAAATAACTCTTAATTATAAATATATATATAATTCCAGCTCAGTCATTGGGGTTAGGACTGTAATAGTCGATCAATGAATTATCAGTAATTAACTCCTGCTGTGCTGAGAGCCATGCACACCACTCCCAAGGTAGTTGCGGTGGAGGCACATTAGGGGAAAGGGAAGCCGGATGGAAAGAAAGAAGTGGGTTATAAAGAAGCACCCTGATGGACACGACCCATTTGAAATGAAGGCTTTGGACAAAACTTAGGAGAGCTATTTGTCAGGGAAGGGATCACTCGTAGGCCTCCCCATCGAAATCTTCAAAGATGAAGGAGTCTGGCTCCAGATTCTCAGATCCATCATCTTCATCATACGAGAATTCATCCTCATCCAGATCGTCGTCATACTCCTCATGCCACTCGGGGACGTAGTCATCGTCCTCCTCGTCTTCCTGCTCACCCGCTGTATCTCCGGAATCAGAGGCCCCATCCATAGTGCTGGGAAGAGGGAGTTGCAGGAAAAATAAGTTTTGCCCAACACAGGTGACAGGTGTCATATGGTGAGAATAAGCACTTCAACTATTATCCTGTGTTATATAGATTTCCAACATAGAGCCGTATTCAATTTGAGCAGACCCGTGATACTTTTTCGACTCCCCGGACTTTTTGCCTACTTCGCCTGTTTTGCAGGCGGAAAAGTATCGCGCGCGTATCGCCGTATTCAATTTGAAAGTAGGCAAAAACGGGACCCGGCGAAACTTAAACAAGTGGAAAGTACTGTCAGATTTGGGGAAATCAGCCTGACACCCCCCAAAAGATGCTCTGATATGGGGGTTAGCTATGGTACCCCCCCGATGTTTTTATAAACGGGCTCAATAGCTGCTAAATAGCGTTTTGCATAAGTGCTGAAGAATAGTATTCAGGAGGTTTTTTGCAGAAAATAACTTATCCCAGCAAATTTGGGGTACTTGAAAATGGGGGCCAGCATATTTTAAAGTTAACTTGAAAAAATCGTGAAAAATCCACCTGCTGCAAGCCCCTGCAATGAAAATAACACCTGGGGCATACTTGGGGACCCCCCAGAGTCAAGTTCGCTAGTTTTTAACTTTGTTTACCAACATTTTTTTTTTTTCTTCGCCCCCAAATACAAGTGATTTTTGGGGTGTTCTTAAGTCTTTTAAAAAAAAAATTGACACAGTTTACCTTTGGGGGATTGTCTGAAGGCTGCACAGGGGTTACCGCAACGTTACACCCCAAAACCCCAATTCTGCAATTTTTTCCACCTGCTATTCATAGGCGAAACTTTTCCGCCTAGTCTTCCAAATTGAATACGGAGTAAAATCAAAACAGGCGAAAATTACGTCATCGGTTTAAAGTTCCCGCCAAAAACGCTCGAAAACGGCTTTTCGCTTCAAATTGAATACGGGCCATAGTACGCAGCGTTTTACAGAGAATTGTACAGAGCTGCAATCTACAGTTGCTACCATAAACACACGGACTGGGAGAGGAATAATACAGATGTCTCCTATTACATCTTTGCTGCAGTCAAGCTAAAAAGCCCCTCTCGGCGTACCAGGTCCCGGGAAACACTGCTGGCACGATGTGTGGTGTATTGAGGCTAGATGTAGGAGGACACATCCGTACAGTGCATAGGCCACACAGAAAGTGCCCTGATCAGCGCTATAAGCTAGTAATAACTGCACCTGTATATACACGTGAGCTTGTGAGCGAATAATGCTATTCATTGTGCCACCATATGCAATGATATTGAGAACGTATTCCAGGACATCTTGCCCATATTGACATGTACATAAGGTTAGCAACTCTACCACAGCAAACTGCCTCAAATAAAAAAAAAATAACATAACTAACTTCTATAGACATGCAGGAGTTTGTCTCCTCTACGCAGGAACTAATGGTGGGTACACACTGAGCGATATTACTGAGCGACTGCACGATGACGACATCGTAATCGTGCAGTCGCTCAGTAATCGTGCACAAATCGTGCACTTTTATGTCGGAAACGACCAGCGATGCGCACTCCCGCTGGTCGTGTCCGACATTGTCCATCGCCTGAACATGCAGCACAACCTGACGACCTCGTCAGGTTGCTGCATGTTGGGGAATGGGGGAGAGAGCCCGGCGCTGAACGATATCGTTAATGATATCGTTCAGCGGCTGTGCTCAATGTCATGAACGACATTGAGCACAGCCTGCCGGAGACACACTACACAATATCGCTCAGGGAGCATATCGTGTAGTGTGTACCCACCATTAGGCTACTTCCTGCAGGGGGATGTCTATATCCTCAGGGATGGCAGCAAGGAGGAGGCGCTCTACTGGTGTTCTGTCACCCACGGCCAGATTGAGGTTTGTGGGGGCCCCTACCAATACAATTTTCATTTTGGGATGTAGCCAGCATCTGGATAGTCAGAATCCCGACGCTCAATACCGGTGCTGGGAAATGCAGACAACTTCACACAGTAAATATGAGGGCTAGGCTGTGGGGAGTTAAGGTTAAGGTTAGTTTGTGGGAGTGGAGGGTTAGATTGCGGAATTTGTGTGGTTAGTGTTTGGGGGGGGGGGGGGGGGGTTAGGATTAGGGTAAGAGTTAGCGTGAAAATACTTACTGAAATTCACCGGCACTTTCACAGTCGAAATCCCACTGTCGGGATTCTGTACCCAACCCCCCAAGTTCACAGTATGCCACACAGAAATCTCAGTTTAAATATGCCACGGTTACCCAGATTGGTGTTATTTATTTGTTCTTTGAGGGGGCCCGTGTGTGTCGGGTCCACTTGCCCTGTTATTAATCTGTCACTGAATGGGTTGAAGGAAAAGTCACTGATACAGCGACACTCCAAGAAACATCTTGAGTGGTTTTTGAGTGGGTTTCCTCCCACAATCAATAATATACTGGTAGGTTAATTGGCTCCTGACAAAAATGAAATATTCAGAATATGTGCTATATAGGTACCTGATAATAAATATTACGGACAACAAAATAAGTGATAACTGCTGCGGTCTCCTATGCTCTGTTAACCTAGTACTAGAGTTGCCCAGTCTGTCGTTATGGCTGCCAGACCATTCCATAAGAATAGCCCAAACTCTCAGATGCTGCTCAATGTAATTTATACTCTCCTGAACACACAACACTGCTGTGAATTCGCGGAAAAGCTTCTTCTGTTACTGGAGATCGAGAGGACCAACTAGGCCCAATATTCTGAGATGCTTACTCTGTGCCTCCAGGGCAAGCCGGTACTTCAGGAACATTGGACGCTTTCATTTGTCGGTCATCTGGCTGTGAGAGGAAACCCACACGGAAGTCCTGTGTGAAAGAGATTGGATTTCATGCCACAGTAATAAATATCATTTTCTTTCAGCTTTACACTACCGGCTATCGTGTTATGGAGTATAACTGGCATAGCAGTCTTAACTTCCACAATATACCGTGTCTCCATATGCCGTGGTGTGCTACACACTCATACTGGGGTGCAGGAGAAATCTCAGAACAGTATGTAGTAGGATACATACCTAAAACATGCAGAACACAGTGTAAAAGGGTCCCTGCCCATATGGGATGCGAGCAAAGTAAATATAAGCAAGTACTGTAACTTTGTACCTTGGCAAAGCCATATTGCACTGCAGCTGGGGCAAATGCAAATTGTGCAGGGAGATTAAGAATTGGGAGGGGCGTGTCTTGACTCAAATCTAAATTGGAGTGTAAAAATAAAGCTGACCAGCATCTGTGGGCTACATGCAAAAGCAGCCAATATTTACCCTGCATGCAAAAAAGAAATAAATGTATTTTCACCCCTTGCATTGCAACATTGTTTGTTCCAGGTGCAAAGCCCCATAGCGCATTACAATGTATTCACTTCACTATGTATTAATCTGTTATGCCACCTTGCTGTGATGGCAGTTTTGGGAATAGAGTGAGAAATAGCACGTAACTGTGAACCAGGACAAACCATGTTGCAAGGCAAGGGGTGCAATACATATATTTTATTTTGCATGTAGGGTAACTACTGGCTGCTTTTGCATGTAGCCCACAAATACTGCACAACATTATTTTTACACTGCAATTTATATGTCAGCTTGGACACACTCCTCCCAAATCTAAATCTCTCTGCACATTTTACATCTGCCCCACCTGCAGTGCAGCATGGTTTTACCAAGATGATCAGTTACTTGCTGTTTCTCACTCTATTCCCAAAGCTGAATCAGGAGATTCTGTGTTCCAAGTCATTTAAAAAAAATTGAGCACTATATGATATCTTTAGGTCCCCCTAGAATGGATTAGTAGAGATTCTCTCTTTGTGTCCCCATCGCAGGGTACAGTAACATACTTACACCTACGTGGCAAACTCTCACCTGGGTTGAGTGCTGTAGAATGCCATTCAGTCTCTCCTGCACTCTCCTGACCAGTTCCAAACCACTGTTGTACTTGACGGAACTAAGCAGACGCACGGAAGAGGCGAGGTCCTCGCTCTGGAGAAGGCTGTACTCTGTGGGAGGGAGAAGGAGAGGGATTGGTTTCTCAGGCCTCTCATATTACCTTACATTCAGGACTGTTTCTTACTTCATCAAAATTAATCATCCCAAAAAAATCACTCCATCATTCTAAATAAGTCTTATTTATCACAGTTCTAACACATTCCCGTCTTACCCTGTTACTATTATTTATAGAGAGAACAAGTTTAGAAAAAGAAGAGGAGCATTAGTTATCTAACACTGATAACCTTGGAAGCAGCTACAAAGATGACTACAGATACAGTAGTAATACCAACAATTCCTAGGGCATACAGCGTTCTCACCGAGCAGGATCTGCAGTGCATTGACGTGGAACTCTAGATTTTCTGTTTGAGACTCTAGAACATCGAGCCGCTCAGAGTCCTGATTGTAGTAACTATACACACAGGAGTAGCCTAGAACCTGTAAAAGACAGCAGCAATGTGTGTGTTGCTCTGGAATGTAATGATATTACAATATGTAACAGCGCTGATACATAGGGATCCTCCAGAACAGGATTATAGTAAAGCATATAGAGATAAGTACACAATCTGTAACACACAGCACTGATACAAAGTTAGATCAAGAACATATAACAAAGAATGTATAAAGGAAATTTCTCTTTCATCCAATGGGAGACACTGGTAATAAGGCAGAGAGTATCCTATGGCACATTAGAATTATTCTTCTTGCTCCTCCCTCCTCTACACCCCCAGTGGGATGTGTGCTTTTCGTTAGGCTGTACATCAGCCAGTATGATCACCTTTATAGCATCCGCTCTCTCACACTGGGCAAGGGCCTGCAGTTTATGAGGCTGCCCTTCATGGATGGTAACTGGTTCTTGCTAGTCCTTGGCATAAAGTGCAGTGACCTGGCACTTCCTCCTTGGTGAGCCTCAGTCCCAGACGAACAAGATAGCTGTCCCAGATGAACGCAGTATTCAACACTGCCCTGGCAGGACCAGCTTGAGCTAGATCACTGGTGCAGTCCATTGGGTAGATCATGCAGCTTGTTGTGCGTTCTCCAGGGTTGGACAATGATAGCCGTTCCCCCACCTCACTAGCTTAACCCGCAGCACCTTACCCTGTTCATCCGAGAGTGCTTAGACGAGAGTCATTAGGTACAGCAGTGATGCCCCCAGTCGAATCGGTGCAGGGTGTAGTGTGACTTTATTCATCAGAGAGAGAAACTTAGAGAAATCCACAGCAGCTATTATTTCTCAGACATGTAGACCGTGGTCCCATCCTAGCAAGAATCTCTTATGCGTTGAAGAGAGCACTGCCAGACCTCAGGTGGTGGATGATTTAACTGTGTAAAGTTAGTCTAGCACTTAACATTAACAAAAGTTTACCTTCTTCGCTGCTGTTAGAAACTCGGTTTTGCAAAGCCTGAACCAAAGAAACTGCCAACTGGTTACTTGTTTTTAAAAGGATGCACTGAAAAAATGGGAAATATGTCTAAATGGTTCAGTTCATCTTCAGATTGCTGGATAAGGGATATTGTAGATCTAGGATGCTTCATTGACATCAGATCTCCACCCATACCTTTTTTCACAACCAGTTTCCCTGTAGATCAAAACAATGTCCTAGGGACAACTTAATGTCCATACTTAATCTGGTTCTATTAGAACAGACTGGGAATGGCATTCTATCCCAATCTGTTTTTGGCCCCAAACCCCAGGCCTATTTAGAACTTCAAGTTCCTCAAAACCTATATTCGGGTGAACAAATTCAAGATAGAATCATTCAGATTTGTAATCAACAGCATAGAAAAGGTTCCCATCATCTATGAATGTCAAGGATACTTACCATCAAGTTCCAATTTAGGAGGATCACACAAGTATTCCCTGGTTTGCGGTTCATTGGTCCCATTAATTAAAATTTTTTCATGCGACTTCTTCCTGCAGGTGTTCGCAAAGTTTATGGCTTCTATCTTGAGGTTTAAGGATGTGATGGCTAGGTCTTATCACAGGTGAAATAATTAGCTCCATCTGTGGATCTTTTAAAATGTCAGTGAGTAATGAATACACCTGTGCACCTGCTAGGTGACCTGTGTGCGGTCCTGAGGAATGAGTTTGAGAACCACTGCCTTATTTGGACAATCTCTTGATCAAGGCAGAGTCTGCTTCAGAAACATTGAGTAGAAGCTGAGCCTCTGAAGACCCACAGGTTGATTATCAATGACCAGAAATTCAATCTGGTCCCATTCCAGAGGCTGGTGCTTCACTCAAAAGCAGCTACTGTTACTTCCAGGGAAGAAGATCGACTCTATGCAGAGATTAGTAAACGGTCCACTGGCTAACAGACAGACATCAGTTAATTTCTGCATAACGTTTTTGGGGAAGACTGTCAGCTTTCGAAGTCATGCAGTATTCAAACTTTAATTTAGGGGCATTCCATATCAAACTCATGAAGTGGAACAAGTTGCACCATCATTTGAACACACAGGTCATCAGTCTGTCTCCAAGAACATGTTGGTCACTTCTTTGGTGGCTGAGGGCCAACCTTTTGCCAAATGGAATTTGACAATGATGATGATTGAGCCCAGCTTTCCAGTCTTGGGGTCTGTCGCCCTTCATAGTTGTTTTCTCCAATGGAAATGTAAAGCTTCTTATAAAATGCCCTAGTTCTGAAAAAAAATGTATCTTGTGGCGAAAGCCCAACAAGATTCAATCTGACAACTATGTGCCAGAGGCGCACATCAACCATCAGGGAGGCACAACTAGCTCTCTTGAAATGAGACCAGCAGAGTCATTGCCCTGTCTTCCAATCAAGATGGATAAAGGAAGTAATTACAAGTCTACCACTGGTGGGACCTCATCTGTGACTTTTTACACTTAGAAAAATATAGATATAAAAACAAGAGATATGGTAAGAACTTACCTTTGCTATCTCTGTTTCTACGAAGTCCATAGGGTCCACAGGGTTGACCTTGGGGGGGGGGGGGTATAGGTTGGGAACCAAATCCGGGCACCACGCAGTTAAAGCTTTTAGCTCCCAGGATGCACTTGGGTCCACTCTCCCTATAACCCCACCCCCAGCCAGAGGCACCTCAGTTTGCAAGTAGCCAAAGGCCGGAGGAGGAGAGAAAAAGAGAGAAAACTGGAACACTCGATAACCATACTCACAGAAATGGGAGACGGAAAACCGGTGACCAGTCACACAGCCCATTTGAAGCCAGGTGCGTCGGGGCGGGCGCCCTGTGGACCCTATGGACTTCGTAGAAACAGAGATAACAAAAGTTCTTACCATATCTCTTGTTTTCTACTTCAGGGTCCATAGGGGGTCCACAGGGTTGACCTTGGGGATGTCCCAAAGCAGTTCAACCAAGGGAGGGGACGCTCCTGTGCTGAGAGGAGAATCCGCCGCCAAAAAGGAAGCATCCTGAGAGGCAAAGGAAAACAATGCCTAGAACCTTAAAAAGGTGTGGACAGAAGACCACGTGGCCACCTAGCAAGGCAAACCAGCCAAGGCGCCACAGCGAGCCACCCACGAGGGTTACATGGCCCGAGAAAAAACAAGCAGCAACAACAGAAAGGCCTACCCATGGGTAGGCCCCTGAAGAAGGCATACGAGGCCGTCCAGCCAACATATGGCCATAGGCCGGCCATCCTTTCCACCAATAAGGAGTCCGATTTCCGTCAGGAACTTGAATGGATCACATAAATCCACAGAGGCTGGACCACAGTCAATGAGGCCACACCAGCCGAGAGGACTGGGGACTGAATGGCCGCACCATAAGTTCCAGAATAATATGGAACCTGAAAATCACTAAGAAGAAACACAGGGTGAGAGCAACTCACACCCTGACAAGATGCCCTCCAGAAGAGGGAGCCACCTGAGAACGCTCCCAATTCCGACACTCACCTGGTTGATATAAACTCCCTGAGAGAAAGAGAGAAAGCCAAAGCAATAGACCATGTAATGGCTATCACAACCAGCGGTTCCATTAACTTTCCCCGGAGTTAACGAAGAACCACTACTAACTCCCAAGGAGTCTCTAGGGAGGACAAATGGAGGCATAATCCAGAAAACACTCCAAAGGATGAACTGGATATCAGAGCGGAGCAATTCCATATCCTAATCATACTGACAGTGTAGAGATCTGCCCTGTCAGGAAGGCCAGGCCGAGGGTGAAACCCAAGCCAGCCGGAAGGAATGCCAGAATATCTGGAAATCCTGGACACCAGAGGATCGTATCGATAGGTATAATACCATAAGAATTATGGCTGCCACAGTTTGTGGTAGGTCCCAGCAAAAGCTGATCCATGTGCTCTAATCATTCCAACGATGACAAAGCCAGGGAAACCGTAAGACCACTGGAGGTACGTAGTCAAAGACAAACGACCCAGGTCCAAGGCAAACCCCAGGACCCTGAGACAACAGGTCTGGGCAGTGAAGCATCAGGAATGGAGTATCGATGGAGAGACTCCGAAAAACCAAGTACCCCTGACATCTGGGGCAATCAGGAGCCACCAGCAGGAAAGCATCTCTGTCTCGATTGAAATACTTCCCTCGAGGAAGAATGGAGACTGGAGAACACAGGTACGCAAATTGGAAGAACCACTTCACCGACAAAGAGTCACTGAAGGTTGCTTCAGAATCCCCAGCGTTGGACTGTAACACCATAGTGTGATAGAGTCAGAAGGCCATGAGTGTCACCTCAGGAGGGCCGCCCCCCCCTGCTCACCAGGAGATGAAACCTCTCTTGGGGAAGAGACTAGTCCCCGGGATGCACGTCGTGACGGCTGAGGACTCCCGCTTCCCAATGGAGAGCACCTGAAATGAACACTGTCGAGATGGTCGGGAGGAGACCCTCAGACAATGTCCGAATGTATGACATACCTGACATTGCCACCCAACGAACAGTATTGCTAAAAAGGAAGCCACTGTTCTGACCCTGTCGGACTGAACTTTTTCAGGTTCACCGGGAAACAAGGGCTATGCCAGAGTGAAGGCCCAAGACAGGCTAAAGTTCCAACAAGTTAATTGACAGGGTGGAATCGACAGACATCCAATTGCACTGAAATGGATGCGAACCAGATACTGTCCTTAGCAAAGAATACCCTGGACGAGATGGTCATAGTCACCCGAAAAGGGACCGACTTGCCTCCGGGGAGAGCAGCATCGTTTGAACAGTGATCAGACAGAAAAAACTTGTTCCATCTGGAGATAAGCCAATTATGGAAAGGCCTGGAATGGAACTAAGCCCATTCCACCCTTCCAAAGGCAGACACTGAATAGTGAACCATGCATCCCAGAGTGCAAAGACATATGTCGACTGCGCAGACATCCATGTACTCCTAATGGAAGAGTGGAGATGCCGTCTTACGCCAGAAGAATTCTCAGCTTCTGAGAATCCAGCAGGGCTCCTAGGTGAAGAATACCCAGAGAGGGATGCAGGGAGGACTTTTTCCCCATTGATTAAACATCTGCACCCTGAAGAAGCCACAGTCAACCTGACCCGGCTGTAAAGCACCCCGGCGATCCTGCTAAGAGCAGGAGGCCATCCAGGTACAGGAGCATTGGGATATACTGAACAGAAGAACTGTCAGAAAATCCAAAATGCTGGTAAACCCCCGTGGGGCTGAGAACAGTCCCAACAGGCAGAGCCCGAAAAACCGTAAGTGCTGTGATACAGCAAACCTCAGTCCATGCTGAGGCAAGGTCTCTGTAAGTACCCGTAGGCACGCGTCCTGTATATCCAGTGATACCATAAAGTCCCCAGGGTCCAAACATAGTATGATGGAGCATAGGGATTGCCTCCTGAGCCCAGGTAGCTTTAGGAACTGGTTCAGGGAATAGAGACAGAGAATAGGTCAAAGAGGACCATTCAGCCACCGCACCAGAAAGAAAGCAGAACAACCAGTCCCTCGCTGAGAAAGTGGGGATGGCCCAATTAGCTCCGCTTACCCCAACAACTGTATAGCTTTCTGGATTCGTAAGGCCCTGTTCGGGTCCGAATAAGGGCCTGCGCACCATCACCTGGAAATAGGCCGCCTGAGCAAAGAGAGGGTGTACCCTCCTACCCACGTAGCCGCGGCAACTAGACACTAGTACCGGGCGAACTGAGAAAATCGCCATCCCCCAGTGGTAGGCCTGTCTCGTCATGCTGACGATATATCCGTAGGTTCAGAAGCAGGATCGGCTGGCAGTCCAGGCCTGCTCGGTTGAAGAAACAGACCTTTAGGCTGACCCAGAGGACAAAAAGACTTAATAGACTTAGTCTGAAGCCCTGTAGTGGACATAGCTGAAGGCGGGAAATTTGTACTGCCACTGTCAAGGTCAGGACCCAACCAGATCTACCCTATAGATGGTATCTGCACCTCTGCATTCCCAGAGCGCAGCCATAGGGTGTTACGGAGGATACAGTCGCAGCCGGAACTCTGAAAGTTAGGAGACTAGTATCCAATATAGGCATGTCCACCTATGACAACTGCATATATTACGTGAGCGACCAACTACATTTGAACCCCAGACTTGTTGGTGGGGAAAAAACATTACAAATGCATTAGCTCAGTATGCAATAGTATTAACCAACCATGCTATAGCCCTGGTAGGATGGGTAACAACCCCTGAAAGCGAGTATACTGATTTCAGGCAGAGTTACCACCTACGGATCAGAAGAATCAGACCACGCAGGAATGGGATGCGTAGTAACGTCTGTAATTCGACGAGTAACACGCCCATCCACCCCATGAGGGGCTCGTGATGACCCTCAGGGAATTTGGGACAGGAGGCCAAACACTGTTGTAATACCTCATAACTGACAACAGCCAGAGTCCCGCCATGCGATCCCCCCGCTAGTCAGCAACAAGGAACCAGAAGGCACGCAATACTGATGGTGTATGATACAGGTGCAGGTCAACATTCACTCTAACCAGAATGGACCTGCTACCAGCCCTAAAGCAGGGATAATAATACTTGAAATAGGCTTCCCCCCGTGTAAGAGGGAAAGAGCCCAAAACAGTATCCAGTTCACGCAGAGCCAACTGGGAAGTAACCACAGGGCGTCAACCACACCAATTTGCGTTTCGTAGAAAACGACACCACCCAGGGTGGCTGTGGTAATCCCTGCAAAGGGGAATGACAGACTATTGTGGCACCAGGGGGAATTCATATACTGCGAAAAACCCCTGCAGGGAGCGGTAGCCTGTGTCACAGGGGAAGAGTGCAAGAAACTGCGATACCCTGAGATGAAAAGGGCAGTATGGTGAAGTAACCCCCAGGTGAGGTACAACAATGGGGCCCGCCCGGCGATCCGCAATTAAGAGGATCCCGAGAAAACAAACCGCCCAAGGGGGTCGTGAAAGGGGCCGGCACCAGATGACGCCACACACAGAACCATTTATGAGTTAAATCCTCCGCACTAACACCTGCAGCACGACTTGCAGGATAGCAAAAATGGGTGCCGTATAACGCTCTATCTCCTGGTCAAACATATCTGACCAATCTTGGCGGAAATATCAAGCAGTGCTATACTGGTCCTGACTGATGCTAAAATTAGCCGCAGGGACCCATTTTCAGCGTATGCAACACACAGTTCCAACGAAAATGTGGCAACGTGCAGCACGCAACAGTATGTGACAAACCTCACAAATATCAACGAGTATATAAATGTGAGGTCTCAGAACCACCCTAAGTACAGCTGTATTAGGGCAGATAAGGAAAAGGGATAGATATACACTGACAGGTGAGAGAATTAAATACAGACAGTCAGCACTAGCATAAGTCACATACCATGCAGATATATACATATATACATAAACATGTCATATAATATACTGCACTATTACACTGCATTCAACTTACCCAGATTCAGTGTCTGGGAAGGCTACAGCGCTGTGTACACTGACCTGATGGTGAGGTATGCAGGGGGACTGGACTCACTGCCATCTTCGGAGCTCTGCCACTGCACCACAAGAAAATGGCCGCTGGAGACCTCAGAAGAAGCGTGGCCCGCGGAGGAAGCAGCTCAGCGACGCCAGACTATACATACTGAAAGACGCGCTGAGCTGAGGGGAGGAGCCGCTGTAACAGAGAAAGCTTCCTCCCCTGGCAGGCTATTAACCTCCCGGGACGCCGGCTCCCAGCGCCGATCAGTACGTCCCTGGTGGTCTAGTGGACACATGGGGTATGGGGGGCCCGCCGCCACTGCCGGCGCCTCCGGTCTGTCCCCAGAGACCGGAGGCACAGGACTGCATATTAAATGCGCGGATCACCGCAAGCGGTGATCCGCGACCTTACCTGCTCCCCGTAGATCCGGCAGCAGTCCTGGGCGCCCGCAGAGTCCGGCTAGTACAGACTCTGGGGTCCCGCTGAGATCCCCAGATCTGTACTGGCGTCTCAGCGCCGGCGGGGTGACGGAGCGGCAGCTTAGACGTCCTATGGACAGTCCGACGCTGCCGCTCTGAAAGTCCAAAGTAAAAATAAAAAACTCTGTACTTAGAAAAAAATATATAGCTTAGGGGCTGCTAATCAGCTCCCCACTGCACTAAACGGTGACCCGACTCCGGCCGGGCACAACTTAAACTGAGGTGCCTCTGGCTGGGGGTGGGGTTATAGGGAGAGTGGACCCAAGTGCATCCTGGGAGCTAAAAGCTTTAACTGCGTGGTGCCCGGATTTGGTTCCCAACCTATACCCCCCCAAGGTCAACCCTGTGGACCCCCTATGGACCCTGAAGTAGAAATGCCATGTTAAAGTTGCCAAGTGGACAGTCTGGCATGGACAGTTTGTGTGCAGCTTGCTAGCTGGGACAGCAATATGCCACACAAGCCAGCAGGAGTTGCAACTGATCTGGTAGAATAAGCCTTAGCTAAATCCTCACTGCAGTCTATTTCTCATGCAGCTCACTACGTGTTTCCCAGGTTAAAGGTGAATGGAGGTGACCCTCCAGCTCCCTTGCAGAGTCTTCAACGAATCGCCCTATGCATCTCAGTGCATTAAGGCAGGAGTTAGCAGATCCCTTCGCAAAGCCACAAGAGAAATCGGCTTAGGATGCAATGGTTGGCCACATCAGTACAAAAGTCAGTCAAAATGTAGTCCTCTATAGAGAAGATTCTAGAGAACTCCTCCCCAGCTAAGTCGTGGAAACATTTCTAATTTGCCCTGGTAAGCCTGATTCTGAGTGCGGCTCCCAAGAAGAAAGTGAGTAGCATAAGAAATCAGACACTGAGAAATCCTCATGCTTGATGAGGTTTCTGCAAGACAGCCGGAGTGGATGACTTAGTGCTGGCCGGTCACTTCTCATCAACTGGGAAAAATTACTGTTTTTACATTTTTTTCAATATTTAAACTTTAATCATTATAAACTTGAAAATTTATATCACAAATTGTTACTTAGATCCTCAATGGAAATTCAGCCCCCACCTGATCTTCCCTTATGGAGCCGGGCACACTGCAAGTTATATGGGTGGTAGACAGACAGTGACTAGAGAGACAGTCAATAGATACACACCAGAAGCTAGACAGTGAATAGGTTGACAGGTAAATGGTCACCAGGGCTAAAAGGTCGTCATGGTGAAAATGTTGACATATGGTTTTTACTGTTTTTCATGATTTTTAGGGTTATGGATGGTGTTGACACTGTGTAGGCTGCAGGACCAACCACTGTATACTCCGTTCATTCCAGACATTCCCAACCACAGCGAGAAGATTTTGCTGAAAATATTTACATACTAAACTTTAGAAATAGTGTTTCCCATGGACAGCCATAATAACTAGCACCCAGCTGTGTGTGCTTGTTCCCAGCAGGCTTCTGGGGTAGGTGAAGGAGCTTGACGTATTGGAGATACATATAAAATTGGGCAAGCTCTAGATAGCACACTCTATATTGCAGTATTCTAGCGTCCCTATGAATGAGAGAAATACTGCTGTGTTCCTACCCCTCTCTCTCCATCTCTTCCCCCATTCCCTCTCCCCCTTCTCCTCCTTTTTTTTTTTTTTTTAAAGCACCTTGGCTCTCTCCCCCACCCTCCCTCCACTCCCTTTTCCCCATTTTACACTCCCCTCCTCCCCACTCACCTTACTGTAAGTCTCCTCGCCTTCCCTCCTCTTACTCTTCCCCCCTCCCCTTTCCTCCTCTTACTCTTCCCCCCTCCCCTTTCCTCCCCTTACTCTTCCCCCCCTCCCCTTTCCTCCTCTTACTCTTCCTCCCCTTTCCTCCTCTTACTCTTCCTCCCCTTTCCTCCTCTTACTCTTCCCCCCTCCCCTTTCCTCCTCTTACTCTTCCCCCCTCCCCTTTCCTCCTCTTAAGCTGGGTACTTACTATGATACACAACGTATAGTGATTATGCCCAATCCGTCGTTCATCGCATCGTCCAATCTCTGTTCTGCACGGCAGATGGGACAATGCAATGAACGACGCAGTACTGTTATGTGCAGCATGTAATGATACATCGGGCCATCGTATGGCGGATTGCGCAGTGTGTATGGCGCGTGCAATGTATCGTTACATAGCATAGCTGTGTTGCACCCTCGTATGGTGTGTACCCAGCTTTACTCTCCCCCTCCCCTTTCCTGCTGTTGCTCTCACCCTCCCCTTTCCTGCTCTTACTCTCCCCCTCCCCTTTCCTGCTCTTACTCTCCCCCACCCTTTTTCTCTTCTTACTCTCCCCCTCCCTTTTTCTCTTCTTACTCTCCCCCTCCCTTTTTCTCTTCTTACTCTCCCCCTCCCTTTTTCTCTTCTTACTCTCCCCCTCCCTTTTTCTCTTCTTACTCACTCTACCTCCAATGAATCTCTCCCCTTTGCTCCACTTTTTCTCTCTGCCCTTTTCATACTCTCTCACTCTCCCCACTCCCCTACTCTCTCTCTACCCTCCTATTTCCCCCTCATACTCTCTCCTCCCCACCCCACTGTCTTTTAATGCACATTTCCTCTCCCCCCTTGCTCTGCCCCTCCAGTGAGAAAGTGATACTGTAAGTTGATAGAAGTAGTGTTGGATGAGCGTTGCTCTTACCTTACGGCTCATCTCTAGAACCCTGCAGGCGGTGATGACAAAGGTTAGAGCGCGAAGCGGAGGTTCTTCAATAAGAACGCACAATCGATTTCTCAGTGAGATTGCAAAATCCTACAAAGAAAGAAAAGGTTGCTTGACTGGGAGGACTTAAATTGGATATAGCTCAAGTCTAAGGGCAGTGGCGTAACTATAAGTTTTGCTCCCCCATGCCTAAACAGTTTCAGGTGCCCCCCCCCCCCCCGCCCAAAGACGATGTTTAAAGTGTGTGGTTACATGATACAGTAATGTGGCTTACACATTATGACACACTAAGTAATGTCACTTATAACACAGTGTGCCACTCCGGAATGCCCCTTACAACACATTATGCCACACCGGAATGCCCCTTACAACACATTATGCCACACAGCAATGCCCCTTACACATGCCACACAATAATGCCACATATAACACATAATGACATACAGTAATGCCCTTATAACAAATTTATGCCATGCTGTAATGCCCCTATTTCACATTATGCCACACAGTAATGCCACATACAACACATTATGCCACACAGTAATGCCCCTTACACATTATGTCACACAGTAATGCCCCTAATAGCACATTGTGCACACAGTAATGCCAAATACACATTATGCCAAACAGTAATGCCCATTACATCCCACCCTGACAGATCTACTTCACCAACCCTCCTCTCTGCTCCTGCCAGTCTTTCACCTCAGCTCAAGACAGGTTGCACAGTTTTTATGTCCGTGTAGAACCAGATTATTGGGAAAATAGTTTATAACCTGTAAACTGCGTGTATCAAGTTAGTGCCCCCTGTAGTTGTGCCCCAAAATGCAATGCCCCCTGTAATAGTGCCCCTTATGCAATGCCCCCTGTATAGTGCCCCTTATGCAATGCCCCCTGTAATAGTGCCCCTTATGCAATGCCCCCTGTAATAGTGCCCCTTATGCAATGCCCCCTGTAATAGTGCCCATTATGCAGGGCCCCCTGTAATAGTGCCCATTATGCAGGGCCCCCTGTAAATGTGCCCATTTAAGTAGTGCCCCCTGTAGTTGTGCCCATTCTAGTAGTGCCCCCTGTAGTTGTGCCCATTTTAGTAGTGCCCCCTGTAGTTGTGCCCCTTCTAGTAGTGCCCCCTGTAGTTGTGCCCCTTTTAGTAGTGCCCGCTGTAGTTGTGCCCCCTGTTGTTGTGGCCTCTCCCTCCCCCCTTGTACTTACCTGACTCTGCGCGCTGTCATCCGGGCTGTCTCTCCAGCTGCCATGCTGACTGGATCTAAATAGACCCAGCAGACGCGGCCGCGCAGGTCCCCCAGGTCGCGGGTGACGTCATGACAGGTTGGGAAGAGTACTATCATTTCCTAAGCTATGATAGAAAATGTCTCCTGCAGATGTCTCTAGCTCTGACCCCTAAACGTCAGACAATTCCTACCCAGATATGGTCCCATCCTGCACATACACTCAGAGGGAGGTCATACCTTTGCCTGATGCTGGAACGTGCACCTCTCATTGTAATCCTGGAACCTCTTCTCCTGACGCGCAGCTTTGCTGACCTGTCCCAAGGCAAAGACCAGATCATGTACAAAGCAGACAAATGAATCGTGGCCATAATAAGACACAAGGGTAAGGTGAAGTCTCACTGGGAAAGTCGGTTGCAAAACATATCAATACATTAAGTCAATAATAAACTGATGAGCCCTGTATGAAAATCAGCACTGCACAGTACAGACAGACAGATATAGTCATATATATCCCAGAAGAGAACTGAAGGTGTCAGAAGGATAATAATTGGAGACGGAGCCGTGGCTTCTTTGTGCCGAGTGATACAATTCACACAACCAAAGCCTCTTCATAATCCTCAGATTAAGAGCCGTATTCAATTTGAGAGGACCCGCGATACTTTTCCGCCTCCCGGACTTTTCGCCTACTTTGCCTGTTTTGCAGGCGGAAAAGTATCGCGCACCTGCCCGCGTATCCCCGTATTCGATTTGAAAGTATGTGAAAATGGGATTCCGGTGAAACTTAAACAAACAGAAAGTACTGTCAGATTTGGGGAAATCAGCCTGACACCCCCCAAAAGATGCTCTGACATGGGGGTTAGCTATGGTTACCCCCGATTTGGATTGCTGAAGGTATTTGGTGTTTTTACACGGGCTCAATAGTTGCTAAAGAGCGTTTTTGTATAAGTGGTGCAGAATAGTATTCAATAACTTATCTCAGCAAATTTGGGGTACTTGAAAATGGGGGACAGCATATTTTAAAGTTGCTAAAGTTAAGTTTAAAAAAAAACTTGAAAAATCCACCTGCCGCAAGCCCCTGCAATGAAAAAAACACCTGGGGCATACTTGGGGACCCCCCTGCAGTCTAGTTCGCTAGTTTTTAACTTTGTCCCCGAACTTGAAAGTGATTTTTTGGGGTGTTCTTAAGGGTTTTTTCGAATTTTTTTGACGCAGTCTACCTTTGAGGGACTGTCTGAAGGCTGCACGGGGGTTCCCGCAATGTTGCACCCCAAAACCCCAATTCTGCACTTTTTTCCGCCTATTACATTGCAATGACTTTCCGGCTAGGTGGAAAGTCTTTCAAATTGAATACGGTGATACTTTTCCGCCTGGCGAAATCATGTCCTCGGCGAAGCTTTTTCGCCAATTCCGGCTTTTCGCCTCAAGTTGAATACGGGCCATAGTTTCTAAAATGCTGCAGAAACAACACTGAGCAGATTTGCTGCTTTTCATTCCTTCAGCAGGCTCTCTGAACGACTACGGACGAGAAACCAAACTAAAAAGGAAGCAACCCCAAGGGGGGTATCCAATTAGCCGCGATCTGCGAAAAACAGGGTTTTTTTGCTGATTATCTCCATTTTTCGACAATGTTTTTTCCCCCTCTATCCTATTATTTTTGACGAAATAACAGGATATTTCACCCGAAAATACATAGGATCCATGATAAGCTTAGGGACCTATGTGTTTTCGCCATCGAGGCTGTAAAAAAAACTGCATACTGTACATTTTCTTTTTCGGGACACATCAGGTGCCAAAATAAAAGCACCAATAAGTGGAGGCGTCGGGCGGACTTTGGGGCTAATTGGATAGCCCAGGGGATCCATTAGAGTGTCGGGATCCGACACTGGCTCTTTTTGTGCGACTTTTTACCTTCAAATGCGTCTTATTGCGAATAGCTGGCACAAGCAGCTTCTGCTGATTAAAATGATATGATTACAGTGATTAAAATTAGTGTCAGCGGCTGTAACACTAACGTAGCGTTTCGCATGCAGATGCAAAGAGAACACAGACATGCATATTATTTTAAACAGCAGAAGCTGCTTGTGCCAGCTATTCACATCATTGTATGAATAAGACGCATTTGGAGGTAAAAAGTTGCACGAAAAGACGCTTGGCGCTACAGAGTCACGCCACGGCATTGCACGATTAGAAGGCATGTTTGTTATCTATATTTAGACCTAGGGCACTTTTCAAAGGCATCTTCAGATGCTGGATTTATATTTTTACAATATTAATAAATTATAATTTGTGACTAAATTTAACAGATGAAAATAAAGCAAACAGAGTATTAAATCCAAGCATGGGGTTGGGTATATTGTTTAGACAGACAAAATGTCGACATGGACTATAGGTCAACAATCAATATGTAGACAGTTAAAATATTGACAGGGACATAATGTAGACAAGGAGATAATATAGACAATTAATATGTAGACAGGTTGAAATATCGGCAGGGTCAAAATGCTGACAGTTAAAATGTAGACAAATCAAAGTCGACAACCAAAATGTAGACAGTTAAAAATCGACAACCATGTCGACAGAGCTAAAATTATAACCAATGGTGACCTTTCAACAGTGAGCCTGTCATGTCAGACTGATTGCAATTAGCAACTCAGATGATACTACCCTTCATATGCTATTTGCAATGAAATGCGTGGAATAATAGCATACAGTCTGATTGCAATTAGCATATGCAGTCTGTATGCTAGGATACCAACAGTTTCACTGCAAACATAATATACACAGTGTTATCATAAAGATATTATCCCAGTGAGAGCTGCTATGGAACCACACATGCCAGCATGCCCTGGCACAGATGTGCTGTTAGAGCCTACTGAAACTGTTGCCGGGCATGCTGGCCTGTCCGTTATGTGCCGCACTATACATCAATTGCCGCAGCCGCTAATCCCCTTCGTAAGATCGCTAAATAAATGACAAGCACGGTAGCGCTAATTCTCTGCTTAGTTGCACTACATAAATGACAAGCAAAGCATGTACACCGGACTATATTTTGACTGCAGGTTACACTAACGTGCAGTGACCTATATTGTCAATGTCAACATTTTGGCTGTCTATATTTATGGTGACAATGACTTCTATTATGTGACATATGGAGACATGTGACTGTATGGCTAATATGCCACGATAACTGTTTGCGCCTGCGCGGTGCTTTTCCCTCAGTAGGCAAACTGTAGCAGTCCAGTTGCTGTGGAACTACACAGGTCAGCATGCCCTGCAACAGTTTTAGCAGGCTTTAACAGCTTATCTGCGGTAAGGCATTTTGGTATGTGTGGTTCCACACAGTATCTCTCAATGGGACACTATCTATATGATACTACCCTTCATGTTCTATTTGCAATGAAACTTGGAATCTTCGCATACAGACTGTATACTATTATTTCACGAATTTCATTGCAATTACCATATGTAGGGTCACTGCAATAGGTCTCATATAACAGGCTCACTGTTTACCAGTCACCATTACTTATTATAATTATTTTTAGCCGGGTCAACATTTATTTTGTCATTGTTGAAATTTTTAGTTGTCAAACTTATGACCCTGTCGACATTTTGACATTTTGAAAAGTCATCATTTTGGGGTCGACCATTTTTAACTATGTTTACGCGTGTCTAAATTTTGAATACATCCCCCAAGCTTTAATGATGGATCCAGACTCTGTCACACTCACCATGGCAGAACAGTTGTAATAATCTTTATGGGTGGGCTTCCAGGGTTTGAGGCATCGCCAGCAAAATCCATGGTTACATTTGGCACAAGTCATACTGTAGTAGGGAAATAGACCAGCGATCAGATCAGAGAAAGGTTGAAACAGTACTGGGTTATATTCTGAAAGTTGTGGGAGTGCGGCTGCAGGTTTACGCTGAAGGTTAGGGATCAAATCCCCATCATTACGTCACTTACTGCAGACAGCCCTCATTTTTCTCAATCGGAGCCTGACAGCTGGGACAGTGCTTAGATATGAGCTTCGTCAAGTGCTTGCTCTGAGCTTCAATCGTCATACCCTCGTAGAATCCGCCGTCATCCATCCACTGGGACATGTGACTGCAGCTGGCTGGGTAATGAGCCTGATACAATTAGGATGGAAGAAAGTTAAGAAAAAAAAAAGACAATTATACTCTGATTCTGGCTTTACAACAGACTGTCAGAACTTGGAACCATCAGAGGAGAAGACTCACTTCAGGAAAACTGCAGTTGAAGCAAGACAGCCAGGAGCACTTGGCACAGGCTGCCCCACTACCCAATCCTTCTTTGCACAGGATGCGGTCGCAGCCTTGAGGGTTTGTGCACCAGGTCAGGTTAGAGCAACTCTCAACAAACCCACGCAGAAGAGATTTCTCATACTACAGGAGGCAAGAAACAAAAAGTCACACGAGATCTGCCTCAGGATGTATTACCCTACAGGCAGGAGAGCAAAGGAAATGTTTTACATACAGAGTAGAGAAGGACCTGGGTAATCAGAGAGAGAGAGGAGAAAAAGAAAAAAAAAAAAAAGACTACAGCAACACTGGACAAACTGTAAAAAGCTTCCATGACATCCAACGTCCATCTCTGCCGTACCTTCTCAATGACCTCTTTGGAGGATATGATCTTACGGATGAAGTCAGAGGTAGGCTGTGCCAGACAGTCTGTGGTGGGACAAGTGCAGGTCAGCACAAGGTTCTGCTCAATCCGGGTGGTTAGATATTCATTCCAGCAATTCTGCAGACATTAAGGACGCTATTAATGTATGTCAGAGTTCCTTGTACGCATACTGCACAGATGAGCCACCTAAGATAACAGGCCATACAGAAGAAACCATAGATGCACAAGGAATCCCCCCTCTCATTTGCCCACTGCAGTCACTCTTTTTAAACTGGTGGGATAGAACATAAAATGGAATGGAACATAACAGGTGTCTCACCTTACAGCAGCAGTGTTTACAGCACAGAGATGGGGGGTTGTCGGACGGACTCAGCGGACTCATGCACACAGGACATGCGGGCTGGGGGCTCTCAGGGTGGAGTGGAGCCTGAACCTCCAACCCGGATGCGATTAGTAGAACCTCTGGGTCATCTGTGTACTTCTGCAGCAGCAAGTCCATGTTCCACTTGCAGTGGATGAGAAGATGCTGGGCGGTATCCTGGGTAACACTTAGTGTATCTGATACTTGGCTAACCATATGACACATCATTGCCCACACTTCCTCTTGGCTCAGAGTGCGTCCCATGGGGAGTAGAACAGACTCCAAAACCACCTGCTCAACCATTCCTCCAGAGCTGAAACAGTGGACTAAGCATTACAATATATAATATAATAACGTCCTCCTGTCCTCTCTCCTTAAACTGGATGTCATGAAACTCCCGATGGGGGAGGGGACACATAAAGCACAAGGTAATGCCTGGTACACACTAGGACAACGGGATTGGTCAGTAGAACAATCTGACATCCGAGAGGCCGATTGGCAAGCTATACACACTTACTATACGGCCACTCCAAATCTCTGACCTGACATCACAATTGGACAGGCATTTAAATTTGCCCATCCAATTGGTATGCCAGTATATGGGCAGCCAGTGGGTCGCCTGTACAAAAAGAGCCAGATGCACTGATATATCTTCAAGCTATAATCGGCATCGGCTGTGCTGCAGGGACGACTTGGTATATCTATGAACAATGTCATTCAGACATATTGGGTATACGCACCCAACCAATGCACTCGCACAAGTGTGTACCCAGTTTTAGGAATTACAAATGCAATGCTAGAAGATTACAACACTAATCAATATGTTTCAACATGGCAGATACCTATGCTCTGGATTATTACAGTGCTGTGAAACAAACCCTCATATCAAACCCTCCCTCTACATTCTGACTTCCATTATTCTAACTACATCTGCGAATACTCAATACTAAAATTCAAGAAAAACCTTAAATGGTACCTGGAAGATTTGGTGACCATGTCCTGCTTCTTCTTGCTGGAACTCTGGAAGCTGATGTGGGCTTTGCCCTTGTGTGGTGTGGAGGGGTCCTTTGACAGGTATTCGAGAATATGGGGGCTATCCTCGCTGCGACGGGCATAGCCCTGACTGATGAGGTACATAATGCAGGACAGGACGTCTGTGTGGCTACAACTGAAGTTCAGAAACTTGAGGCTCTTTCCAAACTCTGATTTATGACAGGATTCAATAACCTGGAGAACAAAGCATATAGTGGTTTATAACGCTAGTACAGTGTGATAATAAATGGAGCCTCTGAAGTCCGTGTCAACAAATATGTCACCAAAATACAGATTCAAGCGCCAATATTTCCATTATCACTATAGCTATTCTATTGGCCTGTCAACATGAGACATGGTTATAAAGTCACAGCATGAAGAGAACACCAGGCTTACCCGGAACACCAGATTGTCCATATGTAGCTCGTTCTCCTCCTTCATGATCTGTGTTATTAGACAGAGGATAATGTTCCTTTTCTTTTCTAATGTCCACCCTTCATCTTCCTCAACGTTCAGGTATGTCTGTCTGGGAAGTAGCTGTAAAACCTTCCCAGGACCTTGTTCTATTAACTTCTCTTCATTCAAACACAGGAGCCCTTCAAAAAGGCAAGACATTCAATGGACAAAAGCAGACATTGAGAAGACAGGAGCAGACATGGAGAAGACAGGAGCAGACATGGAGAAGACAGTAAGGGAAGGGAACAAAGAGGAAGGAAAAGGTGTTATAGATTGATAGCACAGAAGTGACAGGGGGCAGACTGGACAGACATATAATACCTTTCTTCTTGTGTGCCAGGATACTCCCCTTGGCAGTTAGAGGTGCAAGTGCGTGGCTCACGAGGGTCTCTGCTAATCCAGTGGATTGAATAATTGCCTCTTCCAAAACTTCCTAGAAACAAGCAAAGTGCACCAGTCTTAAAGCTACCACATACAGGAGAAATGTAGTATTGCACCCATCCTCAACATGTCCTATTAAAAAATGGGTCTTCAACCTTTGGACCTCCAGCTGCTGTTGAACTACAGATCCCAGGATGCCCTGCCACAGTTTTAACATGCTGTTATATCAAAATGGTGGCAGGGCATGCTGGGATGTGTAGTTCCACAGTAGCTGGAGGGCCAAAGGTTGAAGACCCCTGTTTATATAATCCCATCAGACCCAGGGGAGCCAGATCATACCCTAGCAACCACAAATACTGTACTAGACTGTATCCTCCAATCCACCTAATTGTGCCAGACTGAACCCTCCCTTTCCCCAACACTGAATCAAACAATATCCTCCCATCCCCCACCGGTGTTCTGTGCTCAGAGCCAGCATTTCACAAAGCTCCCTTCCCCTACCACTGTACCAGTCCTTATCCTCCTGTCCACCATTGTGCCAGACCATATCATCCAGTCTACCACCACTGTACCAGTCCTTATCCTTCCGTTCACCATTGTGCCAGACCATATCATCCAGTCTACCACCACTGTACCAGTCCTTATCCTCCCATCCACCATTGTGCCAGACCATATCATCCAGTCTACCACCACTGTACCAGTCCTTATCCTCCCGTCCACCATTGTGCCAGACCATATCATCCGGTCTACCACCACTGTACCGGTCCTTATCCTCCCGTTCACCATTGTGCCAGGCCATATCATCCAGTCTACCACCACTGTACCAGTCCTTATCCTCCCGTTCACCATTGTGCCAGACCATATCATCCAGTCTACCACCACTGTACCAGTCCTTATCCTCCCGTCCACCATTATGCCAGACCATATCATCCAGTCTACCACTACTGTACCAGTCCTTATCCTCCTGTCCACCATTGTGCCAGACAATATCATCCAGTCTACCACCACTGTACCAGACTGTATCCTCCCAGCCAATCCACTGTACCAGAATGCATCTTCCTGTCCACCATTGTGCCAGTCCATATTGTCCTCTCTCTTCACCACTCTACCAGACTGTACACTCCTGCCCAACCTACTGTAGAAGTCATCCACCACTGTTGTACGACACTGTAACTTCCCGTCTACCACTGCTGTGCCAGACTGTATTCTCCTGCCCACCTTACTGTACCAGACTGTATCCTCCTCCTCGCACTCTATTTGCCATATCATACATTCCTGTCCTCACCACTGTACATGACCATATACTCCAGTCTTCCTTACTGTTGGACTATATGCGTCCATTTCCTGCCACTGTGCTAGTCCTCCTGTCCACCACCACTGAGTCCGCTCTCCTCCCATACTCCACACACAGTCTTTCATAAGAATAGCAATTTTTTAGCAGTGCTGCCAATTGTATCTCACCTCCTGGTGGTTAAATAACAGCAAAACAAACATCTGAAGGGTGGAGACACGAAGGGTCAGGTCTCCGTATTGTACCTCCGCATTTCCCAACCATGTCCACTGCAGCTGCCGAGACGGAGCGAGACTGGAGCCACGGACAGACTGACCTGAGGAGTCAACAGAACATGCTAAATGAAGACATTTCCTAATGGGTGTGCATAGAGACTTCAACATTACAAAATAGTAAAACTTAAATGGTCTGTCACAGAATAATAATACAAATCAGCCACAGCTATGGATGGAATAAAACAAGAGATATGGTAAGAACTTACCTTTGTTATCTCTGTTTCTACGAAGTCCATAGGGTCCACAGGGTGACCTTGGGGTATAGCTGGATCCTAGATCCTCGGGCACCACGGAGTTAAAGCTTTTAGCTGCTCCCAGGATGCACTTGGGTCCAACCTCCCCTATATCCCGCCCCCGAGCCACAGGCACCTCAGTTGGTAAGCAGCCCAGGCCGGAGGAGGAGACAAAACAGAGAGAAGGAAGACTGGAACACACAAGAACCATACTCACAGAAAAGGGAGACGGAAAACCGGTGACCAGTCACAGAGCCCATATGAAGCCAGGTGTGTCAGGTCGGGGGCCCTGTGGACCCTATGGACTTCGTAGAAACAGAGATAACAAAGGTAAGTTCTTACCATATCTCGTGTTTTCTACTTCAGGGTCCATAGTGGTCCACAGGGTGACCTTGGGGATGTCCCAAAGCAGTCCAACTAAGGGCGGGGACGCTCCTGTGCTGATAGGAGAACCCGGCGCCCAAAGGATGCATCCTGAGAGGCAAAGGTGTCAAACGCATAGAACCTCAAAAAAGTCTGAATGGAAGACCAGGTGGCCGCCTTACATAGCTGAACAGCAGAGGCGCCACGGCTAGCAGCCCAAGAAGGGCCCACAGACCGAGTGGAATGAGCCTTAACAGAGGCTGGAACAGGTAAACCCTCCTGCATATAAGCCTCAATAATAACAGAACGAAGCCAACGGGCTAGAGTCTGTTTGTTGGCAGGCCAACCCCTCTTGTGAAAACCAAAGAGGATAAACAAAGAATTCGACTTCCTCACAGAACTAGTCCGGTCCACATAAACCTGGAGAGCACGGACAACGTCTAAGGAAGTCTCCCCAGCCGAAAGATCAGGCGACTGAAAGGCTGGTACAACAATTTCCTGATCAATGTGGAACCTGGAAACCACCTTAGGCAGGAAATCAGGACGAGTGCGAAGCACCGCTCTGTCCTGATGGAAAATCAGAAAAGGGGGACGACAAGAAAGCGCCCCCAAATCTGAAACCCTCCTGGCAGAAGCAATTGCCAAGAGGAAAACAGTTTTAAAAGTTAGCCACTTGAGCTCCACTGACTCCAAGGGCTCAAAAGGCAGACCCTGTAAGGCCCGAAGAACCACCGCCAAATCCCACGGGGCCACAGGTGGCACAAAGGGAGGCTGGATTCTTAAAACTCCCTGGAAAAAGGTGTGTACGTCCGGCATAGCAGCGATCCTGCGCTGGAACCACACCGACAGAGCAGACACGTGCACCTTCAGTGAGGAAAGACGTAATCCTAAATCCTAACCCGACTGAAGGAAAGCCAGAATACGCGAAACCCGGAACACCCGGGGATCATATTTTCTGGCCTCGCACCACTGAAAGTAAGTGTGCCACACTCTGTGATAGATCCTCGCGGAAGCAGGCTTGCGCGCCCTCAGCATGGTGGTAATAACGGAGCTAGAAAAGCCCCGAGACCTCAGGACGGCTGTCTCAAGAGCCACGCCGTCAAAGATAGTCGACCCAGATCCGGGTGAAGACAGGGCCCCTGAGACAACAGGTCCCGCCGTTGAGGTAGGAGGTACGGAGCGTCGATGGACAAGCTCCGCAGATCGGAGTACCACAGCCTTCTGGGCCACGCTGGAGCCACCAGGATCAGTGTGCCTCCGTCCTGTTTGAACTTGCGCAGGACCCGAGGCAGCAGAGATATCGGAGGGAACAAGTAAGCCAGTTGAAACAGCCATCTCACCGACAGCGTGTCTATCAGACTTGCGCCTGCGTCCCTTGTCCTTGACCCGTACACGGGCAGATTGTGACGGGACGCCATCAGGTCCAGCTCTGGCAGCCCCCACTTGTCCACGAGTAGTTGGAATACCTCTGGATGAAGCGACCATTCCCCGGGATGCACGTCGTAACGGCTGTGGAAGCCTGCCTCCCAATTGAGGACTCCTGGGATGAAAACTGCAGAGAGAGCTGGAAGATAGCGCTCCGCCCAAGCCAGGACGCGGGACACCTCCGACATCGCAGCTCGACTGCGAGTCCCTCCCTGGTGACTGATGTACACCACCGTGGTGGCGTTGTCTGATTGCACCTGAACGGCCCTTCCGTGAAGAGCGGTGCCGGACGACTGCAGGGCTCTGTATACTGCCCTCAGTTCCAGGATGTTGATGGGAAGAATCGCTTCCTCCGCCGACCAACGACCCTGAAGTGACAAGGAGCCTGTCACCGACCCCCAACCCCGGAAACTGGCATCTGTCGTGAGCAGAACCCATTCCGGGATCCAAAAGGGGCGCCCCTCTAGGAGATGAGCTGTCTGCAGCCACCAGGCTAGGGACAGACGCACCTCCGAGGACAACACCAGCATCTGAGAGCGGATCCTGTGTGGCAATCCGTTCCATTCCGAAAGAATCAGCCCCTGCAGGGGCCTGGAATGGAACTGGGCAAACTCCACCATGTCGAATGCCGACACCATGGACCCCAAAACTCTCATCGCTGAGTGCACCGACACTCTGCCACTGCTCAGACAGCCATGAATCCGCAGCTGTAAGGAGGAGACCTTCTCTGGAGTCAGAAAAATCCGTTGCTGACGAGAGTCCAGCAGGGCCCCCAAATGAAACATCCGCTGTGATGGGATGAGGGAGGACTTCTTCCAGTTGATCAACCAGCCGTGCGCCTGTAGACAAGCGACCGTCAGGTGGAGATGCTGGATCAGTACCTCCGGGGAGCTCGCCAGCAAGAGGAGGTCGTCTAGATACGGTAGCAACCGTATCCCCTGGCTCCGAAGGTGAGCCGCCATGACCGCCATCACCTTGGTAAATACCCTTGGTGCCGTGGAGAGACCAAAGGGTAGAGCCCTGAATTGGTAGTGGTTGTGGAGAATAGCAAACCGCAGAAACCGTTGGTGCGATGTTGCTATAGGCACATGGAGGTAGGCGTCCTGGATATCCAGGGAGACCATATAATCCCCCGGTTCCATCGCCAGAATGATGGAACGCAAAGTTTCCATCCTGAATTTTGGAACCCTGGGAAACCTGTTCAGGGACTTCAAATTGAGGATGGGGCGATGAGAGCCATTGGGTTTCTGCACCAGAAAGAGCGTAGAGTAATACCCCATCCCACGTTGAGACTGTGGTACGGGTATAATGACCCCCGCCGTCAGCAAGGCCTCTATGGCTTCCTGAACCTGCAAGGCCTTGGTTTTGTCCTGAGAAGGACTTGTGCAAAAAAACTGGCGAGGCGGCCTGTGCCGAAAAGACAGGGCGTACCCCTGGGAGACCACTTCTCGCACCCAGGCATCCGTGGTGGTATTGTGCCAGCACTGGGCGAATTGAAGAAGTCGGCCTCCCACTCTGGGGTCCCCCAGAGGGAGGCCCGTCCCATCACGCAGAAGGCTTATCTTCTTACTTGGAAGAAGGGCGCCTAGCACTCCAAGCTTGCTTCTTTGGCTTTGAGGCGGTCTTGGGTGCGGACTGCCTCGGGAAGGACTGACCCTTTGCCTTGCCCTGAACCCGAAAGGAACGAAAGGCCGAGCTCCGGACCTTAGCAGGTGTAGTAGCTGAAGGGAGGAAGGCTGACTTGGATTTTGCCAGGGTATCTACTATTTTGTCCAGGTCCGGACCAAATAGTAATTCTCCATTAAAAGGTAAGGCCTCCAAGCCTTTCTTTGAATCCGCGTCTGCTCTCCAAGACCGCAACCACAAGGATCTACGAGCAGACACTGCTGCCGCCGAAACCCTAGAGGTCAACAGGCTAGCATCCAAAGATGCTTCTCCAATGTAGGAGGCGGTTCCTCTCTCATCTGTCCTAACAACGCCCTCTGGACGTCCGGAGCTTCATCCGTAAACGTGTCCTCCAAGGCGTTGGCCCACCCCTCAATGGCCTTGGCCACCCAGGAGATGGCCATGGACGGCCGGGCTACAGCCCCTGAGAGAGAATAAATAGACTTTAGACAAGTCTCCACCTTCCTGTCCGTAGGATCCTTCAACGAGGATATAGACGGCAATGGCAAAGTAGCACTCCTCATGAGGCGTGTTACATGTGAATCGACTGCAGGCGGAGTTTCCCATTTCTTACAATGCTCTTCCGGGAATGGATAATTGGACGCCAAGCGTTTCTGTGGCAGGAATCGCTTACTGGGCGTCTGCCAGGCCACCGCCATGTGATCAGTCAACTGATCAGACAAGGGGAACGCTGCAGAAGTAACCTTAGCTTTTTTAAAACTAGGATACCTCGACTTAGGAGCGGGTGCCTCATCCTCAATCAGAAGAATGTCCCCTAACCAGAGCCCGCACATTGATGGAAGACTTAGTGTTTACCTCCTGGACTGAGGCATCTGAGCCTGAGTCATCCTGCACCTCACCATCATCCGAGGACCCCTCAGAATCCGAAAGATGCGCAGCCTGCGCCATGACTGAGCGTTTAGACGCCCTGGAGGGCACGTCACTGCGCAACATCGACTGAAAAGCCGAAGATGCTGCCGCCAAATCTTGGACAGTGTGGGAAAGCGCATCCACCCAGGGTGGAGGAGCTGCCACAGGAGCCTGAAACGGCATCACAGCCTGCTGCGCCACAGGGGTGGACTGAATATACATTGGCAACCCCGCATAGGGACCAACAGGCTGAGACCCCGGGGGAGTCTGCAATAATTGTGGGACACCCAGGGAATGGGGGATGGCAGGCTGGGGCAACGCCCTAGTAGGGGCGGCAGTCGGGACCGACAGACGGTCCGCGATGGACACCAGCACCTGGGAAAACATCGCCCAAGGTGGCTCCTGCGACATGGGAGGTTTAGACATACCAGGGAGCGCCTGGCACCATCCGCACAGGCCGTCCCGTGACAAATCCTCCCTATCCACTCCTGCAGAACAGCGCCTGCAGGAGAACAATACCGGAGCCCCGGAGTGCTCAATCTCCTCCTCAGACATGACGTTGGAAGAAAACTTGCGCACTCACCCGTGTGCTGGACAACAGCCCACAATATGGCACCGTGTAGCACAGAACTGTATGTGACGGACCTCACAAATACGTGATCTATATAAGTGAGGTCAGTAGAAACGCCCTTCCCCCGCACACCTGTAGGGCTTGTAGGAGAAGGAAAGGGATAGGTATAGGCTGACAGTAAGTAGAAAAAAGAAACAGACAGGCAGCACTAGCAAAAGTCACATACCATGCAGGAAGATATACTCACTGCACCTTTGCACTACAATCAACCTCCCAGATTCAGTGTCTGGGAGGGCTATAGTGCTGTGTACACTGTCCTTGTCGGGGGAGAGGTACACAGGGGGACCGGTCAGCGTGCTCCCTGAAGATCTGCGCTGCCACTTGAAGAAAATGGCCGCTGGAGACCTCAGAGGAGGAGTGGCTGAGTAACTGCAGCTCAGCGACGCCAGACTCCGTGCTGAAAGGCGCGCTGAGCTGAGGGGAGGAGCCGCTAGACAGGGAAGGCTTCCTCCCCTGGCTAGCATATTTAACCCCCGGGTTGCCGGCATCAAGCTTGCCACGATATTAACCCTGGTGGTCTAGTGGTCTGGCGGGGTATGCCTCCGCTGGAGGGGGGGCCCGCTGCCACCGCTAGCGCCCCCAGTCTGTCCCCTAGAACCGGGGGCATGGGACTGCATTTTTAAAAAGGAACCCGCGCACCGCCGCTAATCAGCGGTGCGCGGCTTACCTTGATCTCCCCGGCGTCTCCGACAGAAGTCCCGGGGGAAGCCAGAGTCCGGCTAGTACAGACTCTGACTTCCCCCGCCGCGATCCCCAGTTCAGTGCTGGCGTCGCGGCGCCAGCAGGGAGAAGGAGCGGCAGCGTGGGCGTCTGTACAGACAGCCCATCGCTGCTGCTCTAGAGAAAAACTCATAGTAAAAAAAGGAAATTAAACTAAGTTAAATAAAAAGCTTTAGGGGGCTGCACCCCGCAGGGTGACCCGACTCTGGCCGGGCACCATCTTAAACTGAGGTGCCTGTGGCTCAGGGGCGGGGTATAGGGGAGGTTGGACCCAAGTGCAGCTAAAAGCTTTAACTCCGTGGTGCCCGAGGATCCAGGATCCAGCTATACCCCAAAGTCACCCTGTGGACCCTATGGACCCTGAAGTAGAAATGGGGACTTTGCAATGATTATTTTCTTTAACACAGTTCAGTAACTAAGGTGTCTGTTCCTTCAATATTCGGAGTCAGGACCAGGAGTCATGATAACCCATAGGAAAAAAGCTGGAACTGGACTAGTCCTAAATATAGAAACATCTGCTATAGAAAAAATTACCAAACACTAGGATGTGTCAATAACCTAGATGGAGCAAGCAATTGTCTGCAGCTTCAGAGAAGTGATTGGCAAGGTTTGACCCTGCCAATAGTTGGTATTGATCGTTGCTGCAATACATCAGGGACAACTATACTCTCCATGGGGAGATGATTAACCAAGTGGCCATAACAGAAGCAGACACCAATCCATAGTTTTCCAAGGTACGGTTTTATAATAATATGAACAGTTTTATTTATATAGTGCTTTTCTCCAATAGGACCCAAGGCACCTGAAACCATGAACATAATACAGAGGTTTAGATTTGCAGAAAATACAGAAACCATGAACATAATGCAGAGCTCAGACAGCCATTTTGTGTTCCAAGGATTATACATCCTGCCCACAAAGGTACCAGGTGAGGCGGCCATCTTGGGCACACTGCATAGGCTATAGGATAGGATACGCAATAATTACAAAATAAAATAAAGCGACTACCAAGATGGTAGTATATCCCCATCCTCACTTTAGGAAACAATTGTGGGCAGCTGTGGTTCTCAACCTCAGTGCTCAAGTTTTCCCAACAGGCCATGTTTTCAGGACACCAGTATTGGACCTTAGGGTTAATGGCAGCTTTATGCGCTTTATTAATATAGGCTGAGTATGCCTCAGGAACTCTTACTCTTTGTATAGAAGTCGGTGAAATGTTGCAGGGAGCTGTTGAGGGATTCTGGGAAATATTTGGAGGGATCAGCCATGTAGCAGAAAGAAGATATCGACCAACATCGGGGAGAAAGGACAGAAATCTGCACCTCTACATCCTCCTCCCTGCTCTCATCCTGGGAATGCAAGTTCTCCTCCATCACCTGGAGACACAGACAGGACGGTTGTCAGAAAAGTTTGCAGAAACCCATTAATAAGAAGACAAGACACAAAACATAAACCATACACTACACATCAGGCCATTCCTTAGACAGTCCTGGACCTAAAGATTAAGTTGCTGCTCATCCACGTCCACATAAAGTACAGTCTAACGCAGAGGTTCCCAAACGTGGTCTTCAAGGCTCCCCAACAGTTCAGGTTTTAGAGATATCCATGGTTGAGCACAGGTGGTTAAATCAAATTGACTGAGATATTAATTAGGTCACCTGTGGTCAAAGCGTGGATATGCTTAAAACCTGACTGTTAAGTGTGCCTTGAGGGCAGAGTTTGGGGACCTCTGGTCAAACTGGTAGATTATCCAAAATCCCAATGCTCTGCCAACTCCTGACTCCTGTGTGGTCACTAAGTCAGTCGCACTGCCCAACAATGACTCCTTGAATGACCTCCAGTCCACTTAATGTACAATCTAATAGGCAAGTGATCCAGAATCTCAATGTGCTGCACTGCCCGTGCTAGACTGTCACCCCCCTCTCTTCCTCCCATCCACCCACCCTCCCTTATCCTACTTTCTCTCATAATGCCCCCATATGACTCTGGTAGAGCTCAGCAACCAGTCTATTCTGCTCTCACCATTGCCTCCTCCTCCTCCTCTTGCTCCTCATCCGATAAGAGCCCTTCATCCAGCTCCTGGAGACGGAACAGATGCTCTTCTCTCTGCAGAACGTTTGCCTCCTCCAGATTTTTTAGCATCTCCTGAGGGAACCGGTTTGGGAAACAAATGCCAATGTGATCTACCACCGAGTTCTCCAGCCAGCATGGTCCCAAGGTGAGTAGCCGATCGGCTAGGTAATGCCTGAAACACAGCGTCGCGGCAAACTTGCTGGAAATAACAATGCAAAGTATACGGGATGGGGGGGGGGTGGGGGGTCGGCAGTGGCCATATTACATATATATATCTGTTTATATGTTTATTATACACATATACATACACACTTACACATCATACTGCTTCAGTACACAACCAGTGATAGCACTGCTTCTATACAGTGGAAGATGGAAGAGGAATCTCACTGTTACCAGATTGTGCCCCAAGTGGTTGGCTATAATGGGACTGGTATTATATTGTATTCTCTATGTGCATTAGCTCAGTTGAAGATTTGTGCTGAAAAAACCTATGCACCCTGATCTGGTGCGGGAGTTGCCACCGGTTAATCTCACATGCACGTGATCACATCCGTTTCTGATCACCTGTACCACTGCCAGTTCATCTGGACCAATGTAGGCAGAGTCATTGTCCGTATGTACCCTACACACATTACTAGCTTTTATACACCTACACTGTACAGCACAAAGACTACGATGCCTGTATATAACCAACATGTTTCATATGTCTGTATATAATGTACCCTACACACATGTACATCCTGTAAACACCAAACACACACACACACTACAATGCCTGTGTATAACCAACACACACACACCACACTGTCTATATACACCCTACACAAATTACACAGCCTGTATATACCAAACACACAAAGTACACTGTCTGTATACACCCAACACAAACAATGCCTCTATATATATACAAAAACACACCCTCTATATACACACACACACACACACACACACACACACACACACACACATAATGCCTCTATACACACCCACATACACAGACAATGCCTCTATATACTTTAGAATGTAAGCTCTTACGAGCAGGGCCTCTACCCTCTTGTGCTTCTCCTTACTTTACTTTCACCTACTTCTTACCCCCCACCAGGGCACCTAACACTTGGTTGCTTACGCTCTGTTGCATATCTAGGTGTTATGGTCACTAATGTAGCAATGTATATTATCCATGTCATGGTCCTATTTTGTACTGTAAGTCAGTTGTCAAATGATTTATGTACTTTGCAAGGCGCTGCGGAACACTTGTGGCGACATATATAAAGGATAATAATAATATACACACACAATGCCTGTGTATATATATATATATATACACACACACACACATATATATATATATATATATATATATATATACACACATATATATATATTTATATATATATATATATACATACATATATATATATATATATATATATATATATATATACACACATACACACACACACATACATACATACATACATACACACACACACACATACACAGCCTCTATACAGACACATGCTTACAATGGGAACTTACTGACCTGTAGAAATGCTCGAAGGAATTAGCGAGTTCCAACTCAGCCAGGAAAAGAACAAATTCCAAGAATTGCTGGAGATGCTCCAGTGACTGTAAATCCGAAGAATTGGCGCGAATGGCAATCATCTTCTGATCAATGTACCGAGCAAACTGCTCCGTTACCTGCAAAGTAGTGGCATAAAGTAATGCAACCTGCCACCAGACACGAGGGGCTTTGGATGGGATACATGATGGTGGTGGCTGGGAGGGGGCTGCACAAAGATGTGGTGAGAGTTGGGCTGCCACTTGTGTGGGAGGACAGAGTCACAGGCTGGAGTGATGAACCATTCCACACAATGGGGGTGGGAGAAACAGGGTCACACAATGAGGTGAGGAAAACAGCCAGGCCACACAATGAGGTGAGGAACACAGCCAGGCCACACAATGAGGTGAGGAAAACAGCCAGGCCACACAATGAGGTGAGGAAAACAGCCAGGCCACACAATGAGGTGGGGAAAACAGCCAGACCACACAATGAGGTGAGGAAAACAGCCAGGCCACACAATGAGGTGAGGAAAACAGCCAGGCCACACAATGAGGTGAGGAAAACAGCCAGGCCACACAATGAGGTGAGAGAAGCAGCCAGGACACACAACAAAGATCGGTGGTGGCTCACGTAGGACACACAGTGGAGAAGGGGGAGATAGCCAAGCCACACAAAGGGGAAGGGGGGGCCCAGAGGACTCAATGGGGATAGATGGGCCCAGGCCACAAAAGAGAGCGTGGGCTACAGACACATGCAGGAGGTGGGGATTTGGTTACATACAGACATACAATGTATATCTGCCAACAGTTGATCTTTCCAGGCATGAGGTTTCTAATACTGATATAATGTGTGTGCTGCTGTTCTAAATGGCTGTGGCTGGAAGCATATGGATGTAGATTGGGTGGACGAGTGGTGTGGCCTGATATTAGCAGCTTTGTAATGGGGTGCTAATAACACAGACTCACATGTAGGGCGGTCAGGAATGAAAGCTTTAACAGCCCCTCGCAAAACCCCTGGCGTAGAGAGAGCAAAAACCGTGTCTGCTGGCCAAACATCTCCTCCATTGCCCGTCTAAGCGTCAGGTACAGAGAGCAAAACCGGGGAACCACATCTACATCATTCCATGACGCCTCCAGAAAGCGCTGCACCTGGGGATAAAAAATAAAGATTACATTGTACTACAGAAACAGACCCAACTTGTTGGAGATGAATCAGGATTTTATAGGCAGAGCTCATTCACAATCACAATGACCTCTGCATTAGCCATGTCACTTACCTGCTTCTGAACCACTCCCTGCCAGCACTGAGCAATACCAGCCATACTGCTCAAGCCCAAACTGGAGACTTTCGCAGACACCCTGGAAGAATCCCGGCTTTTCCCATCTGTGAAGAGAAGTAGACATAGGCAGAGTACACCTTCTAATGTCTGATTGCAAGACTGACCTCCTACACACCTCCTCTCCAATGTCCCTTTACAGGCCTCCTCCCCAATGTCCCTTTACAGGCCTCCTCCCCAATGTCCCTTTACAGGCCTCCTTCCCAATGTCCCTTTACACATCTCCTCCCCAATGTCCCTTCACACACCTCCTCCCCAATGTCCCTTTACACATTTCCTCTCCAATGTCCCTTTACACACCCCCTCCCCAATGTCCCTTTACACATCTCCTATAAAACTCCCTAATTTCCCTTTACACACCACCTACATAGCACTTTCCAATGTCCCCTCATCCACCTCCTACACAGCTCCTCTCCCCAATGTCCCATCACCCACCTCCTACTCAAATTTCTCCTGATGTCCCATCACCCACCTCCTACTCAGCTCATTCAGAAATCCCTTTAACCACCTATCACATAGCCCCCCACGATGTCCTCTTACCCACCTACTACACAGTGCCCGCAGAGTCCCTTCACCCACCTCCTACTCCATTTCCTCCTGTTGTCCCATCATCCACCTCCTACACAGCCCTCCCAATGTCAAATCACCCACATCCTACACAGCTCCCCCAATGTCTCTTCACTTACCTCATACTCTACTTCCGTTTGATGTCTCATCACTCAATTACTAGTTTCACCACAATGTCCAATCACCCATCACCTACACAGCTTCCCCAACGTCCCATCACCTACACAGCTTCTTCTGATGTCCCATCACCCACCTCCTACACAGCTCCTCCTTATGTCCCTTCATCCACCTAATACACAGCTCTTCCCAATATCCCTTCACACATCTCCAACACAGTTCCTCCCCAATGTACCATCACTCATCTCCTACACAACTTCTACACAGCTCCTCCCGATGTCCCTTCTCCCACCTACTATAAAGTCTCCCCAATGTCTCGTTACCCACCTCCTACACAGCCCCCACCCCCAATGTCCCATCACCTACTTCCTACACAGTTCCTCCCAATGTTCCATCACCCACATCCTATACAAGTCATTTTATCCACCTCCTACACAGCCCACCCAATGTGCCATCACACACCTCCTCGTCCAATTTTCTGCCTCTTAACTAGCCACTCCATGTCTTTGGTCACTAAACACAGCAACACTACGAAACTCTGTAGCAACTAAACACAAAAGTTAATGAATCAGCTCCCACCAAGCACTTAGGGAGTCCCAATAATAAGGCAGCTAAGCTGTGACGCAGCATCTGCTGCCCATTGAGTTATTATTCCACCGTTGATCATTAGTATACACCCGACAACAGATTTCCTTGAACAATAGTCATAGCGCTGACTGGAGAAGACAACTGCACCCAGTGAGCATAAGCTTCTCAGAACTCAGACCATATTTTTTGAAAACTGAACACCTTTCTGTCTACAGGCGCCCAGCACAAAAAGGGTTTACTTTGTAATAAACTCACTTGTTTTGCCCAGGGGTTTGAGTTCGGCAGTGTCCGGGGGGCTGTTGTCCACATGAACCAGTAGATGAGTCAGTCTGCGCACGCGGGAGTTGAAGACAGAAGTTCGTGACTTTGGGTGTCTACAGACCTGAATGTTCTCCAGGTACCGCGTGAGAAGCCAGCTCAGGGGGCTTACTCCTTCAGGGTCTGGAACAAAAAAAAAAAAAAAGGAATGTTGCGGGTTCAGCCGCCCCATCGTTCATCCTGGAGTAATGTTATTCCAAGATGGAATATTCTGTACCTGAGGTAGTGATGCTCTGTACTAGGGGGGTAATAAGCGCCTCCCAGCACATCCGGCCTAGGGCCTGCGCAGCCTCGTCATCTGGTAGAAAGCGCTCTGCAAACACCTGCTCGTGTGACAATGCACGGTTCAATCTGAAACAACACATTACATCAAGACCACCCTCTTCATATAAGACACTTCTCCACTCTATACATGCCATTCTGTTACATTTTTATCACACTCTATATTGCATAACATAGCCAATTTCCACACCCATTGCAATGAGATTATAAACGGTTTTGTAATGTATAATCTATTTTCCCTGTATTTCAGTTTCTCTTAAAATTTTTATGTTATCCCACAACAAAACCATTATTGCCCCCATTTCTCTCTAATGCACTAATCCTACAATACTAACTTTGCACCAAACACAGTGACACAAGCTGTCCTATGGTCTTAAATCTAAAAAAAACCTGGATTTTTGCATTTGCATTAAATCCTGTCTCACAGTCGATTGATGGGCACTGAATTACCAAGGGTAGTGATTAAGGTGACAGTGTTTGGTCAATTAAAATTTAATAGCAAAGTTCCTCCCCCTCTATACCCCAGTGGCTGCTTGGGAACATTTGTCTGACAAGGCCCCAAAAGGCTGTGAAATTTATGTATCTAGTTTGGGATAGAACAGGACCTCCCCAGAAAACAGTAGGGACTCTCTTGTCCTCAAGGACTCCAGTAACCGTATCCAAGATTGCAGGGTGTGCAGAGACTGCTGAGCTGAAATTCTAGCCCCAATAAACCCTTTATAAATGCTTGGCTCTAAAGAGCCTGGGGCGAGCTGTGAGAGCTTCGCCATATCAGGGTGCACACTCACAGACAAGAGCGGTTGGTGGTATGCTCCCCTCAAGTTGCATGCAGGGCATACACAATGGACTTGGCATGAGTCAATTTAGAGTGACATCTGGAGGAAGCAAACATTTTTACCACCGTCTCTCCTCCAGGCTGAACCCCAGGCATACTCCTCCTTCCTAGGCAGGGAATGAGGGAAGGAAAGGACAGGACAGCTGCACAAACCAGAAGAATGTAGAGCTGCAAATGACACAGGCCAGAGACAGGGAAGAGCCCACAGAAAATATGAGATATGGTAAGAACTTACCCTTGTTATCTCTATTTCTACGAAGTCCATAGGGTTCCACAGGATACCTTGGGGTATAGGTGATGACGTCAGTCTTCAGGCACCACAGAGTTAAAGTTTTCAGCCTCCCAGGATGCATCTGGGTCCCTCTCCTATACCCCGCCCCCGGGCCAAGGCATCTCAGTTACGTCACAAGCCATAGGCCGGAGGAGGAGAAGAAAGAGAGAGAAGAAAAAAAAAAAAAATCTGGACACTCACAGGAATCACATTCTCACCATAGGGAGACGGAAAAACCGGTGACCAGAATAAAGCCCATCTGCAGTACAGGTGCGACAGGGCGGGAGTCCTGTGGAACCCTATGGACTTCGTAGAAATAGAGATAACAAGGGTAAGTTCTTACCATATCTCATATTTTCCACTTCAGGGTCCATAGGGTATCCACAGGATACCTTGGGGATGTCCCAAAGCAGTATCCTTTAAGGGTGGGGACGCTCCTGTGCTGAGAGGAGAATCCGCCGCCCGAAGGAAGCATCCTGAGAGGCAAAGATGTCAAAAGCGTAATACCTCACAAAGGTATTGACAGAAGACTACGTAGCAGCCTTGCAGATCTGAACTGCAGAGGCACCACGTCTAGCTGCAAATGAAGGACCCACAGACCTAGTGGAATGAGCCCTCACCAAGGAGGGAACTGGAAGACCTTCATGATGATAAGCTTCTGAAATTGCCATACGAATACAGCCTGCCAAAGTCTACTTTGAAGCAGGCCAACCCTTTTTACGGAAGCCATAGAGGACAAACAAGGCGTCTGACTTCCTAAAAGAAGAAGTGCGGTCAACATAAATTCTCAATGCCCGCACAACATCCCAAGTGGCGTCACCCACTGAAAGTCCAGGTGAATTGAAAGCCGGCACAACAATTTCTTCATTGATGTGAAAACTGGATACCACTTCGGGAAGGAATCCCGGACGAGTGCGAAGCACCGCCCTATTCCTATGAAAAATCAGAAAAGGGGGTCTACAAGAGAGAACCCCTGAATCCGAAATCCGTCTGGCCGAGGCAATGGCCAGAAGGAATATGGTTTCAGCTGTAAGCCATTTAAAGTCCACTGAGTCCAGTGGTTCAAACGGCGGCCCCTAGAGAACTCTCAGGACCACAGCCCAATTCCAAGGCGCCACCGGTGGAACAAAAGGTGGCTGAATGCGAAGAACACCTCGCATAAAGGTGTGCACATCAGAGAGCGCAGCAATCCTACGATGAAACCAGACTGACAGGGCAGACACCTGCACTTTCAGAGAAGCCAGGCGAAGCCCATGATCCAGTCCAGCCTGTAGGAAAGCCAACACCCTAGACAGGCGGAACTCCCTAAGGGAATACCCTCTAGGTCTACACCACCGGAAGAAAGTATGCCACACACGATGGTAGATTCTTGCCGAGGAAGGTTTACGAGCTCTTAGTATGGTTTGCACCACGGAGCTAGAAAAACCCTCTGGACCTTAGCATGACCGTTTCAACAGCCACACCGAGTCAGGTCCGGGTGAAGACAAGGACCCTATGACAGCAGATTCGGTCGTAATGGTAACCTCAGAGGAACGTCTACTGACAGACTCTGGAGGTCGGAGAACCAGTGCCGTCTGGGCCACTCGGAAGCTATCAACAGTAGCGTACCTCCTTCTTGATTTGAATTTCCGTAATACCCGCGGAAGAAGGGAAAACGGAGGGAAAAGGTAGGCAAACTGGAACGTCTACTAGACGGACAGGGCATACACCAGAGACGCCTTTTCGTCTCATGTTCGAGACCCGTACACCGGCAACTTGTTGTTGTGCCGGGACGCCATGAGGTCTATCTCTGGAAGACCCCACTTGTCCACCAGACTCCGAAAGACGTCCTGGTATAAAGACCACTCTCCCGGTTCCTCCTTGCTGGTTTAAATAGGCCACCGTGGTGGCGTTGTCCGACGGGACCTGCACAGGGTGACCCTGAAGAACCGGCTGTGCCCGCTGGAGAGCTCTTGACACCGCATGGAGCTCCAAAATGTTTATTGGAAGCTCCGCTACCGCCCGAGTCCACCTGCCCTGAAACAAGTGTGGACCCGTGACAGCTCCCCAGCACCGGAGACTGGCGTCCGTTGTTAACAAGACCCAGTTCGCCACCCAGAACGGGCGACCCTTGTTGAGGTGGGTCGTCTACAAACACCAGGTTAGAGACAGGCGAACATCCAGAGTGAGCCCCATCGTCTGGGACTTGAGACACTGAGGCAATCCATTCCATCTGGACCGGATCAATAGCAGCAGAGGTTTGGAGTGACATTGGGCGTACTCCACCATGTCGAATACCGACACCATTGAGCCCAATAACCTCTTTGCCAAGTGTATCGACACTCGACGACACTGCAGACAACTGCGCACCCTCAACTACAAAGCAAGGATCTTTTCCTCCATCACAAAGATCCACTGCTGCCTGGAGTCCAATAAGGCCCCGAGGTGCAGGATCCTCTGAGACGGGGTGAGAGTGGACCTCTGCCAGTTTGTCAACCAGCCGTGACGTTGCAGTACCGCAATCGTCAGATCCAGATGGTGTAAAAGAAGCTCTGGAGACCCCGCTATCAACAGGAGGTCGTCCAGATAAGGCAACAGTCGGACTCCCTGCGTCCGCAGGAGAGCCGCCATGACCTTGGTGAATACCCGTGGAGCAGTCACCAGGCCAAAAGGCAGTGCCCGGAACTGGAAATGTTCGTTGCAGATTGCCAATTTGAGGAACTGCTGATGGCGCAAAAGAATAGGGACATGCAGGTAAGCGTCCTGGATGTCCAATGACACCATGTAGTCCCCAGGTTCCAGTGCCAGAATAATGGACCGCAGGGTCTCCATCCGAAACAGAGGCACCCTGAAGGACTTGCTGAGGGCCTTTAGGTTTAGTATTGAACGGTAAGACCCATTGGGTTTCTGCACCAAAAATAGAATGGAATAGAAACCCAGACCCCTCTGGGAAATTGGAACATGCACTGCGACCAGCACCGGGCGAACTGAAGCAGGCGCACCCCACTTTGGGGTCCCCCAAAAGGAGGCCTGGACCGTCAGGCCGCAGGTTTGTTATCTGACCTATTTCTTGGGCTTGGACAATTTCTTGGCCCCAGCCTGCCGTGGAAAGGACTGTACTTTAGGCCTACCTTGGGCCCTGTGAGGCCAAAAGGACGACCCACCAGCACTAGAAGGAATCGTAGCAGTCAGAAGACATGCAGATTTTGCTGCTGCCAACGTAACTACAATTTTGTCCAGATCTGGACCAAATAGTACCTGTCCAGACCTTCTAATCCCTTTTTGGAATCCGCGTCCGCTTTCCAAGAACGCAACCATAAGGTGCGACGAGCAGCCACAGCTGCAGAGGAGATCCTAGAGGTGAGCATACAAATATCTAAAGCCGCTTCATTAATGTAAGTGGCCGAGTCTCGGAGATTGCCCACCAACTCGGTCTGTTCAGCCGAACAGTCAGAGTCCAAAGACGCCTCCAAATTATCCGCCCAGCGCTCCATAGCTCTGGCTACCCAACACACGGCCAGAGCCGGTCTGGATGCTTCCCTGCAAGGGAATAAACGGATTTGAGGCAGATCTCCACCTTGCGGTCAGTGACATCCTTCAAGGATGACATCGAAGGCATAGGCAACGTGGCACTTTTGACTAGGCGTGTGACATGTGAATCCACTTGCGTAGGGGATTCCCGCTTAGAAAAATAATTGACCGCAAACGGATAAGCCACGGCTAAGCGTCTCTGGGGCTGAAACCGTTTACCTGGATTTTTCCACGCCTCCTCTAAATGATCCACTAATTGATCAGAAAGAGGGAAAACCGTAGCCTCACCCTTAATATCCTTAAAAAGGCATATATGAATGTGGCCACCAAAGGATCAATATCCTCAATAACTAAAGCCGAGCGGACCGCTCGAATAAGACCAGGGATATACACCTTGGACTTAGCGTCCGGCTCTTTGGTACGGAGAGGTTCTTGGTCAGATAGATCCAGAATCTCCGCATGATCTGACGTCTCATTGTCATCCCCATAAGGAGCAGATAAAGACGCCACCGGCCGTTATGAGGCCGCAACACAGACTCCCCCTGTAAAACATCGGACAATTGCTGAACCGATGTAGTTAAGAGTATTAACCCACGCAGGCTCCGGAGAAACCTGGGAAGGGACAGGGAGACTGTGGGGTACCATCAATTGTCTCGGGAACTCCCGCATGGGTGACGACACCACTGACTGCTGGGACAAACCCGTCTGGGTAAACGCAGGTGGCGGAGCTAGCTGGCCCACAAGGGTTGTAAGCGCCTTAGCGAAACAAGCCCAGGGAGGTTCCTGTACCGGGACCGTGACCATAATCGGCCGTGACAGTGCCAGGCACTGGGGGCATAACCCCTCCGCGTTACCCTCCCCCTCCGCTATTGGTACCTTACATTTAGTACACATGAGCTGGAGAGGAAAATCAGTCTCAGACATGATGGTAAGTATGTGACACTCACACCTATACGTATTGGTATAGTGTGAATAACACCCTGCACACCGCGCACCGCAAGGGCTTTGAGCAGAGCAAGATCAGGGACAGTAATAAAGCTGACAGTAGAAAGTGAAAGTACAGACAGCAGGCTAGCAGTTCAGTCACATACAATGCAGAAGAAACAAATCCCTGCACTATTAGCGCTGATTCTCAACTACTCAGACCCTCAGGCTGGTAGGACTCAGCGCTGCATACACTGACCTGTGACAAACAGAGGAGAGGTATGCTGGGGGACCCAGACAGCAATGCCACCGCTCACAGGCTTCCAGCAGTGTTCACCATGCTTTAAAGATGGCCACCGAGGAGCAGAAGATGAAGGAGGCCGGCCTGGGGAGGACAGCTGACACACTGTGGCCAATCAGGCAGAGCAGAGAGGCTGTGTGCAGCAGGGGAGGCGCCGGCTGTGAGACAGGGAAAACGCGCTCCCCTGGCATGCATTTAACCCCTGGGACGCCGCAGCGCATGCCGCTCAGCAGCGGCCCGCTGTCCCAGGGGGTAGTGGAAGCGCAGGTTGGTTGCCTGGCTCCACGCTGCAGCCAGTCCCCAGGGAGCCCCCTGCCTGGGGACTCAGGACCATGTGACCAGCGGGGACCCACCGCGGGACCCCGCTGCTTACCTGCATCCCCTTGGATCCGGCCATGGTCCAAAACATCTGGGGACACCGCTAGCCGTGACCCCAGATGTCTACCAGCATCCCCGGATCAGTACCGGCGTTCTGGTACCGGCGGGGTGTAGGGGAGACGGCATGGACGTCAGTACTGACTGTCCATGCTGTACTCCCAGATGTGCAGCCAGCGCTGCCTTTAAAAGAAACTTCAGGGGCTCTTCATAGCCCCCCTCTGCACAGTGCCTCCGACTCCGGCCAGGCACCGACGAAACTGGGATGCCTTGGCTCGGGGGCGGGGTATAGGAGAGGGACCCAGATGCATCCTGGGAGGCTGAAAACTTTAACTCTGTGGTGCCTGAAGACTGACGTCATCACCTATACCCCAAGGTATCCTGTGGATACCCTATGGACCCTGAAGTAGAAATACCTAGCGTCTCAAAACAACCTCAACACTACAGACCATGCCAACTCCACCACATCAACAACAAACTGTCATCTAGTCATTAGTTATACTAGTAGTTTGCGTGGCACCAACATTTCACATAACTCACAGTATAAGGTGAACCCAGCCTCCAAACAGAGCTTGTAGATACTTGAGTGCACCACAATGTGGTCCAACCAATACAATTCAGGTGTGGTCATTGCTACCATGACAATGTTGTCGATGTTACTAAAGCACCGGTGATCTCCTGTCCATCTAAGACCTCTTACTGTGACCCAGGTGACTTTACTCACCTGCTAAACAGCTGCAGTAAGTGTTCCTTCTTCTCACAGATCTCCTGTCCCCAGCTGTGAGCTCTGCTGGTGTAGAACAAGAACGTTCTTCTGCAGAGCTGTTCCTTAAACACTGGCCAGAAAGTCGGCTTTGGTCCCAAGACTTCCACGCCTCGCACACGCGTGTCAATACCACCCTGCAGAGATTCAATCCAAAAAACACACACACAGTTTATGATACAGAGGCCAATACATTAGGGTATGTTTCCTAAGCGACAAACATAACCACAAGTCAGTGACTTCACCTGCTGGCAGCGCTTTATCTTGATCTGAATGATCGGCCAGAAGCGGGTGACGTTCTCGAGGAGCACGACGCGGCCGGCGGTGCTGGAGATGTTCACCTGATTATTGGCAAAAAGCAAAAAATACCATGAGGACAACACAGATCTACAACTAGGCCTGGTCAATGGTAGGGGGTCCTCGTAGCCCCCTTTACGGCAAAACTAATACAGACATCAATTTCTGACATTAAATGTTTTATTTTTTTAGTAGAAGAGAAACTTTAAAAAGAATATAAAATATCAGCCAAATGGGGCGGGATGGAGCAGCAGACAGGGTCTGGGGGCACTTACCGCATTCAGCTCCGTGTTGATACTGGAGACGTTCTCTCCTCCCATCACCACTACCCGAGCCGGCATGTAACTGGAATCTTCGCTGGCCACAATCAGAACCAGCTGCCTGCAAGGGGGTGCAAACAAATACATTTACATAAGATACCTGCTGATATCTGTGCAATTTACTCCGACATATACTCATCTGCCCGCTACCAGGGCGGGTATTTACCATCATGGGGAATTTGGCACCTGCCTAGTGCACCACAGCTGAGGGGGCAATAGAGAAATAGTTGTATGTTCATATTAGGTACATTTTCCATCAAATCTAGCCCCTGTGAGACAGTAAAGAGATTTTAGACAAGTTTCCATCCTTCTATCCGTAGTCTCGTTCAAGGAGGTTGCAGTATGGATAGGTATGGTAGCATTCTTTACTAGACGTGTCACGTGGGAATCCACTGCAGGGGGAACTTCCCATTTAGTGCAATCAGTAGCTGGAAGAGGGTAAAAGGAAATCAAGCGTTTAGGCAGCTGAAACCTTTTACTTGGCATATTCCATGCTTCACTCATATGATCAGATAGCTGGTCAGAGTGAGGAAACTGTCAAGACTACCTTCTGTCGTTTAAACAGTGTCTCTTTTGCCCTAGAAGTGGGTTCTACCTTTTCAATTTGAAGGATAGATTTTACAACTCTTACAAATGCAGGAAATTTTTGCATTTAGCTTACGGAGGGGGGGGGGGGTTCTCCTCACCCGAGGGGGAGTCAGAGTGAGAAAGATCTGCATCTTCTGCCTCCCCAGATGATAAATCAGAATCTGATAGCTGGGTGGACGGGGAAGATAGCACAGAATGCTTGGTATGTTTACTAGATAAGGGTCTCCTCCTTTTGCAGCTTTTGGTGAAAAGATGTAGAGGTATCCCCCAGACTCTGCACTAGGTAGAAAATGCATCTACCCAGGGGGGAGGCAAAGGATTTGCAGGGAGTACCTGCTGTGGCCATCCCATAGGGGGAACTATGGGGGGAGCTACCACAGGGACCGCTAGGTGGTCCGCAATTTTTGCCAACACCTGTGAAAAAGCACCCCAGGGTGGGTCCTGTGGAGAGGACACAAGGGCTGATAGGCCAGGGGCAGTATAACAAGATGCAGAAAGACCATCCTGAATGAGGCCCTCTGAGCAGGACTTCCAAGACACCAGAGTGGGAGCAGCCGGTTGCTTGTTATTCTTGCCCTTGCCAGACGCAGCTGTAAGAATAAAGTAAAACATGATCTGGCACAGTGCAGTGAGTAACCCAGATGTATGTGCTATGTGGCACAGTGTAGTGCGCAACACCGCTATATAGTATGTGATAGCCCTCACAAATATAGGGAGATGTGAGGTACAATGAACCCCCTTATATCTTATTATGCCAGGGTTATAGTGGAATAAAGGGAAAGGTATAAGCTGACAGTTATAGTAAAAAGGAAACATAGAGCAGCACTAGCACATACAATGCAGAATATGTAATAGAACTGCGGTGGGCACTAAAATCAACTACAATAACAGCAGTGGCTGGTAGGATATAGCGCTGTATAACCTGGCCTTAGGGAGAGGTATACAGGGAGACTGGACCCAGCGTTCCCGAAGACTTGAATGCAGAAAATGGCTGCCGTGAGTCCCAGAGGGGATGGAGGGTGAGGGAAGAGCAGCAAGAGTGCAGTGGAATGGCGCTCTGAGCTTGGGGAGGGGCCGCAGGGAGAGCGCTATCTCCCCTATGCTGATATTAACCACCGGGTCCCTGGCCTTAAATTGTGCCCTGCGCCAGTGCTTGTAATGCCTTGGTGGTCTAGTGGAGTCCCGGACGAACCGGTGTCCACTTCAGCGCATCCGGTCTGTCTCCTGAGACGGGAGGCAAGACTGCTAGCATTGACGCGGGTCCCCGACTTACCTGTCCCCTTGACTCCAGTCTGGGAGCCTTGCTAGCTTGGTCCCCCTCAGAGCCCCGCCGGGAGTACCTCGCCGAGGGCTTGTGTCACGGCGCCGCAGAGGGATGATGGAGCAGCAGTGCAGACATCCAAGGGACTGTCTTGTGCTGCTGCTCTGTAGTAAAATAAAAAGTAAATCATAAAAATAAGCTAGGACTGCTTAATAGCAGCCCCACCATTATAACGGTGACTCAGGTCCTGCCGGACACCAACGTAACTGAGTTGCCTTCAGGCTGTGGGCGGGGTATAGGGGGAAGGACTGGAGCATCCTGGGATTGAAAACGCTTTGCTGTTGGTGTCTGGTCCTCCAAGTCCCACCTACACCCTATTATCTCCCTGTGGAGCCCTATGGACCCTGAAGAAGAAAAAAATAAATTGAACCAATTGGAGATTGCTGGCCCTTGAGCGATCTCCAATCTACATCACTTTTTTCTTCACTCAATGTGCCATTATATTGATGTCTGGGTTATCCCATCTGCTAAAAGATGTCCAGAATGAATGGCTGTACTCTTGGGTGGTAGTGTCTAAAGAGACAAACATTCGCACCAGTTTTCCAAGACCTATTAAACATTGCCAATATTGCCAGCACATACTGTTCTACCCAGTACATGAGCCGGCTTGGTTTCCTTCACAGCAAGGAAGCCCGTTGTGCTTTCCTGATGATTGATGTACGCCGATTGAATTCTGACTTTCCCACAAGATATGTTGGCTCTTATTAAAAGGTATTTAGGGCCGCCCTAAACTCCAGGACATTGATCGGAAGTGTTGTTTTCACTGGGGACCATAGACCCTAAAACCAATGGTGGAGGACAACAAACTTGTGGTCCTAAAGACTGTTGTCTACTTGATTTCAGGACCAAGAACAGGTTTAAATAGAATGAGTCCAACTCTGATCTGCAGGTACTGTGATGATTATCCCTGCATTGAGTAGAGTCTGAAAGCCCTCTGTCACAGCCTGGTGTTTTAGCTGGTCCATTGGAAAACTGTAGTGAAAAATCAGCTGGATAAAGGTTCTGAAAATTTTTATGATATATACACCAGCTCCATGATGCCATTCATACAAGAATTGGTAGTGAATTGAACCAGCTGTCGCTGAATGGGTGTGTCGCCCATTATTCAGACAGGCTGTCTGAGGGCTGGACACTGGCTTCTTGACTACTATGCCAGCTTACCTCTATGATGTCCACTGGTGGTAGAGAACTGCTCTCTTGAGAACTGCAATTTTCCTTTTCTAACATGATGTAAAGACCAAAAATTATTAAGTCCATTGCATAAGGAAAGTTTATTGGTAGGAATGAACTCTTACCACCTGTCAACTGACTGATCAACTCACTCAGGCCCAAATAAGACTTCACCTGAAAATGGCAAAGTCCGTAGCATCTGTCACAGAAGCCTCAGTGACAAAAGTAGAGGGAAGGACCTACATGCTTGCTGCCTGAGGATGTGCAGCTATAGACTGTGCCAAAGATCTGGCCCAGGCTGGCTCTGCCAGATCAGTGCCACACACTGTAGGCAAGGGTGAATGGCAATCGGTAGCCTTGCACGCAGTTCATAAAAGATCTGTGTAAAACTGTCCAAATTAGCTTGGCATTTCCTACAGGTGAAGGAAGTTACTGAGGAAACACCATTAGAATTTATCTCTGAAAATACTCCCTTTATCAGACATGATAGGCAAAAAAACAGGATTTTGGTACTTACCGATAAATCCCTTTCTCCGATTCCACAGGGGACACTGGAGTTCAAGACAGTGGGGTATAGACGGTGGTAGAGTAGAGCCTGGCACTTTAAAAAAAATCTAGAAGTGTGACTGGCTCCTCCCCCTCTATGCCCCATCAGCCCCAGTTTAAGAACTGAGCCCGAGAGGAGACGGAGGACAACAGGAAAACAAGGAGAAGGAGAAGCCCACAGAACGAAACAAGACCGACTGAAGGAGAACAGAGGAAACCACTGCAGGGAATTATGCAGTCACACAACCATAGAAGGAACCAAACAACTGGCAGGTACGCAGCGCTGGGCGGGCGTCCAGTGTCCCCTGTGGAATCGGAGAAAGGGATTTATCGGTAAGTACCAAAATCCTGTTTTCTCCTTCATCCACTAGGGGACACTGGAGTTCAAGACAGTGGGGACGTCCCAAAGCCAACCTCCTGGGTGGGAAGCGCGGAGAACATGCCGACCCTTTGGCCAACAGAAACAGGGACCGCCAAGAACCAGAGGTTCAATGGAAGGCAAGAGCGGAGGATCAAGTGTAGTGAGCCAGGAGACAATCAGAACTCCAAGCGGAACAGACACAGAACTTCCACAACTTACAGCGTAAATAGAATGGAATAAGTGGCTAGCGAGAAAACACCCTCAGGTGAGAAGCATCAGAACCCTGTAAACTCAGCTGAAAACAGACCAAACCAGACTATTGGGAGCAGAGAGCTCCAACCAGAATCCATATGAGAAGGGCAGTAACCCGAGAACAAAATTCGAGAAAACCGTACCAGATTCGGAAACAGGAAACTGCAGCTGTCGTAGATAGCAGAATACCAGCACTGTTGGACATAATCATATAGATACAAGTATAACGATACCAATCTACAGAAACAGTGCTGATCCTGTCCACAGACTCCTAACAAAGAGATTTGCAGGGAGGTAAAAGTCAAGGCCGAACAGTCACCATCAACCATTCTGGAGGTCCAACTACTACAAAGTTGTAAACCAGTAGAAGGAAAAGACCATGAGTGGAGATCACACTGGGGACGAAGCAGAGGCAGCATCTAGAGGATTGAGATTACAATACCTTCAGAGGGTCAGACAGCAGAACCCCACTCCGAAAACAGAGTAGAAAACAGCGACTGAACACCTGCAGCTGAAAAGAAAATCACAGCCATAAACTCCAAAACAACAGACAATTCCCAACATGATAGAAGTGCGTAGACAGTACCAACTGCTGGCCTGAACATATTCTGAAAGACACAGGATACCCTAGCAGTTAAAGAGCACGTATGCAACAGCCACCCAGGGAGAGCTACCAATATAAGGAAGCATTCCATACAGCAAGGCTAGAGCACTAGGACAACCCTGAAAGTACCAGTCAGGTACCAGTCAACAGATTCTAGTAGAATAGTGTCACTAATCTCAATGTTAAAACTATGCACCAGGGAAGCTCTAAAATGTAGAGCCAACTGATTAACAGAGCGGATGGCTGCTAGGGCCACCACTAGGGTGCATAAGGGAGAATAACGGCTATGCCATGTCAGGTTGGGCATTAGTGGGGTAAGCCCGCTTACCTATGAGCGTCCAAAAGCCCTCTGGACGCTATGTAGAATGTCACTGACCTTTTCCATCTCACAGCAACCTGCCCCATCAGTATAGGGAGTAGCTTCAGTGGGCTAAGACCCTATGCTCTACAGCACGGACTTCAGCCTGGAGATGTTGAGGTAGAAAACACTGTATAAACTAGCAAAATGTTAGTGGAGACAAGGAGGTTGTACAACAGTACTCTGCACCTGAGCTGGTTATATTAGGGATGTGTATCCATATAGAAACTTTTCATAAAACAGAAAACGGTCTGCTCGTGTAAGTATCAGTACATTAACACTTATAAAGGTGAAGTGTGTATTACGCCCACAAATCTAATACAATCCAGGCCTGACCCTGCCTATATCAGCGGGTGGCCCTAGGCCTTCATTTAATTTAACAAATGAAGCCCTGAGGATGGAATAGAACCTGGATGCTCTATGTACAGATAGAGTGTACCTAGGGGCCCTTTAGACACTCATGTATTAAAATATGTGACAAGACAATAATATGGAGTACCGGAATCTATACGGAGAAGGGTACCTGTACATAGACAGAGTGCGTTCGTTATCCCCAGAAAAGAAGGGATATATCTGTAGTGATAACCCCCATAGGGTTAAAAACCAGGTTTTTCCAATTATTAGAAAATATTCATACAAGGAATGGGAATATATCAGTATATATACACACATACACACAGACAACATAGTTGCATGAGAAGGCAATCTCTTTGAAAGGAAGAGTAGTGCCTACACAGCAAGTTTACTTGTCAGACTCCTGCACGGGGAGATCAGCATGCCATATCTATACATGTCCTGCCTCAGGAGATCAGCATGCTACATATATATATATATATACACACATATATATATATATATATATATATATATACATATATATACATATATACGCACACACATACATATATTATACACACATATACATACATAACACAAATATCCCGCCTTCTTAGTGTCTTATAAGTTTGCTACCAAGTGCAAAGTTGAAAATAATCATAGATCACCCTAAAGGGGGGCGTCATAGATAGGGACTGACAAGAACAGAACTATAACCCCAGGAGGATTAAAGTACATATGATTAAATAATCACCAGTTATTTATATGGTGACAAGTTGGCCACTCACATTTGGAGTAAACCAGAGTGCCACAGGGAGAGTATACAAACTCCACACTGATGTGGGAAAGGTGGGAACCGAACCCACAACCTCCGCGCTGGGAGGCGGGAACGCCAACCACCACCCCATCTGAGCTACTATATATATATATATATATATACACATGTACATACAAGAAGGCCCCAGTTATGTATAGGGTTCATAACAGAAGCAATGCCGTAGGGAATTGCGACTATCATTATGTAAGCTGCAGAACTTGACTCTAGTCTATAGAGCCACCATTAATATATATATATGGATAAAGCTGACAGCTATTGGTAATCCCAGGCGGCTTCCCATCCGTGGAATATAGGTATATACCCACATACAAAACCCTAGGGACAGATGGTGTAAAGCGGAGTTATTGTATTAACTACCGCATCAGGAGAGACCAGCCTCCAATCGCAAACCTCTCTTATAAAATATGCTATGTACCAGACATAAAACTGATAACAGATCCTACCTCTACCTTTATGGTAAGGATAAGAAGCGATAGATATTTATCTCCAAACATGCATACCTACATACAAGATTAGTAGGTGACGATAATAATTTGAAAATAGAACATGAGCAATAGTAGAGCTATGGAAGGAATTGAGCCACAAGACAAAATTCACTCCAGACATGTATATATTTTAAAGCAGGGCTTAGTATAAAATACAAATACATACATGTGGCTTACCTCCACGCAGGGGAACTGCTCATGTGCCGCCTGTGGTCGTCATTCTGCTACGGCATAGGAAGCAGGATATTTTAGCAGCGTGCTATCCCAGACTATCCTGGGACCCTTCTGTTACTGGTTACTTACTTTAAAAGCGGGAATCAAAAAGACAACCTCCATGCTGTGAGGCAGCAATGCCAACCCCCACACCGGCAGTAACTAACTTCCTCTTGTATGTGCTGCTGAATGGAGCACCTAAAATATAATCTATATAGATGCACATATGCATACCTTCTAAGGTAAACACAGAAGGCTGGTGAGAACTAGAAGTTTTTAAAAACCAGCCTATAAGTTAGTATATGTGCTGCCACATATATGTATGGGAAGAGTACTGCCCCTCTATAAGGTGAGCCATAACCTGGGTATGGGACGCAATAATCTGCTAAACCTGGGTTAAGGGTATGCTATAACCATAAATTCTGGCAGCAGCACCAGAACAGTGACTAAGGTGAGCCAATGTAAAACAATGTTCATTTAGGCAGGGTAGCTAGTGCACCCTGAGGTAGCCTTCACAAGCAATTAGATTAAGCTATGCAACCTTTGTATAGAACCAAGGGGAAGCCTGACAGGGGGTAATACCAGTCATTTACTTTCATAACCGCATAATGCGGTGTTAAGCAAAAAGGGTATTGGGCTAGTTCCCATACTGCTAGCAACCAGCTATCTACTATAGCTAGCACTACTCCTGTCAAACAGTGACAGGCATCCCCTACCTTTTGCTATAGAGCTAATCTATCTGCTGAAGCGAGCACTGGTAGAACCGCGCTGCTCTCAGATGAGGGAGAGCACGGGCCAGACTATAGATGGCGCCGCTAACATGCATGACGCGCCCTTTCCATAATACCGGCTTTTATATATATGCGCGCCAAGGACCGCGCTGCTTGTCAGCGCTGCACTGCCTCCTGTAGAGGGACTCGTCTGGCTTCCGAAGCCGGCACCTTACACTGCTTGTGCAGATGGCGGGACCTCGCCTGTCAGCGCTGTACTGTTCAATGAGCAGCAGTGCGGCGTCTATCATTACTGTGTGATCTACTCACCCAGCATTACAACTCCTATATAGAGGAGGGAGGAGCAGGTGTCCTCAGTGACCGCCGCGGCATCACCGCGCTTTTGATGTTGCAGGGGCCGCGCTCCATCCCCTCCTTCAATTAAGAGGGTGATGGCTAGGAATAAGCCAGAGACCCTGACGCTGACTGTTGAGTGCAGCGGCGGGTCTCGTCAGCAGCTCCGACACCACCACGTGGCAGGTTGGAAGGAGCTGTGTATGACAAGCGCGCAGCACGCGCTGTCCCTAAGCCCAGCGTTTTGGCCCACCGCTCCAGCTAGTCAGGAGTGGTGGGATATACTTACAAACTGCTGCGGCCGGGTTGCTGGGCTGGGGGGGCAAATGAGGAAACCCGGACACAAACCGGTTTCAGTTGTGTCGGGTCCTCATGGAGTCTGATGACTCTGTTTAAAGTCCCCCCTCAGGGTCACCGGACACAGGCTGCAGTAGCCGTGTGGTGCCCTCCCGGCGGCTCCCACGTAGCAGGCAGACTGCCACAGTAAACAGTCTGCCTGTCCTCAATGCTTTAAATAAAAAGCTCTAAAAAAATAAAATAAAATAAATTATACTTAAAAAAGGCTGGAGACAGCCTGATGTGCTTCCGGCTCTCTCGGGCACATTCTAAAAACTGGGGCTGATGGGGCATAGAGGGGGAGGAGCCAGTCACACTTCTAGATTTTTTTTAAAGTGCCAGGCTCTACTCTACCACCGTCTATACCCCACTGTCTTGAACTCCAGTGTCCCCTAGTGGATGAAGGAGAAAGGGAGAATAAAACATATAAATAATACACAAGATAAAGCAAACAATGTACACACAGGCACTGCCAGAATCAGACTGGTGGTAAACAATACACATGCCCCTCAACTCCCCCTGAACCTCTCCAGTCACTTCCCTGCAACTGGGAGCTACAGAGAAGTGAACGGAGGGAGCTGCTGTTTGTCCAGTGCCAGCTTTAGCTGATCTACCTTTAGGTGGAGGCTCCTGAATAAGGAGCAAAGAAGTGTTTAATGTGCCTCCTGCCTTTCCAGGACACACTACATAAGTGGGTCCATGCGCCATCAGACACAATTGCTCTACAGTGCCAGAGTAAAGCATTTTCTCATAGGCTGCCTGTTCAGTCAGAGCTGAATACGGGCTGAACCTTCAAAACGATAGTGCAGTATCCAAACAGGTAGGGGAATCGGTATGATTTACCGCCGGTTAGAATCCCGACAGCGGCTGCCCGACTTGGGTGAAAATCCTGATCGTCCCTAGGTAAGTATTTACTAACCTAACCTCCCCCCCCCCCTAACCCTCCTTAGTGGTGCCTAACCCTAACATTCCCCCCAGTGCCTAAACCTAACCCCCCCTTCCCCGCCGCCTAAGCCTAAGTCCCCCTCGGGGGTGCCTAACCCTAACCCTCTCTCCCACTAGCCTAACCCTAACCTCCAGGGGAGGTGCCTAACCCTAAGTGCCCCCCGGGAGCCCTAAACATAACCCTCCCCCCCGCGGCTGTCCGCAGCGGCACCCGGCATCACTTCGATCGGGATGCCGGGCGCTGGTCTCCCGGCGTCGGTAAAATGACAGGCGTCTAGATTTAGATGCCTGTCATTTAACCCTCGCCGGCATAAAGCAGTCGGGAAGCCGGCCGTCGGGATTACGTCCGCCGGCTTCCCGACTGTATACCGTATGAATTAAGAACAATTTGAAAAACACCTATAATGCCGTAGCAGCACTGAAAAAAAGCACCCTTGTGCTGTGTCCCTGGGGAAAAGGGGATATAGGGAAATACACACACCACCCAATACCCTGATCGAAGAAACAGTAAACTACTTCATGTGATAAAGAGATTAAGGTATTTGTACCATCATGCTACAGTACTACAATATGTATCGAGTAAAGAAATAGAAGTGGCACATAACATGGCTATCAATGGTGCAGGGTTCAGGCACCTACAAAAGATATGAATACACCAAGTATCAATTGTGAAATAACGCACATCTGGGCTTAAAGTATAAAAACCATTTCAGCGCCTTGCCCAATTAGAAATCTACTTCATTGTCCCCTGCACACTGTTTGACATCAACAAGCAACTAAGCTTTATATTTCTCTGGTGAAACTTTCCACCAATCACCTGTGGACATTTATGTGAAACATTTGAATGGTTGCACCAGCCCACCCCCCTGCTAGTTATTAAATAATCTTACCGGATCACCACTCCTCGGTGCATGTAGATGTTGATAGAATGAGATCCAGTACTTCCACTCGATTCCCAGTAAGACTTTGTGTTTCCATCGGTTAGCTTGTTGGCACGATGTGGATTGGAGGAGACTTCAATCTTCTCCCAACATTTGTCTTCTTTAACTTCCACACTGGAGCCTGCACAGAAAGGATCTGATTACTGCTACAACAAAAACTGGAGGTATCATCTCTACACTAAATAAAGTAATAGCATTGGTTAAGCAAGAACAGATGTATTTAACGAAAAGAAAAATAGTCTAGTCAAGTAATAGGAAAACTAAAAGTTGATATAAGAGGGGCATCGAGAAGAATAGTTTATGAGGAGAAGGTGGGGGCACATCAAGATGAGTAGTTTGAGAAGATAGAGGAAAATAGAGAAGAATGGTTTAAGAAGGTGAAGGTATATTGAGAAGGATAACTTTAGAAAGTAGAGGCACAGCAACAAAAGAATAGTTTGAAAAAAGTGGAGGCACATCAAGAAGCATAGCATGAGAAAGTGGAGGATCATCGTGATGGACGGTTTCAAAATGTGGAGGAACTTCGAGAAGGGTAGTTTGAGAAGTGGATGCACACAGTGAATGGTATGTTGAAAAGGTGGGAGTCCCATGGAGAAGGGTAGCTTGAGAAAGTGGAGACCCATGGAGAAGGGTAACTTGAGAAATCAGAGGCGCTTCAAGAAGGGTAGCTTGAGAAGGTGGAGACACATCCAGAAGCATGGTTTGAGAAGGTGGAGGCACATCCAGAAGGATGGTTTAAGAAGGTGAAGGCACATCGAGAAGGTTAGCTTGAGAAAGTGGATGCACATGTAAAAAAGTGATGGTACGTAAAGAAGCATGGTTTGAAAAGATGGAGGCACATCCATAAGGATGGTTTAAATAGGTGGAGGCACAACCTGAAAGATGGTTTGTGAAAATAGATGCACATTAAGAAGGGTAGCTTGAGAAAGCAGAGGCACATCCAGAAGGATGGTTTGAGAAGGTGGAGGCACATCTAGAAGGATAGTTTGAGAAGGTTGTTGCACATCCAGAAGGAAAGTTTGAGATGGTGGACACACATCCAAAAGGATGGTTTGAGAAGGTGGACACACATCCAAAAGGCTGGTTTGAGAAGGTGGTGGCATATAAAGAAGTAAACATTGTAACGAAAATGAAGCGCTGGACTCATTTATTGAGTATTTTATTCTATTAACAATACATGTTAAGAATGGCTATATAAAGCAGGGCATTTCGGGAAACAGGTAAAAGGAAAAAAGGTATTGTTGCAAAAAAAAGCTCACTTTTATATCCTGCAGCAGAAAACGAGGTTGAATTGCAACCTGATTGGTTGCTAAAGGCGACAAGGAAGATGGTGGCAATAATTGTTGATGAGGGGGCTAAGGTCACTAATGAAATACTAAATAATGGGTAGGATCACGTTATATTTTTAGAACCTTGCAGTTGAGGGGTTATGTAGGCTACAATAAGATGGAGACACTTTGTGATCTGCTCTGCACTTAGGAGACTGAAGACATGACACTCACCTTGACATAGATTCCTCAGAAATACATCAAAGAAAGGAATGTTAATCTGCTGCTGACATCGCCTGTGTTCTTCTATCTGCCCCAGAACCATCTGATGGAGAAAAATACAAAGAGGTTACAGGACATACAATGCAGCTGAACCCAACACATTACTCAAATACTATGACTTCAAATAGCTGTTTACAAAATGGATGTTTAAGTTAACCAAAAAGCCCATTGGGGAATTTCAGTCTATGGGGTATATTTACTAAAGTGAGAGTTTTTAGAAGTGGAGATGTTGCCCATAGCAACCAATCGAATTCTACTTAACATTTATCTAGCACCTTCTAGAAGAGAATAGCTAGAATCTGATTGGTTGCTATGGGCAACATTCCCCTTCTAAAAACTCTCACTTTAGTAACTATACCCCTATATCCATTGTTGTGTTGGCCTCTCAGATTAACCACAAGTGATGCCAACTTGTACCGCTAAGAACGTATCACCAACGATTACACACTCACTTGGATGCAGCCAGCCAAGATGCTAGTGGCCATCTTCTGGTACAGATTGGCGTATTTTTCACAGTCCGTCAGCAGGTCTTTCAGCTCCGATGCCTGCAGGAGACTGGAGCTCTGCTTCTCCAACACTTTGCTTAGCATTTCCTTTGCACCAAGCCGGCACATGACAACGGCGCAATCTTTGTTTGTCGAAGCCAGGCGGTGCAGAAAACTCACCACTTCCTGCAGAACCTAGAATCAACATAACCCATGTATGACACATATAACAAGCTTCATTCATATTTTTATATGCCTAAAAGCCCACCTCCCCCTCAGCTCACATCACCCCCATCTCACTTCTTGGTCACTGCTGGTGCTTCCGAGAGAAGTCAGACACGGTTCAATACTTTTGTGCCAGGGTAGAGCGTCTTCTTGGTAGAAATCAAGACACTTATTCAGTATTCTGGTAATAAATAGATACATTTTGTTTAGAGCAGAAACGATAGTTTGGTCCACTTCTAGAACAAACTATTAGTTCAGACACTGCTCCTGAGCCAAATAGCATTCTCCCAACCTATAGAGGCCATGGACTCGCCCAGTATGAAGTTCTTGGATACAGCGACAACTGTACAAGTTAACTTTCACATAACATTTCATAAACTGAGTAGGTATACTGGAACTCTTTATGGCAAATGATGCAATTATTCTGTAATCAAAGCTGAAGCAGTAACTGCCACCTGTTTCTTTATTGAGAGACTTTAACACACAAAAGGAAACAAATATTGAGTGTGTGTGGGGGTGCAGGCATCGGAGCAATTACGGTAAGTCTATTTTTAAAGTGGCTATAATTTAAAAGGCAAAACATGGTCTATACCTGCATATACCAGGCTATTACATTTACCCCTCTATATTACAAAATATGTATATACTAAAGGAGTGAAATCACAAATTACATTTTTTTTTCCCATCAGATTAAAATTAAAAGTACCCATTCAACTCATTAGGTATTAGTGGTGTTCACATTCACCAAGAGGACATGCAAAACATCACTCCACAGGCAAATATTTATAGACTGTAATATCAAATCAAGCTAACAAGTCCACCTAATATTAGTCTCGTTGACAGGAGTCGCACCACAGGCACTGGAAACGCCTCTAACTCCACCACTGCCCCCTCTACCTTGCAGTCATAGGAAACCAGGGAAGTCCATTGTTATTATAAGAGGCACTGGCAGGTTATTTGCTGAACTACTGCATGAGGCACAACTGGGTGGAAGCCCTTTGCTTGGTGTAACTTATTTATCCAGGTGTTTCCATGTACTTGTCCACTAACCATATACACACATATTGTTGAATAACAGCTTACATGAACACTATTACAACTAGACTAAAAGATGTTGCAATGGTTTAAAAAAAAAAAAAAAAAACTTTTCTGTTTATTTCTATGGTTTTGTTGAATAAGATTGTATTCCAAGCCAAAATAGCTGTGTTTGTGGGCATATTATAGACTATAATAATATGGAACGTTGGTCACATTGGCCGACGTACAATCTGATATTTATTACAAGCTCCCTCTTTACAAACTCTTTATAAACCAAATGTTCCTCCAAGTTTTTTTTTTTGCGGAAAAACTAACAAAATAGCCCGATTCTATTATAGGTCTTTCCAAGGTCACCCCCCCACCAGAAGACCTGTTTGGACCTGTTCTATACTATACATGTCAGAGTGTTGTTCTAATTAAGCACTGTTATGACTTACAGAAACTGTGCATAATAAAATAATATTCTTCTTCTTTGATGGACAATAATAAAATGTCATTTGGTTCCCTGGGCTAGGAGTTTCTGATCTTTCCCTGTCCGCCATGTACAACGTGCAAAATACTTGCAGGCCGCTGCCCAGCATACGCACCTGTACACTGAGAGCTGGAGGGCTTTTTCACTTCTGAGCTGTTCCAGAATGGAGAGAAGCAGCAGGAAGAAGTCAGGATCTGTGAGAAGCTGAGAGACATCGCAACGCAGAGAGGAGACATCATCACAAACACATCGTTCTAGAGAGGGCAGCAGCTCCCGACACATCTGCCCGTCCTTCAGACCGCTCAACAAAGCCGGCAAGTCCATTTCCTCGAGGGTCAGCACTGGAGTATTCTCTGAAAGAGACAACAAGCACTCAATACTAAAACGTATAGAGCAGGCACTAAAAGAAAGAAAACTAAACACAGAATGCGCTGACATCGTACTTAATACTCTTTGGAGAAGCAGAGAGATACAGAAGTGTCAAGTACCTCCTGAATTGGATAGACCAAACAAGTACTCGGTGCACAAGTGTCATCTCCAATCTGGTTTCTGCCCCCTCGACTCTACCTTCCTTCTCACCACCAATGCCAACGATCACTTATCAATTCCATTCTCGTCTTCTTAGATCTGATACTGTTATCACCAATACCACCTCTCTTCCACTGACCTCTCTACCACCATCCTCTCAAGCATCTCACCCTTTATGTCCTGAAGCTTTCTAGAATTAAACAGTTACAAAACTGAACTCCTTGTTTTGCCCCCATCCAAAGCTACCTCTTCCCTCATCTGCTATTTCTGTTAATAACATCTACACCGCTGCGTCCTCTAATTCCACTGCGTGGATGTCATCCTTAACTCCTCACATTTAAATTATCTTTCACTCTATTTTCCACCTCAATAACATTTCTAGGATCCAGCCCTTTCATACCCCTGGTGCCACCAAAACTCTTATTCATGTACTTATCTCCTGCCTCAACTACAGTAACTTCCTCCTTTCTGGACTTCCCTAAACTCACCTTTCCCCACTTCAATTTATCCTGAACCCAGCTACTCATTCCTCTCCAAACAGCTTTACTATCTCCCTGTCCCCCTTAAAATACAATTCAAACTCTCACCCTGATATGCAAATCAATCAATCAATCAATCAATCAATCCTCCCCTCCTACATATCCAACCTCATTCCTCTCAACACTCCTTCCTGCTCTTCCACTGACCTCAGCCCCACCCTGGTTACCTCCACTCTCCCGTTAGGCCTATTGAGGCCACTTGTGCTCCTGGTGTTTTGTCACCAAGTCCTCATAAGTGACTGTACACTGTATGCTCACCTTAAGTTACAGGGCTCATTGAGTGCCAGACTCCCTGCCACTCATAGCCCTCCAAGATAGTACATTGCCCTACCTAGTTTGTTGTTTTATTGCTGTGTATTGTTCTTATGATATGTCAACTTACATTGTATTGTACCTCCGATATATCAAGTACACTGTTACTTTGTATTTTCCTAGTACGGTGCGGTAGACACTTTGTGACACCTTACAAAATAAAAAAATAATCTGAAGAACGCAGTAAGAAGCCTAGAATGAACAGGAGCAAAGTATTCCCTATAGGTGTCAGGCAATGAGTGGGGAACAGAGTTGACAATTACTGTTATAGCTGTGGAACATATGTGCCTGTCCTGAAGATCTGAACTAAAGATCTAGGAGGAGGTTAACGCTGTATGCAATGTAGCAGGAAGCGTTTTGGCGTCTAAAGAAAGCAAGCAACATTTGTTATTTGTGATCCCCTATACCATTTGGAGCCAAAAGGAGAGGTTGTGCCTATTTAGGTCTTTTGACTTTGTTCTTTGGGAACAACACTGTACGTAGATCTGCATTCTATCTACCCATTGATGGATTAATGCATGAGCCATGCCATGCTAAAAAGGTGAAATATTCTTTTATGGACAAATTCCAATAGCTACCTATAAGACTAATAGCTGTGGGATGGTCATGCCTCTAAGAGCTGCAGGAATTACTTTAGCACTTATATATCATTCCATTTACTAAGTATTACACAAACGGAGACAAGGAGAAAGGGAGAGTGGATAGTAAATCACACAGGGCAAGCACAGAATTTCATAGGCTGTAATGACGCTACATAGCTCAGCTAGAACTCCCGAGTAATAAAAAGCTTAAAAAGGTCAATTGTTATCTACAGAATGGCACCTGTGGTCCATGGTACAGGGTATTTTAATTTGTAAACAGATATGGAGCTTGGAAACACTGTGATGTGCATAAAGCCTCAGAGGCATTACCCATCCTCAACCCTCTTACTCTGCTTAACCACGCAACAGCGCCACTTCCAGTTTCCTATTCTGTGCCACAGTAGATATTGGATTTAAGTCTCCCTGAGTGGACACTGCTGCACCGGAACTATTCTGTACTGCTAAATTGATGCTTTCAAGCCTGACTTGGACCTAACCTTCACTATGAGTGATTGCTGAATAGCTATTACTTTCTTGGGTCAGCATGTTCACCAGGTTAGTAATCAGCGTCCAGCTGTCTCAGTAATTTTGGACATCTCAGAACAAATGGAGAAGGCAATGGTGGCACAAGATCACGTAATCTAATATGTGCAGAGTCTGCCCCCATACACTACTCTATGTTACTAGATCTGCACCTCCACATTTCTACAATTCTTTCTGATCCGCTGACCGATCTACTCATATTTGGCTTGTTTTGTACATTAGCCTACAGTCAGTCTGGGGGATTTTGTAACTCGCTCATTAACCACTTGCCTGGTACTAACACATGAGATGCAACTGCAGCCAGGAGTGCATCACCTGACCAAGTCGCATCTCATGAGTCAGTGCCGTCCTGCTGAGTCTCCCATGTGCAGAATGGATTTCTTCCTCCTGTTCAGGCCCAAAGAGTGATGCTGCAGTCTGTAACCGCCAACATCACTCTCAAAATCACATCCGAGAATGCCGTGCAAACAGCACTCTGGGGCGCAAGCACCTAAGCCAAAAAGGCGCAAGGAGGGAAACTTAGTTGCCCACCAAGCACAAATATGCCGATCTCCCAGTGTGCAGAGATCAGCTGCAGCAGGGGAGACTGATGATCAGTCCACCCTGCCCCACGCTCCACTCTCCAACAAGATGAGGCCATGCCACGATGGAGGGAGATGGTGGAATAAAAGGGGAGGGTAATCTTCTGGCACTGGGAGGCGAAAGGGGAGGGTCATGCTGTTCCACAAAATATTTTTTTGGCTGGGGGGGGAATATGTTAAAAATACATATATAGTGACACATGGGAAGGTGAGGGAACTAAACTGGGGGCCCACTGACACTGGGATCCATTACCACTAGGGCGGTGGGGTTTGATAATGCTGGAGATTCTTTTGCAACTGGGGGGGGGCTATTTGTGTTGGGCTGGTGGGAAGTGATCACAATGGGGGCATATGGACATGGAGGGGTTTGCAATAATTTTTTTTTTTTTAAATATCTATACATAGTAAAAAAATAAAATAAAGTCCCTGGTAGGTGTCTGTCTGTTTGTTCGGGCTAATCTCGAGTACCACTGGAAAGATTTTGATGCAATTTTCACTATTCTATAGAGCATTTGGCAATGAAGGTTTAGGCATATGACACAATAATGTATGACAAAAGGGAGCCAAGCAGTGATGATTTTAGTGAAGCAAGTCAATTAAAAAATGGACGTCTGAGCATTTTCTTGACTTACGCTGCCTGAACCGTTAAAGATCTATCACAACGATGGACTTTATTTTATACCATGTATAGATGGATACGTATTATCCAATTTCTCCAGAAAAATTAATGTAAACCCTGTTTACCGATACAAATTTCAGTTTTTTCCCATTCCCATCTAATTTATGTGAAATACAATTCTTTAATTTCAAATTCCAATTCCCGATAAGAGTCTACTTTGGCATGGCAATAAATAAAGTACAGGGACAGACAGTTAACGTGGCTGGAGTTGACCTAAGTGGAGTTTTTCTCATGGACAACTTTATGTGGCCTTTTGAGTGTCACATTAATAATAAATCTTTTCGTGTTGACATGAGGAGGAAAAACGACTGTCTACGAAACAATTTTATAATACCTCAGTTAAAAAAAAAAAAAAAAAACTATCGCCGTAAAATCAAAATTGCTCCCATGCGAAACCGTAGGCGATTCGCTAGTTGAAATATTTAAAAAAAAAATTAGGATATGGTTATGTGGTCTGCGCTAAGTATGGAAAGCAGCTCCTATAAATTATGGTAATTGTAGGTATATTAGAGAGCGCTCCTAATGTGCAAATAGTGTAATGGGGCACATCCACTAGATGATCTACTCCCTGTCCAATCTCTAAACGATTTTCCCTTAATTTTTTCCCTTGAAATTTTATCTTTCAGACTGAACGATTTGCAAACTATCTTTAATAGATCAAGTGAAATTGACCTGCATGTTCAGTCGACTGACGAGACGATCAAACGACCTGCGGGAGCGCGCATCATTGATCGTTAACGACCAAACACTGCACGATTTCTAAACGATTTTTAAAAGACGTCGTTATCGTTCGATCGCCTGCTAAAATCGTGTAGTGGATGCCCCCCTTTAAGAGTAAAATGGCAGTAAGATTGTACCCTCAGAATTAGAAATAATATAAAAATAATAAAGATAACATTAGAAATAAAAAAATGGAAAATAAACTAAGTAAAAAAAATATAAAGATAAAAAGAAGAATAAAATAAAAGAACATCATCAAGGTGATAACAGGTATAAAATAATATAAATATTATAAATATTAGGGCAATGCTGAAAAAGAAAATTAAAAGTCAAAGTTGTGGTAATACCACTTATGTTTATAGCTCTTTAGCGTGTATTTGTGGAGCCGGGCAGCGGGGCATGTAGATGGAACGTGCTTTGAGGAAGATGTCACTTGCTCGATGTATGGAGACACTGGGAGCTTCTAACAAACTGGCCCTGGCAGTAGTCACTTCTTTCTCCTCTCAGATGTACAGCGTTGTCCCGCGTCCCCGTCTTACGTCCACCGAAAGTGGTCATGTTTTCACTTCCGGTTCGATGTACACCGGCTTGCCCACCAACTAACGCGTTTCATGCAATGATGCACTTTGTCAAGGATGGTTTACCTTGTGGGTGGTTCCCACAATAATATGATAAAAAAATATGAAAAAAGAAATATGTAAAATAAAAATATCTATATTTAATATTTTAGTTTTTATGAGTTCAAAGGGGTGTAAAATATGAGCTAATGAAAGTGATGATAAAAATGATATAAAAAGTATAAAAATATAAAATAGGACAAATATGTTATGTAACTGAATAATGAGTCTGGGAAATCTGAACCTTATAAAAAGTGTGAATTACAGGAAGGCATTGAGCTCAATATCTATATTTAGACCTCTAGGTCTCAAGGTGTTGAGTTCGTATATCCATTTGGTTTCGAGCTACGTTATTTCTGTGACTAGGTTGCACCCTCTCCAATGTGGGGTCACTTTCTGAATTGCAACAAATTTCAGTCAATTTGTGTTCTTATCATGTACATCGGAGAAATGTTTGGACACACTGTGTGTGGGGAGTCCTTTTTTTATATGTTATAGATGTGCTCAGCTAAGCGTATTTTCATTTTTCTTTTTGTTTGTCCTACATATTGAAGGCTGTAGGAACACTCCAAGAGATATATTACTCCTTCGGTTTCGCAGGTGATTTCTTGGCGGATTTCATATTGTTTATTAGTTTGGTTGCATTTGAATTTGGAAGTGTTATTTGTTGTCTTGTTTGTTGTTTTACATCCCTTGCACCTGAGGCAATTGTGGAATCCTTTAGATTAATTTCTTGTTGTTCTTTCAGCATTGTCTATAGGGATGAAGCTAGATGTGAGTTCTTGTCTTAAATTTTTGGCCTGTTTGTATATTTTTGGTTTTGGTGGAATGATGGACTTTAAATCTTAGTCTAACATTAAGATATGCCAATGTGTTCTTAAAAATTCCTCAATATGATCATGATTGGAGCTAAATTTTGTAATGAAAGCTGTGCATTGTTTTCCTTTGTTCGCCTGTTTCGGTTTATATTTTATCATGTCAGTCCTGTTCAGGTTGCCGATTTTCTCAATTGTTTTCTAGCAGTTGTTGTTGTAGCCCTTTTTTTATGATTTTTTCTTTATTTCTTGACTTTGTACCTTCAATGTTTCTTCACGTGTGCAGTTCCCTTTTATTCTTCATAGCTGTACACCTGGTATATTGTTCAGCCATTTTCTATGATGATTACTGCTGTATGGTAAGATGTTGTTTCCGTCAACTTCCTTTGTGTAAGTCTTTGTGGTTATTTCATTGTTTGTTGTTATGTTGAGCTCTAAATCGAGGAAGATTACTCTTTCTTTGCTTTTTATTGTTGTAAATTTGAGGGCTGTGTCGTTTTCATTCATTTATTTTGAGAAGTCATGCAGGTCTTCTTGTGATCCTTCCCATATGAAAAAGAGATCATCAACAGATCTGTGCCAGATTAGGTTCTCTCTGTATTTTTTTTTAGCCATATCTTATCACCCATTTGGATACAAAGAGGTTCGCATAACATGGTGCAAAGGCTGTTCCCATTGCTGTGCCTTTAATTTGGAGAAAGTAGTCACCACTGTACCAGAAGTAGTAGTTGTGTAATATATATTCTATTTGTTCCATAATTAAATTTATTTGTTTGTTTGGTAAATCCGTTTGTGTTGTAAGATAGTGTCTTGTACGTTCGCATCCCAGAGTATGGCTGATGCACGCATATAGTGATTTGACGTCACTGGTACAAAGTGTGTATGTATTTTTCCATTGTACAGTATGTTTTCTAGAATCTGTAGAATGTGTAATGTATCCTTTAAATAGCTTGTTTATGGACTATGGGTTGCAGGAAATGATCAATGTAGCGGGATAGGTTTGAAGTTATTGATCTAACTCCAAAGACAATAGGTCTGCCTGGTGGCTCTTTGATGTCCTTATGGATTTTGGGGAGGTGGTGGAAGGTGGGTATTTTGAGATTTTTTTATCAAGACGCATTCGTATTCTTTTTTGTGGATTATACCCATTTTTAAACCTTCATCTAGTTGTGCAGCAAGTTGTTCTTGAAATTTCTTGGTTAGGTCTTGTTGTAATTTTTTGTAGGTATCTGTATCTGATAGGAGTTTTTCATCTTCTCGTTCGTATTCAGATTTATCTAGGATTACTAATCCTCCTCCTCAATCTACATGCCCCGTTCCACAAATACACACTAAAGAGCTATAAACAAACTGACTTTTAATCTTCTTTTTCAGCATTGCCCTAATATTTATATTATTTTATACCTGTTATCACCTTGATTTTATTTTATCATTTTTTTATTATTTCTATTTTTCTAATTTATTTATATTTTTTTCCTTTATTTTCCATTTTTTTATTTCTAATTTAATCCTTATTTTTAATTCTGAGGGTACACTCTTACTGCCATTTAACACTTTACACTACAGTATTTGCACATTTACAAGCGCTCTCTAATAATACCTACAACATTTTTTTAAATACTTTTTATTCGTTATTAAAATAAAAAAAACGATAATTTCGGAGTAGTTTTCGCAAAAAATAAAATCAATCAATCAGTTAACAAGTGACAGCTAGACAACAATGTGGAAACCGTAAACAGCTAGGGACCACTGGAAACAATGCTTTACATCCAGAAAGTGCATTTTCATTTCATTGCTCTGGGCAAAGCAACTTCGTGATTTTCGCTCTATTTCAAATGTTTATTTGCATTAATCTCAGAAATCCTGATTAAATCCTACACTGTATCATTGCAACTAGATCAAATTTGACATCACTTTGTCCATATTGCCCGCTGACTACTCTCTTCTACACTAATGAACACTCAGAGACTTATTTTCTATTCTCATTACTAAATTGTAATATCCTCAACCTGTCACAAATAGAATTTGAGAGACTGTGTGTGTGTGTGTTAAAGTTGTTTATTAAACATTTTAAAATATTATACTTTCAAATAATAAAGTGAAATAAATACATATAATCAATACTCCGCTATATAAATACTCTTTATTTGCCAGAGATGGTGCGCCTGTTGCAGACGGCGTTAAGGACAGCATTTTCTGTGCACCCGTAAAAGTTCACTATACGATCACGTGTTCCCTGCTACTGAGAACAATATGCACAGTGCTCACTACATAGCAAAATGGATCCGTTAAGAGCATGTAGATGAAAAATAAAACAGCAAGAAGCTGAATAGTATGCCCCCTCCTAACTTACACTTCAGTTTCTGCGTGTCTGATGGGTGAGGCGATAATTAATGAAGAGGCAACCCCAATATGTACACTATCCAGATAAAGACATTAGGAATACAGAGGTGAGAAATAAAGCATTACATAATTACACTATCTTAAAAAAAAAAACGACAAGGTGAAAATAGATATTTAATAAATTAGATAAAAGATTTAGAATTGATATGTCCACTTTTTTTTTTTTACATTTAAGAAACACTCCTCTACTCTCTACAGTTTCTTTTCCAATTGGCATAGATACAAGGGTATATGGATGCAGGTTGTGTATATGCAGAAAGTGATTTGTTTTAGGTGTTCTCTTATAAATTACCCTTTGATCTCTTGCAGAGGAGGATCATCTTTAACTAGAACAGACCAATGGGCCTGGTTCAGATTTTGACGCAATGCCGATATTTTCTCAATTGCGCATGTGCTGTGACAAGGATGCAGGATGAATAAAAGGTAGTGTTTGTGGGAGGTAACGAGGGGTGGCACGTCAAACGCAGACATGACGCAACCATTTCAGGGGCATGTCGCAGCTAGCGACTGCATCCTTGTACTTTGTGTGAGCACAGTGCTACCGATTTTAACATAAATAAATTTGTACAGCTTGGGGCAAACTTACTCCCATTGCGGTGCCATGCAATGGATATAAAAGTGATCTTTATTCCAAAAATAATTATGGTTAACACTAAATATCATACTGTATATGAGAAAGTTAACTTGTATGGCATAATAATATATTTTCTTAGCATGTGTTTTACATAGGAGCATCCCAGTTACATGCTCAATAAAAATAGAACGATCTGACATCAACTGTCACTGAAATAAAGTTAGATTGCCAATCTCTTTCTCATCATGTTTGTAAGACATTGGGTAGTGTCCTTAAGATAGCTCTTTTGTTTGGACACTATTAGTTGCAAAACTCAATAACTGTACTCGTACAGATTAGAGGTAATGGAATGTAAGCTTTGATAAATCCTGTTCAATGCAGATGAAATGCGTCAAAAAGAATTTTTGGGATCGGATAACTTGTAATTTCACAGATTGGATATTCTGGAGGAGTACAGCATGAAGCTACAAGTATTGTTCGTGTTCTCTAATACTGTCACATAAGTGCACTTATCCAGTCTTTTCCTACATCTGCCCTGGGATGTGTGCATATATTATTTTAATTATTTTACGAGATATATATATTTCGTAACTATGTCTTTTCCATGTTATTTAAACATATTGAAGATGGAATTGTTTATAAGCCAATTAGTTGTACTATTACTAAGCTCTGTCATTTCTATTTTTTGAGAATGAATCCATTTTCAATAATTTCAAACTTTCACTGATTTGTACTCATGAATATTTAAAGTCACAATCTGTGTGTTTCTTAGTTACTGGTTAAGAGATAAATAGAAATATTCATCCAAAGAGCAGCAGAGTTTGTGTTTTCTAAATTATTCCCCTAATTCGGTGGATAGACCAGCAAGTGCCTGGTTTTAGATGAATTGTGTACCTGTAAATATTAGGTTACTGGAAAATTTGTGAAGCAGCAATGAAATTTGAGTAGTTAATAAACTGGAATTCCAGGATGTTTCTCAACAGCAATCTAAAACTCATATCCATTTAAATATTTTATTGAGCAAAGTTGCACAGTAATATTCTTCGTAAGTGGCTAAATTACTCTTTATTGTAGTATTATCTAAATCTTTTTACACTTGTGTAACTTATTGTATAGTGTTTTAGATTTTTAATGAATGACAAACTATCTATTTTGTGTGTATACGTACATATGTATTAGATAGATAGATAGATAGATAGATAGATAGATAGATAGATAGATGCATATGCACAACAGTAAAATATTGAGATAATAGTTGTCGAAGCCGGATCATTGGCTGAAACCAGATCTCAAGTTAATATCGGGTAACGCCATTTTATGTTGCCCCTGACAACGCCATCTTGCGTCGTCAGCATGAAACCATTGTGTGCGATGCGTATATGCTATTATTAGCATTGTGCGACTGCATTGCTACCACATTTTGTTAAAAGTCCTACTATACCCCATATGCACATTGAATCATACATATAATATACAAGACGCACAGCGCTCAGTTGCGCTGTTTATCAAAGCACTCTACACAAACGCACCACGCATATTAGCGACTATACGCAATATCCCCACACTGACACATTGCATACTTACACAAAAGGTTCCCTAGCATTAAGGTTAATATTAAAGGTTTTATAAGTTATCAAGTCTATTGTGAAATACATATATTTGGTATGTAAGGTTTAGTACACGATAAGCAGACCATGTTTGGTGCCATTCTAAACCACTATTTGCAGATTTCCGGTTCCATCAGCAAGGAAATCGCAACATGCGTTTGCAAGTTATGGATCATAGAGAGATAGGCACTGAAATGTATTCTGTAATGTAATGTTTATTAGCCAGTTTAGACTTGTTCTTCGGCGGAAAAGGCACACAAAGAGCCGTTGGAGGGCTGAACTATTACAATACAAACTGACCTATGAACTGTATTGTAACAGAAGAACCAGGAGGAAGAACCAATGGGATTATGCCAATTCGTTCTATTGTATTGCCTATCTCTGTAAGGGTATATATGCAAGTGCTCTATATCTGGTAGTCATCTTTCTTTCTTTCTGTTGGCGGAGGTTTCAAAGTTGATGCCGGGAAATCTGGATCCAGAGCGCATGCGTATGTATCGACTGTACCTTGTATTTTGTATAACCTTTGCGCTAATTGTATTTAGATCACAGCGTGTAACTAAATGCTTTTATATGAATAAGAACTTTTTGTGCTTTGGAACCACAATCAAAGTCTGGAAAGCAATTATTTCTTGTGCGTACGCAACGCTATTAGCGACCTTAGGGTATAAAGATTAATAGGAATTCATATAGTCCAGCACAATGTTCATACCCAATGCACAGCGCCCCTCTTTGGCCCTTCCTCATGAGGAGCTCAATGGTGAAGGACATAGGATTGCAACACAAAGATTAAAAAACTTACATAGAAACAAATAATAATAAATTGGCACAGCTGATAGATAAGCAAGGCATAACAAGCGCTGTGGAACCACTCTCCGGACGACTATGAATGTGGATACGCTTTGTGTACCTCTCAAACGCGTTTCGTCATAAGGACTTAGTACAAAGTTTGAATCCTTTGTACTTTATTATTGTACTCCATGTTTTCTTTTCTCTATTGCTTTCTACGAGTCCACCTAAGGGACACTGCAGATTGTGGGTTTAGAGGGCAGGCCGAGGAGTAGGCACTAAATAGTTAAGCTATTGGAGCTGAAACTCCCCCCCCCCCCTCTAATCCCTCCAGCTATATATCTAACAAAGCCGAAAGGAGAACACTACTTGCAACAGGCACAACCAACGCAACAAACAACCAGCGAGGGAATGCAGTTTCCCCTAGATAGTGAGTTTTATGGCGAGTACAAAAAATTATTTCCTCTTTCGTCATATCTGGGGGACACTGCAGACTTTGGGACTTCCCAAAATAAGCCTCAAGAGGGAGTGTCAACCACAGGTCGAGCCGTGCGCAATTCTTTATGACCAAAACTCGCATATTTGGCTACAAGCGTGTGGAAGCGATACATTTAGTGAAGGTGTGCACTGAGGACAAAGTAGACACCCTTCACAGCTGTTCAACTGTGGCACCCTGCTGCGCCTCCCAAAAAGCACTCAAGTCCCAAGTAGAATGCGCCCAGATACGGTCAGACATCAACTTACCCAAAGCAACATAAACCTGCTTAATAGTAGAAGTCATCCAGCGAGCAATGGATTACTTGGAAACAGTCCAGTCCTGACTGTGAGCATCATAGAGGGCCAAGAGTTTGTCCTGGAATTTCGCAGTTCACATAAACTTGCAACCCTCGGACAACATCCAAGAAGCAGGCAGGGCTATCAGAATCAGTAGAAAAGCTGGTAAAGCAATCTCCTGATTCAGATGAAAACGGGAAACCAGTTTAGGTTGGAAAGACAGAGCAAGGTACGATTAGAGTGGAAAATCAGGAGAGGAGAACTAGCCGACAACAGTGCCATGCAGAGACCCGCTGAGCAGAGGTAATGGCCAACAGAAAAACCACATCCAAGTAAGCCCCTGCAGAATCAGAGCAACTGACTCAAAAGGAGCCTGAAGTGCCTCCAAAACCAAAAGGAGGTCCCAAGGCAAAACAGGCGGAACGTACGTCGGCAGTACATGCAACACATTTCTCGAAGACCCCAGCACTCCATAATCAGGGTGAACATGTACTGGTATAATGCTCACTCTCCTGGGTGGGCCTTGTACCGGCTGAAAAAGTCGGCTTCCCAATTGACCACCCCACAATGAAGATGTCAGAATTGGCTAGAACAAACTTCTCCGCCCACCGCTTGATCCAAGCGGTCTCCGACATTGCCTGTTGACACCTGGTCACGCACTGCCATTTGATATATGCCACAGCTGTGGAATTGTCCGGCTGGACATGGAGAGTCTTGTACCACTAAACCTGCGACAGGGCATCCAGAACATCTGAAATTCTAGTCCTTGGACCAAACTCCCTGAAACTGAAACCCCAGGGTCACCACACCCCAGCCCAAGATACTGGCATCCATTGTGACCACAGCTCAATCCCAGATTTATAATGGACAACCCATGGACAAGTTCGGAGAAGCCACGTGCCTCGTTGGCCAGATCCGCGATGACTGGGCCATAACCTTCACCCAGGCAGGCAACACCTCCTCAGACAGAGAATCCTCACAAGAAAGTCTCACAAGGTGCACAAAGAGAATCCTGCTACCTCGAAGCAGCTTGGAAGAGCATATTGAGCAAGCATAATGCACAATCTGTGCGGGTTTGGGATGTCTCTCTCCCTTTTCAGACAGACCGATTTATTTTTATTTATTTATTTTTTTACCAGAAGACATAGAAAAAAACACTAACGCTAATCACTTTACCAGAAATACATACGATCTCTAGGAGCTGCTGTCCCAAGTACAGGATGTATCAACTGTAAAAGGGGGACTAATGCCCATAAAAAATAAAGACATGAGCCTTAGCTTTATCAAATTTGTTAATGAGATTAGGCAGTACTCTATAGTTAAATAAAACAGGAGGGACAGGCTAATCCCAGGCTACAGTAAACTAGCACTCCGGTGTCTGTCTATTCCCAAGCCATAGTGACGTCTGTCTTCACAGGCTGGGAACATAGGTAGTGACAGCCTCATGCTCTGGGAAGCGCTGACATTGTAAAAACGGTGCCCAAAGGCAAAAGGGGAATCAGGTGCCAGCATTAAAATGCGCACTCCATAATCATTCCCAGGTGGAACCTAAGTCTAAGAGACAGGCTCAGATACACTAACTGTTGGCAGTCAGAGCGGCGCTGCCAAGTGCTATCCATGTTAGGTGTGATGGCCGTACTTAAAGACCGCAAATCCCGAGTGCAGAGAAACTATTAGATGGTCAGAGTGTGTTTTAGTCTGGATGAAAAGCAGGGTCCCAGAGCATCCGCTGGTGCCTGGTGACCCTCTGCCGGGGTCGAGAGCAGTCTGCGGCCATGGGGTCAGCCACAGGCTGTTGGCGCATTCATAATGTCATCTCCTCAAAAATCCTGATCCCAAAACGGGGATTCAGGCACCTACTGTAAAACACTAACTAAAATCTGGTGTCTTTGATAAATGTCCCAAGCAGTCTGACAGTAAACATACAACATGAACGGCAAGAATGGTTTGCAATGGAGTATTTCAAGGAAATTAAATTAGTGGTAATATTTCTATCATTTCCTTTTCAACCCCATGGCAGCCATAAGTATACTACTACATACCCAAGCAGTATATAAAAAGAGGGTGGGATAAGTATAACAATCAGTAAAAGTGATAGAAATTGCAACAAAAGACACTTTATTGAATAACCGCATAAGGGACTTTTCTTTCAAACCGAGCATCAGCAAATGAGGCTACATCCTTAAAATGTCTGGTAAAGGTATGAAGTGATGATCATCCTGCTATTGCATGTACTGTATGTATGCTGAAGCCTGGACCCTGTGTGACTTAGCGGTTGCACACATTGCTTTTGGCACTCATGTTCGTTCCCTTGTAAGGCTGCTCATTGATATCCAGGATCCTATCTGGAGTTTGTTTGGATGGATTATATAGTTTGAAAACTTAAATACTTTGATATTTCTTCCTAAAATCTTTTGTTCTGGAGAGATGAATCGAAATTGGCCTTATAAGATCCAGGGTATGCAACCTCTCTTCTTTATCTTTAAGCTAGGATGTAGTTATGAGACCGGCGGACGCGATATCGCTGGTCTCAATCTCAACAGGGGAAGCCCGACATGGGGAATACCGACGCCTATATTAATCCCGAGGGGGGGGGGGGGGGGAAGGGTTAGGTTTAGGTAGCGTAGCGGGGTTAAGAAGGGGGAGGGTAAGTACACTACCCGTGTCGGGATACCAACCTTCGGGATGCCGCTGTCTGTATTTTGACAGGAGGCACCCCGACAGCCAGCATTACATACCTATTCCCGTTAAGCTGGGTACACACCATGCAATAGCGTGGACCCGGCGACAGAGCGATGCGATGTAACGATACATTGTGAGTGCCATACACATTGTTCCGTCATACACCGGATTGTGCAATGTGTCATTTGCATGCTGCACGTAACAGCACCACGGCATTCATTGCATCATCTCATCTGATGTGCAGAACAGCAGATGGGACAATGTGATGAACGACGGATCAGACGTACACACTATACAATGTATACAATATATCATTCCAATCCACAGCAGAACGATGCAGTATATCAGACCTTACATTGTGTAGTGTGTACACAGCTTTAGAGAGAAAGAGAAGAAAGTATAATTTTCTGATTGATATGGAAAGTAGTAACTACCCTAGGTTGGGAAGTATAGAAGACAGTGTCTTTCTACGTCAGTGGAACAGGAGAAATTATTTCTTCCTCCAACAAAGTCTGTAAACTGTTCTGTAATGCTTCCAGTTGCACAGGGGTAGACAAGACTTACAAAAACAGGATTTTGGCAAATACCGGTAAATCCATTCCACAGGGAACAATGGAGCTCAAGACTCTGGGGTATAGACGGTGGTTGAGTAGAGTGGCACTCTAAAAGTTCCGCCCTGTCGTCATGAAAAACAAGATAGGGAGAGCGACAAGATAGAGCCCCCAGCTCAGACACGCACCTAGCCGAAGCAAAGGCCAACAAAAGAACCAGTTTCCAGGTGAGAAACTTCAAATCCACCTCGTCCAAGGGTTCGAAAACCATGGACCAAAGAAAAGAAAGGACGAGGTTGAATTCCCAGGGTGAAGTAGGCAGCACAAAGAGTCTGGACTAGAAGCACCCCCTGAAGATTAGACCTGCACCTTCAGCGAGCCCAAACGAAGTCCAGCATCTAGACCCCATTGAAAGAAAAGAAGAAGACAAGGCAAGTGGAAGGAGGAGTTGGAGAAACCACGCCCTTCACACCAGGACACATAGGACTTCCATGGTAATGAGCAGACGTAACAGTCTTCCAAGCTCTGAACAGCCACGCCCTCAAACGAAGCCGATGTAAGCCGGGGTACACGAACGGACCCTGCTGAAGAAAATCCAATCCAATGATCATCTGCTAGAAGGAACAGGAGATCAGGGTATCAAGCACAACGAGGCCAGTCCGGTGCCACTAGGATTACTGTTATGGATTTGCGCTTGATGCTCTTGAGAACCCGTGGACATAGTGGAAATGGCGGGAACAGGTACACTAGGCCATACGACCAAGGAATTGACAGTGCATCTGCTCTGACAGTCTCGGGATCCCTTGTTCTGGAGCAGTAAAGAGGCAGTTGTCAATTGTTTCTGGAGGCCATGAGATCTATCTGCGGTCTGCCCCAACAGCGGACCAACTGTAGGGAGACTTCAGGACGCAGAGCCCATTCCCCGGGATGAAGATCCTGACGACTGAGGTAATTCGCTACCCAGTTGTGCACCCCTAAGATGAAGATAGCGGAGTTAGCCTCGACGTGTCTTTCCGCCCACTGTAGTATGCAGCTGGCCTCACGCTTAGCCATGCAACTGTGCGTCACCCCTTGCCAGTTGATGTCGGATTGCACTTGAACTGGCAATCCCAGCAGAAGGGCAGCTGCTGCTAGCAGCTCATTGTAAATCGCTCAGAGTTCAAGAACGTTGATCGGCAAGAGGGACTCCTGACGAGACCAACTCCCCTGGAATTGGTTGTCCAGGATCACTGCTCCCCATATGTGAAGACTGGCGCCTTAGTTAGCAGGATCCAATTCCAGATGCCAAAACAACGACCCGTCACAAAGTGATCCATCTGGAGCAACCATATCAGAGAAATGCGGGCCTCACCATTGGGACCGAAGATCCAACTGAAACAGCCTGGTATGAAATCTGCTGAACTGGAGGGCTTCGAAGGATGCTACCATCTTCCCTAGAAGCCGATGTAAAAATGTACCAAGACCCGTTTCGGCTTGAGACCCAAGAGAACCAATTCCTAAATGGCTAGCGCTTGTCCAAAGGAAGGAATACTCGTAGTGTGTCCAGAATCATCCCGGGGAACTGAAGCCTCTGAGACGGTACCAGCTGTGACTTCTGGAAGTTGACAATCCAGCCGTGCTGTATGAGGATCTGATGAGTCAGCGCCACCTGGTCCAGCAGACCCTCTGCCGACGAGACCTTGATGAGCAGGTCATCCAGATAAGGGACAATGTTCACTCCCTGAGAGCAAAGAGGAGCAATCATTACGGCCATCACCTTGGTGAAGACCCTGGAGGCCGACGAGAAGCCAAACGGCAAGGCCTGAAACTAGTAATGAGACTCCTTGATAGCAAACCGTAGGAATGCTTGGTGTGGTTTCCAGATGGGGATGTGTAAATATGCATCCTTGATGTCCAGGGATATCATGTACCAACCCCGCAAAGACCGGATGAAGGAATTTCATCTTAATCTGTGAAAGGATAGGTAGAGATTCAAGGATGTGAGATTCAAGATGGGCCTGACCCATCAGGCTTTGGAACCACAAACAGATTGAAGGAGAATCCCCGAGTCCTTTGGGGAACAGGATCAGAAATGCGGAGTCCAGAAGCCCATTGATTGCCTGTCGCAGAACTAGCTGCTTCAGGGGATTGACTAGAAGGCCAATGGTAAAAGAACGAAAGGCAAATTCAGTTGTGTAACCCTGGGACACAAAATTCCGAACCCAAGAGTCGGAACAAATGTGGAACAAAATTTTCGTGAACCTCAGAAGGCAGACCACCCACCTTGAGATCCCCCAAGTGGGACGGGAGCCCATACTGCCACTGGCTTGAGTCTTGGGGTCTGGACGACCGGAGTTAGAAGCCTGGCGTCCTCTAACTGGTGAGGAAGCACCTCTTGGTCTGCCTTGAAACCTAGCGCGGGCCCGAAAGGAACAACCTTTAAAAAGAATGACGCGGAGTCGCTGCTGTGGAAGGCAAAAGGTACTCTTGCCACCCATGGCCAGAGAAATCCATTTGTCCAACTCCGGACCAAACAGTATATCACCTGTAAACGTAAGACCTTCGACAGCGTGCTTAGACTCGGCGTCCGCCTGCCAAGTACGGAGCCACAGAGCGTGGCAAGCTGCAAAGATTCTGGAGCCTACATGACCAATATCCCTAGAGGCCGCACCCAGATACAAAAAAAGCGGATTACTGGATATGTTCGGGAAGAGAGACCTCAGTCCCTCCGCAAATTGTTCAGACCATGTTTCTACTACCTTGTTAACCCAGGAGCCAACCAAAGCCGGTCTGAGTAGGGCACCAGCAGCAGTATAGATGGACTTGAGAGTAGTTTCCAATTTCTGCTCAGAACCTTCCTTCCTGCCGTAGCTCCTGGCACTGGAAGCATTGTCTTCTTTGAGAGACTGAGGAATCCACAGGCGGAGGATTTTCCCATTTCCTTCTGTTATATATGAGAAAGAATAAAATGAAATCTAAATATTACAAAAGAGCTGGAGACAGCCCCAATGTGCACCGGCTCTCTCGGGCACATTTCTAATACTGGGGCTGAGGGGGAGGAGACAGTCACACTTTTAGATTAAAGTGCCAAGCTCTACTCAACCACCGTCTATACTCAGTGTCTTGAGCTCCAGTATCCCCTGGTGGATGAAGGAGAAAAGAGAAGTGTTCAATCTGGGGATAGAGTGGAATTCAGTCAGTGGAATTCAATGGAAGTTGCAAACACATTGACCTTGAGTGGTGAGCATCGATGTCTACGCATAGTTTTAGTTTCTGCCACAAACAGGACTTCAGGGAGGCTGGTCTAAAGAAAAAAAAAAGAGTAAATGCGGAGCCTTGGGCCCTAGCTTATCTTCCTTAGCCGAGAAAAAAAGGAAAAGCTACTTAAAAGAGGCGCCACCTAGCTGCAAACAATACTTCTTCCCTGTCCGGTAGCGTAACGTCTCTCTGCAGTGCTGGCGAGAAGAAAACCACCTATTCTCCTACCCTGCGGAAAATGACGGGATTGACATTCAATGGCTTCCTGAATAATTCAGTCCACTTATTCACCAAGCATAAAATTATTAACAAATACAATTGTGGTTAACTGAGTCTTTGATTGGGGTCTGCTATACACAGATTAGTCTTCTCTACTGCTTGGGCCATACTACTGGGTGATCCAAAGAGATGTGAAGAATGCAATTAGTGAGTATTGGCAATAGATGTTCTAAGCATCAGAAGTCATGATATACAAGAAAAAGGTCAGTCCAGACAGTATATAGTAGCAGAGTCACAAACAGAGGGTCAGTACAAGGTGTGATCTCAATAGCGGGGATGGAGTCACAATTAAGTCAGGATAAGAGGCGCAACAGCAGACACGATCAGCACAGGAACATTAGCAAGAAACCACTATAACTGGCAAGGATCTCCCACTGAAGGCAGCTACTTAAAGTACCTAGCGCAAATCAGCACACAGTATGAGACCAGCCTCCAGATGGGTAGAGAGTATTACTAATCAGCTAAACTATATAAGAGTTTCCAAGAATGCACCCCTATGAAGGTGCTCTTTGGATTTTGCAGAGGGCTCAAGTTGCATGCTGTAAAAATCCTCATTGATACTGAAGCTCCCAAGCCCTGTGTACCAGCCTCCTCGCCAGCCGGCACAGATTGCAACCTGGCAATGCAGCCATATGGACACCACTAGTACAGAAGAGTAGAGAACAAACATGTTTTATTAAAAAACTTCTTGAAGGATTTCAATTCCAAGCTCAGAATCAGCAGATGTCGTCATTTAATAAACGGTGATAACCAACCTGCTGCCCAAGTGGTTGCCACCGACCTTGTAGGATGAGCTCTTATGTCAGGTACACACTAGACGATATGTTATCCGATCCACCGGATCGGACATCATATCGGGGCACATCGGCCAGTATCGGGGCACATTGGCCTGTGTGTACACGTTATGTCGCTGATGCGCGCTCCCACGCGTTGTCAGCAACATTGCCAGTCGGACCTGCATGGCTATATCGTAAGCGGGGGACGTTCTTCTGAATGCAACATGGCCCTCAATGTCATTCCGTCACTGCTGGCATCAGCAAGTGTGTATGCACTTGCCGATGCCGGAACCCCGCCGCAAACGATATCGCGCTGGGTATACATTGTTTAGTTTAGCGCTTAGCGGTCATGCCCCCAAAATATTTCCATTTCACACCAGACAAGGTATTATGTACAGAGGGTTATTTTCCGTATTTCTGCCTGACTTCAGTACTGTGATTAAAGCTCAAAGTAAAAAGGTACAAAATATTGTACATAGTATAAAATATGTAATATGTATGCTCAGTGATGGCAACAATAACGAATCGTAATAAACAACTGTGGTCATTGTAAATTGCCCTGTGTCGATTTTCATGACCTAGCTTGAAGCAGTTTTAAGAGTTCGTAGAATTTATCCTCATTTCACACTTTTGCCAGTTTTTTAGCCCATTTTTACCTGGTCCCTTGAAAAACGTAAACAGGGATTTCACTATTTATACCCAGTTATTTATTGAATATTTATTATTTCAACACTATACCAGCTGCAGAATGCCTGCACCCCACATATGTGCTATCTCTACACAAATCCAGCAGAATATGTACTGATTTCCCAGCCATAAGTCAAACAGCAAACGCCTCAGATGAGACTCACTGTGCCGAAACACAGAATGGAGCCTCTTCCTTCATCTCATGACCCCCGGAGAAGAAAAAGATTCTCACCTTTGGCGTCTGAGCTGCCTTTCTCCTGGTTGCTCTTTAAAAGATCGCACAGCTGTTTCTGCATGAAGATATCAAGCCTCCCGTACATGGAATTGCTGGAGTCCTCGGGAATGCTTTGGAGGACTGAGGGCAACTCACAACTGGACAGCTGCTCAGACAAACCCTTGTGGTTTTCAGTCAACATGCGGACAACCAGGAGTCCATTGTGTACGGAGGTGAAACACCTGCGATGCAAAAAGGTGAAAGGTGAGCACATTGTGTACAGAGGTGAAATACCTGCGATGCAGACAAGACCCCTCCCCAGAGTCCTAAATGCAAGGTTCATTTAAAGAGCTGCAGAGGACACTGGTGAGAGCTACAGCCAATCTGGACTCGGTACTAGCCCTATTACTGGAGGTATGAGAGCCTTCAATATGCCAGAGTAGGCAAAAATCATAGATTACAGTTGGGTGAGATACAACAGTATTTCAAGAAATGGACATAGCCTTGGCTGCCACGTCATAATTTAAAATCAGTGTCATTGCAATACTCCAGAAAAGTGAAAATGGGCACTGAAGTATACCAGGAAATGAAAAGGGTGGATACACTGAGTTTCTGGATAAAAGAAAGAAGCAGGTGGTGTATACAACAGTATAGCAGATAGATAAAAGCAATGTAATGAGAACTTCCACGGCCACACAAGCTGGAAGGGAGGGCTCAGAATCCTATCTATTGTATCTTATTATTGACCCCTTACCCTGGTGTACACAACATCTTGCCGATGGCACATGGGATCGCCCGGAGGAGACTGGTGGAGCTACCGCTGGCAGCAGATCCGATGCTGGAGAAGATTTCTTTAATGACCTGAGCGTCCGCGGGATTCAAGGTGTAGCGCCGGGTACTTCCTCCTCGCAGATCACAGCTCCCCACACCTGTGAGTACCTTCAGGACCTGCAAGGGAATGAAGACATCATAAAACTAGATGGAAGAGGCATCAAAGAGGGGTCACCTATCACAGGGCAATCAGGGAAATCTATAAACCAAGATGAGTAATGATGACCTCACTCACCGCCAGGCCTATATGCTGGACGGCAGCCGAGGACTGATGCTCTTGCATGCAGCCCAGCACTGCTCGAACGCCTCCCTCTGTAGCAAACAGAACCCGCCAGTCGTACTTGGACATCACAACATAGGTCAGCTGCAAACACGTGACGACGAGAAGCATCTCCTTCATTTGATTTGTCAAGATTTCAACCAACATCTTAACGATCTTCTCTCTGGTTGTGAAGAAATTTCAGACAAAAAAAAGAAACAATATAAGCCCCTGAAGGGAAAGGAACAGATAAGGCAATTTGTGCTGTTACTTATCAGTGTGCGTTTCAGAGTACACCAAACGGTATTCAGAGAGGAACTTCCGCCATAAGACGCCTGTTAATGTTCAACTGCTCTCACTGTTCCTTCAAAATTTTGCCCAAGTTCTGACACACGTTTAATGAGCAAGATGAACAAGAGACATAAAGCCCCTTAATTGTTTTAGGTTCGTGTAAAGTCAGTAACATATACTGCTGGGCCCAACAGACGGCCAATGTTCTCTTGTAGGTACCTGTTAGATGAGCGCCCTTCAACTTTCATACTGTGTCCCTCTTCTCCAGACTGCTGCTGCAGGATCTGTACAATAAAGCCCAGCGCTTCAGGCCCGCAGACGCTCTTCTTTACGTTATCCAACATCTCCAGTAACGTCTCCAGAGAAATGCCCGTCGATGTACCCCAGGAGCCTCCAATACCTAAAGGGTTGTCACAAATATTAAATCAGCCAATACAGCAAAGCATTCACTTCACCTATTTTCACTCTTGACCACTTAGTGCTTTTCAACATTACTGCAATAAAATACTACTTTAGACATTTAATTCTTGTCCCTTACTCACCCACACATTATTGCCCTTTTTAAATTGGCCCGTGAGTTCTGACTTGTCAACAGTGCAAATTACAGAGTACACTACGTCTATATTAGCATTACTCAGTGCGTGGTGTCGAAGCTGGATAATTGGCTGAGACAAGATCAGCTTAAAATTAGATCGTAATGACGCCATCTTGGAAATGAGATCGCAAGACGCCATTTTGCGAATGACCGCTCAGCGCCATTTTAGCTAAACTCACACTTAGGTACATATGGCGATGTTACTATTAGTATCATGCGATTGCATCTTTCACTATACCCCATTCACACATAAATACGCACAATTGCGCTAACTAGTCGCACATTAGCGAATGCATAAGATCCTGTATGGAAAACGCTGTTTATTAGCTTCATGCGCACTGCCCCAAGTTAACTAGCGTCTTTATATCAAACCCTGCATACTTCTACATTACATATTTACATAAAAGGTTCCATAAGCTTTAAAAGTATAAGATGCAAGTTTGTTCATTTATTATAATTGCTGTGAAATAAAGGTTATTTGGTAGCTAAGGTTTTATACGTGATAAGTAAGCCATGTTTGGTATTATACTGATCCGCACTCTTTCAACAGCATTCCGGTATCATTGGTGTGAAGATCGCAACATGCATTCTCAACTTATGGACCGCAGAGACTTAAAGCACCGAAATGTACATTGTATGACCAACTGTTTGGATTTGCATGAGGCGGGAAACGTATGCATCCAGCTGTCGGAGGCTGGACTGTGTCTATTTGAATCAACCTGTTAAATGCTCTGTAACAGATGCATCCCCCTTGGGAACCAATGGCATCAGCAACAAGCTTCTCTTTTGTGTTGTCTGTTTCTGTGAGGGTATAAATGTGTGTGTAGTGACCTCAGTCTGGAGTCTTCTTGCTGAATGCTGATTGACGGAGGTTTCTTGCGGATGCCGGTATCTGGTCCAGAAGCGCATGCGTATGTATAACTGTACTTGGGTCTGTATAATTTCTTTGCGCTAAATTGTACTTAGATCATAGCGCGTAACTGACTGTACTTTTACTTGAATAATACTTTGTGCTTTGGAACCACAGGTTCAAGGTCTGGAGTCTTTATTTACTGTATGATTGCGTACGCAAAATAGCGTCATCCTTAGAGGTTTATAGGAAGGATATTAGAAGGTATAGGCAGGAGTGTATAGAGGTTCAAATTCAATATCGTTAGTGGCCTAATATTCACCTCAGTCTTGTTATATTTCTCCTTCACCAACAGATTCTGGGACAGATTTATCAATGACCACATTTTAGTCCAGAACCACAGTTTTTCATTGTGTCAATATATTAAAAAAAAATTAAAAAAAAAGTTTTGCAGGGACAAGGTTGGAGCCAGTCCTTACAGAACTACTGCGCATGTGCAAGCAGCCATTACCGGAGCGAGATCTGAAGGCTCCCTCTACGGGAAAAAAAATATATATATGAGTCTATAGGTTACAATTGATAATACCACCAACAGATGGCGTTACCTATCGGAACCCAAGCTCCGAAAAGCTAAGCTGTGGGACTGCTGTGGCATAGAAAAATAGAGGGAATGCAGCAGACAGTAAAGATAAACTGCTGTGGTTCCCTATCAATACATTTGTGGAATACTTAAAAAATGTGGAGAATAACTTTAATACAGATGTTTCTCCTTCATCCACTAGGGGACACTGGAGTTCAAGACAGTGGGGTATAGACGGTGGTAGAGCAGAGCCTGGCACTTTAAATAATTCTGAAGTGTGACTGGCTCCTCCCCCTCTATGCCCCATCAGCCCCAGTTTTTAGAATGTGCCCGAGAGAGCCGGTCACATAGGGCTGAGCTCCAGCCCACACTTAGTATTTTTTCTTTTATTTCAACTTTATTTTAATTCTAGCTTTCACAAAGCATTGAGGACAGGCTGACAGAGTACTGCGTCTGTCAGCCTGCTACATGGAGGCATCAGGAGACCCGCCTCCACTAAAAAGAGTGTGTGTCGGAGTCCCAGGCACCCTGGCAGTAGCTCAGGGAGGACACGCCACAGCTTAATATAGAGGCTGTGTCCGTGCTTCCGAATGCCTAGCCGCAGCCCTGATGCCAGCAGTGGTAAGTATAGCTCTGTTCCCCTTATGGGGAACGGAGTTTAATCTGCGGCCCCTCTGCCCCCTCCCAGGCTCAGGTGGTATATACTGTAGTATAACCCCTCCTGGAATCCTGTTATAACGCCGCTAGCGTTGTTACAAGGGGCGGAGGTACCGCGCATAGAGCGCGGATACATGTACAGGGAGACTGTTCAGACAGTCTGTAATGTTGCTGCCTAGCAGCATGCCTGATCCCTGCACGATGAGCGCTGTCTTACTTTATAGAGCCTGACAGCGCTCTGTTTGCTGCTCTCACGAGAGCCGAATCCTCCCTCTGCTATATCCCCACGGGGAGGGAGCCTGCCGCGACCCGCTACTCCCATAAGGGAGTCTACATTGCGCAGCAGCGCGGCTGTTCCCTGCCGCGCTGGTGCTTGAAGAAGCACTGGGCTTCTGCAGGGGGAGGAGCACAGCCGCCGGAGAGCGATGCTGTTATTCACAGCGCCCTCGGCTGCTGGTTGCGGCGCCGGAGATTGCACCGGCGCTGGCTACAATTGGCCGCATGGCGGGGCTTAGGGAGCTGCTCAGCGCGGCTGTTCCCTGCCGCGCTGGTGCTTGTAGAAGCGCTGGCTTCTGCACACAGCCGCCGGAGAGCAAGGCTGTTATTCACAGCGCTCTCGGCTGCTGGTTGCGGCGCCGGTGCTTGTATGAAGATGCACCGGCGCTGGCTATTACGTTCCCGCTCCCCCACTCGCATTATGCCTGCTATACCAGCCATTGTTTGCACCCCGCCAGCTTATTGATAAGGGGCGGAGTCTAGTCCATGCTGGCGTGCACAGATGCCGCCATTACCTCCAGCGAGTATTCTTAAACAGCATATGCACCTGCCTTAAAAGGAGCCGGGGCTTATTGCCAGCATCTCCTGCATCCTCACTCTGGAGTTCTGTGGGGGGTGCAACCCTTAACAGGGTTGTGTGTTTTATTCCCAGTACGTCCCTAACTGTTTGGAGTTTGTATGTTCTCCCTGTGCTTGCATATGGCCTCTTCCGTTTTTTTCTTTACTTAAACCTACAGCACCTGGTCTTATTAGGTTTAACGGCACAACTGTGGAGTTTGTAATTTAACCTGCAGTCTTTATATAGATTCTGGCTCTGCCTCATCTCTGTTATATTGCACGTCGGTAGTTCCCCTACGGAACTGGGTAGTGTACTGGTTTAATATTATATTTAAAAAAAAAAACAGGGAGGAACATGTCACAGGCTAATATAGAGGTTGTGTCCACGCCACTTTGCCCACCACATATCTATCAGCGCCTACGGCCACACGCCCGATCTCGTCTGATCTTGGACGCTAAGCAGCGCCAGGCCTGGGTAGTACTTGGATGGGAGACCGCCTGGGTATACCAGGTGCGGCAGGCTTATTACATTGAACATCTGGGGCAAATATGCTTGATGTGTAACAGAATAATGCAGTGTGTTTCTTCCATCTATAGCTGCCAGAGATCACTCTGCCTAAATGTGTATAGTATGCATAGTCGGGCCACTGTTCTGGCTGCTGCCAGAAATTACGGTTATTGCATATCTTTAACTCAAGGTTACAAAAAGGGTGCGTCCCATCCTCAGGCTTATGCCTCACATTGGCTCGCCTTAACAATGAGCCGTACTCTTCTCATGCATAAGAAGGGCACATATGTGGCTGCACATATGTTAAATCTCAACAGCCTTCGGTGCTTACCTTAGAAGGTATGCATCTGTGCATCTATATGGATTTATATCTTATTTATTCCCTTCGGCAGCACACACAACACGAAGTAGTAACATATGGCCGTTGTGGTGGTTGGCATTGCTGTCTCGCATCACTGAGGTCATCTTTTGATTTCCATCATCTGGAGCCAGAAGGGCACACCTGATAAGGCGAGTACACCGGTAACGGAAGGGTCCCAGGATGGCAATCAGTCTGGGATAGTACGTTGCTAACATTTCCTGCCCCAACGCCGTAGCAGAATGACAGCCACGCACGGCACATGAGCAGTCTCCCTGCGTGGAGGTAAGCCACATGTATGTATATACTTGTATTTTAAACTAAACCCGGCGTTAAGACCTGGGGCTCAGTTCCTTCCATGGCTCTAACTATTGCCCATGTTATATTTTTCAAATTATATCGTCACCTACTAATCTTGTATGTAGGTACGCGTAGGCATGTGGGGATTTGTGTGTGTAATATATATATATATGTGTGTATGTGTGTATATATATATATATATATATATATATATATATATATGTTTTGCTTCTTATCCTTACCATTAAAGCAGGGGTAGGATATGTTCTTCTCAGTTTTATGTCTGATACCTAGCATATTTAAAGAGGATGCTGCGACGAGAGGCTGGACTCTCCTGATCCGGTAGTTTGTTCTATAACTCCGCTTAACACCATCTCTCCCTAGGGATTGGGTGGTGTGTGTGTATATGTATATAATTATGGATATGTGTAGGTATGCCTATACTTCCACAATCATTAAGGTACATATTATTCCACGTCTGGAAAGCTGCCAGGGTTTACCAGAAGCTGTCTGTTATACATACTATATGGTGGCTCTATAGACTAGAGTCATGTTCTGCAGCTTACATAGGATAGTCACAGGCTCCTACGGCATCGCTTCTAGTATGGACTCTATACATGTCCTGGGGCCTTCCTGTATGTCCACACATGTATATGTACTTACACCCGCCTCGGGTTATAGTCCTGTTTCCATCAGTCTATATCTACGGCGTCCACTTCGGGGGACCTATTAATTACAACTACACTCTAGGGCGCACTTAGTAACCAACTTGTAAGACACTAGGAATGCAGTGTGTGTATATATAGATATAGCATGCTGATCTCCTATTGCGGGATATATATATGTGTGTATATGTATGTAGCGTGCTGATCTCCTGGTGCAGGAGTTTGACAACTGACTTACTATGTCGGTACTAACTCTTCCTTTCAAAGAGTTTGCCTTTTCATGCAGCTATGTTTATGTGTGTGTATGTGTATATATACTGATATATTCCCGTTCCTTGTATGAATTTTCCTAATAATTGGAGAAATCTGTTTTTGGCCCTGTCTGGCGTTATCACTACATATATATATCTCTTCTTACTTGGGATAATTAACGCATTCTATGTCTATGTACAGGTACCTTTCCCAGTATCGATTCTGGTACTTTATATTATTGTCTTGTCGCATATCTCAATAAAATGGGTATCTGATGGTCCCTTGGGTACATTTCCTATCAGTACATAGAGAATCCAGGATCTATTCCATCCTCATGGCTTATTAGTTAATTTACATGAGGCCTAGGGCCACCCGCCGATATAGGCAGGGTCTGGCCTGAGTTGTATCAGATTGTGGGCGTAATACACACTTCACCATTATAAGTGTTAATGTAAGGATACACTAGCAGACCGTTTTTGGGGTATGTGTAATCTCTATATGGATACATATCCCTAATGGAACAGGCTCAGGTATAGCGTCCTGTTGTACGGCCTTCTTGTCTCCACTAACAATTTGCTAGTTTCTACAGTATTTTCTTCTGCAGCATCTCCAGACTGAAGTCCGTGCTGTAGAGCATTGATCTTTGCCCACTGAGGCTACTCTCTGTACCTGTCGTGGTGGGTTGCTGTGAGATGAATAAGGTCAGTGACATTCTACATAGCGTCCAGAGGGTTTCTGGTCGCTCACAGGTAAGCGGGCTTACCCCACTAATGCCTCGGAAGATGCTTCCTTTTCATGCATCCTGACATAGCTGTTATTCTATCTTACGCACCCTAGCTGCTGTCCTAGCAGCCTTCAGTTCTTTTAAATCAGTTGGCTGTACACTTTAGAGCTTTCCTGGTATGTAGGTGCATAGTTGTAACATTGAGATTTGTGACCCTATTCTACTGGAATCTGTTGGGTTTATGGACTGAAGCGCATCTATGGGCTAATGCACATTTTTACTATAAAGTGTGACAGTCTCTATGTTCCATACAGGGGGCCTGGTTTGTTTCCTGTTCAGTATCTGTTGATAAATTCAGCACACTGACAGGTACCTGAATGGTACCTTCATAGTTGTCCTAGTGCTTTAGCCTTGCGGATGGGATACTTCCCTATATTGGTAACTCTCCCTGGGTGGAGGTGGCATCCGTGCTCTTTTTCTGCTAAGGGTATCCTGGGTGTTTTCATACTATGTTCAGGCCAGTAGTTGGTACTGATTACACTCTACCATCATGTAGGAAGTTGTCTGCTATTTGACAGGAGGGGTGGTACTGCCGTCTGACCCACTGGAAGGAAGTGTAGTCTCAATCCTCTCGTATCCGCCTCATGCCCAGTGGGATCGCCACTCGTTGACAACTTCTATGGTCTAAACCTTACACTGGTTACCAACCCTTTAGTAGTTGGACCTCGAGAATGGTTCAGGGCGACTGTTAGGTCGTGACTCTTGCCTCCTTGTTTGCTTGGTTAGGAGTCTGTGGACGGGTTCAGCTCCGTCTCTGTATATTGGTATCATTATACTTTTATCTATATGATTGATGTCCCGCAGTGCTGGGATTCTGCTGTCTGAGACTGTTGCAGCTTCCTGTAGTTGTCGCTGGTACGGTTTTCTCGAGTTTTGTTCTCATGTTACGGCCATTCTATGGATTTTAGTTGGGGTTTTTCTGCTCCCAGCGGTCTTGCTTGGTCTGTTTTTGGCTGAGCTTACGGTGTTCTGATGTTTCTCATCTGCGGCTACTCTCTAGCCGTATTCCATTGAATTTACGCTGTAAGTTGTGGAATGTCTGTGACTGTTCAGCAAGGAGCTCTGTTTGTCTCCTGGCTCTACGACATGCCTCCAGTCTTGGGCTGTCTCTGTTTCGGTTGGCCGAAAGGTCGGCAAGTTCTCCGCGCTTCCCACCCGGCAGGTTGGCTTTGGGACGTCCCCAGTCTTGAACTCCAGTGTCCCCTAGTGGATGAAGGAGAAAACAGGATTTTGGTACTTACCGATAAATCCCTTTCTCCGATTCCACAGGGGACACTGGACGCCCGCCCAGCGCTGCGTTCCTGCCGTTTTGTTGGGTCCTTATCTAGTTGTGTGACTGCATGTGTTCCCTGCAGTGGGTTCCTCTGTTCTCCTTCAGTCGGTATTGTTCCGTTCTGTGGTCTTCTCCTTACCGTCTCCTCTCGGGCTCAGTTCTTAAAACTGGGGCTGATGGGCATAGAGGGGGAGGAGCCAGTCACACTTCAGAATTATTTAAAGTGCCAGGCTCTGCTCTACCACCGTCTATACCCCACTGTCTTGAACTCCAGTGTCCCCTGTGGAATCGGAGAAAGGGATTTATCGCTAAGTACCAAAATCCTGTTTTCCTTACTGATCTTTGCTGAAGTTGAGCCAAAAAGCCCCTTTCGGTGGCTCACTCACGCCAGGCAAGTCGTGCTGTGTGGAGTTTGGAGGCTAGATGTATGAGGACACATCTGTACATGGGCCCCTCTGAGTCTATAATGGTCATCTTACCTGCTGGATTGGAGACCTGAGGCACGTCCCTCAGAAACACGGTCTCCACTGGCCCACCTCAAATCTAAACAATGATACCACTACTTATTTCACTATTGGCCCTGGTCATCCCTTCCCTTTTATGCATCTCTTCCTTATGAAAACCTCACCTTTGCTTTTATCATCTCCTGGAGCAGGGATCTGAAGCCCTTCCTGAGACAGTAAGCTGATTAGCAGCTGGAGGTCTGAAGGTTCTGCACTAGCATGGGTCCCACTCTTCACAGTCTTCTGATACTCCTCACTCTTTGTCTTTTTGGAAAGAAGGCCTTGTGAAGGGTTATCCTGTGAAGAGCAGCCTAGTCTTGAAGTCTGCTTCTCAGCCACCCCGGGACGGAGAACATATTTACTATAGACGCGAGAGCTCTGTAGGTCACCGAGGACACAGCCACGACAATGTTCAGTCAGAAAGCGAAGAATCTTCTGTGCCACGTCCACAGATATGGATGTCTGCATGAAGGTATCCTCATCCAGGTCACACAGCTGAATAAAGAGCAGACATAAACATGGAGTACAGTTATCACAGTTATCCCCCACAAAAAAAAAAAGTCTTAACCCATTTTGACCCTTAGATTATTTCTCATATCATGGTTTTTAGGCAACACCCACCCAACTAAAATGACATTTGCCATAAATCCACCTTCTGAAATTTTTAATGTTAATTTCCTCTTCAGCAAGTTCCCCATCATAGTGCCCACGAGGTCAATTTAGGTAATAGTTCAGCGAATGCCTCACCTGATCTTCCAGGTTCTGCATTATAATCCCATGTGCCTCTTGCTGCTCCTGAGGTTCCAGTTTCCGAACAAAGAACAGAATTTCCCACCACTCGTCCTGCCTCAGATTCCCTCTCTCCTCACAGGTCCCACTTCCGAGGTAGGGGAGGGTGTATATACCCCCTGAGGGTTTACAATGCAAAGTTTGGGACACTGCAGAGGAAACACAATCTAGTGACTAGTGAATGAACGGGGCGATAACACGCTGGAAAGCTTTTAAACGTTGAAAATCTATTTTGAAAAGTAGGAGATGTCAGATGGGAGACACTGGATACGCTGGGTTAAAGAGTGCAGTGATAGGAGCCTGGGCACTTACTAAATGACATTCAAAAACTAGAGCTCCTCCCTTTCCCACCGGCAAGCCCAGAATTTCTCTAAAAGCCGCAAGGACAGAATCAGTGGTACACAAGAAGAGGTAGGGGAGAGGATAACTTACGGCTCCAAAAACCAGGAACAAGAAAGACAGTGGAACAAAATAATTACAGTCTGAAGGGAGGGCGTCCAATATCCTCTACTGGACTTCAAGAAAATGTAAATAAAAAATTTATTTTTTATTTCTTCCACAGGCACACTAAATACACTGTGGACATACAAAAGCTTTGGGAGGATACTCTCAGACATAACTGTACAACCAACACTGGCATATTTGGACAGAAAATTGTTCTAGAGAATTTTATGGACATGTAGACTGAGGACCAGGGACCAAATGTAAAAGGTTGCGATTGGTGGGAGCCAGTGTGATTCAGCCGAAACAGTCACTAGATTTAAAAAGTAAATTTTCAAATAGTGTAAAGGCAAAACCAACCTGGTTTTACCTTTAAAACTAAATTGTCGCTATTAGTTGTTCTGCTACATGCTGTTGATGACCATCTTCAAGACCTCCATCTCGACTCCCACCATGCTGTTTCTTCACTGTGAAAGGGATAACTAGACGAATTCCATGTTGGACCTGAAACTTTCGATCAGGCCTCTCCCACGCCTGGATAACCAGATTCGGAGAAGAGCAAAAGCATCTCCGCCCTGCCGACCAGAGACCTCATACTCAAATTGCGAGGAAATCAGTCACTACTGGGATGAATGGTCAAATTCTGACTTCTCCCAAGTCTGTGGTAATGGCTGACACTAATATGTAGTAGCTCAGACATTCACAAAATTTTGCAAGGAGGCATAAATTAACCCTTGGTCAGAAGAGGCAAAATCTCTAACCTAAGACAGTGCCTCCTGAGCAGTAACCCTGTAACTGAAAGGTTTCTGGCCATCCATACATAGCCCACTAGATACTGAACTGGAACCCTCCCCTTTGAGATAGTCACTAGTTGAACAAATTGGGCGATGGAGTCAGCCATGGACCTTGCCCAGCCCTGTTCCTGCAACTCAGATGCAGTACCCACTGGGGTAGATTATTTTCTGATAGGACAGAGCAGAAAAACAACAACCAACCATAGCGGAACAATCTGTAAAACAAGTGAACCTGCAAGACAGCCCACAGCATACAGTAAATCTAAGAGAATTAACGACTTGAAAGAGCCGTCCGCAGACCTGTTACCTCATTACATACAGGGTAGAGAAAGGGAGTGTTAAAGCTCCTAAAATGGCTGCCAGGGTGGAGGTGCAGGTGGAGGGAAGAAACAGATACCTCTAGGGGTATATTTACTAAAGTGAGAGTTTTTAGAAGTGGAGCAACCAATCAGATTCTAGCTATTATGTTCTAGAAGGTGCTAGTTAAATGTTAAGTAGAATCTGATTGGTTGCTATGGGCAACATCTCCACTTCTAAAAACGCTCACTTCAGTAAATTTACTCCCTAGTGTCCATATCAAAGAGAGGCAATCCCTGGAGGATAGCCGCTTCAGCCATCCTAGCCCTTAGTGATGTCTTATTGTCAGCAGTAAGTCATACCAGCCCCTGCCCCTAGACTACCCTCTTTTTTTTTTTTTTTTTTTAATCTTTATTTTAAATGGTCAGACAAAATTGAGGCAAATACAGAGAAAAAAAAGGGCAAAAAGAGCCCAATAAAGACCAAATTTTAAAAACTATAATAAAACAGAGAAAAATCAAGTAATTGATGGAAGGGAGAGGGGTAAACAGGGGGTAGGGTGATGAGAAGGAAGTGGGGAGAACACAACACATTTCCATAAGGATTGACACACAATAAGCATCTAAAAATAGAGCAGCGTAGGGGGTAAAACAAAAAGTTGAAGAGAAAACATCAGTTGCCGTCCAGGGGTCCATGCATGAGGTTAGTGGAAAGAGGAGGATTACCTTCAGCAATCAACCAGGGAGCCCAAACTTGGGTAAAAACATGTCCTTGGTCATGAAGGTAATAAGTTGTACCCTCCATGGCCGCAATATGCCAGATCTGACTCTTAAGTACAGAGAGAAGTGGCGGAGAGGTCTTTTTCAAGTTTAGAGCAATAAGGGATTTCTCTGCCACTAAGATGTGTGCAGCCAATTTCCTGGAATATTTGCCAATGTACGGGGGTGGACAGCACAGTAAAAATATCCAGGAGGCCATGGACATAGGGCCTGATTCATTACCGATCGCAACTGCGATTGCGCACGCAATCGGCCGATTGTTGCGTTATGCGCTGCATCGCAGTGCACGAACAAGCCACTGCGATCGCAGTGACTACGCAGACCCATCGAAGAGTGATTGACAGGAAGTGCCGTTTGTGGGAGGTGCTCGGCATTTGAACGCCGTTGCAGGGGCGTGCATAAATTATCCGATTACCTTAAGGTAATTATTACCTTAATAAGGTAAGCTTTTAACGTGCCCAAACTCCTGTAGCCACCACTAAACCCAACATCTCCAGTGTCCCACATTTGTAAGAAAAAGAAAAGATGAACCAAAAGTATTAATAACTATCAACAGACAAGTAACAGAACACTAACTGAATTAATAAAGAAATTGAACGGACAAGTTAAATACACATAAAAATTAGAACAAAAAACTCAGCTGGAAAATCTCATGTGAAATATTTGGCACAGAATCCTTAAGTGTTCAAACTTCTCCACAAATCCATCCTATTTCTTGAGACAACCAAAACCAAGGGGCTTATGTAATAGGGTGCGAGCTTGTGCCACTTCGGGAATACAGATGTGTTCCTGCATTTTTAAAGCGACAATCATTTTAAAAAATAAAACCAGCTTGGATTTGCCTTTAATATGATTGCCGCTTTAAAAATACAGGAAAACTCATGTAGTCCCGCAGCAGCACAAGCTCACACCCTTTTACAAAAGCCCCCAAAACTGAAGACTGATGTATTAGACCAATAGGAGATCATAATTCACATCACAACCACTCACCTGGAGACATCTTTGTATTTTCAGCCAAGGTGGATGCCTTCTCCTGATTGTCCTCATCTGTCTGCTCTCCATGGCCGATAATCTCCACCATATGCCAGTGTACCCAGTAGGTGCGGCCCGTCGACCTCCAGAGCACCTGTGTGTAATTATTTGTGTTATAGTTGAATACTTAGACTTAGTAGCAGGTCAGGGATCAAAATCACAATCTATGTTCATGCTTTGAAATTTAATAAATGATCTACAGAAAAAAGTACAGATAAGGCCACATTCAGTGTGACATCTTTGTCCAGGTGTGCTGGAGCATAAGTATTGCGAAGAATGGAACAAATACATGTTCCTCTATCCTACCAGCTCCCATACCGGAAAGAAGGTGGACATGATGAGCCTATATAAAATGTTACCTTGACTTGTATAGATGAAATTCGCTTTCCTTTTGCAATGTGGCGGAGGTACTGTTGCCACATAGTAAGCACTATTAAGGCTCCTGATATGAACGCACATCAGCGAAAGGGGTGGGATTTCTCTCCAAGGCTACTCTTCAGGTGGTGTAAAGAGGGAGGTGACTTCTTTGCAGTGAGGTGCAGGGACAATACAGTTCCTAGGAATCCAGCGACAGAGGGGAGGACTAAGGGGACACCCGTACCGGGTCCAGAGGGGCCCCGAGGACCGGACGGGCACAAAACTATGCCACGGACGGCGGACACTGTTCCAGCCGGCGAGCCCCATAGAGGCCGTCCAGCCCCAAGTCCCCTGAAGCCTTGGGTGGTGGCGAGAAGGTGTGGCCCCCAGAGACATCACTGTACCGGGCCCCAAGATTTCTGTTGTCGGCTCTGCTAGGAACACAGACAGGCACTGGAGAGTGGTTAGATGGTTTACAGGTATATTCCTGAGAAACACGCTTGCCCTGTTGTGTCTAAAGAACTGGCCCTGTTTGATCATGTACTAAAGTAGGGGTGGGGAACCTTTTTTCTACCGAGGGCCATTTTGATATATATAACATTATTCATGGGCCCGGTGCAGGCCATATTCCCTCCATGTAACGTCATACGGGGCAGGGCCACAATCGACGGTGATTACAGCAATGCCGGGGCATCCTGAGGATGCTCCAGGGAGCTGTAAGGGCAGCGGTGTGACCGTCTGAAGAGTCCTAAGGACGCCCCGGTGGCACTGCTGCAAAGATTCTGGCTGCAGGGTGTCATTCTAGGCACCCTGCTAGCCAGATAAGGCTAGCAGATAAAAGCTCCGAGGGCCAGGCCAAATGACTCAGCGGACCTTATACGGCCCCCGGGCCTGAGGTTCCCCATCTTTGCTCTAAAGAATTGAGCACATGTTATGCGATTTCATCTAAAACAGGGGTTCTCAACTGTAGTCCTCGTGTATCACTAACAGGTCATGTTTTATGGATGTCTTTAATCATACACAGGTGAGTTAACCAATTTAACCAAGAGTAATTATCCCACCTGCTTCCACAGACAGAAATCCTCCAAACTTTACCTGCTGGGGAAAACTTGAGGGTTGAGGCTGAGAAACACTGATCTATAATAAGTACTTGGGGAGCTCTTTGGCTACCAGCAAATGGGGAGTGGTTCTTTCTAGCGTTCAGCCCCTAACTCATAGTGTGACTTCAGCTGCCATCCAAACCTTCATGTCATTCTGCCGAGTACATATGTAAATCTCTTCATACCTCTATGCACTCTCCGCTCCCAAGATGCCTGACAGCACATTAAGATCGGAAGCCCTCAGCATGTCCTCAAATGACGAAACACTTTCTCCAACATCCTCTTAGAGTAAAGCTGCTCCATCTAGGAGTCTGCAATTCCTCCCCATTCAATATTCCCCAACTACATTTTTAAGTGATTACAAGAGTGTGGTACGTTTTAGAGCTGCCTTTGGCAGCTTTCCTGTTTATCTTTTGCAAGTTTGAAGATTTAATATAGACTAAATACAGCCTGCAGGGCTGGCGGATCCCAGGAATGGGTTCAGAAGGTATTGTTGCGTTGCCTCCCACTACTGACGAGGGACTGCTTCTGGGGGAATCTCGTCGTCATTGCTGCTGCAGGGAGTGACTGGTGGAACGCTGCAATGCTGTGTGCCATCAGGGACTAGAAATGCTGATTTAAGGTGGGTACGCTGACGATATTTCGGCCAATCTAACGGATTGGCCCAATATATTGTCAATTTCGTCTATTGTATATGCTCTGTGTCGGGCCATGCACGCTCCCTTCCCTTTTGATCGTTAGTCGCATTGTCAGGTCGGCCCTACATGCAGCTCAATCGGACAATGCGACCGGCTACCCCTTGCAGCAGGATGTGGCAGAGGCCGACATATCAGGTGGTCGGGCACCGGATCATCTAATGTGAACTGGCTGCCCGATATGTCGGCCCGTCGTCCATCAGATCGCTGGGTACACATCGTTTAAGGTTTACCCAGCTTTAGGTAAATGAACTATACTCTCCAAACTGTGACAGCGGAGCCCATGGTGCTGGTCAGCACAAGGCGGCAAGATTGAAAAGTAAGACCACCAGTGTTTGAGAGGCAGATCAGGTGGGAGCTGTTGAGTAAGCAGGGTCGTTTCTTGCTAGGTGCAATCTGGCCAGTAGTGGAATGTAATGTTGTTTTGTACCTCTATGTAGTGTTCATTCTAGCACCTGTCACAACCCGTGCAGTTCCTCTTTCCTGCCTGGGGTGTTGCTCTCTGAAACAACTGTTGAGATACAGACCAGAGAGTGCTAGAAGCACCAGAGCAGAGCGTCACCCCAGGCAGGAAAGAGGAACTGCAAGGGTTGTGACAGGTGCAGAGTGCTAGAATGAACATTACCTATGTATAGAAATATTCCTTTATCATGATATACAGAAGGGTGCTAACACAAACAACTGGGTATACACACAATCAGCAAGGAGAAAAAAGGAGAAAAAAAGTGTGGTGCAATATTATAATAAAATAGTTTGAGAAACAGAGATGTGTGAAGAAATAAAATGTTAAAAAAGACTAATAAAAACGATGTACTTTTGTGTGATTTACTATAAATGTAACGGATACTTGAATGTCAGTGAGATGTGACCGGTCGCTGATTTGTAACAATATCTTTGCATCACACTGATGTAAATGTGGAATTCTTGTAGCTAGTCATTGCATACATTAGTTATTTCAATAAAGTGTCTATTTTGCTTTGAGATTTGCTACAGAGACAGGTTAGTTCTGCACCCAGGGATTATCCGTAGTTATTGGGAGAATTGGTTTCTGTGATTCACATCAGATATATTTCATTACAGATACAACATTTACAAAGTATAAGGTATCGGATATATAATTAGAACGTGATTCAGTCACCCGTTATCGTTCATGTGTATGTCACATTGAAATAATCTGCAGTTGGACTGCAGACCCGATTCACGACGGACAGATACTGCGATCGCAGCTGTGACTCCGCACGCAGTTCTGCTGCGAAAATATGCTAATGTTTGCAACTGCTCAGCCAGCATAGAGACACCCACTACATCTTTCGCAGTCCTGCGTATACATCAGTAACATCGTACCCTCACGCAGAATTACAGCAGGTCTGACCTGTCTCTCAAATTGCAACTCTCCTTGCACGCAGTGAGTACACAAGCTGCGTATGCCAATGCAGTGGCTAATTTATGCACGCCCAGGAACGGCGTTCAAATGGACAGGCACGCCTGCGTTTCTCCCACCACTCCATCACCGCCCCCAAACGCTGACTTCCCGTCAGTCTGCGATGGCTTTGTATATGCATATGTGAGGCACAATGATGGCCTGCGCACTGCGTTGCATACGTATGCACCATTGGCGATCTACGTACATTGTTGCAATTGTGCTCAGTTATGAATCAGGCCCAGTGTCCCTTATTTGCCTGATCAAGACACGTTCAGATGAGCATTCGTATTTCCTAAATGGATAGTTGGTGTTACAGTGTAAATGTACTGAATTAAACATCCTAGTATTCACTTAGTCACAGAATGGTAGTAAATCTGAATAATTCCGGCTTTTGTTAGTTAGGCCTGTTAAACTTTATATATTTGATCCTGCTTTGCTTGATAGGTGACAATCTGGCAGTTGGTGTCTGTCCCCTATTGTGTGCTGGGTCCTGGGACGAGTAACCTTCTTCATACAGACGACAGAGAAGCTCCGGGAGCCCTCTCCTCTTGTACATATCTGCTAAAGGGAAGTTCTCTGTGAGTGGAGGATCTCCCTAGTGCAGTGGTTCCCAAACTGTGCGCCGGACACTTGCAGGGGTGCCTCAGGTTGGTGGTCCAGCCTCAAATCAAATTATTTATGGTCAATGTAAAGTAAATATGTGGACAAACAGAAGCGCAAACCTGTCACTACATACCAGAACCGAAGGATGACAGGTAAGTACAATTTACTTCACCACATATTTTTCTGAGTTTCTCAATAACAAACTTTTGGCTTAGGGGTGCCGTGAAAACAATGCAGATACTCTAGGGCGCAGAGATTCAAAAAAGTTTGGGAACCACTGCCCTAGTGGGTTACGTCCTCCATATTCTCCTGGTCCAGCAGTCAGTTATTGCAAGCATCCCTTTCTCTCTCGGATTGGGAGATTGAGTTATAAGGGAGTAATTCCAGAACTAAGGTTTTAGGATGGTATCTGAGATTTTTTTTTGTATTTGTTTTTTTTTTTTTTACAAACTTGTTCAATGTGCACCTCTAAATAATGGAGCGTACACACGGTCAGATTTGTCAGACTTGTCAGATTTGTCAGATGAACGACTGAACGATTAAACGATTTGAACGATTAAACGATTTGAACGATTTGAACGATTTGACCAAAGTTTTGAACGATTTGAACGATTTGAACGATTGAACGATTTTTGACTGCATTAAAATGAATGGAATCGTCCAAGTCTGACTGCAAACACATCAGATGTCAGAAATCGTTATCTGACCATCGGGAACGCGCATCGTTGATCGTCCATCGTTCAGGCATGTCAGATATGAACGATTTTCCTTCAGATATGAACGACTGGACGATTTTTAAATCGTTATCGTTCATATCTGAAGGAAAAATCTGACCGTGTGTATGCACCATAACCTAATACAAAGTCAGGTGGAGGTACAGGTGCTATCAGTTATCTGGTTGACAGTTAGAAATCAAGGGGGATGCAACAGGATCATCCCTTCTGCCTCCTCATTTGAAGCCTCATGGAATGATGAACTTAATCTGGTGTTGTTGGGTCAGTCGTTCGTAGGTTCTGTGAAGGCTCCTGCAGAGTCTGACCAGGTCCATCCAGAGCTCCATAAAGGTTTTCTCACCCTTATAAAGGATGCTGGATTCTGCCTCTGCATCTAGGGCTCTAAGGCTGGGTACATGCGAGAATGATGGATCTGTCAGCGGACCGATCTGCCGTCCCAGCGGCCGATTGTTAAGCTACATACACTTACCAATAGGCCGATCAATGTATCTTGGCTGACATCACAACTGGGAGGAACACTCCAGTTGTTATGTCAGTGGTCCTTGCAGCCAGTGTACAAGGGGGCGACGGGTCACCCATACACAAATGCAGATGCTGGCATTGACTGTGCTGCAGGATTAACCTGATATGTCTGTGAACAACATCGTTCACACACTTATCAGGTGTATACACCCACCGATGCACTCGACTTAGATCGCCCTTCAAAAGAACGAGCGATATATATCGCCAAATGAGTTTCCAGGCAACCTGAACCCCGCTTTCCCCCCCTCCCCCTGAATTTGCCTATGGGAGGATTGACCTACATAGCAAGGTGAGGATAATTTTGTGGGGGCTGTGCAGCAACAATAAATATTCAAGAAAGGATGGAAAGACTCGGCAGTGCCATACACTAAGCTGTTTAAAAGGAAAGAGAAGCAATCGATTTCCATTCTTTCTTCCCATCAGCTATTAATTACTTTGTAAAGCATAGGCAAAGCCTGCACAAATCTCAGGTATCGCAGACTTGTTATCCTCTCCTCAAGGGAGATAGAGATAAATGTAAAGGTCCAGCACTATTATTCCAATTTCAAATAAGTCAGTCCTTAGGGATGGAACCGACCTGAAAACGCAAGGGAATGCGGCCGGTGGTTCGATTCCCGGAAGCATCTGGCCGACAAAAGCAGAGTTCCCGACAGCGCTGGAAATCCAGATAGTCGCTAAGGTAAGTATACACTAATCTAACCTAATCCTCCATAGAGGTGCCTAACCCTAACCCCCACTTCCTCGCTGACTAAACCTAAGTACCCCGGGGGGGTGCCTAACCCTATGTCCCCCCCGGGGGTGCCTAACCCTAACCCTCCCTCCCCCTAGCCTTACTTTAACCCTCCCAGGGGGGTGCCTAACCCTAAGCCCCCCCCGGGTGCCCTAAACCTAACCCTCACCCCCGCGGCTGTCCGATAGGGATGCCGGGAGCCTGTCTCCCGGCGTCGGGGAAATGACAGGCGTCTAGATATAGACGCCCGGCATTTCACCCTCGCCGGGATATGACAATCGGGAAGCCGGCTGTCGGTATTAAGGCAGCCGGTTTCCCGATTGTATACCAACGCAAGACCATGCTTATTATATAGGTGTCTGCGCTGGCCGCTCTCTGACACATTTTAGTCCAGAGATACACTTCCAGGGCCACGTTGGGCGGCCTACTAACCTTCAAAAGGGCCACACATTACCCTTTATCTCAGTAGCAAGTTAAACTTATACATTTATTCAATGAAAGACATCTGTAATAACATAAAAGCAAGCATTTTAAACAGGCACTACAAGTTATAACAAATAGAACAAAACAAGAAGGAGCTGGAACTGCAAATGAAAGGTTGGAGGGTCGCATGCGGGCCCAGGACGGCCTGCTGCCTTTTATTGTTTTAGCCAGTGGTCAAGTATTTTGCAATCAGACAGACCTAGGTCTGAAACAATAGAAATTCAATAAAGAGGTGATGGGATTTCAAAGACACCATATACGTCACCTCATTTCATAAAGTTAAGCAAAACAAAAATGTGGAAAACTCAAAAAGATTCCTGTGAGTCGGTACGCATTGGAAGAGGAAGTGTGAGCTGCCACCCTTTCCATCGGGACCTGTACACCAAAGGAGAAGGAGCATTCCTGACATAACGGTGGTCCGGACCTTTAAACCTAATAACAGGTTACATGCCCTTATTCCATCCCCCTCTAGTACGCATTGTGTGCATTGGCTCTGGCAGAGTTGTTTATGTAGATTTTTGCTGTGCTTTGTGGTCCCACTTTGGAACTGATGTGTTATTATATTACTGTATTACACTATTTCCAGCATTTTTTACTTTTAACATACCGTATATACTCGAGTATAAGCCGAGTTTTTCAGCACATTTTTTGTGCTGAAAAAGCACCCCCTCGGCTTATACTCGAGTCATGCCCGCATGGTACGCTGCTGAGTAGCGTACCATGCGGGCCGCGGTGCAGACTGTGTCACTGTGACACAGCCTGCACCGCGTGTGTAGCGCTGACCGGACGGAGTCATGACGACGTCTCTCCCATTATGCAAAGCGGCGGAGGAGCCTGTAGCAGCGTCGGGACCAGGAGCGGGGTTACAGGTAAGTGGTTTTTTTTTTGACATTTCTTTCTACTGGGGGGGGCTACTACCGGGGGGTACTACCAGGGGGGGATATCGCTACTGGGGGCACTACCAGAGGGGGGGGATTAATAATGGGGGAACTACCAGGGGGGATGTTGCTACTTGGGGCACTACCAGGGGGGGTTAATACTGGGAGCACTACCAGGGGGGGATATTGCTACTGGGGGCACTACCAGGGGGGGGGGATTAATACTGGGAGCACTACCAGGGGGGATGTTGCTACTGGGGGCACTACCAGGGGGGGATATTGCTACTGGGGGCACTACTGGGGGGGGGGGGGGGATTAATACCGGGAGCACTACCAGGGGGGGATGTTGCTACTGGGGGCACTACCAGGGGGGGTTAATACTGGGGGCACTACCAGGGGGGGATATTGCTACTGGGGGCACTACCAGGGGGGGGATTAATACTGGGGGCACTACCAGGGGGGGATATTGCTACTGGGGCACTACCAGGGGGGGTATTACTACTGGGGGCACCACCAGGGGGGGATGTTGCTACTGGGGGCACTACCGGGGGGGGGGTTAATACTGGGGGCACTACCAGGGGGGGATTACTACTGGGGACAGTACCAGGGGGGGATTACTACCAGTAGCTGCTACATTTCCCACCCTAGGCTTATACTCGAGTCAATAAGTTTTCCCAGTTTTTCGTGGTAAAATTAGGTACCTCGGCTTATATTCGGGTCGACTTATACTCGAGTATATACGGTATATTCCTTTGGAGAGCCAGTAATGCAAAGGAGATGCACTGTGCACTGCAACTTCTGACCACAAAGGTAGCTTCAGGAAATCCCCAGCATCAGTGTCCCCACAACAGGGTGTAACAAAAAAAATCCTGTATTCTGAATGCATTCAGAAACACTGCGCGCCCACCCCTTACTCTCTGGTTCTCCTCTAAATGTTTTGGGAATTTTTTTTTTTTTTTGTCTCTTCATACTCTCCTGCAAGGATGTATAATGGGAAAGAGTTGTAGACTTTAAACATATTTCCTAATGTGCCAAACTCTAAAGCTGCATACACACACAACGATTTTGTAACTGAACGATTTTAGTAAACGATTTTCGTTCATTTTTTCAAGGGAAAAAATGAACGAAAATAGTTTACTAAAATCGTTCATTTACTAAATGTAATGAACGATTTTTTTGAACTACAAACGATTTTTGCATATTCCCTTAATGAAAATCGTTGAGTTGGTCAGTCTGACTGAACTACAAACGTGAACGATAATCGTTCATCGTTTTAACTTAGAAAGTGAACGATTTTTTCAACGATTCAGCGATAAAAGTTTCCTCCAATGGTTTAAGAGAAAAGGATTTAAATTAAGTAAACAGTTTTCTCTATTTGCTGTCAATATTGCTTACCTGAACTGGAGGCATTCCATTGTTGTTTTGACGGAAAACCCCCTCATCCCCGGCGCTGATCTCATCGTAGTCTTCCAGCATTCGGACAGACATACCAGGTTTTAGGGCTTCTTGGATATAATCCACATAGGCATTCCGGGAAACGAAGTCTGACGGAGACATGAATTCCTTCACAGATTTCTTCTTAGAAGAAGCTGTGACACGTAAAGGAGGTGTGACTGCCATCTGGAAAGCGGATGGTACTTTAGGCTGGAAGATTGACCGAAGCACCCGGGGCTGCTCATAATCTCCGGAAACATCTACCTCGGAAGCTTGTTCGCTCACCCAGCCCATAACCCGCACAAGCTCGCAGATTAGGCTGCCCATTGCCATACTGAAATCAAATTGGCGCTTGAGACGGATTTTATTATTACGGTCTGGCCGGTCACTGCTCAGTTGGTCGAGGAGTGACGTGACGCACAGGTAACGTTTCACCAGTGAGAACAGCTGCTTCCCCGGAATCTACCAGAAAACAAGTGAAGTCAGAGAGGTCTGATCACTATATAGTATGCATTGTTGCTATAACGCTTTAAATTCACATATCAGCATAGTGCAATAATATAAGTAACACTGGCCCACCAACTACCTGGGGATAACAACACAGGGCCCTGCCCTCTGGGCTTTTAACTACACGGAGAGGACAAATTGACCTGAACTGGGAAAACATAGCAAAATATAAATGATCAGATGACCAATAAAACCCAGCATATTCCCTTACCTGAGGTAGGTGTATGCCATCAAAAGAGATGCAATGTTCTTCTGAGCTGGTGGTCTCAGCAAATAGCTGTAACAATGTATAACGAGACTCAAAATCCATGTGCTGTTCAATGCCATCCTGCTGACTGAGAGACAGTAAGACATGGGCCCGACTTCCTGCAAAAGAAAGAACCCAATGATTACCCATCACACACTGAAAAGGACAGACTAGAATTCTCTCACAACCAAATAACTAACCAACATGATTTGCAAAAGCAATAAAAAACTTTAAACTTTTGACCCAATCACTCTAAATATTGAGCCTAAACAGACCCCAATATGAGATATATGCGAGATATATAAGCAGACCCTTCACAAGCCTTCGTTAATCAGTTCTATGTAACAAGATTTCAATTCCGATAAGACTCCAACCTGCATCGTGTGAGGCCAGTGCACGCAGCATCTTCCCAGCATTCTTGCAAATGGGTTTTTCTGGGTTACAGAGCATCTTCATGAGCAGGTCCAGCGCTCCGGTCTCCTTGAAGACTCCGGCCAAGGAGCCAATGCTGGCGTAGGCACTCAGCACGTGAATAGTATTCAGGATGGAGGAGTCAGGACCAGAACTCTGCGACATCTGTCTAGCAGCTCTCTGCACCAACATCCGAACATCTTCGGTCATCTCCTGCAGAGCACCCTCATCTGGAGCCCCAGTCGCCTTCTCTTCCGGAATTCCTGGTCCCTCAGGTTTGCGCTTCCCTAGTAAAGTGGGGCAATTTGTGTATACTTCCTCTGCGGACATCCACATCAAGATGTTGGAGGACTTGCTCTCAGCCTGTAAGGTCATTCCACTATTCCCTGCTCCTTCCTCCGTATTTTGTACAGCCCAACGAATCAGGTACTCGATATGCCCGTCTGTGCTCCATCGCTGTCGCAGCAGCTCCTCTGGCTGGGCCTGCAGCGTTGGCCCCAGCTGTACCATGAGATTGCCATTCCTCCGCTCCCCCACTAACATGGTTGACACTACGGGGAGAAAACAAAATGTAATTTTAACAGTTTTCTTCCAGTCCCTGAAAATGTAGGATGAGAAAAGAAATTAGATCTCAATAACTGCACCACAATAGACAAGATTTCCTTCCCTCAATCTATCAAGTTCTCCTTCCCAACTCATGTTACTTTGTCCCACCAAATCCTCCTGTCACTCTCTGTTGTTGTACCCACATCACTGTCCCCCTACCTCCTCCTGTCAACCCGTTGTTCTGCCCCACATCAATGTACCCTTACCTCGTTCCTGTCACCCCACATCAGCCCCCCCTACCTTCTCCTGTCACCCTGCCCAATATCACTGCCCCCTTCCTCCTCCTGTCGCCCTATTGTTGTACATATCACTGCCCCCATTCCTCCTCCTGTCGCCCTATTGTTGTACATATCACTGTACCCCTGCCTCCCCCTTTCACTCTGTAGTTTTTACCTCAAATCACCGTCTCCCTACCACCTATTGTCAACCCATTGTTGTACATGACATCATTGTCCCCAACTCCTCCTGTCACCTCATCGTTCTGCCCCACATCACTGTACCATTAACTCCTACCGTCACCCTGTCCCGCTACCTCCTCCTGTCACCCGTTGTTGTACCCCACATCATTGTCCCCTACCTCCTCCTGTCATTGTACCCCACCTCTGTAACCTACCTACTCCTCTCACCCCATTGTTGTACCCTACATCACTGTCTCCTACCTCCTCCTGTCACCCTGTTGTTGTACACATTGCTGTACCCCTGCCTCTTCCTTTCACCCTGTTATACTGCACATCACTCTTTCTACCACCTACTGTTACCCTGTTGTTGTACATTACATCATTGTCCCCCACCTCCTCCTGTCAAGCCCATCATTCTGCCCCACAATCTCCTCCTGTCACCCCATTGTTGTACCCCACATCACTGTCCCTTTCCCTGTCACCCCGTTGTTGTACCTCACATTAATCCTCCTACCTCCTTCGGTCACTATCATCCCTTATCAGTCTGCTCCACGTCACTGTTCCCTGTCATCTCAGCGTTCTCCCTGACATCACTGTCCCCTACCTCCTCCTGTCATCCCGACGTACTGTCCCACTACCTCCTCCTGTCATCCCAGCGTTCTGCCCCCCTACCGCCTCCTGTCATTGTACCCCACCTCTGTCATCCCATTGTTGTACCCTACATCACTGTCTCCTACCTCCTCCTGTCACCCTGTTGTTGTACACATCACTTCCTGTCTCTTCCTTTCACCCTGTTATACCGCACATCACTCTTTCTACCACCTATTACACTGTTGTTGTACATTACATCATTGTCCCCCACCTCCTCCTGTCAGCCCATCATTCTGCCCCACAATCTCCTCCTGTCACCCCATTGTTGTACTCAACATCACTGTCCCCTACCTCCTCATCATCATCCCCTCATTGTACCCCACATCACTGTCCCTTTCCCTGTCACCCCGTTGTTGAACCCCACATTAATCCTCCTACCTCCTCCGGTCACTATCATCCCTTATCATTCTGCTCCACATCACTGTCCCGTCATTCTGTCCTACCTTCTCCTGTCATCCCAGCGTTCTGTCCAACTACCTCCTCCTGTCATCCCAGCGTTCTGTCCAACTACCTCCTCCTGTCATCCCGGCGTTCTGTCCAACTACCTCCTCCTGTCAGCCCGGCGTTCTTCCCCCCCTACCTCCTCCTGTCATCCCGCCGTTCTGCCCCCCCAGCTCCTCCTGTCATCCCAGCGTTCTGCCCCCCCTACCTCCTCCTGTCATCTCAGCGTTCTCCCTGACATCACTGTCCCCCTACCTCCTCCTGTCATCTCAGCGTTCTGCCCCCCTACCTCCTCCTGTCATCCCAGCATTCTGCCCCCCTAGCTTCTCCTGTCATCCCAGCGTTCTGCCCCCAAACCTCCTCCTGTCATCCCAGCATTCTGCCCCCCCTACCTTCTCCTGTCATCCCAGCGTTCTGCCCCCCTACCTCCTCCTGTCATCCCAGCATTCTGCCCCCCTACCTCCTCCTGTCATCCCGTTTTTCTGCCCCACATCACTGTCCCTCACGTCTTCTGGTCACTTTCAGTCCCTACAGGTTACTCTGTCCCCTGTCAATATGCCTCATCTCCTCCAGTCACTACCATCCCATGTCAGCCCCACATCCCACCTCCACATGTCACTGTACCCCTGTCATTCTGCCCCACAACCTCCTCCTGTAACCCCACATCACTCACCTATCACCTCACACTGTGC